>CM063308.1:1803119-2403119 GCA_032173965.1 Sitta carolinensis
TCCCCTCAGGTGCTCCCAGGGTCCCCTCGGGTGCTCCCCAGGTCCCCTCGAGTTCTGCCCGAGTCCCCCGTGTCCCCTCGAGTGCTCCCTGTGTCCCCTCGGGTGCTCCCCGGGTCCCCTCGGGTGCTCCCCAGGTCCCCACCCCGTGCTGCTCCTCCCGCTCCCCTGTCACCGCGCCCGTGGCGGGGTCACCTCGGGTGCAGCGCCCGGAGCGCCCGGAGTGACCCCGGCCGGGTGGGGACATCCCCGGGACTCCCCCCGGCCGGGTGGGGACATCCCCCGGGGTGACCCCGGCCGGGTGGGGACATCCCCGGGGTGACCCCGGGCAGGGTGGGGACATCCCCGGGACTCCCCCCGGCCGGGTGGGGACATCCCCGGGGTGGCCCCGGCAGGGTGGGGACATCCCCGGGATCCCCCCGGCAGGGTGGGGACATCCCCGAGGTGACCCCGGCAGGGTGGGGACATCCCCGCCCCCCCCCGAGGTGACCCTGGCAGGATCGGGGCATCCACGGGAAATAACAAAGTGCCCGGCCCGAGACATGATGTCATTCCCAGATGCCATTCCCAAATGTCATTCCCAGATGCCATTCCCAGATGTCATTCCCAAACACGGCGTGGTGCCAGCCCTGGCGTTGTCCTCACCCGTGTCCCCCCCCTCCCCTCTGGCCGTGTCACCTCCCACCCCCCCGAGCGCCTGGCACGGCCGTGGGGCGATCCCCGCGGGGACAAACCCCGCCCGGGTGGGGACAGCGGCGGTGCCACCCCCTGTGTCCTGGCTGTGCCCTCCCTGTGTCCCCGGGGTGTCACCTGGGGTCACCCCTGAGCCCTCTCTGTGTCCCCAAGGGTGGGCTGTGTCCCCTGGGGTCACCCCTGAGCCCTCTCTGTGTCCCCAAGGGTGGACTGTGTCCCCTGGGGTCACCCCTGTCCCCACAGGCTGTCCCCTGGTGTCTCCCCTGACCCCTGGTGCCCACCCTGTCCCCAGGGTGGGCCGTGTCCCCTGGGGTCTCCCCTATCCCCTCTCCATGTCCCCTGGGGTCACGCGTGTCCCCTGCCCCTGGTCCTACAGGCTGTCCCTGTCCCCTGCTGCCCCCTGTCCCCTGCTGTCCCCTGGTGTCCCCCGTCCCCCGACGCTGTCCCCTGTCTCCAGTGCCTCCCTGTCCCCTCTTCCCCTGATGCTATCCCCTGTTGTCCCTTGCCGTTGTCCCTGTCGTCTGCTGTCCCCTGACACTGTTCCCTCTCTGTCCCCTATCCCTGTCCCTGTCCCTATCTCTGTCGCTGTCGCTGTCCCCTGCTGTCCCCTAACACTGTTCCCTCTCTGTCCCCTATCCCTGTCCCTATCTCTGTCGCTGTCCCCTGCTGTCCCCTCTCCCTGTCCTTGTCCCTGTCCCTGTGCCCTGTCCCTGTCCCCTGTCCCCTGACGCTGTCCCCTATCCCTATCTCTGTCCCTGTCCTTGTCCCTGTCCCCTGACGCTGTCCCCTATCCCTATCTCTGTCCCTGTGCCCTGTCCCCTGTCCCCTGACGCTGTCCCCTATCCCTATCTCTGTCCCTGTGCCCTGTCCCTATCCCTGTCCCTGTCCCTATCTCTGTCCCTGTCCCTCTCCCTGTCCCTCTCCCTGTCCCCATCGCTGTCCCCTGCTGTCCCCTTTCCCATCCCTGTCCCTATCTCTGTCCCCATCCCTATCCCCGTCCCTGTCTCCTGCTGTCCCTGTCCCCATCCTGTCCCCATCCCCATCCCCGTCCCTGTCCCCTGCTGTCCCCTGACGCTGTCCCTGTCCCTCTCCCTGTCCCCATCCCCATCCCCGTCCCTGTCCCCTGCTGTCCCCTGACGCTGTCCTGTCCCTCTCCCTGTCCCCATCCCATCCCCGTCCCTGTCCCCTGCTGTCCCCTGTCCCCATCCCGTCCCCATCCCCATCCCCGTCCCTGTCCCCTGCTGTCCCCTGTCCCCATCCCTGTCCCCATCCCAATCCCCATCCCCATGCCTGTCCCCTGCTGTCCCCTGACGCTGTCCCTGTCCCCAGGCTGGCTGCCCGGCCCGGGGGGCTGCTCTGAGCTGCGCCCCTCTGTCCTGGTGTCCCTGGCCGCCCCCAAGGAGGCGGCGCGGCGCTTCCAGGGCGGGCGCCACTTCCTGGCCGGGCGCTTCGTGCCCGAGGAGCTGCGGCGCAAATTCGGCATCTGCAGCCCCGAGTACCCGGGCAGCGACTGCGTGGTGGCCCTGTGACCCCAGATAAAGAGCTGCTGGCCCTGGCACCCCAAATATGGCTTCGGTGGTGGCCCTGGCACCCCAAATAAAGTGCTGGTGGCCCTGGGATTCCAAAATAAATGCTGGCGTCTCTGTGACCCCAAACACAGCTTCGGTGGTGGCCCTTGGACCCTAAATAAAGCTTTGGTGGCCCTGGGACCCCAAGCACAGCTTTGGTGGCTCTAGGACCCCAAATAAATGCTGGTGTCTCTGTGACCCCAAATACAGCTTCAGTGGTGGCCCATGATGCCAAATTAAGAGCTGGTGACCCTGGGACCTCAAAATAAAATTATGGTGGCCCTGTGACCCCAAATAAAGAGCTGCTGGCCCTGGCACCCCAAATATGGCTTCGGTGGTGGCCCTGGCACCCCAAATAAAGAGCTGGTGACCCTGGGACCCCAAAATAAAATGGTGGTGGCCCTGTGACCCCAAATAAAGTGCTGGTGGCTCTGGGACTCTAAACACAGCCCTGGGACACCCCAAATAAAGCTTCGGTGGCCCTGAGATCCCAAATACACCGTGGGTGGCCCTGGGACCCCAAATCCAGCTTCGGTGGTGGTCCTGAGACCCCCAAATAAAGCTTTGGTGGCCCTGTGACCCCAAACACGGTTTTGGTGGCCCCGTGACCCCAAATAAAGCGCTGGTGGCCCCACAGCGGGGCTGTTTGGAGACAGGGACACCTTGGTGGCCTTGGGTTGGTCCTGAGACCCCATTCAGGGCTTGGGGACCCCCCGGGGGCGCCCACCCGCCCCACTGTTGGGGACAGCCCCGTGCCCCCTCCCCTGTGGCACCATCAAGGGGCCCGTGGGGCTGAAATCCCACAAAAATCCCACAAAAAAACCCCGGGAGAGGGACCCGGGGAAACCCCGCCACCCCACGGGGGTGTCCCTGCGGGTGACGAGCCACCCTTGGGGACTGTCCCCAAGGTCCCAGCAGGGACGGGGGGGGCCGTGACCCCAAAGCGGCCCCGGGGGCTCGGAGCTGCCGGAATGTCGGGAATGCGCCGGGATTTCCGCCGGCCGGGGCTCCCGGCTCGTCCCAAATCTCCTCCAGCCCTTCCCAGTACCCCTGTGCCCCTCCTGGGGGGCGAATTCTGGGATTTTGGGGTCGGGTTGGAGATGAGGGGGGATTTAGAGGAGGATTTGGGGCTTTTGGGATGTTGCGAGCCTTTGGGGAAGGGGCTGTGGGTTGGGGGCTCCTCGTTCATCCCAAATTTCCTCCAGCCCTTCCCAGTTCTCCCAGTGCCCCTCATGGGGGGCGAATTCCCGGATTTCGGGGTTGGGTTTGGGATAGAAAGGGGATGAGAGGGAATTTGGGGGGTTTGGGGAGGTTTTGGGATTTGGTCGTGGGTCGGGGGGCTCCTCGTTCATCCCAAATCTCCTCCAGCCCTTCCCAGTGCCCCCAATTCCCCCAGGGCTCCTCCTGGGGGGCGAATTCCCGGATTTCGGGGGTGGATTTGGGATAGAAAGGGGATGAGAGGGAATTTGGGGGATTTGGGGAGGTGTGGGATTTGGTTGTGGGTCGGGGGCTCCTCGCTAATCCCAAAACCTCCCCTCCAGTCTTCCCAGGGCCGGCGTTCCGTTCTATTGGTGCCTCTCATTCCCATCCACGGGAATAAATTCCCCGATTTTGATGGATTTGGGGTAAATAAGGTCTGTGGGAAGATTTGGGGAGAGCTGGGGTGCTCCCAGTTCCTCCCAATCCATCCCAGTCCCCTCCCAGCGCCAATTCCAGAGGGCGACCTCCCACATTCCAGCGATAGATTTGGGTCAAAAATATTGATTTGAAGGAGGAAAAATCGAAGGATTCGGCAAAATTCGGGACATCCCCAACCCTCCCGCGGGTCCCCTCTTTGTCACCTCCCACCCCGTGGCGTGTGACCCAAACCTTGTCACCTCCATGTCCCCAAGGACATCCCCATCACCTCCAGCCCTCCTTATTTTCCCTTTTCCCATTTTTTAAATTTTATTTTATATTTTTACTTCTTAATTTTTTTTTTAATTATTATTTTCCCCTCCCTCCCCGCCGCATTCCCAAGTCCCCAAGGACATCCCCACCACCTCCACCGCTCCTCATTTTCCCTTTTCCCACATTTTTTTTTTATTTTATATTTTTACTTTTTTTTTTTTTTTTTTTTAATTTTTTTATTTTCTCCCCTCCCTCCCGCCGCATTCCCGAGCGCATCCAATTTTAGCAGCCCGACGAAAACAAACGCTCGGAGCTGCCGGAGCAGCCGCGGGCAGGGCTCCGACCCCTGACTCGGCTCCAGCCGCTGGAAAAGGGGCGAAAGCGGCGCCCTATAAAAGCCGGGCCAGCCGCAGCCGGGCTCAGTCGCCGCCCGGAGCAGCCATGGCACAGCTGGCACAGCTGGCACAGCTGGCACAGCTGGCGCGGCTCCTGGCACAGCTGGCCGTGCTGGCGCAGCTGGGAGCCAGCGCTGCAGGTAAGGGGGGTTGGTTTTGGGGGTTTTTTTGTTGGTAAAGGGGGGTTTGGTTTTTTTGTTGGTAAAAGGAGGGGTTTGGGGTTTTTTTTGTTGGTAAAAGGAGGGAGGGGTTTGGGGTTTTTTTGTTGGTAAAAGGAGGGGTTTGGGGTTTTTTTGTTGTGGGGTTTGGTTTTTGTTGTTGTCTTGTTGGGGTTGCCAAAGCGGGGGTGAAGGGGTGGGGGTGGTGGCACCTGCCCGGGGGAGGTGCGGGTGGGGGTCGGGGGGTTTTGTCTTCTGTGGGATGGTGGCGTTGGAGGGACGGGGATGGGGACAGGGACGGGGATGGGACAGGGCAGAGAGGGGACAGGGATGACGGGAGGAGGGACAGAGATGGGACAGGGATGGGATGGAGGGACAGGGATGGGACAGGAGGGATGGGACAGGGATGGGGACAGGGACAGAGAGGGGACAGGGATGGAGGATGGAACAGGGACAGGAGGGACTGGGATGGGACAGGGATGGGACAGACGGGATGGGACAGGGATGGGACAGGGATGGGACAGGGATGGGGACAGGGACAGAGGGGACAGGGATGGGACTGGGATGGGACAGGGATGGGGACAAGGAGGGATGGACAGGAGGGACAGGGATGGGACAGGGACAGAGAGGGACAGGGATGGGGACAGAGGTGAGGACAGGGGACAGGATGAGACAGAGATGAGGACAGGAGGGAAATGGGACAGGGACAGAGATGGAATAGGGACAGGGATGGGACAGGGACAGGTGTGGTCCCACGCCGTGTCCCCCCCCAGCCCTGGCACCACGGCAGCCCCAGCCGGACCCCGCGGGGTCACCCGAGGGCAGCCACCGAGCCGGGACAAATCCCGGCCACCTGCGGGGGCCACTGTCCCCTGGGGAGGGGACAGGGGGTGGCAGGGTGGCTGCTGGAGCGGGGGGTGGTGGCCGTGGGGTGCTCATGCCGGGGTGTCCCCCGAGGGTGACAGGGCACAGAGTGGCTCCAGGGACCTCCTTGTCACATCCCTGGGAAGAGCCAGCAGCCCCCTGGGACACGGGGACAGCTGTAGGGACACCCCGGCTGTGGAGCCACACCCCAAATCCCTGTCACCTCCCGGGCTGGGGCTTGGGGACACCGTGCTGGTGGCTCAGGGCTGGGGGATGTGGGCTCGTGTCCTTGTCCAGGAGCTGGCCAGGAATGTGTCCCATGGATGGGGTCCCGGCCACCCCTGGGGTCACCCCTGGTGTCACTCCTTGGGCCACCCCTTGGGCCACCCTGGCTACCAGGACACCGCAGCCCGCCCTCGGTGACACTGCCAGCCTGGCCCTGGGGACAATCCCGTCCCCCGGGATTGGGGGGCTCAGGGCAGGGTGTCCCCACCCCCGCGGGGACACGGCTGGCAGGTGGCAGTGCCACCTTGGTGTCCCCCAGAGCCGCTGGGGAACCACTCAGAGCCAGGCACGGCCGGGGAGCCCTGGACGGCCGAGCCCGACCTGGAGGAGCTGGACCTGAGCACGGCAGGTGCGGCCACCCCGAGAGTGTCCCCGAGTGTCCCCGAGAGTGTCCCCTGGGCCCCCGCCATGGGACAGGGGGCAGTGGTGACCGCCGTGACCCTCCCATTGCTCCAGGGGACAGTTCCCACCTCCCGCCACCCCCCTGTGACCCTCGGTGGTGACCACCCGGCCATTCCCACCCCGTGAACCCCTCAGGGGTGACCTCTGTCCTCCATGTCCCCAAGGTGTCCCCAAACCATCCCAGAGCTATCCCCAAACTGTCCTCGATCTGTCCCCATGACTGTCCCCAAACCACCCTGCACTGTCCCCAACCCATCCCAAACTGTCCCCAAACCATCACCAGGCTGTCCCCACGACTTTGGGTATCCCCATGACACCCAAACTGTCCCCAAACCATCCCCAAACTGTCCCTAAACCATCCCCAAACCATCCCAAACTGTCCCCACCCAACGCTGTCCCCAAACCACCCCACACTGTCCCCAAGCCATCCCAAACTGTCCCCAAACAGCCCCAAACTGTCCCCAAACCGCCCCACGCTGTCCCCAAACCATCCCCGAACTGTCCCTAAACCACCCCACGCTGTCCCCAAACCACCCCACCCTGTCCCCAAACCACCCCACACTGTCCCCAACCATCCCAAACTGTCCCCAAACCACCCCACCTGTCCCCAAACCACCCCACACTGTCCCCAAACCATCCCACGCTGTCCCCAAACCACCCCACACTGTCCCCAAACCATCCCACGCTGTCCCCAAACCACCCCACACTGTCCCCAAGCCATCCCAAACTGTCCCCAAACCACCCCACTCTGTCCCCAAACCACCCCACACTGTCCCCAAACCACCCCACGCTGTCCCCAAACCACCCCAAACTGTCCCCAAACCACCCCACCCTGTCCCCAAACCACCCACACTGTCCCCAAACCACCCCACACTGTCCCCAAACCACCCCACGCTGTCCCCAAACCACCCCAAACTGTCCCCAAACCACCCCACACTGTCCCCAAACCACCCCACACTGTCCCCAAACCACCCCACGCTGTCCCCAAACCACCCCACCCTGTCCCCAAACCACCCCACACTGTCCCCAAACCACCCAAACTGTCCCCAAACCGCCCCACGCTGTCGCCCCCCGCCCAGGCAAAGGCTCCGAGTGGACCTCGTGGTTCAACATCGACCACCCCGGCGGGGACGGCGACCACGAGAGCCTGGCCGCCATCCGCTTCTACTTCGGGCCGCGGGTGTGCGCTCGCCCGCTGGCCATCGAGGCCCGCAGCACGGACTGGCGCTCGCCCGCCGACCTGGGCCAGGTGGTGCGGGCCAGCCCCGCCCGCGGCTTCCGCTGCCTGCACGGCGAGCAGCGCCCGGGCACGGCCTGCGCCAACTACCACGTGCGCTTCCTGTGCCCCAGCGGTGAGCACCTGGGCAGGTGGGGGCACCTGGGGCACCTGGGCAGGTGGGGGCACCTGGGTAGGTGGGGGAACCTGGGGCACCTGGGGCACCTGGGGGCACCTGGGCAGGTGGGGGCACCTGGGGCACCTGGGGGCACCTGGGGCACCTGGGGCAGGTGGGGGCACCTGGGGCACCTGGGGGCACCTGGGGCACCTGGGCAGGTGGGGGCACCTGGGCACCTGGGGCACCTGGGGCACCTGGGGCAGGTGGGGGCACCTGGGGCACCTAGGGCAGGTGGGGGCACCTGGGGCACCTAGGACAGATGGGGGCACCTGGGCAGGTGGGGGCACCTGGGGCACTAGGACAGATGGGGGCACCTGGGCAGGTGGGGGCACCTGGGGCACCTAGGGCAGGTGGGGCACCTGGGCACCTGGGGCACGTGGGGCACCTGGGCAGGTGGGGGCACCTGGGGCAGGTGGGGGAACCTGGGCAGGTGGGGGCACTGGGGCACCTGGGAATGTGGGGGCACCTAGGGCAGGTGGGGGCACCTGGGGCACCTGGGGCACCTGGGGGCATCTGGGGCAGGTGGGGGAACCTGGGCAGGTGGGGGCACCTGGGGAAGGTGGGGGCACCTGGGGCAGGTGGGGGCACCTGGGGCTCCTGGGCAGGTGGGGGCACCTGGGGCACCTGGGCAGGTGGGGCACCTGGGGCAGGTGGGGGCACCTGGGCAGGTGGGGCACCTGGGGCAGGTGGGACAGATGGGGGCACCTGGGCAGGTGGGGCACCTGGGGCAGGTGGGACAGATGGGGGCACCTGGGCAGGTGGGGGCACCTGGGGGCACCTGAGGACAGCCAACTACTACATGTGCTTCCTGTGCCCCAGTGGTGAGCACCTAGGCAGGTGGGGTACCTGGGGACACCTGGGGCAGGTGGGGCACTGGGGCACCTGGGCAGGTGGGGGCACCTGGGGTAACCTGTATTCCACTCATCTCACCTGTGTCTCAGCTGTCACACTGTCCACATCTGTATTCCACCTCTGTAACACCTCACCTGTGTCTCAGCTGTCAACTGTATCCCACCTCTGTCACACTTGTACACCTGTATCTCACCTGTGGACACCTGTGGCACATCTGTCTCACACCTGTTCACCTGTACCATACCTGTGTCATACCTGTCTCACTCTTTATTCCACTTCTATCTTACTGTAGCTCACCTGTGTCACATTCGTGTCCCAACTTCATCTCACCTGGGTCACACCTGGTCACACCTGGGTCACACCTATGTCACGTATTTTTCCTACCTTTATCACACCTGTATCTCACCTTGTCACGTATTTGTCCTACCTTATCACACCTGTGTCACTATTTGTCCTACCTTTATCACGCCTGTATCTCACCTGTGTCATATGTCTCACATTTATCACTACACTGTACTCACCTGTGTCCATTTATCCCAACCTGTATCTCACCTGTGTTCCAGTTATCCACCTGTGTCTCACCTGTGTCTCACCTGTTGTCACATATTTTCCTCCATTTATCACACCTGTATCTCACCTGTGTTCCAGTTTATCCACCTGTGTCTCACCTGTGTTCCATTTATCCCTCCTGTGTCTCACCTGTATCCACCTGTGTTCCATTTTATCCCACCTGTGTCTCACCTGTGTTCCAGTTTTATCCCTCCTGTGTCTCACCTGTATCTCACCTGTGTTCCAGTTTTATCCCACCTGTGTCTCACCTGGTCCAGTTTTATCCCTCCTGTGTCTCACCTGTGTCTCACCTGTGTTCCAGTTTATCCCACCTGTGTCTCACCTGTGTTCCAGTTTTATCCCTCCTGTGTCTCACCTGTGTTCCACCTGTTTCCAGTTTTATCCCACCTGTGTCTCACCTGTGTTCCAGTTTTATCCCACCTGTGTCTCACCTGTGTTCCAGTTTTATCCCTCCTGTGTCTCACCTGTGTCTCACCTGTGTTCCAGTTTTATCCCACCTGTGTCTCACCTGTGTTCCAGTTTTATCCCCCTGTGTCTCACACCCTGTGTTCCAGTTTTATCCCTCCTGTGTCTCACCTGTATCTCACCTGTGTTCCAGTTTTTCCTCCATTGTTCCACCTGTATCTCACCTGTGTGTCACATATTTGTCCTCATTTATCCCACCTGTGTCTCACCTGTGTTCCAGTTTTATCCCACCTGTGTCTCACCTGTGTTCCAGTTTTATCCCTCCTGTGTCTCACCTGTGTCTCACCTGTGTCTCACCGTACCACACCCGTGTCTCACCTGCGCCTCCCCCCGTATCCCCCCTGCTCTCCCCCTTTAACCCCTTCCCTGCCGGCTCCCGGTGAACCCGCAGAGCACGTGTACTGGTCGCACTGGTCCTCCTGGAGCCGCTGCTCGGGCCGCCCGTGCGGGGCTCGGGGCACGCAGAGCCGGGCCCGCCGCTGCCGCAGCGCCCGCCGCCGCCCCGGGGAGCTGCGCTGCCGGGGAAAGGCCTCGGAGAGGCGGCCCTGCAGCGCCGGGCCCTGCCCAGGTACGGGGAGACCGCGAGACACCCACCGCGGATAGGAGGAGAGGACACCCACCCGCTGTGACACCCCCGCGGATATGGGAGGGAGAGGGACATGACCGAGGTGACACCACCGGGAAGGACCCCCGCTGTGACACCCACCGGGGATATGGGGAGGGGACCGGGACACCCGACCCCCGAGGTGACACCCACCGGGGATATGGGGAGGGGAGGGACACCGACCCCCGAGGTGACACCCACCGGGGATATGGGGAGGGGACGGGACACCCCACCCCCGAGGTGACACCCACCGGGGATATGGGGAGGGGACCGGGCACACCGACCCCCGAGGTGACACCCACCGGGGATATGGGGGACCGGGCACCGACCCCGCTGTGACACCACCGGATATGGACCCCGCTGAACCCCCGGGGATATGGAGGACGGGACCCGACCCGTGACACCCACCGGGGATATGGGGAGGGGACCGGGACACCGACCCCCGGGTGACACCCACCGGGGATATGGGGAGGGGACGGGACACCGACCCCCGAGGTGACACCCACCGGGGATATGGGGAGGGGACCGGGCACCGACCCCGCGGACACCCACCGGATATGGGACCCGCTGTGACACCCACCGGGGATATGGGGAGGGGCTGGAGGTGGCAGGGAGGGACCCCCGACCCCCGCGGTGTCACCCACCTGTGGTGCTGCTGGGAAGGGGACACGGGGGGCCGCGGGGTCGCTGCTGGAGGTGGCACTGGGGTGTGACAAGGGCATGGGGGTCCCTCCAGGGACCCTAAATCCCCGTCTCAGGCCCCACAGCAGGAGCGGGGGGGAAAAGCCACCTGGTGCCACCTGGTGCCACCTGGAGCCACCCCCCTCCAGCTCCCCTGCCCGGGGGTGGCCGCGGGGTGGTCAGGGGTGGCACTGGGGCGGGTGACAAAGCCAGGGGACCCTCCAGGGACTAGAACCCCCACAGCAGGAGCGGGGGGGAAAAGCCACCTGGTGCCACCTGGTGCCACCTGGTGCCACCTGGAGCCACCTGTGCCTGGACCCTGTACCACCTGGTGCCACCTGGAGCCACCCCCCCCTCGCCTCCTCTGCCCGCGGGTGTCCCCCGGAGCTTTGCGGGGGGACCCCATTCCCACCACGAGCGTCCCCTCAGAGCCCACCTGGACGGAATGGGGCGCTTGGGGTCCCTGCTCCCGCAGCTGCGGCCGCACCGGGACCCGCATCCGCCGCCGGCGCTGCCGACCCGCCAAGAACCCGCCGTGCCCCGGCCGGGCCACCGAGGCACAGAAATGCCCCCCGACCCCTTGCCCAGGTGACCCCCCCGGTGCCCCCTCGGCGCTGCCCCCGGGCTGCCCCGGGCACACGCTGCAGGGCACCGTGGTGACAACCGGCGGGCTGGCGCTGCCGCGAGCCCGCCTTTACCTGGAGGGCCAGCAGCCCGTGCTGGTGGCCAGCAGCGATGCCCGGGGCCGATTTGAGGTGGCCGGGCTGTGCCCGGGCCCCGCTGCCAACCTCAGTGCCCACCGCGAGGGCTTCGCGCCGGGGCTGGCGCCCATCGTCACCAACGGCTCGGGCGTGGCAGAGGCGCACCTGAGGCTGCGGCGGCTCGGTGAGAAGGGTGGGGGGCTCTGAGGGGGTCCGGAGGGGCGAGCAGGGGGTGCCCATGGGCTCCTTGCCCCTTTTTTTTTTGCCCTTCCTTTTGTTTTTTTTTTTCGCAGAGAAGCCTTACGTGGTGCTGCACCCCGCGAGCAGGGTGAGGGAGGTGGGGCAGGACGTGACTTTCTGCTGCGAGGCTTCGGGGACCCCCGCGCCCCAAAAATATTACTGGTGAGGCGATATTGCACCCTAAAAAATGTTACTGGTGAGGTGATATTGATCCCTAAAAAATGATGTATATATGTATGTATGGTGAGGCATATTGCACCCTAAAAAATGTTACTGGTGAGGTGATATTGATCCCTAAAAATGTTAATGGTGAGGTGATATTGCACCCTAAAAAATGTTACTGGTGAGGTGATATTGATCCCTAAAAAATGTTACTGGTGAGGTGATATTGCACCCTAAAAAATGTTACTGGTGAGGTGATATTGCACCCTAAAAAATGTTAATGGTGAGGTGATATTGATCCCTAAAAAATGTTATGGTGAGGTGATATTGCACCCTAAAAAATGTTACTGGTGAGGTGATATTGATCCCTAAAAAATGTTAATGGTGAGGCGATATTGCACCCTAAAAAATGTTACTGGTGAGGTGATATTGACCCTAAAAAATGTTAATGGTGAGGCGATATTGCACCCTAAAAAATGTTACTGGTGAGGTGATATTGATCCCTAAAAAATGTTACTGGTGAGGCGATATTGACCCTAAAAAGTTACTGGTGAGTATATTGACCTAAAAATGTATGTGAGGCGATATTGCACCCTAAAAAATGTTACTGGTGAGGTGATATTGACCCTAAAAAATGTTACTGGTGAGGTGATATTGATCCCTAAAAATACTTGGTTATTTTGATGTAGGATGATATTGATCCCAAACCGTTCCTGGCGAGCTGCTATGGCTCCACTGCACCCCAAAACCATCCCTGGGGAGGCGGAGTTGGGCCGGGCGGTGCCGCCGGCCGCGTCGCCGCTGATCCTGTCGCCTGTCGCCTGTCGCCGCAGGTACCACAACGGGACGCTGCTGCCGGGGACATCCCCGGGGCCCCGCGGGCTGCTGGCGCTGCGGGCGCTGGCCCCGGAGCAGGCGGGCACCTACCACTGCAAAGCCAGCTCGGCGGCGGGCACCATCCGCTCGGCCCCCGCGCAGCTCACCGTGCTGGGTGAGCGCCCTCGGGGGGCACCTCCGGGATGGCCAGACCCCCCCACCCCCTACCCAGACCACCAAGCCACCCCCGTAACGCCGCCCACCCCTCCATTCCGCTAGCCCCGGGCCAGCAGAGCTGCAGGACGGAGCCGGAGCCCAGCCTGGTGGAGCTGCCCAGCGAGTGCCCGCAGGATGCCGGCGGCTCCCGCTACTACAACGTGGGGCGCTGCCCGGCCTCGCCGTGCCCGGGGGACCCCGAGAAGGCGGCGGGGTGCGGGGGGGAGGCGGGGAGGTGCTGCGGGGTTCGCAGGACGGAGCTGCGGCAGGTGCCGTGCGCCGGCTCCCTGCTGCCCGTCAAGGTGGTGGCCGAGTGCGGCTGCGGACCCTGCGCCCAGCCCCGGGTGTTGGTGCAGGGCCGGGTGACGGCGGCAGACACCGGCGAGCCGCTGCGCTTCGGTCACATCTTCCTAGGGGGCAAGCAAGTGGGCTTCACGGGCTACCAGGGCTTCTTCACCATCGAGGTGCCGCCCGACACGCAGCGCTTGGTCGCTCGCTTCGTGGACGGCCAGCAGCGCTTGGTGGACGCCGTCAAGGTGCTGCCCTTCGACCGGCGAGGAGGAGCCGTGTACCAGGAGGTGAAGATGCTGCGCAAGAAGGAGCCGGTGGAGCTGGACGGTGGCCGGAGCAACGCCATCCCGCTGGGAGAAGCCGGCGGCCGGGAGCCCGTGGGCGAGCTGGTGCTGCCGGCCGGAGTTTTCCTGCGGCCGTCCGGGGAGGTTTTTAACGGCACGGTCAAAGCCAGCGTCACCTTCGTGGACCCCAGGGACATGGGCACGGCCAGCGCGGCCTCCAGCGACCTGAGTTTCGCCAACGGCGAGGGGGAGATCGTGCCCCTGCGCACCTACGGGATGTTCGCCGTGGATTTCCGCGAGGGAGACAGCGGCGCGGCGCTGCAGGCGGGGCCGGTGCAGGTGAGGATGGACGCGGCGCAGGTGTGGATGGCAGAACACCTGCAGAAGATGAAGCTGTGGTCTTTGAACCCCGAGAGCGGCCTGTGGGAGGAGGAGGGCGTGCTGCGGCCGGCCGGGAGCGGCCGGAGGAAGAGGGAGGAGAGGACTTTCCTGGTGGGCAACCTGGAGATCCGCGAGCGGCGCCTCTTCAACCTGGACGTGCCCGAGGACCGCCGCTGCTTCGTCAAGGTCAGGGCCTACAGCAACGAGAAATTCAACCCCTACGAGCAGCTGGAGGGGGTGGTGATCAGCCTCATCAACCTGGAGCCGCAGCCCGGCTTCCCCAGCAACCCGCGGGCCTGGGGCCGCTTCGACAGCGTGGTCACTGGCCCCAACGGCGCCTGCCTGCCCGCCTTCTGCGACGCCCGGCGCCCCGACGCCTACTCGGCGCTGGTCACGGCCACGCTGGGCGGCGAGGAGCTGGAAGCCGTGGCCTCCAGCCCCAAGCTGAACCCCAACGCCGTGGGGGTGGCGCAGCCCTACCTGGGCAAGCTGGGCTACCGGCGCTCGGACCACGAGGACGCGGCGCTGAAGAAGACGGCGTTCCAGATCAACGTGGCCAAACCCGACCCCAACAACGTGGACGAAAACAACGGGCCCGTCTACTCCTACCGGAGCTTGAGGGAGTGCGAGGAGGCGCCGGTCAGCGCCAACCACCTGCGCTTCTACCGCGTGGAGGTGGACAAGTACGAGTACAACGTGGTGCCCTTCAAGGAGAGCGACGTCACCTCCTGGACCGGCGACTACCTGGCGTGGTGGCCCAACCCGCAGGAGTTCCGGGCGTGCTACATCAAGGTGCAGCTGGAGGGGCCGCAGGAGTACATGGTGAGGTCGCGGAACTCCGGCGGAAGCCACCCCCGCACTCGGGGACAGCTCTACGGGCTGCGGGACAGCCGGAGCGTGCGGGACCCGCTGCTGGACAACACCTCGGGCGCCTGCGTGGAGTTCAAGTGCGGCGGGATGCTCTTCGACCAGAGCCTGGTGGACAGGACCCTGGTGACCATCGTGCCCCAGGGCAGCTGCCGCCGCACGGCCATCAACGGGCTCCTGCGGGACTACCTGAGCCGCCACCCGCCGCTGGCCGACAACAACCACACCGGAGCCTTCTCCATGCTGGCCCCGCTGGACCCGCTGGGCCACAACTACGGCATCTACACCGTGACGGACCAGAACCCGCGGCTGGCCAAGGAGATCGCCATCGGCCGCTGCTTCGCGGGCACCTCGGATGGCTTCTCCAGGGAGATGAGAGCGGGCGAGGGCACGGCCGTCACCTTCAGCTGCCAGGAGCGGCCGCCGGGCAGGGAGAGCTTCTTCCAGCGCCTGCTGAGCTCTCCGGCCGAGGCGCTGGCCGAGATCCGCAGGGAGATGGGCAGAGCCGAGCTGCGCCGCGCTCCCCCCGAGGTGCTGGACTTCGCCTCCCCCGGAGCCCCCGGGCCCACCCGCCGGACCCCCAGCAGCCAGCGCAGACCGGGCCGGCCGCGGGGACGGCCCTGAGTGGCCTCGGGGTCCCCTCGCCGGCTCTGCTTTGTCGCCCCCTCCTCCTCTTTCCCCGTCGCTTTTGGCCGCTCTCATTTATAACGCCCGAAGAATTGGGGGGGGGGGGACAGCGGGGACGTGGGGAGGGGGTCCCGCCATCCCCCACCCTCACACCGGTGCTGCCGCTGCCTCCTCTTGGTGCTCAGCCCCGCGCTGAAATAAAGCGGAATAAAAGAGGGGGTGGGAGCCGAGCGGGGAAGGGGCGGGGGGGTCCCCACCCGGGGTTTTGTGCCCTGCCACCGGCGGGACCCCCGGGAGCTGCGAGGCGCTGGTTTTATCCCTGAACCCCCCCACCATAAAAAAAACACCGGATTTTTTTTTTAGTGGGGGAGAAGGAGAAAACCCCAAAGGACAACGCGGCTCAAACCTCCCTCCCCGCGGTGCCACCCCCGCGGCACCTCGGCCACCGCGCCGGCCCAGATTTGGGCGGATTTGTACATTATTTATTACAAAATATACAATTCTTATACACCCGCCTGGCTGCTGGGCTTCTCCGGGACGGGGCTTGGGGGGGGGGGGAAGACGCAGCTCTGAGTGTCCCCCGCGTGTCCCCCGCGTGTCCCCCGCGTGTCCCCGCTGTCCCCACACCCTGCCCCCGTTCGGTAGCCCCGGCCCGGCCGCTCCTGTTTGCCTTGGGCCGGGCTCGGCCGGGCTGGCAGCGGCGGGGGGGGCTCGCTGCCAGCTCCCCGCGGCCAGCGGGACGTGGCAGACGGGGCGGGGGGACCCACCCAGCTCGCCCCCCAAACTGGCACTGGGGCCAAACCCCCGGCTGGCCACCCCGCCGGCGGGGCGAGGGACAGGCTGGCTCTGTCCTGCTGCCACCCGGGTGTCCCCAAGGGGGGTTTTTTGGTTTTTTTTGCGTGTCCCCCCCGCCCCATCCTCGCCGCCGCCGTCGCAGCCGCGGATGCTGTAATGGAACAGGCGGCGTTTATGGGGCCAAACCCGGGACAACATCGCCCTTTTCCAAGCCGCCCTGGCCCCGGCGCGGCATTTTTCCATCCTTTTTCCACCCTTTTCGCTGGATGCGGGATCAAAGGGGGCGCGGGGGCCCCCGAGGCGGAGCAGGGGGGGTGTTGTTCCTTGGCCAAATCCCGGCTCCGCTGGCCCTGCCCGGTCCCGCCGGGATGCGATCCCAGCGCGGGCGGATGCCGGCACGGCGGGGGGGAGGGAGGCAGGGAGGGAGGAGGCACCTGGAATGCTGAGATTCCATGGCGAGGTGTCATTCCAACCCCTCCTTCCCAAAATCTGGGTGCTGCCTGTGCCTGGCTGCTGCCTGTCCTGGAGTCTCCTTACCCCGGGTGTTGTTTTTCCCCCGGAGTCTTCCTGTCCTGGATTCTCCTTATCCCTGGATTCTATCCCTGTCCTGGGTGTTGTTTTTCCCTGTTTTTTTTCCCTATCCCTGGATTCTCCTTTTCTAGGGTGCTCTTTTATTCTGGATTCTCCTTTTCCTGGGTGCTCTTTTACCCTGGATTCTCCTTATCCCTGGATTCTCCTTTTCCTGGGTGTTATTTTTCCCTGGATTCTCCCTATCCTAGGTGTTATTTTTTCCCTGGATTCTCCTTGTCCTAGATTCTCCTTATCCCTGAATTCTCCTTTTCCTGAGTGCTCTTTTTTTCCCTGAATTCTCCTTATCCTGGATGTTCCTTATCCTGGATTCTCCCTATCCTGGGTCTTCTTTTTCCCTGGATCCCGCATGTCCCTAAATCTTCTTCATCCCTGGGCGCTGTTTATCCCTGGATATTCCTTATCCCTGGATCCTGTTTATCCCTGGATATTCCTTATCCCTGGATCCTGTTTATCCCTGGATATTCCTTATCCCTGGATCCTGTTTTCCCTGGATTCTACCTTTCTCTGGATCCTGTTTTCCCTGGATCCTGTTTATTCCTGGATTCTGCCTTTCCCTGGATCCCGATTTTCCCCGGGCACCAGGAATTGTCCCCAGCGGGCTCCACGTCCCCTCCCCGGGGGATCCCAGAGGGATCCTGTGGGGATCCGGGATCCTCTGGGAATGCCGGGAATTCCGGGATCCAGTGGGAATGCGGGACCCTGTAGGGATCCGAGATCCTGCGGGAATGAGGGGATCCTGTAGAAATGTGGGAATGTGGGGATCCTTTGGGAATGCAGGAATGCCGGGATCCTGTGGGGATCTGGGGATCCGGGATCCTGGGGGAATCCGGGAATGAGGAAATGCCGGGATCTGGGATCCTGTGGGAATGCCGGGATCTTGCGGGAATGCGGGAATTCCAGGTGGGAATGTGGGAATGCGAGAATTCAGTGTAGGAACGCGGGAATTCCAGGTGGGAATGCCGGCGGGCAGGATCGTTGAGGCCGGGAAGGAAAAAAAGTGGGAAAAGGCAAAAAAAAAAAAAAAAAAAAAAAAAAAATGGGGAGAAAATGGGGGGAAATGGGAGGGGAAAAAAAAAAAAAAAAAAAAAGGAGAAAAAAGGGGAGAAAACGGAAAAAAAAAATTAAAAGAGGGACAGGAAGGGTTGATTCCCAATTCCAGGGACACCCAGGGCATCCAGAGGGGATTTTTTCAGGTTTCGGGACAAAACCCCTCTATTTTCCCAGTTTTTTGGGATTTTAGGATGGGGATGGAACGAGGATCCCCTAAAAGGTCCCGGCCGTGGATTTTTGGGGTGACCCAGATGGGGATTAGAGCCTGGAGGATCCGAGAGGCAAAACCAAGGCTGGGAATATCTCGGGAGAGTGGGAAAAAAATGGGATTTTTTCCCAATTTCCCAAATGAAAAACTCAGCTGCTGCTTCTGCTGCTGCTTCTTCTCACCATTCCAGGCCCCGTTCCAAGCGGGAATAGCAGGGACGGGAACGGGAGCCCGGAGCCGGCAGCTCCCGACCCGCCCCGGTAATTTGGGATGGCCAGATCCCAAAAAAAAAACAAAACAAAACAAAAAAAAAGATGGGAAAAGGATGTGCCAGCACGTCGGGATCTCGGAGCGGCTTTTTTTGGGATGTTCCTCCCTCCCACGATATCCCAAAAAACTCCTAAAAACCCCACAGGGAAGCGGGAGGAAAGGGGGGGGGGGTGGGATTTTTTTTGAGGATTATTTTTTAATTAAAAAAAATCCAACAACTTGGGGTATTCCACCCCTTCCCCGCGGGAATAAGGAGCTGGAAAGGAAGCCGGGTTTTAATTTATTTTATTATTTTTTTTAATTTCTTTGAAAGAATGGAAAATGTAATGACAGGGTCTGAATGAAAGGGATAAAAGGAAGCAGCTGGAAAGGCCCTAAAATAGAGAAAAACCCACAAAAACAACAAAACAACAACAACAACAAGGAAAGGGCGAGAAGAGGGAACAGGGCCTGGAAAGGGGAAGGAAAATTTGGGATCTCCTTTCCAGACCCTGGCCCCAAACGGGAATCCCTGGGGACCCCAAAATTGAGAATCCCCGGGGATCCAGAGAATCTCCAGGGGATCCCAAATCGGGAATCCTTGGGAATTCTGAACTGGAGAGCTCCAGGGGATCCCAAATCGGGAATCCTTGGGAATTCTGAACTGGAGAGCTCCAGGGGATCCCGAATCGGGAATCCTTGGGAATTCTGAACTGGAGAGCTCCAGGGGATCCCAAATCGGGAATTCTGAACTGGAGCATTCCAGGGGATCCCAAATCGGGAATTCTGAACTGGAGCATTCCAGGGGATCCCAAATCAGGGAATTCTGAACTGGAGCATTCCAGGGGATCCCAAATCAGGGAATTCTTGGGAATTCTGAACTGGAGCATTCCAGGGGATCCCAGATCCTTGGGGATTTTGAACTGGAGCATCCCTGGGGACTCCAAATCAGGGATTCCCTGGGAATTCTGAATTGGAGCATCCCTGGGGATCCGAAATCAGGGAATCCTTGGGAATCCCTAACTGGAGCATTCCAGGGACCCCAAATCAGTGAATACCTGGGAATTCTGAATTGGAGCATCCCAGGGGTTCCCAAATTAGGGAATTCTTGGGAACTCTGAACTGGAGCATCCCAGGGAACCCCAAATCAGGGAATTCTTGGGAATTCCGAATTGGAGCATCCCTGGGGACCCCAGATTGGCACCTGTGGGGGTCCCAAACCAGAATATTCCCAGGTATCCAAAATATCCCCGGGAATCCCAAACTGCAGCATCCCCATCTGTGGAATCCCAGCCCCATCCAGCTGTGGAATTCCAGCCCCATCCAGCTGTGGAATTCCAGCCCGTCTGGCCAAGAGGAGCCGCCGTTCCCTCTGGAAAATTCTGCCGGGAGCCGGGAAAATCCTAAAAATTCAAAAAAAACCCCAAAATCCCAGACCTCCCCCCTTCCCGAAGTGTTTCCCTTAGGAAAGGGGTCTCCAGGATCCGGGGATTTTTTGGGAGCAGCCCCAGGGGCTGTGAGATCACCGTTTTTATTTTTTCCCAGTGCAGAATATTCCACTCTTTCCCAATATATTTGTGCTTTTCCAAGGTATTTTTACATTTTTTTTTTCTCAGCTTTCGCATCCCAAACGTTCTGGAAAAAACATCCCTTTTTTTTTTTTTTTTTTTTTTTTTCTTTTTTTTGCCTTTTCCAGCTATTTTTGAACCTTTTTTTTTTTTGGCTTCCTTTCCCTCTCTGGGGCTCCTGCCCATAAATAATAATAATAACAACATTTTTAAAGCCTTTTCGCTGACACTTCAGCGGCCTTGCCAGAGCCTTTTCATTCTCCAGATGGCGAAAATCCGCCTCAAAATAATAATAATAAAAAAAAGATAGGGAAAAAAAAAAAGGAAAGGGGAAAAAAAAAAAAGTGGAAGTTTTGGTAAATATTTTGATTTTTTTTCTGGCTTTTTTTTTTTTTTTTTCCATCGTGGGGTCACCAGGGATTGTCCCCGCCCAGCGCGGGTGGCAGTGACCTCAGCTGCCCTGTCCCCTCCTGCTCACCCTCATCCAATGTCCCCAACTCCTTGGGGACATCCCAGAGTGGCCCCTCCCCTGCGGCCACCGCTGGGGACAGGGACGCGACAAACCCGCGGGAATTCCGCAAAATTCCTCCTCTTTTTTTTTTTTTTTTTTTTTTTTTTTTTTTTTTTGTTGTTTTGTTTTGTTTTTTTAATCCCCATTCCAACAAAATTTGGCCGAATCCCAGATTTCCGTTCCTGCATCACGACATGGTGGGGACAGAGGACAGTGGTTGTGGACAGAGGGACAGTGTGTGACAGAGGACAGTGGTGTGAACACGGACAGGGTGTGGACAGGACAGTGGTGGGACAGACGGACAGTGTGTGACAAGGACAGTGTGGACAGATGGACAGTGGTGTGGACAGAGGACAGTGGTGGGACAGACGACAGGGTGACAGAGGACAGGTGTGGACAGAGGACAGTGTGTGGACAGAGGACAGTGGTGGACAGATGGGAGTGGGGGACAGATGGACAGTGGTGTGGACAGAGGACAGTGATGGGACAGAGGGACAGTGGTGTGGACAGATGGACAGTGATGGGGACAGAGGGACAGTGGTGGGGACAGATGGACAGTGGTGTGGACAGAGGGACAGTGGTGTGAACAGACGACATGTGGGACAGACGGACAGTGGTGGGGACAGTCGGACAGCGGCGTCCCCCAGGCCAGCCCTGCTTGTCGCCGCCGCCCTGTCCCCTCTCCGGCACAACCCAAACCTATTCTGGGCCGTGACCTGCGGCGATCCCCAACCCACGCGCGACAATTGCGACACCGCCCGCAGCGCCACCGCCACAGCCCCGGGCTGAGCGGGTCCGCGGTCCCTGCTGTCCCTGCTGTCCCTGCTGTCCCCGCTGTCCTTGCTGTCCTTGCTGTCCCCTCCTGTCCTTGCTGTCCTTGCTGTCCCCTCCTGTCCCCGCTGTCCCCTCCTGTCCCTGCTGTCCCCCGCTGTCTCTCCTGTCCCCGCTGTCCTTGCTGTCCCTGCTGTCCCCCACTGTCCCCTGCTGTCCCTGCTGTCCTTGCTATCCCCTCGTGTCCCTGCTGTCCCTCCTATCCCCCGCTGTCCCTCCTGTCCCCTGCTGTCCCCTCCTGTCCCTGCTCTCCCTGCTGTCCCCTCCTGTCCCCTCCTATCCCTCCTGTCCCTGCTCTCCCTGCTGTCCCCTCCTGTCCCCTGCTGTCCCCTCCTGTCCCTGCTCTCCCTGCTGTCCCCTCCTGTCCCCTCCTATCCCTCCTGTCCCTGCTCTCCCTGCTGTCCCCTCCTGTCCCCTCCTATCCCTCCTGTCCCCCCGCCATGGACCCCGCCGTGCCCCGGGCCACTCTGAAGGTGCTGGCTCTCTGCGCCGCGCTGCTGCTGCTGGTGGCCGCCGTGACAGTGGCGGTGGCCGTGAGCGTGTGGCGCTCCGAGGCGCTGGCCAAGCTGCGGGGGTGCCGGGAGCGAGCGGCCAACGAGAGCCGGGAGCTCGGCGAGCGCCTGGAGGAGCTGGAGAGGCTGCGGAGGAGGCTGGAGAGAGACGGGGCCGAGCTGCGCACGGAGCTGGAGAGGGCGCGGGGACACAGCCGAGAGGGCAGCGCCAGCCTGGCCACCTGCCGGGAGCGGGCGGTAGGTGAACGGGACACGGCCCTCGTGGTCACTTTGGGGTGGGGAGGACACCTGCTGTCCCCTCATCCTGTCCCCAGTCCCGATAGGTGGCTGGAGGGATGCTGGTGGTCACTTTGGATAGGGAGGACACTCGCTGTCCCCTCATCCTGTCCCCAGTCTCGTAGGTGGCTGGAGGGATGCTGGTGGTCACTTTGGGGTGAGGAGGACACCTGCTGTCCCCTCATCCTGTCCCCAGTCCTCGGAAGGTGGCTGGAGGGATGCTGGTGGTCATTTGGGTGGGGAGGACACCTGCTGTCCCCTCATGCTGTCCCCAGTCCCCATAGGTGGCTGGAGGGATGCTGGTGGTCATTTTGTGATAGGGAGGACACTCGCTGTCCCCTCATCCTGTCCCCAGTCCCCATAGGTGGCTGGAGGGATGCTGGTGGTCACTTTGGGGTGGGGAGGACACCTGCTGTCCCCTCATCCTGTCCCCAGTCTCGGTAGGTGGCTGGAGGGATGCTGGTGGTCACTTTGGGGTGGAGGACACTCGCTGTCCCCATCCTGTCCCGTCTCGTAGTGCTGGAGGGATCTGGTGTCACTTGGTGGGAGGACACTCGCTGTCCCCTCCTCCTGTCCCCTCATCCTGTCCCCAGTCTCGGTAGGTGGCCGGAGGGATGCTGGTGGTCACTTTGGGGTGGGAGGACACTCGCTGTCCCCTCAGCACTGCCCCAAATCCTAGCAGGTGGCTGAGGGGTGGGGACAAGGAGGGGCTTGGTCATTTTGGGGTGGAAAATGGGATGGGGACACCCCCTGTCCCCTCATCCTGACCCTAACCACTGTCCCCAGTCCCGGTAGGTGGCCGGAGGGTGGGGACAAGGCCACCCCTGGTCACTTTGAGATGGAAAAAGGGATGGGGATGACAGGGATGACAGCCCTTGTCCCCTCACCAGCATCCCAAATCCTGGTAGGTGGCAGGAGGGAGGGGAACAAGGAGGAGACACCCCAAAAACGGGGCCTGGGCGCTCCTGGCTCCATCCTGGGGGCACAGCCACCACACCCCTACAGAGGACACCCCAAAAAGAGAATCCTGGGCGCTCCCGGGCGGGACACAGCCTCCACACCCCTACAGGGGACACCCCAAAACCCATCCCTGAGCGCTCCCGGCTCCATCGCGCCCCTCCCGCTCCCGGCTATTCCCGGCCGTGCCCGCCTGGCTCCAGCCCTGTAATTTTCCCCAGCCCGAGGCAGCGGCTCGAGCTCCCAGGTTTGGCCTTCCCGGGTATTTTTAGCTGCGGTTCCAGCCGGGAAAGGGCCCGGAGGAAGAGCCGGGTCCCGCCGCCCCTCTTGGGCTCATCCGGCTGAACAATGGCCCGGAGAGGCTGGAAAATGTCCCCGTTTCCCGGGGCTGGCGCCGGGAGGCGGGCAGGGCTGGGCAGGGGCTTGGAGAGCTCCTGTCCCCTCCCTGGCACCAGCGGTGTCACCCGCGGGGTGACCTCAGCCTGTCGCGACAGGTCACAGCCCCGCCAGGGCGAGCGGCGCTTCAGGGAAGGGGGATTGTCCCCAAATCCGTGTCCCCAACCCTTGAGGGGAGGGGGACAGGAGCTCAGGGCCATCTGAGTGGGGACAGCTTGGGGACATCGGGACTCCCCTGTGCTCCCCATGCCTCTGGGAAAGAGGGATTGTCCCCAAATCCCTGTCCCCAACTCTTTGAGGAATGTGAGGGAAGGGGACAGACACCCAAAGCCACCAGAATGTGGGGACAGCTTGGGGACATCGGTGACCTGGGGCTCCCCTGTGCTCCCCACACCCAGGACAAGCCATCCTTCTGGGAAAGAGGGAATGTCCCCAGATCCGTGTCCCCAACCCTTTGAGGAATGTGCACCCAAAACCACCAGGATGTGGGGACAGCTTGGGGACACCAGTGACCTGGGACTCCCCTGTGCTCCCCATCCCTCCGGGAAAGAGGGATTGTCCCCAAATCCCTGTGCCCCACCCTTCTGAGGAAGACGAGAGGAGCACCCAAAGCCACCAGGAGCGTGGGGACAGCTCGGGTGGCGGCAGCGGAGCAGGAGATGAACAGTCGGGGGTGAGGGGGACACACACACGCTGCCCACCGGTGTCGCCACGTGTCGCCTGTCGCCAGGCCGGGCTGGAGGCCAATGTCACCGCGCTGGGGGACGAGCTGGTGGCGCTGCGGCGAGAGCGAGCGGAGCTGGCCGGTGACAAAGCGGCGCTGCAAGGTGAGAGCGCTGCGCCCAGCACGGCGAGCAGCCCAAGCCGGCTGTCCCCGACCTGGGGGTGACGCCGCTGTCGCCGCTGTCCCCAGAGGAGGTGGCGCGGGGCGCGGAGCTGCGGCGGCGGCTGCGGCAGGAGCTGGAGCAGCAGCGGGAGCTGCGGGAGCGCCGGGAGCGCTGCGAGGCGCGGCACCGGCAGCTCGAGCACAGCCTGTAAGGTCCTTGACCCTCGGGGACATCCCCCCTGTAAGGTCCTTATGCCCCGGGGACACCCCCCAGTCCCTCTGGGGACATCCCCTGTCCCCGAGGACATCCCCTTCTCCCTCGGGGACATCCCCCCTGTAAGGTCCTTATCCCCCGGGGACACCCCCCAGTCCCTCTGGGGACATCCCTTGTCCCCGAGGACATCCCCTTCTCCCTCGGGGACATCCCCCCCTGTAAGGTCCCTGTCACTCTCCGCAGGGTGGGTCACCCTCAGAGCAGCCACCCCCAAAAAGCCAGACACGCCCCCCACCCCTGTGACACCCTGCCCTGTCGCCCCACCTCTCCCTTGGGGACCCCCGTGTTTTCCCCACAGTCCCCTCCTCTCCTTCCCTGTCCCCCCACGGGGACTCCCGGTTCTGTCTGTCCCCTCTCCCCTTGGGGACCCCCTGTCACCCCACCCATCACCGAGCTCTGTCCCCCTCCCCTTGGGGACCCCCTGTCACCCCACCCATCACCCTGCTCTGTCCCCTCTCCCTTGGGGACCCCCTGTCACCCCACCCATCACCAGCTCTGTCCCCCTCCCCTTGGGGACCCCCTGTCACCCCACCCATCACCGAGCTCTGTCCCCTCTCCCCTTGGGGACCCCCTGTCACCCCACCCATCACCGAGCTCTGTCCCCCTCCCCTTGGGGACCCCCTGTCACCCCACCCATCACCCTGCTCTGTCCCCCTCCCCTTGGGGACCCCCTGTCCCCCACCCATCACCCTGCTCTGTCCCCCTCCCCTTGGGGACCCCCCCCCGTGTGTTCCTCAGGTTCCCCCCACCCTGCCCTATCCCCCCTCCCCTTGGGGACCCCCCCGTGTCCCCACCCCCCCAGGGCCACCCCCCCACGTGGCTCCGCTGTCCCCACAGCCGGGACTGCGCGGCAGAGGTGGAGGCGCTGCGGCGGCGGGGGCGGGACAGGAACAGCGGGCGCAGGTGTCCCCCGGCCCGGTATTTTGGGGGGGACCCGGGAGTGGGGACAGCCCGGGGAAAGGGGGGACAGCCCGGAGAGGGGGACAACTCGAGGGGGACATCCTGGGGAAGGGGGACAGCTCAGGGAGGGGGATATTCCGGAGAGGGGGGACATCCCGCGGAGGTCGCACAACCCAGGGACTGGGACATTCCGGGAAGGGGGACATCCTGGGGAGAGGGGACAGCCCGGGAAGGGGGGACAACCTGGGAAGGGGGGACATCCCGGGGAGGGGGACATCCCGGGGAGGGGGACATCCCGAGGAGGGGGCACAGCAAGGACTGGCGGGCTCGGTGCCACTGTTCCCCGTGTCCCCAGGACAGCGGGAGCCTGTGCGGGACTCACTCGCTTTTCCCCCTCCCCTTTTCAGGAAGGGCTGAGGCCCCGCAGCCCCCCCGGCCCCGCCCCCCCTATCGCGACATTCCCGGTCCCGCGGTGTCCCCAGAGCCGGGACCGGAGGGGTCGGTCCCTGTCCCGGTCCCGGAGCGCCAGCGCAGCCCGGGGAGCCGGCGGGGGGGGACGGGTCCCGATCCCCCGGGATCCCTGAGCCCACCCCCGGTCCTGATCCCATCCCGATCCCCGACCCCATCCCGGGTTCTGATCCCATCCCCATCCCATGATGTCCTGATCCTGCCATGTGCACTGATCCCACAGTCCCGATCCCACCGTGTCCCGAGCCCGAGCCCACCGTGTCCCGATCCTGATCCCGATCCCGATCCCACCGTGTCCCGATCCCGATCCCGCCGTGTCCCGATCCCACCGTGTCCCGAGCCCGAGCCCACCGTGTCCCGATCCTGATCCCGATCCCGATCTCACCGTGTCCCGATCCCGATCCCGCCGTGTCCCGATCCTGATCCCGATCCCACCGTGTCCCGATCCTTATCCCGATCCCACCGTGTCCCGATCCTGATCCCGAGCCCACCGTGTCCCGATCCTGATCCCGATCCCGCCGTGTCCCGATCCCGGTCCCGATGCACCATGTCCCGATCCTGATCCCGATCCCTCCGTGTCCCGATCCTGATCCCGATCCCGCCGTGTCCCGATCCTGATCCCGATCCCACCGTGTCCCGATCCTGATCCCGATCCCGATCCCGCCGTGTCCCGATCCCGCCGTATCCCAATCCCGATCCCGCCGTGTCCCGATCCCACCACGCCCCGATCCCCCTGTGACGCCATCGCGCGTCCCGCGGTGTCCCCCTCCCACTCCGCAGCCGCACGAGGGACACCGGGGGCCCTTTCCCGGATTTTTGGGGCGCTTTCGGCCCATCCCGGGCACGGTTTGCCATGGAATCCTCTCCGGGAGCCACCGCCACATCTACAGCGCTCCAGAGACCGGCAACACCAAAATCCCCGGGAATCTGAGGAATTTCGGGCAGACTGGGCAATAAAATGCCGGAACACCCCCCTGTGCCACCAGCCCGCTGCTCGCCCCGACCCCAGCTGCCCCCTCCCCAAATTCCAGGGATTTTTTCCACCCCGAATCCCAACGGCTCTGCCCCAAAATCCCCCGAGGGGGGACCGGGGGTCGCAAGCCGCCACCCCCGGGGTCGTGGGGCCACCGCCGGTGTCTGTCCCCGCGCGGGGACATCGCTGCCAGGCGGGAGGGGCAGAGCCGGGGGTGGCACCGCGTCCCCACCCCGATCCCTGCGGGTTTGGGGACACTTTGGGGACATGGAGGGGACTCGGAGCAGGGAAAAGGGTGGCGCTTGGGGTGGGGGACACGCTGTCGCTTTGTCCCTCAGTGCCACCTTCAGCCGGTGTCTGGAGGTGTCCACTACGGCCACTGTCACCCTGTCCCCAACCCGTGGGCATGTCGCGACCCCCCAGCCCTGCAGGATGCCATGGGGGGGTCCGGACTTCGGCCACTGTCACTTGTCCCCACCCCACAGAGGGGAACCCGGGCTGTGGGACCCCCACCTGCCACCTCACTGTCACTTGCCCACCATAAAGGACGCGTGGACCCCATCCTGCATCTCACTGCATTGTCCCCACCCCAGAGAGGGGGGACCGGCTGTGCCCGCCCCCTCCCCAGCCCCGCAGGATGCCCGGGGGGGCCCGGGGAGGGTCGGGCGGCGGGGTGACCCCTGGCCGGTGGCTGTTTCCTGCCCTGGCTGCCCCGCGTCCCTTGGGGACAGGGAAGTGTCTGCGATGGCCGGGCCGGTGTCGCTGCCGGAGCCGTTCTCAGCTACCGCCGCTTCCTTTTCCGGAGCTGCAAATAACAGTGAGTCACCCGCGGCCCCCCCTGAGGGGACACTGCCACCCCCCTGACCCCCCCGAGGGGACACTGCCACCTCTGAGCCCCCCCTGAGGGACACTGCCACCCCCCTGACCCCCCCGAGGGACACTGCCACCCCCATGACCCTCCCGAGGGGACACTGCCACCCCCCGAGGGGAACCACTAGCCCCCCCATGACCCCCCCCGAGGGGACACTGCCACCCCCTGACCCCCCCGAGGGGACACTGCCACCTCTGAGCCCCCCTGAGGGGACACGCCACCCCACCCCTGACCCCCCCGAGGGGACACTGCCACCACCTCCGAGGGACACTGCCACCCCCTGACCCTGAGGGGACACTGCCAACTGAGCCCCCCCTGAGACACCCCCCCGAGGGACACTGCCACCCTGACCCCCGAGGGGACACTGCCAACTCTGACCCCCCGAGGGGACACTGCCACCCCCTGACCCCCCGAGGGGACACTGCCACCTCTGAGCCCCCCCGAGGGGACACTGCCACCCCCTGACCCCCCCGAGGGGACACTGCCACTCTGAGCCCCCCCTGAGGGGACACTGCCACCCCCCTGACCCCCCGAGGGACACTGCCACCTCTGAGCCCCCCCGAGGGGACACTGCCACCCCCCTGACCCCCCGAGGGGACATCACTAGCCCCCCTGAGATCCCCCCCGAGGGGACACCCACCCCACCCCCCGAGGGACACTGCCACCTCTGAGCCCCCCGAGGGACACCGCCACCCCCCGAGGGACACTGCCACCCCCCTGACCCCCGCCGGCCCCTTCTAATTAACCCATCCCCACACCGTGGGAACGCTGTTCCCAGTTCGAGAATTGTGTTCCCAGTTCGGGAATCGTGTTCCCAGTTCGAGAATTGTGTTCCCAGTTCGGGAATCGTGTTCCCAGTTCGAGAATTGTGTTCCCAGTTCGGGAATCGTGTTCCCAGTTCGAGAATTGTGTTCCCAGGTCGGGAATTCTGTTCCCAGTTCGAGAATTCTGTTCCCAGGTCGGGAATTCTGTTCCCAGGTCGGGAATTCTGTTCCCAGTTCAGGAACGCTTTTCCCAGTTCGGGAATTCTGTTCCCACTCCCCATCCCAAACCTTCGCGGGGCTGGGATTCGCTCCGGGATCACCCGGATTTGGGATCGCCCCCATCCCAGGGAGCCGAGCCCCCGGGATGTCACCTCTGTTCCCCTCCTGGGGGGGTTGGGGGTACCCAGGATCCCGGGATTGTCACCACTCCTGTCCCCTCCTGGGGTGGGTCGGGGGTCACCCCCATCGGGATCCCGGATGTCACCTCTGTCCCCTCCTGGGGGGTTTTGGGGTACCCAGGATCCCGGGATGTCACCTCTGTCCCCTCCTGGGGGGTTTGGGGTACCCAGGATCCCGGGATGTCACCTCTGTCCCCCGTCTGGGGTACCGACCGGATTCACCTTGTCCTCCTGGGGGTTGGTACCCAGGATCCGGAGTCACTTGTCCTCCTGGGTTGGACAGGTCCCGGGATTCCCCTCTCCCTCCTGGGGGGGTCTGGGGGTACCCAGGATCCCGGGATGTCACCTCTGTCCCCTCCCGGGGGTCCCCCGAGGGGAGCGGGGGCTCGGCGGGGCCCGGATGCGTCGCTGCCCTCTGCACAGGATGCGGCCGCTGGAAAATTCGACTTTCCTGGAATCCCGCTCCCCGCTGGATCCAAGGGTTCTGGGAAGTCGCGGCGGAGCCGCTCCCGCTCCCGCTCCCGCCGCTCTTTTCCCACGGTGGCTTCGTCCCCGCGGCCCCCCCGGTGCCACCCGGGCTGTCCCCATGTGCCACCACCCGGGGACACAGCCCGCGCTCCCGGCGGGATCATCCCTGGAATTCCTAAATCGAGGGGGGGAATTTTGAGGGTGGGACACAATTCCAGAGAATTTCAGGGGTGCGTTCGGCACCGAAATGGGATGGAGAGACAAAATCCCATTTTTTCCCGCCTCCACTCCAGACACATTCCCAGAACCCCATCCAGCTAAACTCGGCGGGATCAATTCCCTGGAATTCCCAACCGAGGGAGGAAATTTTGAGGTGGGAGACAATTCCAGAGAATTCAGGGTGCGATTCGGGCACCGAAATGGGATGGAGAGAACAAAATCCCATTTTCTTCCCCTCCCTCCAACAATCCCAGCACCCTGCTAAACCGGCGGGATCGAATTCCCTGGAATTCCCACACCAGGATTGGAATTTGGGGGCAGGACAAAATTCCAGACAACTCCAGGGACGCACCGGGCACCGAAGCGGGATGGAGAGAACAGAATCCCGTTTCCCCCCCCCCCTCTCTACTCCAGGAACACAATCCCAGCTATCCCCAATCCCAGCTAAACCCGGCAGGCTCATCTCTGGAATTCCCACATGAGGGATTGGAATTTTGGGGCAGGAGACAATTCCAGACAATTCCAGGGACACACCAGGCACTGGAAGGGGATGGGAGGAATCGAATCCCATGATTTTGGGGTGGGAGACAATTCCAGGGACGCGCCGGGCACCAAAATGGGACAGAGGAATGGAATTCCAGCTTTTCCCCCCTCTCCACTCCAGAAAACAATCCCAGCGCCCTGCTAACCCGGCGGGATCGAATTCCTGGAATTCACGAGGCGGGGGTGGGAATTTTGGGGTGGGAGAACAATTCCAGACAATTCCAGGGACGTGCCAGGCACTGAAATGGTACGGAGAGAACAAAATCCCATTTTTTCCCCTCTCTCCACGAACAACACCAGATATCCCCAGTCCGCTGCTAATCCGGTGGGATAATCCCTGGAATTCTCGACCAAGGATTGGAATTTCGGGACGGGAGAGAATTCCAACAATTCCAGGGACGTACCGGGCACCAAAACGAGACGGAGAGAACAAAATCCCATTTTTCCCACCCTCTCCACTCCAGAAACACAATTCCAGCGCCCTGCTAACCTAGTGGGACCAAATTCCCACACCAAGGATGGGAATTTCGGGATGGGACACAATTCCAGGGACACGCTGGGCACCAAATCGGGACAGAGAGAACAAAATCCCAATTTTCCCCCACTCCACTCCAGGCACAGCAAGGCAGAAGCTGCTCCCTGCTCACCCGGAGGGATCGAATTCCCACGCCAAGGATGGGAATTTTGGGGCAAGACACAACTCCAGACAATTCCAGGGACACGCCTGGCACCAAAACGAAAACAAAAGCCCATTTTTTTTTCCCCTTTCTCCACTCCAGGAACAATTCCAGACCCCTGCTAACCCAGCGGGATCAAATTCCCGTGCCGAGGTCTGGGAATTTCGGACGGGACACAACTCCAGAAAATCCAGGGACACGCTGGGCACCAAACCGGGACAGAGAGAACAAAATCCCATTTTTTTTCCCCCCTCTCCACTCCAGAAACAACAATCCCAACGCCCTGCTAACCCAGTGGGATCAAACTCCCGTGCCAAGGGCTGGGAATTTCGAGACGGGACACAACTCCAGGGGACACACCGGGCACCAAACCGGGACAGAGAGAACAAAATCCCATTTTTTTTTTTTTTCCCCCCGCTCTCCACTCCAGGCACAACCAGGCAGAAGCTGCTCCTCTCTCACCCGGCGGGTCCCCGGGAGCATCCGGCACGGCAGGAAGGAGCCCGGCAGGAGGAAATATTAAACCCCGGGACATAAACACCCGCACGGCGGCGGGAGCAGCTCCGCCCCGCCTCGGCCCCCCTGAAAAGCGGGGTGCCCGCGGGGTGGGGCGGCCAGAGCTCGGGCGAGCATGGAGAAGAGCAGCTTCGCCATGGCCAAATTCGGCTTGGAGTCCAAGGAGGCGATGCCGAAGCGCGACTGCGGTTTTTTACGTCAAGTACATTTTCCTTTTCACCTCGCTGATCCAATTCCTGATCATCCTGGGGCTCGTGCTGTTCATGGTCTACGGCAACGTCCAGGCGGGCACCGACACTCACCTGAGGCTGCTGGAGGAGCAGGTACAGAGCCACTACCGCAGGATTGTCACCCTGAGCGCCACCAACGCCAACCTGAGCCGCGCCCTGAACGCCACGCTCAAGGAGCGGGACAAGGTGCAGGGGCTGGCGCTGAAGGTGCAGAAGGAGCTGGAAAAATGCAACAGCAGCAGCCAGGTGTCCAGCAGCATCCCGCAGGTGAGAGCCGGCCCTTGGGGAGGGGAATTCCCGGGAGGTGGTGTCGGGGGAGCCTCCTCGCTCTCCCCACGGTGATCCCCGCGAGTGTCGGGGGGGTTTGGTGGATTTGGGTGGAAGTTTTGGGGTGTTCTTTGTTAGCTTCCTCATCCTCCTGTTCTGGAGGTTCGCCAGAGCTCGTCAGAGGATGCCGGGGGGGTCTTTTGGGGTGGTCTGATCCCTTTCCTCTTCTTCTTCTTCCTTTTTCCTCTCCTCCTCATCCTCCTCAGATCCCGGAGCTCTTCCAGAGCTCTTGAAGCGAAGCCGGGGATCCTTTTGGGGTTCTCTGATCCCTCTCCTCCTCCTCTTCCTCCTCCTCCTCTCCAAGCCCCGGCGCCTCGAGGTGTTTTTGGGATATTCTGACCCCTCCCTTCCTCCTCCCCAGCTCCCGGGGCTCTCCCAGAGCCCACCAGAGGATGCCAGGGGGGTCCTGTCGGGATTCTCTGATCCCTCTCCTCTTCCTCTTTCTTTTCCTCTCCTCCTCCCGTGCCCCCGGAGCCCCTGGAAGCGGTGCCGGGGGATCCTTCTGGGATGTTCTGACCCCTCTCCTCCTCTCTTCCTCCTCCTCATCCTTCCCAGATCCTGGAGCTCTCCCAGAGCCCCCGAGGTGCTGCTGGGGGATCCTTTTGGGGTGTTCTGACCCCTCTCCATCTCTTCCTCCTCTTCCTCCTCCTCCCCCGGGCCTCTCTCTCTCACCTGTGGGGATCGGGATGATGCCGGGCGGTGTTTTTGGGATGTTCTGATTCCTCTCCCTCCTCCTCCTTCTCCTCCTCTTCTCCCCAGCCCCCGGAGCTCTCCCAGCGCCCACCCGGGGATACCAGGGGATCCTTTGGGGATTCCCTGACGCCCCCCTCTCCTCCTCCTCCTCCCTCCTCCTCTTCCTCCCGGTGCTCCCCGTGCCTTCTCCCAGCGCCCACCAGGGGATACCAGGGGATCCTTTTGGGATTCCCTGACTCCTTTCCTCCTCCTCCTCTTCCTCCCGTCCCTCACCCAGAGCCCACCAGGGATACCAGGGGATCCTTTTGGGATTCCCTGACCCCTCTCCTCCTCCTCCTCCTCCTCTTCCTCCCGTCCCTCTCCCAGCGCCCACCAGGGGATACCAGGGGATCCTTTTGGGATTCCCTGACCCCTCTCCTCCTCCTCCTCCTCCTCTTCCTCCCGCCCAGCTGCAGGAGCGCGTGTTCCAGCAGATGAAGCTGGCCGAGTGCCACATGGTCACCACCTTCCTCAACGCCACCTGCAACAGTAAGAGACGCCCCCAGCCCCCCCAAATCCCCTGGGGAACCCCTCCCCACCCTCCTGGGAACCCACAGAACCCCCTGAGGACCCCCAGAATCCCATTCCCACCTCCTGGGAACCCCAGGACCTCCTTCTCACTCCCATTGGAACTCCAGAATCCTTTTCCCAACCTTTTGGAGACTCCCAACCCTCCCTTCCTACCCTGTGGGGACCCCCACCATTCCCTTCCACACTCCTGGGGACCCCCAGGTCACCTGTACCAGGCAGAGGCATCACCCCAAGAAGCCCTGAGCTGTCACCTGGAGGTGGGGGGACCCCAACACAAACCCCCAGACCCAAAACCTCCAGATCCCAAACTCCAGATCCCAAACCCCCAGATCCCAAACCCTAGACCCCCAAACTCCCAGATCCCCAACCTCAGACCCCAAACTGCCAAATCCCAAACCCCAGATCCAAAACCCCCAGACCCCAAACCCCCATATCCCAAACCCTAGACCCCCAAACCCCTAGATCCCAAACCCCTAGATCCCAAACTCCAGATCCCAAACCTCAGACCCCAAACTGCGAAATCCCAAACCCCCAGATCCAAAACCCCCAGACCCCAAACCCTAGACCCCCAAACCCCCAGATCCCAACCACTTCCCCCCTCCCCAAAAGACAAGAAGCTGCAGCAGCAGCTGGACCAAGCCAAGTCCTCGCAGCAGAGCCTGGAGACGCGTGGCCAGCAGAGCCAGGCCGAGCTGGCCCGGGCCAGCCAGGGCCTTCCCACCCTAGGGGGACCCCCAGCACCCCCTGAGGACCCCCAGGACTCCCTTCCTACCCTATAGGGATCACCATCCCCTTCCTACCCTCCTGGAGACCCCAACTCACTGCACCAGCAAGACATCACCCCAAAAGCCATAAGCTTCACCTGTGGGGTGGACCCAAACCCCCCAAACCTGCGACCCAAACCCCCATATCCCAAACCCCTAGATCCCCAAACCCTAGATCCCCAAACCCCTAGATCCCATACTCCACTCCCAAACTCCAGCCCCAAACCTCAGACCACAAACTGCAGATCCACAAACCCTAGACCCCCAAACCCTGCAGACCCAAACTCCAGATCCCCAAACTCCAGACCCCAAACTCCAAGACCCCAAACTCCAGACCCCCAAACTCCCAAATCCCAAACCCCAGATCCCCAAACCCCCAATCCCAAACCCCAGATCCCAAACCCCCAGATCCCCAAACCCCAGATCCCAAACTCCAGCTCCCAAACTCCAGCTCCCAAACCTCAGACCACAAACTGCAGATCCCAAACCCTAGACCCCCAAACCCCCCAGAACCCAAACTCCAGACCCCAAACTCCAGATCCCAAACTCCAGATCCCAAACTCCCAAATCCCAAACCCCAGATCCCAAACCCCAGATCCCAAACCCCAGATCCCAAACCCCAGATCCCAAACCCCCAGATCCCAAACCCCCAGATCCCAAACCCCAGATCCCAAACTCCAGATCTCAACCCCAATACCCCAAACCGTGACCCCCACCTCTCTCTCCCCCCCCCCCCCAAAAAAGGCGAGAAGCTGCAGCTGCAGCAGCAGCTGGACCAAGCCAAGTCCTCGCAGCAGAGCCTGGAGACGCGTGGCCAGCAGAGCCAGGCCGAGCTGGCCCGGGCCAGCGCGGAGCGGGAGCGCTGCCTGCAGGAGCTGCAGAGCGCGCGGGCCGAGGGCGACTTCAGCCGCGCGCAGCTGCAGCTGCAGCGGCACCAATGCAACGCGCTGCAGGGCGAGCTGAGCGGCAAGCTGCCGCGGCTGCAGGAGCTGCTGCAGCAGGGCCGCTGCGCGGGGGCCGAGCAGGAGCTGCGCAGGTGCGGGAGGGCGCGGAGCGGCTGCTGCGGCAGCAGCAGGACAAGGATGAGCGCTTCGTGTGGAGGGAGAGCTGCGAGCTGAGCGTGCGCCACTGCGGCCTCAACTGCAGCCGGCAGCTGCAGGTCAGCGCCGGCACGCAACGCGCGTCGGCTTTAGTTTAGTTTTAGTTTTAGTTTTTAAAATTTATTTTTATTTTAATTTAATTTTATGTTTTTATTATTATTATTTTTATTTATTTTTTATTTTTATTTTTAGTTGTATTTTTTAAAATTATTTTTATTTTAATTTATTTTTATTTTTATTATTATTTTTTTATTTTTATTTTTATTTGTATTTGTATTTTAAAAATTATTTTTAATTTATTTTTATTTTTTATTATTATTATTTTTATTTATTTTTATTTTTATTTTTATTTGTATTTTTTAAATTATTTTTATTTTAATTTATTTTTATTTCTATTATTATTATTTTATTTTTATTTTTATTTTTATTTGTATTTTTAAAATTATTTTTATTTTAATTTATTTTTATTTTTTCTTATTATTATTTTATTTTTATTTATTTTTATTTTTATTTTTATTTTTATTTGTATTTTTAAAATTATTTTTATTTTAATTTATTTTTATTTTTTATTATTATTATTTTATTTTTATTATATTTTTATTTTTATTTTTATTTTTATTTGTATTTTAAAAATTATTTTTATTTTAATTTACTTTTATTTTTTATTATTATTATTTTTATTTTTATTTTTTATTTTTATTTTTATTTTTATTTTATTTAAAAATTATTTTTATTTTAATTTATTTTTTTATTATTATTATTTATTTTTATTTTTATTTATTTTATTTTAATTTTATTTTATTTATTTTAATTTATTTTTTATTATTTTATATATTTATTTATTATTTTTATTTTTATTATAATATTTATTTTTATTTTTATTATTATTATCATTATACATCCTATTATATTATTATCATCATTATCATCACTAATTATAATTATTATTACATTATCATTATTAATTAATATTATTATTATATTATTATACCCTATTATATTATTATTATATCATTATCATTATTATCATCACTATTATATTATTATTATACATTATCATTATTACATCACTATTATATTATTATTATTATCCATTATATTATTACTAACACTATATTATATTATTATTACCATACATATTATTACATCACATTATATATTATTATTATTATCATTATCATTATTACCATCACTATTATATATTATTATTATAATCATTATCATTATTACATCACTATTATATTATTATTATATTACATTATCATTATTACATCACTATTATATTATTATTACCATTATCATTATTACCATCACTATTATATTATTATTATAATCATTATCATTATTACTCATCACTATTATATTATTATTATTATAATCATTATCATATTATTATTCACTATTATATTAATTATTATTATACATTATCATTATTACATACACATTATATTATTATTATTATATCATTATATTATACATCACTATTTATATTATTATTATTATTATATTATATTATATCATCACTATTATATATATATTATTATTATATCATTATATTATTAATATATTATTATATTATATATTAATTATTATACATATATATATTATATTATATAATATATATCATATATAATTAATACATTATATTCATCACTATATATATATTATTATATATTATATATATATATAATTATATAATAATAATAAATACAATAATATATATTATATAATATAAAATATAATAAAATAATAATATACATATAATATTATATAATATATATTTTATTAATAGTAATATAATAATATATATGTAAATAATGGATAAATATGTATTATAATTATTATATATATATCAAATATTAATATTATAATAATGATAAATAATATAATATAATATATAATAATAAATAAACAAACAAATAGAATAGAATAGAAAAAAATAAAAATAAAATAAAATAAAATAAAATAAAATAATAATAATAAAATAAAATAAAAATAAAATAAAATAAAATAAAGTAAAGTAAAATAAAATAAAATAAAATAAAATAAAATAAAAATAAAGTAAAGTAAAATAAAATAAAATAAAAATAAAATAAAATAAAAATAAAGTAAAATAAAATAAAATAAAATAAAATAAAATAAAATAAAATAAAATAAAATAAAATAAAATAAATAAAATAAATAAATAAAATAAAATAAAAATAAAATAAAATAAAATAAAATAAAATAAAATAAAATAAATAAAATAAAATAAAATAAAATAAATAAAATAAAATAAAATAAAATAAAATAAAATAAAATAAAATAAAATAAAATAAAATAAAATAAAATAGAACATAATATAATATAATTATATAGGATATGATAATATTAATATATACTAATATATAGTTATATATTATTAATAATAACATTAATATATAGACATATACACACAGATTAATCTATTACTACAAGATACAGTATATAATCTATTAATATTAATAAACTATTTAAACACATAAACATATACCTATAACATCATAATATATAGTTTATCAATATTTATAATATATCCATATTAATATGTTATACATTGAATACTACATATTTATTTCATATTTATAGATTATTAATTATGCATAAGTAAAAAAAGATAAATAAATAAATCTGTTGATACATTAACATCATCAAACCTAAATAATTCATCAAACCTCATCTCCAAATTACAACATCCCAAACCAACCCAACGCCGCGCTCGACCGAACACCCACTTTTTATTTTATTTTCCATTCGTCCCTGTGTGTAATTAAGGGATTAATTAACGAAATTAGCTCGCCGCGCAGGAGCTGGAGCGGCGCGCGCGCGCCCTGGAGGCGCGGGAGCGCGCGGGGGCCGAGGAGCGGCAGCGGCTGGAGGCGGCGCGGGAGCGCGCGGGGCGCGAGCACGAGGAGAGGAGCAGAGCGGCGGAGAGGCAGGCGGAGAAACTGCGGGAGAGGCTGGCAGAGTGCCTGGGAACTAAGGTGGGGATAGGGATATGGATAGGGATATGGGATATGGGATATGGGGTATGGGATATGGGATATGGGATATGGGTATGGGTATGGGATATGGATAGAGCCAGGCGGAGAAACTGCGGGAGAGGCTGGAGAGTGCCTGGGCACTAAGGTGGGGATAGGGGATATGGAATGGGATATGGGATATGGGATAGAGCCAGCGAGAAACTGCGGGAAGGTGGGAGTGCCTGGGAATAAGGTGGGATAGGGATATGGATATGGGATATGGATATGGGATATGGGATAGAGCCAGGCGGAGAAACTGCGGGAGAGGCTGGCAGAGTGCCTGGGAACTAAGGTGGGGATAGGGGATATGGGGAATGGGGTATGGGATATGGGATATGGGATAGAGCCAGGCGGAGAAACTGCGGGAGAGGCTGGCAGAGTGCCTGGGAACTAAGGTGGGGATAGGGGATATGGGGAATGGGATATGGGATATGGGGTATGGGATATGGGATAGAGCCAGGCGGAGAAACTGCGGGAGAGGCTGGGAGAGTGCCTGGGCAACTAAGGTGGGGATATGGGATATGGGAATGGGATATGGGATATGGGATATGGGATAGGGGGATGGAATGGGAATGGGAATGGGATATGGGATATGGATATGGATATGGATATGGGATATGGATATGGGATATGGGATATGGGATAGAGCCAGGCGGAGAAACTGCGGGAGAGGCTGGCAGAGTGCCTGGGCACTAAGGTGGGGATATGGGATATGGGAATGGGATATGGGATATGGGATATGGGATAGAGCCAGGCGGAGAAACTGCGGGAGAGGCTGGCAGAGTGCCTGGGCACTAAGGTGGGGATAGGGGATATGGATATGGGATATGGATATGGGATATGGGATATGGGATATGGGATATGGATATGGGATAGAGCCAGGCGGAGAAACTGCGGGAGAGGCTGGCAGAGTGCCTGGGCACTAATGGTGGGGATAGGGATATGGATATGGGATATGGGGTATGGGATATGGGATAGAGCCAGGCGGAGAGAACTGCGGGAGAGGCTGGCAGAGTGCCTGGGCACTAAGGGGGGGGGATATGGATAGGGATATGGGAATGGGATATGGGATATGGGATAGAGCAGCGGAGAAATGCGGAGAGGCTGGAGTGCCTGGGCACTAGGTGGGGATAGGGATATGGGAATGGGGTATGGGATATGGGATATGGGATAGAGCCAGGCGGAGAAACTGCGGGAGAGGCTGGCAGAGTGCCTGGGCACTAAGGTGGGGATAGGGGATATGGATATGGGATATGGGATATGGATATGGGATATGGGATATGGGATATGGGATAGAGCCAGCGGAGAAACTGCGGGAGAGGCTGGGAGAGTGCCTGGGCACTAAGGTGGGGATAGGGGATATGGGAATGGGGTATGGGATATGGGATATGGGATATGGGATATGGGATATGGGATATGGGATAGAGCCAGGCGGAGAAACTGCGGGAGAGGCTGGGAGAGTGCCTGGGCACTAAGGTGGGGATAGGGTGGATATGGATATGGGAATGGGATATGGGTATGGATATGGGGTATGGGATTATGGTAATGGGATATGGGATAGAGCAGGCGGTAAATGCGGGGGGAAGTGCTGGGACTAGTGGGATAGGGATATGGATAGGGCAGGGAATGGAATGGATAAGCCAGCGGAGAACGCGGAGGCTGGGAGAGTGCCTGGGTACTAAGGTGGGGATAGGGGATATGGATATGGGGTATGGGATATGGATATGGGATAGAGCCAGGCGGAGAAACTGCGGGAGGCTGGGAGAGTGCCTGGGTACTAAGGTGGGGACAGGGGGACAGGGGGACACAGGGACTCCAACGTGGATGGGAGGCTCCCACTCCCATCTCTGCACCGGGATTTTCCTTCCTGACCCCGGGATTCTGGCTGTGTGGGGAATTGCCCCCTGCCCTGCCCGCTGTGCCCAGGTGCCCCACCTGGAGCTGCCGGGCCCGTGGGTGCCGGGCAGTGCCGCCCGCTCCGGCTCCTTCCCCAGCCCCAGCTCCTACTTGGAATTCCTGAGGAACACGGCCACGGCGGGCACCATGGGTGAGAGCCCGGGGGCACTCGGGGGACCCATCCCAACCCCATGGATCCCATCCCATGGATCCCAATCCCATGGATCCCATCCCATTACCCCATCCCACCCCAACCCCATGGATCCCATCCCATCCCATCCCATGGATCCCATCCCATTACCCCATCCCACCCCAACCCCATGGATCCCATCCCATGGATCTCATCCCATTACCCCACCCCAACCCCATGGATCCCATCCCATGGATCCCCATCCCATGGATCCCATCCCATTACCCCATCCCACCCGAACCCCATGGATCCCATCCCGTCCCATGCCATGGATCCCATCCCATTACCCCATCCCAACCCCAACCCCATGGATCCCATCCCATTACCCCATCCCACCCCAACCCCATGGATCCCATCCCATGGATCTCATCCCATTACCCCACCCCAACCCCATGGATCCCATCCCATGGATCCCAATCCCATGGATCCCATCCCATTACCCCATCCCACCCCAATCCCATGGATCCCATCCTGTCCCATCCCATGGATCCCATCCCATTACCCCATCCCATCCCAACCCCATGGATCCCATCCCAATCCCATGGATCCCATCCCATCCCAATCCCATGGATCCCATCCCATTACCCCATCCCATCCCCTGCCAATTCCCATGGATCCTATGCCATGCCATGCCAATCCCATTGATCCCATCCCATAAATCCCATGGATCCTATGCCATGCCATGCCATCCCAATCCCATTGATCCCATACCATAAATCCCATGAATTCCAATTCCAATCCCATGGGTCTCAACCCATTATCCCATTCCCATGGCTCCCATCCCAATGGTTCCCATCCCAATGATCCCAATGATCCAAATGATCCCAATGATCCCAATCCCACCCCTCCAGGGAAGAAGAACCTGGAGGAGCTGCAGCGGATGCAGCAGCTGATGGAGCAGTACACGGCCACCCTCAGGAGCCTCAGGTGAGGGACACGGGGGGACAGAGGGGACACCTGGGGGGGACACCTGGGACCCCCCTGAGAGAACAGAGGGGACACCGGGGACACCCCTGAGGGGACAGAGGGGGCACCGGGGACCCCCCTGAGAGAACAGAGGGGACACCGGGGACACCCTGAGGGACAGAGGGGACACTGGGGGGACAGAGGGGACACCCCTGAGGGGACAGAGGGGACACCGGGGACACCCCTGAGGGGACAGAGGGGACACTGGGGGACAGAGGGGACACCCTGAGGGACAGAGGGACACCGGGGACACCCCTGAGGGGACAGAGGGGACACTGGGGGGACAGAGGGGACACCCCTGAGGGACAGAGGGGACACCGGGGACACCCCTGAAGAACAGAGGGGACACCGGGACACCCTGAGGGACAGAGGACACCGGGGACACCCCTGAGAGAACAGAGGGGACACCGGGGACACCCCTGAGGGGACAGAGGGGGCATCGGGGGGACAGAGGGGACACCCCTGAGGGGACACCAGGGACACCCCGAGGGGACAGAGGGGGGACAGAGGGGACACCTGGGGGGGACACCGGGGACCCCCCTGAGAGAACAGAGGGGACACCAGGGACACCCCTGAGGGGACAGAGGGGGCACTGGGGGGACAGAGGGGGACACCTGGTACCCCCCCCCCCGAGGGCACAGAGGGGACACCAGGACCCTGGGGGGACAGAAGTGACACTGGGGACCCCCATGAGGGGACAGAGGTGACACTGGGGAACCCCCTGAGAAAACAGTGGGAACACCAGGGACCCCCCTGAGGGGACACCAGGACCCTGAGGGGACAGAGGGGACACCGGGGACCCCCATGAGAGGACAGAGGTGACACCTGAGGGGACAGAGGGGACACCGGGGACCTTGCAGCTGCCCTAACCTGAGCCCTTTTCCCACAGTGGATAATCCCGGAAAACCGGCCCCGGAACGCCCGGAGCCGCTGCCCGCAGCACGGATGGCAAACCCCGCGTCCCCAGGGCCACCCTGGCCGTGTCCCTGTGTCCCCAAGGCCACCCCGCGTGTCCCCTCAGATGCACCCCCGCCCTCCAGACAACAGCCGGCCCCAGATTTGGGGACAACTCGCTGCTGGTGTGCAGGGAAATCCTTGGGAAAATGGGATTTTGGGGTGGGACGCGCCTGAGGGTAAGGGACATGGGGGTGTCCTTGTCCCCAAAGGATGAGGGACATGGGGGTGTCCTTGTCCCTGAATTTGGGGACAACTCGCCGCTCGTGTGGAGGGAGATCCTTGGGAAAACCGGGATTTTGGGAGCAAAATCGGGATTTTTGGGGTGGGACACGCCCGAGGATAAAGGACCCGTACTGTCCTTGTCCCCAGAGGATGAGTGACAGGAATGTCCTTGTCCCCAAAGGACGGGTCCCCCCCCTCCCGCCACCGGAGCGGGGCCGGGATTCATTCCCAGGATTTATTCCCGGGATTTACGGCCGCCGTTTCCTGTGGAAAATCCTTTTCCTGCCCCGCCGCCCCTGCCCGCACGCCAGGCGCCACCGAGGCCACCCGGGAGTGTCCCTTGTCCCCTCCCCGGTGCCCTGCGCCACCCCAAGTGTCCCCCCCCAAAGTGCGTGTCCCCCCCAAGGCGTGTCCCCTCCCCGAGGATGGCGATGCCACCGCGTCCCCTCCCCGGGATGGGATGGCGGTGACAAAGGTGACAAAAAAAAAAAAAAGTGACAAAAAACTCTCGCTGGTCCCCGAAGGGGAGGAGGAGGGGGGTGGCCTCAGGCACTGCCAGAGGATTTCCTGGAATTCCTCCATGGATAATCTCGGAGCTCCAGGTGCTTCCCGAGCCCGCCGCTGGCACGGAGGGGGTGGTGGCACACGGGTGTCCCCCAAGAGGCGCCGGTTTTTTTTAGGGTGTCAGAGCCCCCCCCGGCACGACCTCGCACGGCTCGGGGGAATTCCAGGGATTGGGATGGATGCCGGGGTCCCAAATATCCTCCCGCTGAATCCTTGGAGTGTGGGGACACGGGGATGTCACGCTAGGGGTGGGGACACCCCAAAGTGGGGACACTCAGGGTGGCTTTGCCCTTCCAGCTCCACGTTTGTCCCCCTGGCCATGAAATGGGGCTTTTCCCGGTTTTTTTTCCCACAAATTTGGGGTCTGGGACACACTCCCAAACACGAGGACACCAAAACCACCACGGCACCCCAAAGTGGGGACACCCGGGTGGCTTTTCCCTCCCAGCTCCGCGTTTGTCCCCCTGGCCATGAAGTGGGGCTTTCCCCCTTTTTTTCCCCCCAAATTTGGGGAAAATCCCCCCATTTGAGGTCTGGGACACACTCCCAAACACAAGAACACCAAAACCACCACGGTTTAATCGCGGTGACACCAGAGACGGGGGTGGGACACGACCCCACAAAGCGTCCCCGCCGTCACTTCCCGACACAAAAATCCCGAAAAATGATATCCAGGATCTCCTCGGCTCCCACGTGCCCCGTGATCCTGCCCAGCTCCCGCCGCGCCAGCCGCAGCTGCTCGGCTGCCAGCGCCACGTCCCCGGGGGGGACCCCGCTGTCCCCGGGGGGGTCCCCCCCGGGGGGGTCCCCCGCTGTCCCCGGGGGGTCCCCGCGGTCGAAGCGTGCCAGCGCTGCCAGGCAGGCGCTGAGGTGGCGGCTGTGCCTGCTCTGAGTCAGGCTGGGAGAGCCCGAAAGGGGATCCCCGCACCTGGGAAGGGGAATTGGACACGGGAGAGGGGTTAGGAGTGGGGAAGGGTCGGAGTGGGAAAGGGGTTTGGGAAGGGAAAGGGGTTTGGGAAGGGAAAAGGGGTCAGGAGTGGATTGAGGGTCAGGAGAGGAAAGGGGTCAGGAGGGGAAAGGGATCAGGAAAGGTGGAAAGGTGGTGGAAAAGGGGTCAAGGGAAGGGATGGGGAAAGGGGTCAGGAGTGAAAGGTCAGAGTGGGAAAGGGGACTGGGAATGGGAAAGGGGTTGGGAGTGGGAAAGGGTCAAGAAGAGAAAAGGGGCCAGGAATGGATTGAGGGTCAGGAGAGGAAAGGGGTCAGGAATGGGAAAGGGTCAGAGTGGGAAAGGGTTTGGGAAGGGAAAAGGGGCCAGGAGTGGATTGAGGGTCAGGAGAGGAAGGGGGTCAGGAGGGGAAAGGGATCGGGAAAGGGAGTGGGAAAGGGGTCAGGAGTGGGAAAGGGTCAGGAAGGGAAAAGGGGTCAGGAGTGGATTGAGGGTCAGGAGAGGAAAGGGGTCAGGAAAGGGAGTGGGAAAGGGGTCAGGAATGGGAAAGGGTCAGAGTGGGAAAGGGATCAGGAATGGGAAAGGGGTCGGGAGTGGGAAAGAAGTCAGGAATGGGAAAAATGGAATTGGGAAGGGAAAAGAGACTGGGAATGGAGAAAGAGGGATCAGGCGGGTAAAAGGGGATCAGGAATGGAAAAAGGGGATCAGGAATGAAAGGGAAAAGGAGGGATCAGGAATGGAAAAGGAGGGATCAGGAATGGAAAAACGATCAGGAATGGAAAAGGGGAGATCAACCATGGAAAAAGAGGGATCAGGTGTGGAAAAAAGGGATCACCCATGGAAAAAGGGGGATCCACCAGCCCAGACCCCCCCCCCCCAAAAACGGGGCCGAACATTTGGGATCCCTGGGCGGACTCACAGCTGTGCCAGCTGCTGCGCCAGCAGCTCCAGCAGCGCCTCCAGCCCCTCGCCCGTCTTGCAGGACAGCAGCGTGGCCGGGGGGCTCTGGGCTCCGGCGACCCCCGGGACCCCCCCGGCACCCCGCAGCAGGTCGGCCTTGTTGAGCACCAGCAGGCAGGGGTGTCCGGGGGGGGTCCCAGGGCTGCCAGCGCCGCCCCCAGAGCCCCCGGGGTGGGCGGCACGGCGGTGGCATCGAGCACGGCCAGCACCAGGTCAGCCTGGCACAGCCTGGGGACACGGCAGCTGTGGGACTGCCCCGAAACCGAATCCTCATCCGAACCACGAACCCTTGAACATCAAAATCCCCTGAAATCCAAACCCGAAAAAACCTCTGGAACCAAATCTCTAACATCAAAACCCTGAAATCCACCCAAAACCTCTGAAAATCCACCCGAAATCCTCTGAATCCACCAAACCTCTGGAATCCACCAAAATCCCTGAAATCCACCCAAACCTCTGAATCCACCCGAAATCCTCCGGAATCCACCCCGAAATCCTCCTGAAATCCACACAAAACCCCTCTGAATCCACCACAAAATCCCCTGAAATCCACCCTAAATCCCCTCTGAAATCCACCCGAAATCCCTCCGAATCCACCCAAAACCCTCTGAAATCCACCAAACCCTCTGGAATCCACCAAAATCCCCTGGAATCCACTCAAACCCTCTGGAATCCACCAAAACCTCTGAATCACTCAAACCCTGAAATCCACCAAAACCCTCTGAAATCCACCCGAAATCCTCTGGAATCCACTCAAAAACCCAATCCTGGAATCCACTCAAAACCCTCTGAATCCACCAAATAATCCCTCTGAAATCCACCCAAAACCTCTGAAATCCACCCAAAACCTGAATCCACCCGAAATCCCTGGAATCCACTCAAAACCCTCTGAAATCCCCCAAATCCCTAAATAACCCTCTGGAAAACCACCCAAAATCCTCCTGAAACCACTCAAAACCCTCTGAAATCCCCCAAAATCCTCTGAAATCCCACTCAAACCCCGAAATCCACCCAAAATCCTCGAATCCACCAAAACCTCTGAAATCCACCCAAAATCCTCCGAATCCACTCAAACCCTCTGGAATCCACCCAAAATCCCTGAAATCACCCAAAATCCCCTGAAATCCACCCAAAACCTCTGAAATCCACCCGAAATCCCCAAATCCACTCAAAACCCTCTGAAATCCCCCAAAATCCCGGAATCCACTCAAAACCCTCTGAAATCCACCAAAATCCCTCGGAATCCACCCAAAACCCTGAAATCCACCAAAATCCCCTAAATCCCCAAAACTCCTCTGAATCCACTCAAAATCCCCTGAAATCCACCCAAAACCCTCGAAATCCCTCAAATCCCCTCTGAAATCCCCCAAAATCCCTGAATCCACCAAACCCTCAAAATCCACGCAAATCCCAACCACTCAAAACCCCCAAATCCACAAAATCCCCAAACCACTCAAAACTCCTCAATCCACCAAAATCCCCCAAATGCCCCCAAACCTCCAAATCCCTCAAAATACCCCACGAAATCCCCTCAAATCCCCCTGAAATCCCCCAAACCCCTCAAACTCCCGAATTCCCTAAACCCTCAAAATCCCAATTCTCCCAACCCTCAAAACTCCCTTCCTCCAATCCCCAAATCCCAACCTCAATCCTCAATACACAAACCCCCATACCCCCAACCCCTCAAAACTCCCCGAATTCCCCACAAATCCCCAAAACTCCCGAATTCTCCCCAAACCCCCTCAAAACTCCCCGAATTCTCCCCAAATCCCCTCAAAACTCCCAATTCCCCACAAACCCCTAATTCCCCCCAAATCTCCCAAAACCCCCAAAACTCCCCGAATTCCCCCCAAACCCCTCAATATCCCCCGAAATCCCCCAAATCCCCTCAAAACTCCCCGAATTCTCCCAAACCCCCCCAAAACTCCCGAAATCTCCCCAAACCCCCCAAACCCCCTCAAAACTCCCCGAATTCTCCCCAAAACCCCCCAAAACTCCCCGAATTCCCCCAAACCCCCTCAAAACTCCCCCGAATTCTCCCCAAACCCCTCAAACCCCCGAAATCCCCCAACCCCCTCAAAACTCCACGAATTCCCCCAAACCCCCCAAAACTCCCCGAATTCTCCCCAAACCCCCTCAAACCCCCCGAAATCCCCCAAACCCCCTCAAAACTCCCGAATTCCCCACAAACCCCTCAAAACTCCCCGAATTCTCCCCATCCCCCCCAAAAACTCACCGAAATCTCCCCCAAAACCCCCCCAACCCCCCCAAAACTCCCCGAATTCTCCCCAAACCCCCTCAAAACTCCCCGAATTCTCCCCATCCCCCACAAAACCCCCTCAAAACTCCCCGAATTCCCCACAAACTCCCCCAAAACTCCCCGAATTCTCCCCAAACCCCCTCAAAACTCCCCGAATTCTCCCCAAATCCCCTCAAAACTCCCCGAAATCCCCCCAAACCCCCTCAAAACTCCCCGAATTCTCCCCAACCCCCCTCAAAACTCCCGAATTCTCCCCAAACCCCCCCAAAACTCCCCGAAATCTCCCCAAAACCCCCAAACCCTCACCGTGCCCGTGCCCGGGTCACCCCCTCGCGCTCCACGGGGTCGGGGTCTCCCGCAGCCCCGCGGTGTCGCTGAGCAGCAGCGGGTACCCCCCGATGTCCAGCGCCACCTCCAACACGTCCCGCGTGGTGCCCGCCCACGGGACACGATGGCAGCGGGGCGCCGGCCTGGGGACACCGGAATTCGGGAATTGTCCCCGAAACCTGCCATGCCCCTGGGTGACTTGGGGACAGCGGGAATTTGGGAATTGTCCCGGAACCTTCCATGCCCCTGGGTGACTTGGGGACACTGGGGAGGACTGCGGGAATTCGGGAATTGTCCCAACCCCAGACCCCCACCCTAGGTGACTTGGGGACACCGGGAATTCGGGAATTGTCCCGGAACCCTGCCATGCCCCTGGGTGACTTGGGGACAGCAGGAATTCGGGAATTGTCCCAACCCCAGATCCCACTGTGGGTGACACGATGGCTTGGGGACAGTGGGAGGACAGTGGGAATTCGGGAATTGTCCCGATCCCTGACCCCACCCTGTGTGACCCAGGGACAGTGGGAAGGGGACTGAGGGAATTTGGGAATTGTCCCGACCCCAGATCCCACCCTGGGTGACTTGGGGACAGCGGGAATTCGGGAATTGTCCCAGTCCTTGACTCCACCCTGGGTAACCCAGGGATCCAGGGACAGCAGGAAGGGGACAGCGGGAATTTGGGAATTATCCCTGACCCCACCCTGGGTGACTTGGGGACGGCAGGCATGGTTCCTGTGGGATTTTGGGAATCACCCCAGTTCCCCCACACCCCTGGGTGACACAGGGACACCGGGATCAGCTCCCGGTGGGATTTTGGGAATCACCCCAGTTCCCCCACACCCCTGCGTGACACGGGGACACCGGGATCAGCTCCCGGTGGGATTTTGGGAATCACCCCAGCCCCGCCACACCCCTGGGTGACACGGGGACAGCGGGATCAGCTCCCGGTGGGATCCCTGCACCCCCAGCCCCACTCACAGAGCAGGTTGAGCAGGCTGCTCTTGCCCACGTTGGGGGGGCCGGCGATGACGGCGCGGACCCCCGCCCGCAGCAGCTCCCCCGGCGCCCGTCCCGCAGGTGCGCCCGGATCTCCCGCTGCAGCGCCCGCACGGCCACGGCCACTGCGGGGACAGCGCGGGGTCACGGGGGACAGAGCCGGGACAGCGGGGACAGCGCGGGGTCACGGGGGACAGAGCCGGGACAGCGGGGACAGCGCGGGGTCACGGGGGACAGAGCCGGGACAGCGGGGACAGCGGGGACAGCGCGGGGTCACGGGGGACAGAGCCGGGACAGCGGGGACAGCGCGGGGTCACGGGGGACAGAGCGGGACAGAGCCGGGACAGCGGGGACAGAGGCGGGACAGAGCCGGGACAGAGCCGGGACAGCGGGGACAGAGGCGGGACAGAGCTGGGACAGCGGGGACAGCGCGGGGTCACGGGGGACAGAGCCGGGACAGCGGGGACAGCGCGGGGTCACGCGGGACAGAGGCGGGACAGCGGGGACAGCGCGGGGTCACGGGGGACAGAGCCGGGACAGAGCCGGGACAGCGGGGACAGCGCGGGGGTCACGGGGGACAGAGCCGGGACAGAGCCGGGACAGCGGGGACAGCGCGGGGTCACGGGGGACAGAGCCGGGACAGAGCCGGGACAGCGGGGACAGCGCGGGGTCACGGGGGACAGAGCCGGGACAGAGCCGGGACAGCGGGGACAGAGGCGGGACAGAGCTGGGACAGCGGGGACAGCGCGGGGTCACGGGGGACAGAGCCGGGACAGCGGGGACAGCGCGGGGTCACGGGGGACAGAGCCGGGACAGAGCCGGGACAGCGGGGACAGAGGCGGGACAGAGCTGGGACAGCGGGGACAGCGCGGGGTCACGGGGGACAGAGCCGGGACAGCGGGGACAGCGCGGGGTCACGGGGGACAGAGCCGGGACAGAGCGGGACAGCGAGGACAGAGCTGGGACAGAGCTGGGATAGAGCGGGGACAGAGCTGGGACAGAGCTGGGACAGCGGGGACAGAGCTGGGATAGAGCGGGGGCAGCAGGGACAGAGCTGGGACAGCAGGGACAGAACTGTGACAGAGCTGGGACAGAGCTGGGATAGAGCGGGGACAGAGCTGGGACAGAGCTGGGACAGCGGGGGACAGAGCTGGGATAGAGCGGGGACAGAGCTGGGACAGAGCTGGGACAGCGGGGACAGAGCTGGGATAGAGCGGGGGCAGCAGGGACAGAGCTGGGACAGCAGGGACAGAACTGTGACAGAGCTGGGACAGAGCTGGGATAGAGCGGGGACAGAGCTGGGACAGAGCTGGGACAGCGGGGGACAGAGCTGGGATAGAGCGGGGACAGAGCTGGGACAGAGCTGGGACAGCGGGGACAGAGCTGGGATAGAGCGGGGGCAGCAGGGACGGAGCTGGGACAGCAGGGACAGAACTGGGACAGAGCGGGGACAGAGCTGGGACAGCAGGGACAGAACTGGGACAGAGCTGGGACAGAGCTGGGACAGAGCGGGGACAGAGCTGGGACAGAGCTGGGACAGCGGGGACAGAGCTGGGATAGAGCGGGGGCAGCAGGGACAGAGCTGGGACAGCGGGGACAGAGCTGGGATAGAGCGGGGGCAGCAGGGACAGAGCTGGGACAGCAGGGACAGAACTGGGACAGAGCTGGGACAGAGCTGGGACAGAGCTGGGACAGAGCTGGGACAGCAGGGACAGAGCTGGGATAGAGCGGGGGCAGCAGGGACAGAGCTGGGACAGTGGGGGACAGGGGGGGACAGCGGGAAGACAGAGTCGGGGTCGGCAGAGACAGCCCAGCCTGGCCCCAAGTCCCGAGGAAACACCGGGTAGAAGCTGCCTGTCCTTATCCCTAAATTTGGGGGAAAAACACCGGGAGAGATTCCCTGTCCTGACCCCAAACCTGGAGCTGGCAGAGGCCACCTGGGTGTCCCCACTGTCCCCATTGCCAGAGTGACCCCGTGCTGAGCGCCCCACTGGGGACCCCCACGGGCTCTGGGGACCCCCACGGGCCTGGGGACCCCCACGGGCTCTGGGGACCCCACGGGCCCTGGGGACCCCCACGGGTTCTGGGGACCCCCACGGGCCCTGGGGACCCCCACGGGCTCTGGGGACCCCCACGGGCCCTGGGGACCCCAGCTCCTCACCTCGGGCCAGAACCTCTTCCTCCACATCCTCATCCTCGCTGAAATCGATGTAAGCCTCGAGGTGGGCGAGAGCCTGGGGCGGGGTGAACAGCGGGGACATGGGAAAGGGATCAGGGGTGGGAAAGGAGGCAGGGAGGGAAAAGGATCAGGGATGGGAAAGGGGTCAGGGATGGGAAAGGGGAACAGGGATGGGAAAGGGATTAGGGGTGGGAAAGGGGTCAGGGGTGGGAAAGGAGGCAGGGAGGGAAAAGGATCAGGGATGGGAAAGGGGAACAGGGATGGGAAAGGGGAACAGGGATGGGAAAGGGGAACAGGGATGGGAAAGGGATTAGGGTGGGAAAGGGGTCAGGGGTGGGAAAGGAGTCAGGAAGGGAAAAGGATTAGGGAGGGAAAAGGGATCAGGGAGGAAAAAAGGATCAGGGATGGGAAAGGGGAACAGAGATGGGAAAGGGGAACAGGGATGGGAAAGGGGAACAGGGATGGGAAAGGGGTCAGGGAGGGAAAAGGATCAGGGATGGGAACAGGGATGGGAAAAGGATTAGGGATGGAAAAGGGGAACAGGGATGGGAAAAGGGGTCAGGAAGGGAAAAGGGGATCAGGGATGGGAAAGGGGAACAGGAATGGGAAAGGGGAACAGGAATGGGAAAGGAGTCAGGAAGGGCAAAGGATCAGGGAGGGAAAAAAGGATCAGGGATGGGAAAGGGATTAGGGGTGGGAAAGGGGTCAGGAAGGGAGAAGGGGAACAGGGATGGGAAAGGGATTAGGGATGGGAAAGGGGTCAGGGAGGGAAAAGGATCAGGGATGGGAACAGGGATGGGGAAAGAATTAGGGATGGAAAAGGGGAACAGGGATGGGAAAAGGGGTCAGGAAGGGAAAAGGGGATCAGGGATGGGAAAGGGGAACAGGAATGGGAAAGGGGAACAGGAATGGGAAAGGAGTCAGGAAGGGCAAAGGATCAGGGAGGGAAAAAAGGATCAGGGATGGGAAAGGGATTAGGGGTGGGAAAGGGGTCAGGAAGGGAAAAGGGGAACAGGGATGGGAAAGGGGAACAGGGGTGGGAAAAGGGGAACAGGGATGGAAAAAAGGATCAGGGATGGGAAAAGGGGAACAGGGATGGAAAAAAGGATCAGGGATGGGAAAGGGATTAGGGGTGGGAAAGGGGTCAGGAAGGGAGAAGGGGAACAGGGATGGGAAAGGGATCAGGGATGGAAAAAGGGGCTCAGGAATAGAAAAAGGGGCTCACCCTGGCAGAAGGGGCTCAGGAACGGACGGGGATCAGCCATGAAAAGGGGCAGAAGGAAGGGGCTCGCCCCGGCAGAAGGAAGGAAGGGGCTCGCCCCGCTCGCGCGGCCGCCCCAGGTGAGCTCACCTGTGTGAGGGCGTGGCTCCAGCGCTGGTAGAGCCGCCCCAGCTCGCCCTGCGCCTGGCGCAGAGCCTGGCGCCGCTGCGCCTCCGTCTCGGCCGCCAGCAGGTCCCGCAGCCCCTCGGCCCCGGTCAGGTCCAGCTTGCCGTGGGCGAACGCCCGGCGCGTGAACTCGCCCGGCTCGGCCGGCCGGAGCCCCGGGAGGCGGCCTGGGAGAGAGGGAATGGGAATGGGAATGGGGGAAAACAGGCATGGGGATAACAGGAATGGGGAAAGGGGATGGGGATAACAGGAACGGGAATGGGGGAAAGGGGATGGGGATGGGGAAAAGGGGATGGGGATAACAGGAATGGGGAAAACGGGATGGGGATAACAGGAACGGGAATGGGGGAAAGGGGATGGGGGAAAGGGAATGGGGGAAAGGGAATGGGGATGGGGAAAAGGGGATGAGAGTGGGATGGGAATAATGGGAACAGGGGAACAGGGGATAGGGATGGGAATAATGGGAACAGGGGAACAGGGGATGGAGATGGGAATGGGAATAATGGGAACGGGGGAAAGGGGATGAGGACGGGAATAATGGGAATGGGAATGGGGAAAAGGGGATGGAAATAATGGGAACAAGAACAGGAATGGGGGAAAAGGGGGAAAGGGGACAGGAATGGGAATAATGGGAACGGGAATGGGAACGTGGGAATGGGGACGGGGATGGGAACAGGAAAACGGGGACGGAGGTGGGATCGGGAATGGGGATGGGAACAGGAATGGGGAATGGGAATAATGGGAAGGGGGATGGGAACAGGGGAGTGGGAACAGGAGTGGGAATGGTAATGGGAACGGGATGGGAATGGGATGGGGTTGGGAATGGGAACAGGAGTGGGGATGGGGATGGGAATGCAGATAGAAAAGAGAATGAGAATGGAGATGGGAATGGGAACAGGAAAGGGAGTGGGAACAGGAATGGGAACGGGGATGGGATGAGGGGAGGACCCCGGGGAAAGGGGTGGGGAGGAGCAGGCAGAATGCTCGGGATCCCAAACGGAAGGGGGAAAAAGGGGAAGGGGAAAAGGGGAACGGGAGGAACTTCATCTCAGAGCATCCCCGAGGATCAGGAGGGATGGAAAAAGGTTCGGGATGGGGTGGGGGTCTCACCCAGCACCCGCAGCACCCCAAAGATCAGGATGGGAAGGGAAAAGGGTCGGGATCTGATGGAAAAGGGTCGGGATCTGATGGAAAAGGGGTCGGGATCTGATGGAAAAGGGGTCTGGATCTGATGGAAGAGGGTGAGGAGAGGGTGGGGGTCTCACCCAACGCCTGCAGCACCCCGCTGACCACGGCGGGCCCCCCGTGCACGTGCAGCTCAGCACAGTCCTGCCCCGTGAAGCTGTGGGGTCCTGCGGGCACGGGGGGGTGGGTGGGCACCCCCGACCCCCACCCAGCCCCTCCCCCGACCCCCGACCCCACCCCAACCCGGGATCTGGGGAGAGACCCCAGCCCCGGAGCAGCTCTGTAGGGTCGGTGCAAGCCCCGGCCCCAAACGGGGCCAGGAAAGCACAATTTGTGACCCCCAAACACAAATTTCTACCCCCAAACCCCAATTTCCAGCCCCAAACCCAAATTTTCCCCCCAAACCCCAATTTCTGCCCCCCAAATCCCGATTTCTGCCCCTCAAATCCCGATTTCTGTCCCCCAAACCCCAATTTCTACCCCCCAAATCCCAATCTCCCCCCAAACCATAATATCCACCCCCTAGACCCCAATTTCCCCCTCCAAACCCCAATTTCCACCCCCTAAACCCCGAATTTCCACCCCCAAAACCCAATTTCCACCCCCAAAACCCAATTTCCACCCCCAACCCCCAATTCCGTGCCCCCAACCCCAATTTTCCCCATCTAACCCCCAATTTCCACCCGCTAAACCCCAATTTCCCCCTCTAAACCCAAATTCCCCCCTCTAAACCCCAAATTTCCCCCTCTAAACCCAAATTCCCCCCCTCAACCCCCAATTCCGTGCCCCCAACCCCAATTTTCCCCATCTAACCCCCAATTTCCACCCCCTAAACCCCGAATTTCCACCCCCAACCCCCAATTCCATGCCCCAACCCCAATTTTCCCCATCTAACCCCCAATTTCCACCCCTTAAACCCCAATTTCCACCCCCTAAACCCCGAATTTCCACCCCAAAACCCCAATTCCGTGCCCCAACCCCAATTTTCCCCACCTAACCCCCAATTTCCACCCCTTAAAACCCCAATTTCCCCCTCTAAACCCAAATTCCCCCCCCTCAACCCCCAATTCCGTGCCCCCAACCCCAATTTTCCCCATCTAACCCCCAATTTCCACCCCTTAAACCCCAATTTCCACCCTCCAAACCCCAATTTCCATCCCCTAAACCCCAATTTTCCCCATCTAACCCCCAATTTCCACCCCTTAAACCCCAATTTCCCCCTCTAAAACCCAAATTCCCCCCCAACCCCCAATTCCATGACCCCCAAACCCCAATTCCGTGCCCCCAACCCCAATTTTCCCCATCTAACCCCCAATTTCCACCCCTTAAACCCCAATTTCCCCCTCTAAACCCAAATTCCCCCCCCTCAACCCCCAATTCCGTGACCCCCAAACCCCAATTCCGTGCCCCCAACCCCAATTTTCCCCATCTAACCCCCAATTTCCACCCCTTAAACCCCAATTTCCCCCTCTAAACCCAAATTCCCCCCTCTAAACCCCAAATTTCCCCCTCCAAACCCCAAATTTCCCCCTCTAAACCCAAATTCCCCCCCTCAACCCCCAATTTCCGTGCCCCCAACCCCAATTTTCCCCATCTAACCCCCAATTTCCACCCCTAAACCCCGAATTTCCACCCCCAACCCCCAATTCCGTGCCCCAACCCCAATTTTCCCCATCTAACCCCCAATTTCCACCCCTTAAACCCCAATTTCCACCCCCTAAACCCCGAATTTCCACCCCCAACCCCCAATTCCGTGCCCCAACCCCAATTTTCCCCATCTAACCCCAATTTCCACCCCTTAAACCCCAATTTCCACCCCCTAAACCCCGAATTTCCACCCCAAAACCCCAATTCCGTGCCCCAACCCCAATTTTCCCCACCTAACCCCCAATTTCCACCCCTTAAACCCCAATTTCCACCCTCCAAACCCCAATTTCCATCCCTAAACCCCAATTTTCCCCATCTAACCCCCAATTTCCACCCCTTAAACCCCAATTTCCCCCTCTAAACCCAAATTCCCCCCCCCTCAACCCCCAATTCCGTGCCCCCTAGCCCCCAATTTCCATCTCCCCCAACCCCCAATTTCCGTGACCCCCAATTTCCATCTCCCCAACCCCCAATTTCCCCTCCCCTAAGCCCACCTGGGAACCAGACCACCAGCCCGCGGTCCAGGGTCTCGCCGGTGGCGGGGTCGCGGATGCGCCGCAGGGCCAGGACCCTGGGCGGGGGCAGCGCGGGGGTCCCGGCCAGGCTCTGCAGGGCACCGCGGCTACCGGGGCCACTGGCCCGGATCACGGCCACGCCGCAGCGGCCCGGGGCCGAGGACAGCGCGAAGATCGTGTCACCCGCGCCCCCTCCCACCGCGCCGCTCAGGGGGCGCGCCCGGCCCGCGTCCCACCTGGGCAGGGGGCGTCGGGACAGCCGGCTGTAACACAGGGGGAGTGCGCAGGTCTTTGTCAGGTGGGACCCCCTGCCCATGGACCCCTTCCCCAGGTGTGTGCTGTGCGCAGGTGTTGCTCTTCCTCAGGTGGGACCCCTCCCCATGGACCCCCTGCCCAGGTGTGTGCTGTGCTCAGGTATTGCCCTCCCCAGATGAGACCCTTCCCCAGCTGAGCCCCCTCCACAGGTGTGTGCTGTGCTCAGGTGAGACCCCCTCCCCATGGACCCCCTGCCCAGGTGAGCTCCCTCCCCATGGACCCCTTCCCCAGGTGTGTGCTGTGCTCAGGTATTGCCCTCCCCAGGTGGGACCCCTCCCCATGGACCCCCTGCCCGGGTATTCCCCAGGTACGCCCCCATCCCAGAGCCACCCTCGTGACCCCACTCTCCCTGTCCCCTGTCCCCATCCCCTGTCCCTATCCCCATCCCCTGTCCCCTTGTCCCTCTGTCCCTGTCCCCCTGTCCCTGTCTCCATCCCCTGTCCCCTGTCCCTGTCCCATCCCCTGTCCCTCTGTCCCTGTCCCCCTGTCCCTCTGTCCCTGTACCATCCCCTGTCCCCATCCCGTGTCCCCATCCCCTGTCCCCTTGTCCCTCTGTCCCTGTCCCCCTGTCCCTCTGTCCCTGTTCCAGCCCCTGTCCCCATCCCCTGTCCCCTGTCCCTCTGTCCCTGTTCCAGCCCCTGTCCCCATCCCCTGTCCCCCTGTCCCCATCCCCTGTCCCTCTGTCCCTGTCCCTCTGTCCCCTGTCCCTCTGTCCCCTGTCCCAGCCCCTGTCCCCATCCCCTGTCCCCATCCCCTGTCCCCTTGTCCCTCTGTCCCTGTCCCCCTGTCCCCTGTCCCTCTGTCCCTGTCCCTGTCCCTGTCCCCATCCCCTGTCCCCTGCCCCTCTGTCCCTGTCCTTCTGTCCCTGTCCCTCTGTCCCTGTCCCAGCCCCTGTCCCCATCCCCTGTCCCTCTGTCCCTGTCCCTGTCCCCATCCCCTGTCCCCTGCCCCTCTGTCCCTGTCCTTCTGTCCCTGTCCCTCTGTCCCTGTCCCAGCCCCTGTCCCCATCCCTGTCCCTCTGTCCCTCTGTCCCTGTCCCTCTGTCCCTGTCCCCCTGTCCCTCTGTCCCTGTCCCAGCCCCTGTCCCCATCCCTGTCCCTCTGTCCCTCTGTCCCTGTCCCTCTGTCCCTGTCCCCCTGTCCCGGGTACCTGCCCCACGCCGCCCGCACGGCCCCGCGCAGCGCCATCACCGCTCCTGGCCCCGCCCACCGCCGCACGCCATTGGGCAATACCCACTGAGGGGCGTGGCTATAGCCGAACCCCGCTCCTGATTGGTTAATAAGCAGCGCAGGCCGCGCACCGACCTCAGCGCCCGCGCCATTTAACGCACGCTATTGGTCAATACTCAGCAAGGGGCGTGGCAAACGCTGAAACACGGCTTCTGATTGGTCGATAACCAAACATGGCGGCGCTCCGGGTGAAGCCGGCGGGCCCGGCGGTTCCGCCCGGCCCGGGGGTCGCCGTGTCCCCCCCGAGCTGGGGGGTCCCGCTAAGAATCGGGGGTGCCCCCCACCCCGGCAGAGCCCACCCCCCCTCGTGGGCCCCTTGTGCCCCCGCTGCTGTCGCCGTGCCTTTGTCCCCAGCCCGGGGTGTCCGGGGGCTTTGGGGGACCCCTGCCCACCTTGGGGGGCCCCTCCCCATCCCGAGTCCCAAAATCTCGGCTCGGCTTCGTGCGGGGATAGAGACTGGGATAGAGTGGGAATCACACTGGGGTAGAGTGGGAATCACACTGGGGTAGAGTGGGAATCACACTGGGATAGAGCGGGAATCACACTGGGATAGACCGGGAATCACACTGGGACAGACCGGGAATCACACTGGGATAGACCGGGAATCAGACTGGGATAGACCGGGAATCACACTGGGGTAGAGTGGGAATCACACTGGGGTAGAGTGGGAATCACACTGGGATAGAGTGGGAATCACACTGGGACAGACCGGGAATCACACTGGGATAGACTGGAATAGAGTGGGAATCAGACTGGGATAGACCGGGAATCACACTGGGATAGAGTGGGAATCACACTGGGATATAGTGGGAATCAGACTGGGATAGACCGGGAATCACACTGGGATAGAGTGGGAATCACACTGGGACAGACCGGGAATCACACTGGGATAGAGTGGGAATCACACTGGGATAGAGTGGGAATCACACTGGGATAGACCGGGAATCACACTGGGATAGACCGGGAATCACACTGGGATAGAGTGGGAATCAGACTGGGATAGAGTGGGAATCACACTGGGATAGAGTGGGAATCACACTGGGGTAGAGTGGGAATCACACTGGGGTAGAGTGGGAATCACACTGGGATAGAGCGGGACACAGACTGGGATAGACTGGAATAGAGTGGGAATCAGACTGGGATAGACCGGGAATCACACTGGATCAGACCGGGAATCACACTGGGATAGACCGGGAATCACACTGGGATAGAGTGGGAATCACACTGGGATAGACCGGGAATCACACTGGGATAGAGTGGGAATCCCACGCGGCACGGCCGGGGACGATCCCCAGCCCTCCTCCCGAAGCCCCCCGGACCCCCCGAACCCCCCCAGACCCCCCGAACCCCCGACCCCCTCCCAGGGACCCTCCGGCTCACCCCGGGGTGGGGAGGGGGGGTCTCAGCCCTGCGCCCCCCACGGTGACCCCGGGACCCCAAATTTATGTCCCAATTTTTCCCGTGCCCCCCCACTCCGGGCCCAATTCCCAGGCCTGGCAGCGGCCCCCCCCCTGTCCCCCCCCCAGCTCAGTGTCCCCAGCTGAGGTGACAGCAGCGGGGACATCTCCTGGTGGCACCGAGGAGCCGGGCTGGCAGCCAGCCCCCCCAAAATAACCGCGGGAGGGGCGGGGGGGGAGGGGGACAGAGCCGCGCCCCCCACCCCAATTCTCACATTCCAGGGGGGGGGGAGGGGTCCCAGCGGATCCAGGACCCTCTGGGATTTTGGGGATCCCACCCCCACCCCCCCACCAGGATGGCAGTGGGGGGGTTGGGGGTTGGAGGGGGGGGGGTGTCACCCAAAATGTCAGGAGGGCGCTCGGGTTACCGGGGGGGGGACACTGGGGGGGTTGGGGGGTGGTGGCACTTGGGGACAAGGCTGGGGACAGGCAGAGGAAGGGGGGGTGCGGGGAGGGGGGAACATTGGGGACATCGCGCGGGCCACAGCGGGCAGAGGGAGCCCCCCCTCTGGACCACCCCTGGACCCCCTTGGACCTCTCTGAACCCCCCGAGATCCCCTTAGACCCCCCCCCCCCCGGGACCACCCTGGATCTCCTTAGACCCCCCTAGACTCCCTGGGACCCCCTTAGAACCCCATAGACCCCTTTAGACCCCCCCATGGACCCTCCAGGACCCCCTTAGACCCCCCCGGGACCCCCCCGGGACCCCTCCCGGTGCCCACGGGGCGCGGCCGGACACGCGTGGCCGGCGCTGGGGAGCCTCGGCCAAACCAGAGCCGTTCAAAGGGCCGGGACCCCACCCGGGGATACCCCGGGACCCCCTTAGACCCCCCTAGACCCCCACTAGACCATTTAGACCCCCCAGGACCCGCTGGCTCCCCCCGGGACCCCCTTAGACCCCCCTAGACCCCCACTAGATCCCTTTAGACCCCCCAGGACCCCGCTGGCTCCCCCGGGACCCCCTTAGACCCCCCTAGACCCCCACTAGATCCCTTTAGACCCCCCAGGACCCCGCTGGCTCCCCCGGGACCCCCTTAGACCCCACTAGACCCCCACTAGACCCTTTAGACCCCCCAGGACCCCGCTGGCTCCCCCCGGGACCCCCTTAGACCCCCCTAGACCCCTTTAGACCCCCCCAGGACCCCGCTGGCTCCCCCCGAGACCCCCTTAGCCCCTCTGGGACCCCTCTAAACCCCCTCGGGACATCCCCTAAACCCCTCCAGACCCTTCCCCCGGGGACCCCTCCCGGTCCCCACGGGGCGCGGCCGGACACGCGTGGCCGGCGCTGGGGGAGCCTCGGCCAACCAGCGCCGTTGGAGGCGCCGGCATCTCCGCCGCCTTTGTCCCTCCCTCCTCCCGGGGCGGCGGCGGCGCTGACACCGGCGGTGGCGGTGCCGGTGGCCCCGGCGGTGGCGGTGCTGGTGGCCCCCGGTGGTGGCCCCCATGCCCCCCGGCCAGCCCCGCACCATGCCCGAACCGCCGGCGGCAGCGCAGGAGGGCGAGCGGCCCCGGCGGGCCCCGGCCGCGGAGGAACGGGCGGAACCGGCGGCCCCCACCGGAGTGTTGGGTACGGGAGAACCGGGAGTTACCGGGGGAAGGGGTGCGGGAAGCGGTGGGAGACCCCCCCACCCCTCCTCGGGAAGGGTTGGGATGGGGTTTAGGGAGGGTGGGGGGAGCCCGGGATGCGGCTCGCTGCGGATGCGGCTCCCCGGGATTACCGGAGGGAGGGGGGGGGTTGGAAACGGAGCTGCCGGTGACATCGGCCCGGTACCGGGACAGCTCCGTGGGGACACCGGGACACGCCGTAGGGGGGGTGGAGCTGTGTGTCGCTGGTGGTCGCGGCTGATTTTGTATCGCGATATTCCTCCCCCCCCACTTCGCTCGGACAGCCCCCCCCCCCCCCCAGGAATGGGGTTCGCGCCCAGCTCCGTGTCCCCCCAGCACCGGTGACCCCCCCACCAGTGTCACCCCCACCCCGGAAAGGCGATTTTGGCCACCACCACCCCCCCCCCAGCACGCCAAGGTGGGGGGTGGCGCAGCTCGCAGCCTTTGTGTCGCTGTCCCCACGCTGGCCTTGGGGTCCCCTCCCCCGGGTGACATCCCCTGCTCGGGGCGGGGGTGGCGACCGGGCCTGGCGGCTGCTGAGCCACCGAGCGGGGCTCCTCGGGGCGGGTGGGTGACCCAGTTCGGGTGTCCCCCCCCCGCTCGGTCCATGGGGACACCGCCGGTGGCCACCACGCCGCAGCTCCGGTGACCTCGGCCCGGGAGCCAAGGTGAGCGGCACCGCCGGGGACAAACGGCGACAAACGCGCGACCCCCGCCCGGGGCCACCTCGGTGTGACCGGGGGCTGCGGGGACAGCGGGGTGAGGGTGGCGGTCACCCCACAAGCTTGGGGGGGTGTTGGGGACCCTCGCCCCCCCCCACCCGCCCATTTTTCCGTGACCTTGGGCAGGAGAAGCCCCCCACCCCTCGTCCCTGGCTGTGTCGCCGGGGTGGGGACACGCGGGTGGCACCGCTGCGGGCAGGACACAAATAAATCATGCGGGGAGGGTGAGCTCAGCCCGGCCGCGTCACCCGGGGGCCCGGCCGGGGGGGGGGCACGGCCCTGGGAGCCCCGCGGGGTGATCCCAGTGGGCTGGCACCCTGAAATGCTGGGACCCTAAAATACTGGGACCCTAAAATGCTGGGACCCTAAAACGGCACCCTAAAATGCCGGCACCCTGAAATCCTGGCACCTTGAAATGCTGGGACCATGAAACGGCACCCTGAAATGCTGGCACCCTGAAATGCTGGCACCTTAAAATACTGGGACCCTGAAACGGCACCCTAAAATACTGGGACCCTAAAATATTGGCACTCTTGGAGCCCCGTGGACTGATATCCCAATGGGCTAGCACCCTGAAATGCTGGGACCTTAAAACAACGCCCTGAAATGATGGGACCCTGAAACGGCACCCTGAAATGCTAGGAGCCTGAAATGCTGGCACCCTAAAATACTGGGACCCTGAAATGCTGGGACCCTAAAACGGCACCCTAAAATATTGGTAGCCTAAAATACTGGCACCCTGGGAGCCCCGCAGGCTGATATCCCAATGGGCTGGCACCCTGAAATGCTGGCACTCTGAAACGGCACCCTAAAATATTGGGACCCTGAAATACTGGGACCCTAAAATGCTGGGACCCTGAAATGCTGGGACCCTAAAACAGCACCCTAAAACATTGGCACCCTAAAATACTGGGACCCTGAAATACTGTGACCCTGAAACAGCACCCAAAAATGCTAGGACCCTGAAATGCTGAGACCCTAAAGCACTGGCACCCTAAAACATTGGCACCTTGAAACAATAGCACCCTAAAATACGGGCACCCTGAAATACTGGCACCCTGGTAGCCCCACAGCCTGATACCCCAATGGGCTGGCACCCTAAAATGCTGGCATCCTAAAGCACTGGCACCCTGAAATGCTGGCACCCTGAAATACTGGCACCCTAAAAATGCTGGCACCCTAAAATGCTGGGACCCTAAAGCATTGGCACCCTGAAATACTGGCACCCTAACAGCCTGTCACCCCAACACCCCTGCACCTTAACAGCCTGCCACCCAAACACCCTGATACCCAACACCTGAGCACCCCTAAACCTCAACTCCCTGGCACCCCGGTACCCCTAAATCCCAGCCCCCCGCACCCCATTACCGCAGCCCCCGCAGCCCAGGGCAGGCCCGGGCCGCGCCCGCCCTGCCGGACCGGTGGTGCCACAGCGGGGGCGGTGGCAGCTTGGCCCTGTCCCCAAGTGCCACCCCCGGCTCGGGGACAGCTCAGACTCTGCCAGCCCCGCCAGTCGCGGGGTCCCCGCGGAGATTCCCGGGGTTCGGGGCGCGTCCCTTGGCAGCTCCGGTGTCTCCTGTTTGTGCCGGCACCCCGAGCCCTGCCCGGGGACACCTGGGGACACCGGGGGACACCCCGAGACCTGCCCGGGACACCTGGGGACACCGGGGACACCCCGAGCCCTGCTCGGGACACTGGGACACCGGGGGACACCCCGAGACCTGCCCGGGGACACCTGGGGACACCGGGGGACACCCCGAGACCTGCCCGGGGACACCCGGGGACACCTGGGGACACCCCGAGACCTGCCCGGGAGACCTGGGGACACCCCAAGACCTGCCCGGGACACCCGGGGAAACCCGAGCCCTGCCCGGGGACACCGGTGACACCCGGGGACACCCCGAGACCTGCCCGGGGACACCCCGGGGGACACCTGGGGACACCCCGAGACCTGCCCGGGAGACCTGGGGACACCCAAGACCTGCCCGGGGACACCCGGGACACCCCGAGACCTGCCCGGGGACACCCCGGGGACACCTGGGACACCCGAGACCTCCCCGTCCCCGGGACACCGAGCGGCCGCGACACCCGGCCGAGGAGGGACCCCGAGGGGACACTGAGGCAGGCAGGGGACAATGAGGGAGGGACACCGAGGCAGGGAGGCGACAAATGGGGTCCCCCTCCCCTTTTCCTCCCTCCCTCCCTGCCATCCCCGGTTGTTTTGGTTTTTTTGGGTTTTTTTTTTGGGATGCCCCTTGTCCCCACCCTCCCCGGGAGCCGCCTTGGGGACACCGGGCACGGCGACAACGCCGTGCTGCCACCCCACCGGCCGTGCCCACCCATCGGGGGGTGGGGGGCTTTGGGGACTGTCCCCATCCCACCCCGGCGCGGCGGCGCGGGGGCCTCGCCGCGTTTCCATGGAGACCGCTGCTTTTTCCCCATCCCCGTTTTTGCGGCTTTTTCTCCATCCCGCCGAGCCCCGGGGGGAGCAGCGGGAAGAGGTGAGAGGGGTTTTGGGGGTGCTCCGAGGGGACCCCCGAGCCGGGGGGTGCCGGGCCGCGCTGGCAGCTCCTGTCGGGGCCGATTTTGGGGGGAGAAATCCGATGGCGGGGCGGTGGCGCGGCCGTGACCTGTGTGCCGTGGCTGGGTTGGGGACAGCCGGGGACGTGTCCCGCACCCGCCGCGGGGCTCCCCCGGGGAGGTTTGGGATCGGCTTCCCGGGAATTTGGATCCCGGCACGGCCTCTCCCTCTCCCTCCCCGGCAGATAAACTCTTCGGGAAGCGGCTGCTCCAGGCCGGGCGCTACATCATGTCCCACAAGGCCTGGATGAAAACGGTGCCCACGGAGAATTGCGATGTGCTGATGACATTCCCGGGTAGGGATGGGCCCGGGAAAACCGGGATCGGGAGGGGGTGGGACTGGGGAAACCGGGATTGAGAGGGGGTAGGACGGACGGGAAAACTGGGATTGAGAGGAGAAGGGACCGGGGAAAACCGGGATTGGGAGGGGGGGACCGGGGAAACCGGGATTGGGAGGGTGGATGGGAAAACCGGGATTGGGAGGGGTGGACCGGGGAAAACCGGGATGGACGGGGGTGGGACCGGGGAAAACCGGGATTGGGAGGGGTGGATTGGGAAACGGACTGAGGGTAGGGGAAAACCGGATGGGAGGGGGTGGGACGGGGAAACCGGGATTGAGAGGGGGTAGGACCGGGAAAACTGGGATTGGGAGGGGAAGGGACCGGGAAAACCAGGATTGGGAGGGGGTGGGACCGGGGAAACCGGGATTGGGAGGGGGTGGCGGACGATTGGGAGGGGAGAACCGGGACTGGGAGGGGGTAGGACCGGGAAAACCGGGACTGGGAGGGAGTGGAACCGGGGAAACCGGGATTGGGAGGAACCGGGGAAACCGGGATTGGGATGTAACCGGGAAAATCTGGGATAGCCGGGGTAGGAGGGGATGGTGGGGGGAGCCCGGGAGGTGGGACTGGGGGAATGTGGGATGTCGGGAGGAATGTGGGATGCGAGGAGGGACGGGGCTGTGGGGAAGGGATGGGGAATGTGGAGGGGGCTGGAGACCGGGAGGGGGGACATGGAGACCGGGATGGGGACAGGGATGAGGGACACCTGGAAGGCTGGGGACCGGGATGGGGGATATGGGGAGGGCTGGGGATGAGGGACACCTGGAGGGATGAGGGACACGTAGAAGGCTGGCGATAGAGACGAGGGACATGGCGATGGATGCGGACCAGGATAAGGGACACTTAGTGCGATGGGGACCAGGACGTGTGACCCTTAGCGGGGTCGGGAAAGGGATGAGGGACCCGTGGCAGGATGAGGACCGGCATAGGGACACCTGGAGCGTTGGGGACGGGCATCGGGGAGCCGTGGCAGGACACGGAGCCCTCCGGCCGCCCCGCAGACTCCACGGATGACCACACGCTGCTGTGGCTGCTGAACCACATCCGCCTGGGCATCCCCGAGCTGATCGTGCAGGTGCGGCACCACAAGCACACGCGCGCCTACGCCTTCTTCGTCACGGCCACCTACGAGAGGTGCGTGCCCCGTCCCCACCGCCGTCCCCAGCGCCTGCCCGGCGTGTCCCCAACGCTGTCCCCCAACGCTGTCCCCACCGCTGTGGCCGCAGCCTGCTGCGCGGGGCCGACGAGATCGGGCTGCGGAAGCCGGTGAAGGCGGAGTTCGGGGGCGGCATGCGCAGCTTCTCCTGCGAGGAGGATTACATCTACGAGAACATCGAGAGCGAGCTGGAGTTCTTCAGCTCCCAGGTGGGGTACGGGGTCTGGGAATATGGGGTATGGGATATGGGGTGTGGGATATGGGATATGGGGTGTGGGATATGGGATATGGGGTGTGGGATGGATTACATCTACGAGAACATCGAGAGCGAGCTGGAGTTCTTCAGCTCCCAGGTGGGGTACGGGCTGTGGGGGATATGGGGTATGGGATATGGGGTGTGGGATATGGGGTGTGGGATATGGGATATGGGGTGTGGGATATGGGATATGGGGTGTGGGATATGGGATATGGGGTGTGGGATGGATTACATCTACGAGAACATCGAGAGCGAGCTGGAGTTCTTCAGCTCCCAGGTGGGGTACGGGCTGTGGGGATATGGGTATGGGATGTGTGGGTGTGGATATGGGATATGGGGTGTGGGATATGGGATATGGGGTGTGGGATATGGGATATGGGGTGTGGATGGATTACATCTACGAGAACATCGAGAGCGAGCTGGAGTTCTTCAGCTCCCAGGTGGGTAGGGTCTGGGAATTGGGTATGGGATATGGGTGTGGGATATGGGTGGGGATATGGGGTATGGTGTGGAGTGTGGGATATGGGTGTTGGGATATGGGGTTGGGATATGGGTGTGGATATGGGATATGGGGTGTGGGATGGATTACATCTACGAGAACATCGAGAGCGAGCTGGAGTTCTTCAGCTCCCAGGTGGGGGTGTGGATGTGGGAAGTATGGGATATGGCGGTGTGGGGATACGGGGATGCGTGGGGATATGGTGTGTGGGATAGGGGATCGGGATTTGGGATTGGGATACAGGATTTGGGATATGGGATACAGGATTTGGGATATGGGGAGGCTGGGAGAGGATCCAGCCACCCACAGCACTGGGGACAAAGTGGGACAGGAAGGGGAAAGGCCAGGGCCGGGGGGGGGGACAAGGCTTGTCCGGGGTGGTCCGGGTGGTCCAGGGTGGTCTGGGGGGTCCGGGGTGGTCCGGGTGGTCTGGGTGGTCCGGGGTGGTCCAGGGTGGTCGGGGGGGTCCGGGTGGTCCAGGCTGGTCCGGGGTGGTCCGGGGTGGTCCAGGGTGGTCTGGGGGGTCCGGGGTGGTCTGGGGTGGTCCGGGGTGGTCCAGGGTGGTCTGGGGGGGTCCGGGGTGGTCCAGGGTGGTCCGGGTGGTCGGGGTTGGTCCAGGGTGGTCGGGGGTGGTCCGGGTGGTCCAGGGTGGTCTGGGGGGGTCCGGGGTGGTCCAGGGTGGTCCGGGGTGGTCGGGGTTGGTCCAGGGTGGTCGGGGTGGTCCGGGGTGGTCGGGGGTGGTCCAGGGTGGTCCGGGTGGTCCAGGGTGGTCTGGGGGGGTCCGGGTGGTCCGGGGTGGTCCGGGGTGGTCCAGGGTGGTCTGGGGGGGTCCGGGGTGGTCCAGGGTGGTCCAGGGTGGTCGGGGTGGTCCGGGGTGGTCCGGGGTGGTCCAGGGTGGTCGGGGGTGGTCCGGGGTGGTCCAGGGTGGTCCGGGGGGGTCCGGGTGGTCCAGGGTGGTCAGGGCTGTGTCCCGCAGGAGCGGCAGAGCATCATCCGGTACTGGCTGGAGAACCTGCGGGCCAAGCAGGGCGAGAGCCTGCACAACATCCACTTCCTGGAAGGGCAGCCCATCAGTGAGTGCGGGGCACGGGGGGCACGGGGGGCACACAGGGTCACACAGGGGCACACAGGGCACTGCCGTGGCACCTGGTGGCACTGCCATTGTAAGACCTGGTGGCGCAGAGCTGTCCCCAATGTCCCCGGTGTCCCTGACCCTGTCCCTGTGTCCCCACTGTCCCCAGTCCCCGAGCTGCCCTGCAGGGTGGCAGTGGTGTCCCTGACCGTGTCCCATTGTCCCCAGTCCCTGAGCTGCCCTGTGGGGCGGCAGTGGTGTCCCTGACCCTGTCCCTGTGTCCCCACTGTCCCCGAGCTGCCCTGTGGGGCGGCAGTGGTGTCCCTGACCCTGTCCCTGTGTCCCCACTGTCCCCAGTCCCTGAGCTGCCCTGTGGGGTGGCAGTGGTGTCCCTGACCCTGTCCCTGTGTCCCCATTGTCCCCAGTCCCCGAGCTGGCGGCGCGGGGTGTGGTCCAGCAGCTCTTCCCGCTGCACGAGCAGAGGATCCTGCGGCGCCTCATGAAGTCCTGGGTGCAGGCGGTGTGCGAGGCACAGCCCCTCGGTGAGACCCCAAAGGGGCTTGGGGACATTTCACAGGGGTTTGGGGTCACCCCACAGGGGTTTGGGGTCACCCCAGAGGGTTTGGGGGCATCCCAGAGGGGTTTGGGGTCACCCCAGAAGGGTTTGGGGGCATCCCAGAAGGGTTTGGGGGCATCCCAGAGGGGTTTGGGGTCACCCCAGAAGGGTTTGGGGCATCCCAGAGGGGTTTGGGGTCACCCCAGAGGGGTCTGGGGACACCCCAGAGGGGTTTGGGGTCACCCCACAGAGGTTTGGGGTCACCCAGAGGGGTTTGGGGTCACCCCACAGCGGTTTGGGGTCACCCCAGAGGGTTTGGGATCATCCCAGGGGGGTTTGGAGCACCCCACAGGGGGTTGTGGGTGTCCCAGAGGGGTTTGGAGCACCCCAAAGGGGTTTGGGGTCACCCCAGAGGGGTTTGGGGTCACCCCAGAGGTTTTGGGGTCACCCCAGAGGGGTTTGGAGCACCCCAAAGGGGTTTGGGGTCACCCTGGCAGTGTGCACAGCCCCTCGGTGAGATTTGGGGTCACCCCGAAGGGGTTTGGGCATCACCACAAAGGGGTTTTTGGTCTCAGCCCCTTGGTGAGACCCCCAGGGCTTTTGGGGTCCCAGAGGGTTCGGGGTCACCCTGACAGGGTTTTGGGGCTCCCAGAGGCTTAGTGGTGACCCCGGTAGAGTTTTTGGGATCCCAGAGGGTTTTGGGGTGACCCCATCAGGGATTTTGGGATCCCAGCCCCTCGATCCCATTAGCAGTGACCCCCTTGGGGTTTTTGGGGTCTCAGCCCCTCGGGGTGATTAGCAGTGACCCCAGTGGGGTTTTCTGGGGTCCCAGCCCCTCAATCCCATTAACGGTGACCCCAGAGAGGTTTTTGGGGTCCCATTTGGGGTGACCCCATCAGGGTTCGTGGGGTCCCAGCCCCTCAGTCCCACTAGCAGTGACCCCATCAGGGTTTTTGGGGTCCCAGCCCCCCAGTCCCATTAACAGTGACCCCAATGGGGTTTTTGGGGTCCCAGCCCCTCAGTCCCATTAACATGACCATGGGGTTGGACCCAGTCCCAAAGTGATGGTTTTTGGGGTCCCAGCCCCTCAGTCCCACTAGCAGTGACCCCAATGGGGTTTTTGGGGTCCCAGCCCCTCAGTCCCATTAACAGTGACCCCAATGGGGTTTTTGGGGTCTCAGCCCCTCAGTCCCACTACAGCGATCCCATCGGGGTTTTTGGGGTCCCAGCCCCTCAGTCCCATTAACAGTGACCCCAATGGTGTTTTTGGGGGTCCCAACCCCTCTGACTCGACCCTGTGTCCCCCCCAGATGAGATCTGTGACTATTTTGGGGTGAAGATCGCCATGTACTTCGCCTGGCTGGGTTTCTACACCTCGGCCTGGTGTACCCGGCCCTGCTGGGCTCCCTGCTCTACACCCTCACTGACAGCGACCAGGTGGGGTCACAGGGACCTGCCCGGGGGCTCCCACCCCTTTTGGGGGTTTCTGTCTCTCCTGGGGCTTCCCACCCCTTTTTGGGGTTTCTGTCTCTCCTTGGGGCTCCCACCCCTTTTTGGGGTTTCTGTCTCTCCTTGGGGCTCCCACCCCTTTTTGGGGGTTTCTGTCTCTCCTTGGGGCTTCCCACCCCTTTTTGGGGGTTTCTGTCTCTCCTTGGGGCTTCCCACCCCTTTTTGGGGTTTCTGTCTCTCCTTGGGGCTCCCACCCCTTTTTGGGGTTTCTGTCTCTCCCTGGGGCTTCCCACCCCTTTTTGGGGGTTTCTGTCTCTCCCTGGGGCTTCCCACCCCTTTTTGGGGGTTTCTGTCTCTCCTTGGGGCTTCCACCCCTTTTTGGGGTTTCTGTCTCTCCTTGGGCTTTCCACCCCTTTTTGGGGTTTCTGTCTCTCCTTGGGGCTTCCCACCCCTTTTTGGGGTTTCTGTCTCTCCTCTGGGGCTTTTCCCACCCCTTTTGGGGTTTCTGTCTCTCCTGGGGCTTCCCACCCCTTTTTGGGGTTTCTGTCTCTCCTTGGGGCTTTCCACCCCTTTTTGGGGTTTCTGTCTCTCCTTGGGGCTTCCCACCCCTTTTTGGGGTTTCTGTCTCTCCTTGGGGCTTTCCACCCCTTTTTGGGTTTCTGTCTCTCCTTGGGGCTTTCCCACCCCTTTTTGGGGGTTTCTGTCTCTCCTTGGGGCTCCCACCCCTTTTTGGGGTTTCTGTCTCTCCCTGGTGCTTCCCACCCCTTTTTTGGGGTTTCTGTCTCTCCTGGGGCTTTCCACCCCTTTTTGGGGGTTTTCTGTCTCTCCTTGGGGCTTTCCACCCTTTTTGGGGTTTCGTCTCTCCTTGGGCTTTCCACCCCTTTTGGGGTTTCTGTCCTTCTTAGGGTTTCCATCCTCTTTAAAGGTTTTCATCCTTCCTTCGGTTTTCCATCCTTCCCAGGGGATTCCACCCCTCCTTGGGGTTTTTTATCCCTTCTTGGGTTTTCCATTCTTCCTTAAAGGTTTCCATCCCTACTTGGGGTTTTCCATAATTCGTGGGGGGTTTTCCATCCCTCCCTAAAGGTTTCCATCCCTACTTGGGTTCAAATCTGAGCTTTTCCATAATTCGCAGGGGGTTTTCCATCCCTCCCTAAAGGTTTCATCCTTCTTGGGGTTTTCCATCCTTCCTGGAGGTTTCATCTCTCCTTGGGGTTTTCCTTCTAGGAATTCCACCCCTTTTTGGTTCCCATCCCTTCCTTGGGAGGATTTCTGTCTCTCCTTGGGGTTTGTCCTCTTCCTAGAGAATTTCCACCCCTTTTTGGGGTTTCCCATCCCTCCTTGTGGGATTTTATTTCTTCCTTGAGATTTCCCACCCCTCCTTGGGATTTCCATCCCTCCTTGTGGGATTTCCTCCTTCCTTGAGATTTCCCATCCTTCCTTGGGATTTCCCTCCTTCCTTGAGCCATTCCCCCCCCTCTTCCCCCACCCCTCCACCCTCACCCTTCCCGCTGGGCTCCGACAATTCCCAATCCCTCCGGGCTGGATTTGGGGGGGGTCTCGGGGTCGGGGGGGGACCAACCCCGCTGCAGTTGGTGCCGTGTGTCCCCCAGACCAGCCAGGACATCTCCTGCGTGCTCTTTGCCATCTTCAACGTGGTCTGGGCCACGCTGTTCCTGGAGGAGTGGAAGCGCCGCGGCGCCGAGTTCGCCTACAAGTGGGGCACGCTGGACGCGCCCGCCGAGTCCCTGGAGGAGCCCCGGCCCCAATTCCGGGTCAGAGCCCCGAGGGAACGGGGTCCCGGCCCTTCAGGGGGGTCCTGACCCTTCAAGGGGGTCCCATTCCTTGGGCGTCCTGTCCCTTGGGGGTCTTGTCCCTTAGGAGGGGTCCTATCCCTTGGGGAGGGTCCCATCTCCCTTTTTGTGGGATCCCAGCCCTTGGGAAAGGTCCCATTCCTTGAGGAGGGTCCCATTCCTTGGGGGTCCCATCCCTTTTTGTGGGGTCCTATCCCTTGGGAAAGGTCCCATCCCTTTTTGTGGGGTCCTATCTCTTGGGAAAGGTCCTGTCCCTTGGGGAGGGTCCCAGCCCTTCAGGGGGTCCCATTCCTTGGGGGTCCTGTCCCTTGGGAGGGGGTCCCATCCTTTTTTGTGGGATCCCATTCCTTGGGGAAGGTCCATTCCTTCGGGGTCCTGTCCTTTGGGAGTCCTGTCCCTTTTGGGGGATCCCATTCCTTGGGAAAGGTCCCATTCCTTGGGAAAGGTCCTGTCCCTTGGAGAGGGTCCATTCCGTGGGGGTCCTGTCCCTTGGGAGGGTCCTGTCCCTTGGGGAGGGTCCCATCCCTTTTGGGGTATCCCATTCCTAGGGAAAGATCCCATTCCTTGGGGTTCCAGTTCCTTGGGGAGGGTCCAATTACATGGGGGGGATCCCATTCCTCCAGGGGGGTCCCAGTGGGTCACCCCTGGCTGTGCCACCCCAAACATGGGGATTGAGGGGGTTCAACCCTGGGGGGTCCCAGAGGGGTCCCGTGGGTTTTGGGGTCACCCCTGGCCATGCCACCCCAAACATGGGGATTGAGGGGGTTCAGCCCTGGGGTCCCGGAGGGGTCCCGTGGGTTTTGGGGTCAACCCTGGCCATGCCACCCCAAACATGGGGATTGAGAGGGTTCGACCCCAACCTGGGGGGGTCCCAGAGGGGTCCCGTGGGTTTTGGGGTCACCCCAAACACGGGGGCCGTTCACAGGGGGTGAAGCGCATCAGCCCCAGCCCTGGGGGATCCCGGAGGGGTCCCGTGGGTTTTGGGGTCACCCCTGGCCATGCCACCCAAACATGGGGATTGAGGGGGTTCAACCCAGCCCTGGGGCGTCCCAGAGGGGTCCCGTGGGTTTGGGGTCACCCCTGGCCGTGCCACCCTAAACATGGGGATTGAGGGGGTTCAGCCCTGGGGTCCCAGAGGGGTCCCGTGGGTTTTGGGGTCACCCCAAACACGGGGCTGTTCACAGAGGGTGAAGCGGATCAGCCCCAGCCCTGGGGGATCCTGGAGGGGTCCCGTGGGTTTTGGGGTCACCCCAAACACGGGGGCCGTTCACAGGGGGTGAAGCGCATCAGCCCCAGCCCTGGGGGGTCCCAGAGGGGTCCCGTGGGTTTTGGGGTCACCCCAAACACGGGGGCCGTTCACAGGGGGTGAAGCGCATCAGCCCCGTCACCAGTGCCGAGGAGTTCTATTACCCGCCCTGGAAGCGGCTCCTGTTCCAGAGCCTCGTCAGCCTCCCCGTGTGCCTCACCTGCCTCGCCCTCGTCTTCCTCCTCATGCTCGGCTGCTTCCAGCTCCAGGTGTGCAGGGACAGGCGGCCACCCGCTCCTGGGGACAGTGACAGTGTCACTGAGCCTGGTCTGGGTTCTGCTCCCTAGCCTGAGCCTGACTCTGATCCTGGTTCCGTTCCTGTCCCTGTCCCTAATCTTGTCCCTGTTCCTGATTCTGATTCTGATCCTGTCCCTGTCCCTTATCCCTTATCTCTGTGCCCTGTCCCATCCCTGTCCATGTCCCTGGTCCCTGTCCCTTTCCCATTCCTGTCCCCTGTCCCTATCCTCATCCCCATCCTCATCCCCATCCTCCTCCCTGTTCCCTCCCTGTCACCGTGTCCCCTCCCTGTCCCGTCTGTCCCTGTCCCTTTCCCATCCCTGTCCCCTGTCCCTCTCCCTGTCCCTATCCCCATCCTCATCCCCATCCTCCTCCCTGTCCCCTCCCTGTCCCTGTCCCCTCCCTGTCCCGTCTGTCCCTGTCCCTTTCCCATCCCTGTCCCCTGTCCCTATCCCTGTCCCTATCCCCATCCTCATCCCCATCCTCCTCCCTGTCCCCCTCCCTGTCCCCATCCCTGTCCCCCTCCCGGTGTCATCCTCTCCCCTTCCTGTCCCCTCCCTGTCCCTGTCCCCTGTCCCTGTCCCTCCCTGTCACCGTGTCCCCTCCCTGTCCCCTCTGTCCCTGTCCCCACAGGAGCTCGTGCTCAGTGTCCCGGAGCTCCCGCGCCTCCTCCGTTTCCTGCCCAAAATCATCCTGGCCCTCATTGTCACCGCCTGTGACGAGCTCTACAAGAAGGTGGCCCTGTGGCTCAATGACATGGGTGCGTTGGGGACCCGCGGTGGCTCCGGGGTGGCCCTGGGACCCCCCCGAGCCCCCCTGACCCTCCCCGTGCCCTGCAGAGAATTACCGGCTGCAGAGCGCCTACGAGAAACACCTGATCATCAAAATCGTCCTGGTGAGGGGACCCGGGGACACTGGGGACACTGGGGGGACACTGAGGGGACATTGGGGACACTGGGGACATGAGGACATGGAGACCCTGGGGGGATTGGGACACTGGGGGATATGGGGACACGGGAACACTGGGGAGATACTGGGGGGGATATGGGGGGACTGGGACACTGAGGGGACATTGGGGACACTGGGGACACGAGGACACTGGGGACATTGGGGATATGGAGACACTGGGGGGACTGGGGGGACTGGGGGGACTGGGACACTGGGGGATATGGGGACACTGGGGGACAAGCAGGGGACACTGGGGGGACTGGGACATTGGGGGACACTGGGGGGACACTGGGGGACACTGGGTGAGACATTGGGGACACTGAGACACTGGGGACACTGGGGGACATTGAGGACATTTGGACATGGGGACACTGGGGGACACTGGGGGACATTGAGGACATTGGGACATGGGGACATTGGGGACACTGGGGGAACACAGGGGACACAGAGGGGACTGGGGGATATGGGGGACACTGGGGACACTGGGGGGACACAGGGGACACAGAGGGGACTGGGGGATATGGGGGACATTGGGGACACTGGGGGACACAGGGGACACAGAGGGGACTGGGGGATATGGGGGACACTGGGGACACTGGGGCACTGGGGACAATGGGGGACACAGAGGGGACACTGGGGACACAAAGGGGGACACAGAGGGCGCTTTCTGCCACCACCGAGGGGACCCCGAGGTGACCGAGCTGCCACCCCCCCCCCCTCCCCGGTGTCACCGCCAGTTCCAGTTCGTCAATTCCTACCTGAGCCTTTTCTACATCGGATTCTACCTCAAGGACATGGAGCGGCTCAAGGAGGTGAGGCCACCACGTCCCCGGGCTGTCCCCAAAGTGTCCCCAACACCCCTTCACCCCCCTCTCCACCACCACCACCACCGCCACCTCCGCCACCCCCTCCGGGTGTCCCCGCCGTGTCGCGGCGCGGCTCACGGCGTGTCTCTGTGTCCCTGTGTCGCCGTGTGTCGCTCGGTGTGTCGCTCGGTGTGTCCCTTGTGTCCCTCCAGCTCCTGCTCATCCTGTCCCTGTCGCAGAGCCTCGCGCGGCAGCTCCGGGAGGCTCTGCTCCCTTCCATCCTCCTCCACCTCCACCTGTCCCTCCTCCGCCTCAGGCGCCTCCTGCGCTCCTGCTGGACGCTGGGAGTATCCAAAGTAGGAGCGCGGGGACACCTGGGGATAGCGGGGTCACCAGGCGGGGACACCTGGGGATAGCGGGGTCACCAGCCGGGGACACCTGGGGATAGCGGGGTCACCAGCTGGGGACACCTGGGGAACAGTGGGGTCACCTGTTGGGGACAGCGGGGTCACCAGCCGGGGACACCTGGGGATAGTGGGGTCACCTGTTGGGGACAGCGGGGTCACCAGCCGGGGACACCTGGGGAACAGTGGGGTCACCTGTTGGGGACAGCGGGGTCACCAGCCGGGGACACCTGGGGATAGTGGGGTCACCTGTTGGGGACAGCGGGGTCACCAGCCGGGGACACCTGGGGAACAGTGGGGTCACCTGTTGGGGACAGCGGGGTCACCAGCTGGGGACACCTGGGGAACAGTGGGGTCACCTGTTGGGGACAGCGGGGTCACCAGCCGGGGACACCTGGGGATAGTGGGGTCACCAGCTGGGGACACCTGGGGATAGCGGGGTCACCAGCTAGGGACAGTGGGGTCACCAACAGGGGACACCTGGGGATAGCGGGGTCACCAACATAATTGGGGATACCCAGGGGATAGTGGGGTCCCCAATTGGGGACACCCCAGGGATAGTGGGGTCCCCAACCCCCCCGGGTGACGGTGGCGCTGCCGCGGCCCCGCCCCTTCGGGGGGTCACAGGAGAGGGGACACGGGGGGGGACACAGGAGAGAGGAGCAGGGACAGCACGGGAGGGACAGGGACACCAGAGGAGGAGTGGGGACCCCACGGGGACACGACAGGAGGGGCAAGGACACCACGGGGACACCACAGGAGGGGCAAGGACACCACGGGGACACCACAGGGTGACCAGGGACACCACAGGAACATCAGGAACACCACAGGGAGCATCAGGAACAGCACAGGGAGCAACCAAGAACTGCAGATCCCCCAGACCACGGGCCCAACCCCTCCCTGCCCTCCGGCCGGGGCGGCTCGAGGGTCGGGCGGGGTGGTGACCCGCGTGTGTCCCCGCGTGTCCCCGCGTGTCCCCGCAGATGCTGGCCACGCTGCTGATCACTCGGCAGTTCCTGCAGAACGTGCGCGAGGTGTCGCAGCCCCACCTGTACCGGCGCCTCCGCCGCGGCGACCTGACCCTGCGCGGCCTCCGGCAGCTCGCCCGCGCCCTGCTCCGCCCGCTCGCCCCGCGGCGACCCCCGCAGCCCCCCGCGGAGGGACCCCGAGGGCAGAAGAAATGCCTGAACGGCGGCTGCGGGGTGCCGGAGGAGGAGGAGGAGGGCGGCGAGGAAGAGCGGCGCGCCTCGGAGGAGGAGGAGGAGGAGGAAGGCGCGCTGGACTGCGGGCTGAAGCTGAAGAAGGTGAGCTTCATCGAGCGGGGCGAGCGGCGCGGCGAGCCCGCTGGCCCCGAGGACGAGCCGTTCCTCGAGGAAGGCAGCCCCACCATGGTGGAGAAGGGCATGGACCCCGCGGCCGTGTTCGAGCTGGGCGAGGAGGACGAGGAGGAGGAAGAGGAGGAGGCGGCCGAGGCCGAAGGGCGAGCCGGGGGCAGCCCCGGCGGGGCGGCGGAGGCGGCGAGGAGGAGGAGGAGGAGGGAGGAGGAAGAGGAGGAGGAGGAGGGAGGGAGGAAGCGCAACCGCGCCTCGTGGATCGACCCGCCCGAGGAGGATTTCTCCACGCAGCTGACGCAGGCCGAGGTGGAGAGCTGCATGCAGAAGTACGAGGTGGGTGGCCTTGGTGCCCTGGATTGTCCCCTTGGAGCTGCTGGGCTTCTCAAGGTGTCCCATGGGTTCCTCGAGGTGTCCCCGTGGCCATCAGGGTCTCCAAAGTGTCCTCTACATGGTTCTGGGGCTCTCTGAGGTGTCCCCGTGGCCATCAGGGTCCCCAAAGTGTCCTCAAGGTGGTTCTGGGACTCTCTGAGGTGTCCCTGTGGCCATCAGGGTCCCCAAAGTGTCCTCAAGGTGGTTCTGGGACTCTCTGAGGTGTCCCCGTGGCCATCAGGGTCCCCAAGGGGTCCCATGGGTTCTCTGAGGTGTCCCCGTGTCTGGTGGGCTCCCCAAAGTGTCCCCATGGCCATCAAGGTCCCCAAAGTGTCCCTGGACCTGGTGGGCTCTCCAAAGTGTCCCATGGGTTCCTCGAGGTGTCCCCGTGGCCCTCAGGGTCCTCAAAGTGTCCTCAAGGTGGTTCTGGGGCTCTCTGAGGTGTCCCCGTGGCCATCAGGGTCCTCAAAGTGTCCTCAAGGTGGTTCTGGGGCTCTCTGAGGTGTCCCCGTGGCCATCAGGGTCCCCAAGGTGTCCCATGGTTCCCTGAGGTGTCCCTGGACCTGCTGCCCACCCAAGGTGTCCCTGTGGCCACCAGGGTCCCCAAGATGTCCCATGGGTTCCCCGAGGTGCCCCTGCACTTGGTGGCCACCCCGAGGTGCGCCTGCACTTGGTGGCCACCCCGAGGCGTCCCTGTGGCCACCAGGATCTCCAAGATGTCCCATGGGTTCCCCGAGGTGTTCCTGGACCTTGTGCTCACCCCGAGGCATCCCTGTGGCCACCAGGATCTCCAAGATGTCCCATGGGTTCCCCGAGGTGCCCCTGCACCTGGTGGCCACCCCGAGGTGTCCCTGGACCCGCTGCCCACCCCAAGGTGTCCATGTGGCCACCAGGATCCCCAGAGTGTCCCCATGGCCACCAGGATCTCCGAGATGTTCCATGGGTTCCCCGAGGTGCCCCTGCACTTGGTGGCCACCCCAAGGCATCCCCGTGGCCACCAGGATCTCCAAGATGTCCCATGGGTTCCCCGAGGTGCCCCTGCACTTGGTGGCCACCCCGAGGTGTCTCTGTGGCCACCAGGATCTCCAAGATGTCCCATGGGTTCCCCGAGGTGTTCCTGGACCTTGTGCCCACCCCGAGGTGTCTCTGTGGCCACCAGGATCTCCAAGATGTCCCATGGGTTCCCCGAGGTGTTCCTGGACCTTGTGCCCACCCCGAGGTGTCCCTGGACCCGCTGCCCACCCCAAGGTGTCCCTGGACCTTGTCCCACCCCGAGGTGTCCCTAAACCCGCCGCCCACCCCGAGATGTCCCTGTGGCCACCAGGATCTCCAAGATGTCCCATGGGTTCCCCGAGGTGCCCCTGCACTTGGTGGCCACCCCGAGGTGTCCCTAAACCCGCCGCCCACCCCGAGATGTCCCTAAACCCACCGCCCACCCCCGTGGCCACCAGCTCCCAGCCCCGTTGGCCCTCCCCCCCTGCTCACGGCGGCCCCGGTGGCCCCTCAGGACACCTTCCAGGACCACCAGGAGATGTTCATCCAGTTTGGCTACGTGGTGCTCTTCTCCTCGGCCTTCCCGCTGGCCGCCGCCTGCGCGCTGCTCAACAACGTGCTGGAGCTGCGCAGCGACGCCTTCAAGCTGTGCACGGGGCTGCAGCGGCCCTTCGGCCAGCGCGCCCGCGGCATCGGCCACTGGCAGGTCACACCGCGCACGGGGGGGTTGGGGTGAAACGGATGGATTTGGGGGTTTTGGGATGGATTTGGGGCTGGGTTTGGGGCTGGAAGGACAAGGTTTTGGGATGGATTTTGGGCCAGATTTCACGATGGAAGGAAGGGATTTTGGGATAGAATGGCCAGGTTTTGGGCTGGATTTTGGGATGGAAGGACAAGGTTTTGGGTCTGGAAGGGACAGATTTTGGGATGGAAGGGATGGATTTTGGACTGGATTTTGGGAAGGAAGGGACAGATTTTGGGTCTGGAAGGGACAGATTTTGGGATGAAGGGATGGATTTTGGGTCTGGAAGGGACAGATTTTGGGGTGGAAGGGTTGGATTTTGGGATGGAAGGGACAGATTTTGGGGTGGAAGGGTTGGATTTTGGGCTGGAAGGGACAGAATTTGGGCTGTAAGGGATGGATTTTGGGCTGGAAGAGTTGGATTTTGGACTGAATTTTTGGATGGAAGGGACAGATTTTAGGGTGGAAGGAACCGATATTTGGCTGGATTTTGGGCTGGATTTCAGGCTGGAAGGGCCAAATTTCAGGATGGAAGGAACAGGTTTTGCGCTGGCAGGGATGGATTCCAGGAAGAAGAGAACAGATTTTGGGATTTTGGGATGGACTTTTAGGTTGGATGTTGAGATTTTGGGGTGGATTTTGGGACTGGGGGCTGGATTTGGGGCTGTGTTTTTGGCTGTTGCTGCTCAACAACGTGCTGGAGCTGCGCAGCGACGCCTTCAAGCTGTGCACGGGGCTGCAGCGGCCCTTCGGCCAGCGCGCCCGCGGCATCGGCCACTGGCAGGTCACACCGCGCACGGGGGGGTTGGGGTGGATTTTGGGATGGAAGGGATGGATTTTGGGCTGGATTTTGGGAAGGAAGGGACAGATTTTGGGATGGAAGGGACAGATTTTGGGGTGGAAGGGTTGGATTTTGGGCTGGAAGGGACAGATTTTGGGCTGGAAGGGACGGATTTTGGGAAGGAAGGGACAGATTTTGGGGTGGAAGGGTTGGATTTTGGGCTGGATTTTGGGAAGGAAGGGACAGATTTTGGGTCTGGAAGGGACAGATTTTGGGGTGGAAGGGTTGGATTTTGGGTTGGAAGGGACAGATTTTGGGGTGGAAGGGATGGATTTTGGGTTGGAAGGGACAGAATTTGGGTGGAAGGGATAGATTTTGGGATGGAAGGGTTGGATTTTGGGCTGTAAGGGATGGATTTTGGGCTGGAAGAGTTGGATTTTGGACTGGATTTTGGGAAGGAAGGGACGGATTTTGGGGTGGAAGGGATGGATTTTGGGGCTGGAAGGGCCAGATTTTGGGGTGGAAGGGACGGATTTTGGGAAGGAAGGGACAGATTTTGGGATGGAAGGGATGGATTTTGGACTGGATTATGGGAAGGAAGGGACAGATTTTGGGCTGGAAGGGACAGATTTTGGGGTGGAAGGGTTGGATTTTGGGCTGGAAGGGATGGATTTTGGGCTGGAAGGGATGAATTTTGGGGCTGGAAGGGACAGATTTTGGGATGGAAGGGACAGATTTTGGGATGGAAGGGACAGATTTTGGGATGGAAGGGATGGATTTTGGGCTGGATTTTGGGAAGGAAGGGACAGATTTTGGGTCTGGAAGGGACAGATTTTGGGGTGGAAGGGATAGATTTTGGGATGGAAGGGTTGGATTTTGGGCTGTAAGGGATGGATTTTGGGCTGGAAGAGTTGGATTTTGGACTGGATTTTGGGAAGGAAGGGACAGATTTTGGGTCTGGAAGGGACAGATTTTGGGGTGGAAGGGATGGATTTTGGGGCTGGAAGGGCCAGATTTTGGGGTGGAAGGGACGGATTTTGGGAAGGAAGGGACAGATTTTGGGATGGAAGGGATGGATTTTGGGCTGGATTTTGGGAAGGAAGGGACAGATTTTGGGATGGAAGGGTTGGATTTTGGATGGAAGGGACAGATTTTGGGATGGAAGGGATGGATTTTGGGCTGGAAGGACAAGATTTTGGGATGGATTTTGGGCCAGATTTCACGATGGAAGGAATGGATTTTGGGATAGAATGGCCAGGTTTTGGGCTGGATTTTGGGATGGAAGGCCCAGAATTTGGGTGGAAGGGTTGGATTTTGGGCTGGAAGGGACGGATTTTGGGATGGAAGGGTTGGATTTTGGGTGGAAGGGTTGGATTTTGGGCTGGAAAGGCTGGTTTTGGGGCTGGATTTTGGGCTGGAAGGGACGGATTTTGGGCTGGAAGAGTTGGATTTTGGACTGGATTTTGGGCTGGAAGGGACAGATTTTGGGATGGAAGAGTTGGATTTTGGGATGGAAGGGCTGGATTTTGGGGTGGAAGGGTCGGATTTTTGGGGTGGAAGAGCCAGATTTTGGGAAGGAATGGAAAGATTTCACAATGGAAGGAATGGATTTTGGGATGGAAGTGTCAGATTTTGGGGTGGAAGGGACAGATGTTGGGATGGAAGGGTTGGATTTTGGGATGGATTTTGGGCTGGACTGTGGGATGGAAGGGCTGGATTTCGGGATGGAAAGAATGGATTTTGGGGTGGATTTCAGGATTTTGGTCTGGATTTTGTGGTGGATTTTGTGATTTTGGTCAGGATTTTGGTCTGGATATTGTGATTTTGGTCTGGATTTTGTGATTTTGGGGTGGATTTTGGAGTGTATTTTGTGATTTTGGTCTGGATTTTTGTTTGGATTTTGGGTGGATTTTGGTCTGGATTTTTGTCTGGATTTTGGGGTGGATTTTGGTCTGGATTTTGTGATTTTGGGGTGGATTTTGGTCTGGATTTTGTGATTTTGGGGTGGATTTTGGGGTGGATTTTGTGATTTTGGTGTGGATTTTGGGATTGTGCTGTGATTTCGTGACTCCGGGGTGGAAGGCCCTGACCCCCTGTCCCCCTGCAGAAGGTGATGGAGGCCATGGGTGTCCTGGCCATCGTGGTCAACTGTTACCTGCTGGCCCAGTGCGGGCAACTGCGGCGCCTGCTGCCCTGGCTCAGCGCCGAGGGGGCCATCGTGTCCGTGGTGGTGCTGGAGGTGGGGACAGCACGGGGATCAGGGACATCCCTGGGGTCAGGGACACCCTAATCCCATCCCTGGGGTTGGGGACACCCTAATCCCATCCCTGGGGTTGGGGACACCCTAATCCCATCCCTGAGCAATCCCATCCCCGGGCAATCCCATCCCCGGGCAATCCCATCCCTGGGCAATCCCATCCCCAAGCAATCCCATCCCCGAGCAATCCCATCCCCGAGCAATCCCATCCCTGGGCAATCCCATCCCCAAGCAATCCCCATCCCTGGGCAATCCCATCCCCAAGCAATCCCCATCCCTGGGCAATCCCATCCCCAAGCAATCCCCATCCCTGAGCAATCCCATCCCCTGGCAATCCCATCCCTGGCAATCCCATCCCTGGCAATCCCATCCCCGGGCAATCCCATCCCCTGGCAATCCCATCCCTGGGCAATCCCATCCCCAAGCAATCCCCATCCCTGGGCAATCCCATCCCCGGGCAATCCCATCCCCGGGCAATCCCATCCCCTGAGCAATCCCATCCCTGAGCAATCCCCATCCCTGAGCAATCCCATCCCCTGGCAATCCCATCCCCTGGCAATCCCATCCCCGGGCAATCCCATCCCTGGGCAATCCCCATCCCTGGGCAATCCCATCCCCAAGAAATCCCCATCCCCGGGCAATCCCATTCCCGGGCAATCCCATCCCCTGGCAATCCCATCCCCTGGCAATCCCATTCCCGGGCAATCCCATCCCCTGGCAATCCCATCCCCGGGCAATCCCATCCCCGGGCAATCCCATCCCCGAGCAATCCCATCCCCGGGCAATCCCCATCCCTGGGCAATCCCATCCCCAAGCAATCCCATCCCTGGGCAATCCCATCCCTGGGCAATCCCATCCCCGGGCAATCCCATCCCCGAGCAATCCCATCCCCGGGCAATCCCCATCCCTGGGCAATCCCATCCCCAAGCAATCCCATCCCCTGGCAATCCCATTCCCGGGCAATCCCATCCCGGGCAATCCTATTCCTGGATGCTCCCATAGAATGGAAGGGACACATTTTGGGATGGAAAGGGTGAATTTAGGAGGGTGGAGGGGCTGAATTTTGGGATTTGGGGCTGGATTTCAGGATGGAAGGGATGAATTTTGGGATGGAAAGACTGGATTATGCGATGAAAGTGATGGAATTTGGGGTTTTAGGCTGGATTTTGGGATGGAAGGGCTGGATTTTGGGATGGAAGGGCTGGATTTTGGGATGAAAGAGCTGGCATTTGGGATTTTAGGCTGGATTTTGGGATTTCGCTCTGGATTTTGGGATGAAAGAGCTGGAATTTGGGATTTTAGGCTGGATTTTGGGGTTTCAGGCTGGATTTTGGATTTTAGGCTGGATTTTGGGATTTCACTCTGCATTTTGTGATTCTGCTCTGGGTTTGGGGATTTCACTCTGGATTTTGGGATTCTGCTCTGGGTTTGGGGATTTCACTCTGGATTTTGGGATTCTGCTCCGGGTTTGGGGCACGCCAGGGATGCTGAGGCGCATCCCCGTTCCCCAGCACTTCGCCCTGCTCCTCAAGTACGTGATCCAGGTGGCCATCCCCGACATCCCTGCCTGGGTGGCCGAGGAGATGGCCAAGCTGGAGTACCAGCGCCGCGAGGCCTTCAAGGTGGGTCCTGCACCAGCATGGGGTCCCTGAGGGGTCCCCGGGGTGTCCCCAGGACCAGTGGGTGTCCCAAAGTGTCCCCAGGATCAGTGGGTGCCATGAGGTGTCCCAGGGTGTCCCCAGGGTGTCCCCCATTCCCACGGCCCCCTCGATGTCCCCATTTCTGCTGCCCTCCTGCCATCCCAATTCCCGTTGTCCCTTCGATGTCCCCCTGCTGTCCCCATCCTCGATGTCCCCTCACTGGCCTCATTCCCGCTGTCCCCTCGCTGTCCCCATTCCCACTGTCCCCATCCCCACTGTCCCCTCACTGTCCCCTCACTGTCCCCACCGCTGTCCCCGCTGTCCCCTCACTGTCCCATCCCTGCTGTCCCCTCACTGTCCCATCCCCGCTATCCCCTCACTGTCCCCATCCCCACTGTCCCCTGGATGTCCCCTCACTGTCCTCATCCCCACTGTCCCCTCACTGTCCCCCTCCCTGCGGTCCCCTGGATGTCCCCTCACTGTCCCCATCCTCACTGTCCCCATCCTCACTGTCCCCCCGCTGTCCCCCCGCTGTCCCCTCACTGTCCCCATCCCCACTGTCCCCTCACTGTCCCCTCACTGTCCCCTCACTGTCCCCATCCCTGCTGTCCCCTCACTGTCCCCATCCCCACTGTCCCCTGTGTCTCATGTCCTCACCCTGTCCCCACTGTCCCCCTCCCCCTGTCCCCCCGCTGTCCCCTCACTGTCCCCCTCCTCACTGTCTGTCCCCTCACTGTCCCCTCACTGTCCCCCCTCCTCACTGTCCCCATCCCCACTGTCCCCTCACTGTCCCTCACTGTCCCTCCACTGTCCCCTCCACTGTCCCCTCACTGTCCCCATCCCTGCTATCCCCTCACTGTCCCCCTCACTGTCCCCTCCCCCTGTCCCCTCCGCTGTCCCCATCACTGTCCCCTCCCCGCGGTCCCCTGGATGTCCCCTCGCTGTCCCCCAGTAGCCGAGCGGCAGGCCCAGCACCATTTCCGCAGCCAGCACGCGGCGCCGCGAGAGCAGGAGCGGCAGCGCCAGGCCGAGCTGCAGGCGCGCCGCGAGCGCGACCCCGGCCGCGACGAGACCACCAAAGCCGGACCACCGGGAGGACCCGGCGCACGACAAGGGCCAGGCCAAGGGAAAAGCTCCGGGCTCCTCGGGACACGGCCCCGACAAACCCAAGCGACCCAGCTCGCTGCTGGCCACCAACAACGTGCTGAAGCTGAAGCAGATCATCCCCCTGCAGGGCAAGTTCCTGTCGGGGGGCACCGCCACCGCGGCTGGCACCGCCACCGCCGCCGCCAGGTCGCCGCAGTCGCCGACCGGCAGCGAGAACAAACTGCCGGCTTTCCTGAGCTTCAAATTCCTCAAATCGCCCGAGGCTAAGCGGGACGCGGGCACTGAGAAGGTGCAGTCGCCCACCAAGCCCTTCAACCCCGGCAAGCTCTTTAATTTCGGCAAGTCCGAAGGGCTCGGGGGCAACGGAGGCGCGGGCAGCGCGGTCCCGCAGCCCCGGGCGGGGCCCTCGGCGGACGCGGGGGCCGGGAAAGCGCATCTCAACGAGGAAGGGGCGCGGGAGGAAGCGGAGAGCCGGGCGGAGGAGGAGGGCGGCGGAGCCCGGCTCTGACCGCGGCCCCGGGGGCACGGGGAGCCGCGGAGCCGGGACCGGGAGGAGGAAAAGGGCGGCGGAGCCCGGCTCTGACCGCGGCCCCGGGGGCACGGGGAGCCGCGGAGCCGGGACCGGGAGGAGGAAAAGGGCGGCGGAGCCCGGCTCTGAGCGGGACTCTGGGGATCCGGCGGTTCGGGAGAAGCCGGGACGGGGAGGAGGAAAAGGGCGGCGGAGCCCGGCAGTGAGCGGGACTCCGTGGATTCCGGCGGTTCCGGGGGTTCGGGAGGAGCCGGGACGGGGAGGAGGGCGGCGGAGCGCGGCTCTGAGCGGGACTCCGTGGATTCCGGCGGTTCCGGGGGTTCGGGAGGAGCCGGGACGGGGAGGAGAGCGGCGGAGCGCGGCTCTGACCGGGGCTCCGGGGGATCCGAGGATTCCGGGGGTTCGGGAGGAGCCGGGACGGGGAGGAGGGCGGCAGAGCCCGGCTCTGACCGGGGCTCCGGGGGATCCGAGGATTCCGGGGGTTCGGGAGGAGCCGGGTGGAGCGGGAGAGCGGCAGAGCCCGGCTCTGACCGGCACTCCGGCGGTTCCGGGGGTTCGGGAGGTGCCGGGACGGGGAGGAGGGCGGCGGAGCCCGGTTCCGACCGCGGCCCCGAGGGCACGGGGAGCCGCAGAACCGGGCGGAGGAGCAGGAGAGCGGTGGTGCCGGGCCCTGATCGGGACTTCGGGGGTTCCGTCGGTTCCGGGGGCACGGGGAGCCGGAGAGCCGGGACGGGGAGGAGGAGGAGGGCGGCGGAGCCCGGCTCTGAGCGCGGCCCCGAGCGCACGGGGAGCCGGAGAGCCGGGACGGGGAGCAGGAGAGCAGCGGTGCCCGGCTCTGAGCGCGGTCCCGAGCGCACGGGGAGCCGCAGAACCGGGACGGGGAGCAGGAGAGCAGCGGTGCCCGGCTCTGATCGCGGCCCCGAGCGCACGGGGAGCCGCAGAACCGGGACGGGGAGCAGGAGAGCAGCGGTGCCCGGCTCTGAGCGCGGTTCCGAGGGCTCGGGGAGCGGCAGAACCGGGACGGGGAGCAGGAGAGCAGCGGTGCCCGGCTCTGAGCGCGGCCCCGAGCGCACGGGGAGCCGGAGAGCCGGGACGGGGAGCAGGAGAGCAGCGGTGCCCGGCTCTGAGCGCGGTCCCGAGGGCTCGGGGAGCCGCAGAACCGGGACGGGGAGCAGGAGAGCAGCGGTGCCCGGCTCTGAGCGCGGCCCCGGCGGTCCCGGGAGCCGCCCGGTGCCTGCTGCGCGCCGCCGTGGCCGTCGGGAGCCTCTCGCCGCCGCTCGCCCGCGGGGCCGGCCCGGGCCCGGGGGCCGCCAGCGCCGCGCTCCGCTCCGGGGCTCTGTGCTGCGTCCCGCCCTGTGCTCCCGGTATCCCGGGCTGTGTCCCGCCCTGTGCTCCCGGTATCCCGGGCTGCGTCCCGCCCTGTGCTCCCGGTGTCCCGCCCGGTGCTCCCGGAATCCCGCCCTGTGCTCCCGGTGTCCCGCCCGGTGCTCCCGGTGTCCCGGGCTGCGTCCCGCCCGGTGCTCCCGGTGTCCCGCCCGGTGCTCCCGGTGTCCCGGGCTGTGTCCCGCCCGGTGCTCCCGGTGTCCCGCCCGGTGCTCCCGGTGTCCCGGGCTGTGTCCCGCCCGGTGCTCCCGGTGCCCCCCAGGGTCCCCCCGGGGTCGCCGCCCGGAGCCGCCGCCACCGCCCCGGGCCCCGCGGGGGGACAGCGGGGGAGGCCTGAGAGCGGCGGAATCCCGGAACCGGGCACGGAGCGAGTTATCCCGGTTCGGTCTGGGACATCCCGGAACCGGGCACGGAGCGAGTTATCCCGGTTCGGTCTGGGACATCCCGGTACCGGGCACGGAGCGAGTTATCCCGGTTCGGTCTGGGACATCCCGGAACCGGGCATGGAGCGAGTTATCCCGGTTCGGTCTGGGACATCCCGGAACCGGGCATGGAGCGAGTTATCCCGGTTCGGTCTGGGGACATCCCCGGAACCGGGCATGGAAGCGAGTTATCCCGGTTCAGTCTGGGACATCCCGGAACCGGGCACGGAGCGAGTTATCCCGGTTCAGTCTGGGACATCCCGGTACCGGGCATGGAGCGAGTTATCCCGGTTCAGTCTGGGACATCCCGGAACCGGGCACGGAGCGAGTTATCCCGGTTCGGCCGGTATCGGGCACGAGCGAGTTATCCCGGTTCGGTCTGGGACATCCCGGTACCGGGCATGGAGCGAGTTATCCCGGTTCGGTCTGGGACATCCCGGTACCGGGCATGGAGCGAGTTATCCCGGTTCGGCCGGAAAATCCCGGTACCGTGGGCCCGAAACTTTCCAGGCTCACCTGGAGGAGATATCCCGGTTTTCATGGGCACCGGGAGGAGTTATCCCGGTTTTGGAGTTATCCCGGTCTGGCCCGAGCCTCCCAAAGCTTGCCGTGCTCCCGGTTCCGCTGGAACATCCCGAAACTTTCCAGGCTCACCGGGAAGAGTTATCCCGGTTTCCATGGGCACGGCTGGCAGTTTATCCCGGTTTACTGGAGTAATCCCGGTTTCCATGATCACCGGGAAGAGCTATCCCGGTTTCCGTGCTCACCTGGGGAGTTATCCCGGTTTTTTGGCGTTATCCCGGTTTCCGCAGTCACCGGGGGGAGCTATCCCGGTTTACTGGAGTTATCCCGGTTTCCATGGGCACGGCTGGGAGTTATCCCGGTTTTTGGAGTTATCCCGGTTTCCATGGGCACCGGGGGGAGCTATCCCAGTTTTTTGGAGTTATCCCGGGGTTTTTTGGAGCATCTCAAACTTTTGCACGCTCCCGGCTCCGTCCCAGACACGCCGCGCTCCAGCCTTTGGATCCCCGCTCCTGGAATTCCTGGAATTCCCGAAATCCCGGGATTCCCGGGACGAGCCCGATTCAGCCGTGCCTCAACCCCAAATCCCCAAAATCCCGGCTCCCAAATCCCCCCAAAATCCGGATTTTCAAATCTCCCCCGCCTAAAAAAAAAAAAAAAAATAAAAAAAAAAGAATCCCGGATTTCCAAAATCCCGGGGATCCTTCCCAGGAATTTTCCAGCCGGAATTCCCGGCGCATTTCCCGGGAATGCCGTGCATGGGCAGCGATTCTTGCACTAAAATCCCGACCCCGCTCCCGCCGCCGGTGCCGCTTCTCCCCCCTAAAAAAAATCCCAAAAATTCCCAAAAATCTCCCCCAAAAAATCCTAGCGGGAAATTCCCGGCTCCAGCTGCGAATTCCCTGGAATTCTGTCGCAATAAAGGGCGGGACAAGGGGAGGGACAATGGGGGAGGGGGTGGGAGCCGCTTCGCTGCTGCTGCCGCGGGAAGGAATTCCCGGATTTTCCTGGAATTCCCGAAAAATTCCTGGAGCCTTTCCTAAAATTCCTGGAATTCCTGGATCCCTCCTTTCCCTGCTTCGCTTCGCGGGGTTGGTGGCACTTGGGGACATCCATTCCCAAAGGGAAAAATCTGGGAAAAGAGGGAAAAATTGGGGGGAAAAGGGAAAAACAAAACAAAACAAAAAAAGGGATCTCTGAGTGTCCTTCCTGTTCCCTCTTCCCAAAAATCAGGTTGGAATTTTTTTGGGATTTTTTCCTCCTCCTCATTCGAAAAATCCATGGGATTTTGAAGAATCCATGGGGTTTTGGGGTTTTTTGGGAAGCAGGATCCCAAATCGAAGCCATTTTCCAGAGCAATAGGGGTGGGAAAGGCTCGGAATTCCCAAGGAAAAGCTGGAATTCCCAGGGAAAAGGCAGAATTCCCAAGGGAAAAGGCTCGGAATTCCAAAAAAAAAAAAAAAAAAAAAAAAAAAGGCTCCAGGTTTTTGCTCCAGGGCGGGAAAAATCTGAGGGGAATTTTGGGAATTGGGAGATTTGGGATCAGGAAGGGAAATTTGGGAATGGAGATTTGGGAATTGGGGATGGAGTTTGGGAATTTGGGTTGGAATTTTGGGAATGGGGAGGGAGATTTGGGAATTGGGGACAGAACTTTAGGAATGGGGACGGAGATTTGGGATTGGGGAAGGATTTGGGACAGGAATTCGGGAATGTGGATCCTGCAGGATCCCGATTTTCCCCACCCTGAACTCCCCTGGAATATCCCAGAGAGATCCTGGGGCAAATCCCGGGAAAAGGGAGCCCCAGGAAAGTTGGGAATTCCGGGAACCCCACAAACCCCCGGGAGGCTCCGGCTCCTCCCACGGGATTTTCCTGCTCATCCCAAAAAAAAACCCCGCTGGGATTCCCGGGAATTCTTTGATCCCATTTCCCTCGGGAGTGGAGAATTCCCAGAATTCCCATCTGGGAATCTCAGAGGGAAAAAAATAAAACCAAATCCAGGGAATTTTCATCCCTTTCCCCCCCCAAAAAAAAACCCTAAAAAAAATAAAATTCTGGAATTTTGGAGGAGGGAAAAATTCGGGAATGTCTTTTTTTTTTCCTTTGTTTTTTTTCCCTTGGAATGGGAATTCCATGGGAATTCCATGGGAATTCCGGGAAAGGAAGGAAAAGGGGGGGTGGGAGGGGAGGGATTTAATTTATTTCTTTTTAATTTATTTTTGTAAAATCCGCAATAAAAAAGAAATTTATTTCGACAGCTCATTTGCATCTCATTTGCATATCTGAATATCCTGATTAAATCTTTCCAACTCCGGGAAAAAAAAGTGGGATCCAAATTTTCCCAGGAGCGAGGAAAGGATGGAGAAATCCGATTAAATCCTTGGAATTCCATAAATTTATTATTTATAAAAAGGTGGGATTGTCGGAAAAGAAATTCCCAGGAAAAAACTGCGAAGGATATTTGGGATTTTTTTTTTTTTTGCTGGATTTGGGGGAATTCCAGGTTTTCCCAGCTTCACAATCCAAGATTGTGGAATCCAAGACTCCAGGGAATCCCAAATGCAGGGATAATGGGAATTTGGAATGGGAGGAGGAGAGGGGATTCCAAAGCCAGGAATGGGGTAAGGGATCCCAAATCCTGGAATGGAATTGGGAATTTGGGATGGGAGGAGGACAGGACTCACTGCAGGGATCCCAAAGAAATCCAGGGATGAGAATCCCAAATCCAGGGATATTGGGGAATTTGGGATGAGGAACGAGAAGGATCCCAAATAAACCCAGGGATATTGGGAATCTGGGATCAAAGAGGAACAAGAGGGATCCCAAATCCAGGGATGGGATGAGAATCCCAAATCCAGGGATACTGGGAATCTGGGATGGGATGAGGAAAATCCAGAGGTTCCCAAATCCAGGGACCCCAAATCCAGGGATATTGGGAATCTGGGATGGGATGAGGAAAATCCAGAGGTTCCCAAATCCAGGGACCCCAAATCCAGAATATTGGGAATCTGGGATGGGATGAGGAAAATCCAGAGGTCCCAAATCCAGGGATCCCAAACAAACCCCCCAGAATTCCCAACCCCCTCCAGCTCCAGCCAATCCCAAACTTTTTTTCCCTCCTCCTCCCCCTGGAATTCCCCATCCGTTTTTTTTCCCCGGGATCCCCAGCCCCTTTTTTCCAAGGGCAAGAAAAGCGGGAATTGCCCCTGGAAGTGCCAACTTTTTAATGGAACAACATTCCCGAGCCTCCAGAATCCCGGGAATCCCAGGATCCCTTCCCAGGATCCCACAAAATCCGGCTCATCCCGGAGTTTTCCAGCTGGAAATCCCACAAAAAAAAAAAAAAAAAAACCCAACCCCTCCCACCCCCCCAAAAAAAAAAAAAAAAAAAAAAAATCCCGGGAATTCTGCTTTTCCTCCCCCTCCCCCACACCCCTCCCCCGGCATTCCAGGAATTCTGAAGGAATTCCATAAAAAAAAAAAGCAAAGAAAGAAACAAAAAAAATTCAGGAAAAACGAAGGCAGAGCCAAAGTTCGGGATTGGATTCCAGTCCCAAATTCCGGGAATTCCGTCCGGAGTCGTGTCCTGGCTCTTCCCGAGGTTCTGCTTTGGGAATTTTGGCCGTTCCCAGGTGGGAATTCCCAGGATGGAGCTGGGATTTTCTGGGAAAAGGGGTGGCAGGAATCCCGTGAGAGTCAGAGCCGGGAATTTTGGGGGTTTTTTTTGGGATTTCTTGGGAAAAAAAAAAATCCCAGCGGATTTTGTAGCAAAGGGATTCCGGGATTTCTGCGGGAATCGGCTCCTGCTGGAATTTTCTGGGATTTCCTGGGGTTTTCCCCGAAGTTTTCCATGAATCCCGAGTTTCTGGATGGTCCTGGAAAGGCAGCTGGGAATTGTCCGATCCCAAGGATTTGTGGGGAAGCGTTGGAGCGGTCCACATTCCCAGAATTCCAGCGTGGATCCCAAATTCCAGCGTGGATTCCTGAATTCCATCCTGGATTCCTGAATTCCATCCTGGATTCTTCCAGCCCAGATCCCGAATTCCAGCCAGAATTCCTGATTTCCATCCGAGATTTTTCCATCCTGGATCCCAAATTCCCTCCCAGATCCCAAACTGCAGCCAGAATTCCCAAATTCCAGCTGGGATTTTTTCCATCCTGGATCCCAAATTCCACCTGGGATTCTTCCAGCCCAGATCCCAAATTCCAGCTGGAATTCCCAAATTCCAGCGTGGATTCCTGAATTCCATCCTGGATTCTTCCAGCCCAGATCCCAAATTCCATCCTGGATCCCAAATTCCAGCTGGGATTCCCAAATCCCATCCCAGATTTTTCCATCCTGGATCCCAAATTCCCCCCAAGATCCCAAATTCCTCCCCACATCCCAAATTCCAGCCAGAATTCCCAAATTCCATCCTGGATTCCCCCAGATCCAAGGCTGGAGCTGCTCCCAGTCCTCCCCCAGCTCAGAGGATTCAGAAATTCCCAGAAAAAAAATCGGGATTTAAGGATTCATTCTGGCTTTTCCACAGGGTGGGAGGAAAAAAAAAAATGAAAATCCCATGGATCCATCCCCCCAAAAAATCCTGGGATTCAGATTCCATGATGGGAGCTTGGGAAAGGGTTTGTGAATTTTCTGGGAAAATGGGAAAGGCCTCACATTCCAAAGGTTTCCTGGGAATTGATGGAGGGTGGGGAAAAAAAATCCTGGAATTCTGTAGGGAGGGGGATTTGGGGAATGGTGGGAAAAAGGGAATTTGGGAAAAGTGGAATTTTGGGAATGAGGAATTCCGGGGATGACAGGAATCCCAAGAATCCCAAAAAAAGTGGAATTTTGAGATAAAAAAAATAAGGAAATCTGGAATTTCGTAAGGAGTGAATTCCAGGAAATTCAGGAAATGGGGTTTTTTGGGAATGAGGAATTCTGGGATATCCCAGGGTCAGATCCAAGGAATCCCAGGGAAAATGGGAATTTGGGGAGTTTGAAATTCTGGGACACCACAGGAAAAAAAGGGAATTTGGGGACTAAGAAATCCCAGGATACAACACTCTGAAATCCCAGGAAAAATGGGAATTTGGGGAATTTGAAATTCTGGGATATCACAGGAAAAAAATGGGAATTTTGAGAATAAGAAATCCCAGGATCTCACACCCAGGAACCCCAATTAAAAAAACCACAGGAACTTCGGGAATAAGGCTGGAATTTGGGGAACCAGGCTGGAATTTTGGGGAACCAGGCTGGAATTCTGGGGAACCAGGCTGGAATTCTGGGGGAATCATCCCCCCCCAAAGCCCAACGCTCCTCCCTCCCCATAAAAACCCCATAAATACAAACCCCAAAAAAAAAGAAATCCGGGAATGAGGCGGCTCCCAAATAAATAGGGCGGCTCCCGGGAATTCCCGGTGGGCTCTGGTGGGGTGGGAAAAGCGGGAATGGCTCCGGGAATTCCCGGATTCCTGCTCAGGTGTCCTCGGTCATGTCCTGGCTGCCGGAGCGCGGGATCTTGCGGGGCGGCGCCGAGTGCTCGCCCTCCAGCTCGGCCGGCTCCTGCTCCCGCTTCTTGGCCGCGTTCTGGAACAGGGATACGGGGAATACTGGGGATCCGGGGAATACTGGGGATCCGGGGAATACTGGGGATTCCAGAGGGGATTCCCCACGGGATCTTGCGGGGCAGGGCCGAGTGCTCGGCTGGATCCCGCTCCTGCTGCTTGGCCGCGTTCTGGAACAGGGATACAGGGAATACTGGGGATCCAGGGAATACTGGGGATCCAGGGGAATACTGGGAATTCCAGAGGGGATTCCCCATGGGATCTTGCGGGCAGGGCCAAGTGCTCGGCTGGATCCCGCTCCTGCTGCTTGGCCGTGTTCTGGAAAAGGGATCCAGGGATTACTGGGGATCCAGGGAATACTGGGGATCCAGGGAATACTGGGGACCAGGAATTGGATCCAGGGGGATCCATCCCACAGGGATTTATCCCATAGGGATCCATCCCACAGGGAATTCCAGAGGGGATTCCCCGTGGGATCTTGCAGGGAGGGGCCAAGTGCTCGGCTGGATCCCGCTCCTGCTGCTCAGCCACATTCTGGAAAAGGGATCCAGGGAATACTGGGGATCCAGGGGGATCCATCCCACAGGGATTTATCCCACAGGGATCTCTTCCTTGGGGAATGACAGGGGGGATTCCAGAGCAGATCAATCCCACAGGGAATTCCAGAGGGGATTCCAGGGGGATTCCATCCCATGGGGGATTCCAGAGGGATCCAGAGGGAGATCCCATGGGGGATCCCAGAGATTCCAGAGGGAATCCCAGATGGGATTCTCCCAGCATGGGGATTCTCGGGATTCTCAGAGCCAGCGAGCCCCAATCCCAACCATTCCCAAATCCCAGCATTCCCAAACTCCAACGTTCCAAACCCCAACATTCCCAAATCCCAATATCCCAAACCCCAGCATCCCAATTCACACCCTCCCCTCAATCCCGATCCCCCCTCATTTCCTGGAATTCCCACATTAACAGGAACGATTATTGGGATTCATCGACGCCAAATTCCCAGAAAAACTTTGGGAATTCCCATCCCAAACGTCACCTTTTTGTCCCACTGCTGGTGGAGGTAGCGCAGGAGGATGTTCGTCTTCTCTGTCACAATAACTGGGGGAAATTCCAAGGAAAAACCGGGAAAAAATTCCAGGTTTTAGGAGGATTTCAATGGGCAAGGAGGGAGGAAAAATCAGGAATTGTTGGGGAAAATCGGGAATAAAGAAGGGGGAAAATTAATGGGAATACTGGGGATAAATAATGGGAATATTGGGAATAAATAAGGGGAGTATTGGGGATAGAGGAAAGAAAAATTGGGAATAAATAAAAGGAAAATTGGGAATAAAATGGGGGAATACCAGGAATGAAGAGAGGGGAAATTGGGATTTGGGGATTTTGGGATAAAGGTCTGGAAAAGTGGGATTTTCCCAGGAAAACTCACTCTGTTCCGAGGGGAATTCTCTGGTGGGCAAATACACCGAGGGCCGGCGGTTCTGGAATGGGAATTCCAAAAAATCCATAAGGAATGGGAATTCCACAAATCCCAACAGGAATGGGAATTCCACCAAATCCCTCAGGAATGGGAATTCTGACCTGTCAGGAATGGGAATGGGAAGCTGGGCTGGGATTTGGGAATGCTGGGATTTGGGAAACTGGGATATGGAGACACTGGGATTTGGGAATGCTGGACTGGGAATCCTGGGAATGTTGGGACTGGGAATACTGGGATTCAGGAATTCTGGGATTTGGGAACTCCAGGATCTGGGAACACTGGGATTTGGGAATTCCGGGATTTCCAGGGACTCAAGACTCGCGGGATTCGGGAATTCTGGGCTTTGGGAAGGAGCACTCACGGAGGCCTTGCAGACGGAATCCGCATGGAATCTGCTGAAGTTGCTCTTATTGTACACCGGGAGCCCCTTCAGGAAATCTGCCTGTGGAACCAGAATTCCCAAAAAACCTCAGGAAGGAGCAGGGCCAGCCCAGGGATCTGTGTCCAGCCCCAAATTCCCAGGACTGAGCAGCACATTCCCAGGATTTGGGCAGCTCCGCGTTCTCTTTTCCCAGATAAAATTCCCAAGGCTGCAAATTTTAATCCCCAAATTCCCTGGACACCTGGAAATGCTCCTAATCCAAACCCAAGAAACAATTCCCATCCCAAAATTCCCCAGGGATCATCCCAGGGATGGGGAGGCTCCAATTCCTCAATTCCCAAAATTCCTGAAGGAAGCTGCCCAAATCTTTCCCCCAAACCTGAGAGTGGGGAAGACCCCAAATCCCAGGGGGGGTTCCCAAAATATTCCAACCCCCCAAATATTCCAAGAGGGGAACACCCAGAACCCCTACCCCCCCCCCAATAAAATAAATGGTTCAGCCCAATTTTAGGGTGTTCCCCCCTCCCCAAAACAAATGGTTCAGCCCCATTTTTGGGGTGCCCCCTCATCCCCCCCACAAAACAAATGGTTCAGCCCCATTTTTGGGGTGCCCCCCCCAAAACAAATGTCAGCCATTTTGGGGCCCCTCATGCCCCCCAAAGAAAACTAATGGTTCAGCCCAATTTTAGGTGCCCCCCACCCGTATTGGGGCTCCAACCTGGGGGACCCCAAATCCCCCCGAAACCCCAAATCCCCCCAAACCCTGCTCTAAGGCTCTCCTGCACCCCCAAACCCCCCAAAACCCCAAACCCTTCAGAACCCCAAAACCCCCAAACCCCACTCTGAGGCTCCTCCGGAACCCCAAAACCTCCGTGAGGCTCCCACTCACCCCCAAACCCCCTGGAACCCCAAAACCCCCCATACCCCCAAATCCTCCAGAACCCCCAAACCCCCTTCACCCACAAACCCCACCCTGAGGCTCCTCTGGAACCCCAAACCCTCCGGAACCCCAAATCCCTCCAGAACCCCAAATCCCTGCCCTAAAACTCACCCTCAAATTCCCCTCACCCCAAACCCCACCCGGGCTCCCCTGGAACCCCAAAACCCTGCCCTAAAACTCACCCTCAAATTCCCCTCACCCCAAACCCCACCCTGGGGCTCCCCTGGAACCCCAAACCCTCCGGAACCCCAAACCCTCCGAACCCCAAATCCCTGCCCTAAAACTCCCCCCCACCCCAAACCCACCCTGGGGCTCCCCTGGAACCCCAAACCCTCCAGAACCCCAAACCCTCCGGAACCCCAAATCCCTGCCCTAAAACTCACCCTCAAAATTCCCCTCACCCCAAACCCCACCCCGGGGCTCCCCCTCACCCCAACCCCTCCCCGGCTCCCCCTCACCCCAACCCCTCCCCGGGCTCCCCCTCACCCCAACCCCACCCTGGGCTCCCCCTCACCCCAACCCCACCCCGGGACTCCCCCTCACCCCAAACCCTGCCCTAAGATTCCCCCTCACCCCAAACCCCACCCCGGGACTCCCCCTCACCCCAACCCCACCCTGGGACTCCCCCTCACCCCAACCCCACCCTGGGGCTCCCCCTCACCCCAAACCCCACCCTGGGGCTCCCCCTCACCCCAACCCCTCCCCGGGCTCCCCCTCACCCAAACCCACCCCGGGTTCCCCCTCACCCCAACCCCACCCCGGGCTCACCCTCACCCCAACCCCTCCCCGGGGCTCCCCCTCACCCCAACCCCTCCCCGGGGCTCCCCCCACCCCCCGCCGCCTCCCTGAGGGCGCCATCCCCTCACGCCCCCCCCCCCCCCCCCAATTCCCCTCAGCCCCTCCACCCCCGCTCAGGCCGCGGCGGGCTCGGGCCCACCAGGCCGCAGGCGGCCGCCGTTCCGCCCTGGCGGTACCGGGATGCCGCGGCCGGCGCGGCGGGTCCCGGGAGCGGCGGGCGGGCCGGCGGGGCGGGCCCGGGGCCGCCATTGCGGCGGGGGTCTCACGTACCATCTTCACCGCCGCCAGCCGGGAGGAGCCGCCCCGGCCCGCCCACTGTCATGGCCGCCCGCCCGCTGCGCGCCGATTGGGCCGCCGCACCAAACGCCGCGTTGCTATTGGATGCGGCGCCTGTCAATCGAGAGGGGCGGAGGCAGGAAGTGGGCGCGCGGAAGGGCGGGGCGGGCGCAGAGCGGGAGGTCCCGGATGGAACGCGCGCGGGGCATGCCGGGAGTTGTAGTTTGGGCGGTCGTTAATTAACGGGAGGCTCATTAAGCGGCGGCTCATTAGCGGCGCGGGGGGGTGGAGGAGGATTTTCCTTCCCTTTATCCCATCCCAGAGCTGCTGCTGGAATCAGGATGCCAGAGCATGGAGCAGCGAAGGGGCAGAGGCGCTGCTGAGTGAAGCCAACCCGAATTCCATCCCTAATTCCAATAATTAGGGATTGGAAAATTCCAAATATCCGCCCTTGGAACACGCCAGATAGCCCCTCCCCCCCCCCCATTAAATTTCCCATCCTAATTAACGCTGGAAGGTTATGACTGAAAACACACTCCGCATTCCCACGTTTATAAACAAAAAAAATCCAAAAAAACTTGGATAAACACATGGAAAAACCGAGGATTATTTAACAACTGAAGTAACAACCGCGTCCCAAGCCCTTCAGACAGAGGCCACGCAGGTGACAGCGACAGCAGAGCTGGCACCACTTCCGTGGCTCCGGAGGGATCATCCCGAATTCCCGACGAATTCCCAGAAAATTCCTCAGTGGCTCAGGGATTTCCTGCCCTTGAGCATTCGCCGCAGGATCACGGCGATCCCGCCGGGAGTCCGGATCCGTTTGATCCACCCGTGAGTCTTCTTCCGCTTCCAATTGTTGGGCTGGTATTCGTTCCCTCGCGATTTTCCACGGATTTGTTGGGAATTCCACGCCGGAGCCGGGACGCGGCAGAGAACGGAGCGGTTGGAGAATCTGCCAGGAGGCTCCAGAGCCCTTGGGAGCAGCGGGACGGGGAAATCACGCAGCAGGGAAAAGCTTGAGAGAAATTCAAGCAGAATGAGGAGTGAGGAGAAGGAAAAATGGGGAAAAAACCGGGAATTTTACGGTTGGAATTTTACCCCTCCCGTACCTGCAACCCCCGACCCGCGCCCACACCCGGCCCAGCGCCGCCATTTTGTTGCGCTCGTCAACAACGCCGCTTCTCATTGGCTGTCCTCTCAGCCAATCACAGCCGGCGCCGCGCCGCAAGGGCTGATGGGGGTTGTAGTTCCCCGCGGGGTAACCATGGCAACGGTTCCGCTGCGGCCTGGTCGCCGCGTAAAATCAGGTGAAATCGCCCTAAAAGCGGATTCGGCACCCCAAAATCGACCCGTGAGCCCCCTGAAATTGAACCTATAAATCACAGCAAAATTGCTTCAGAAACCCCCCCGAAGTTGCAAAAAAAACCCCACCCCGAAATCGACTGAAATCACCCCAAAAAATCACAAGAAAATCGCGCCAAAATATTTCAAAGTTGTCCCAAAATTCACCTCGTAAATCACAGCAAAATTGCTTCAGAAACCCCCAAAGTTTCTGAAAAAAAAAATAACACACCAAAACCTACTGAAATCACCTCAAATCACCCAAAATTGGCTTTGGCACCCCCTAAAATCACCCAAAAAAATCGCATGAAAATCGCCCCCAAAACCACCCCAAAATATTCCAAAGTCGTCCCAAAATTCACCCCATAAATCACAGGAAAATTGCCTCAAAAACCCACAAAGTCACCACGAAGATTGGCTTTGACACCCCCCAAAACCCACCAAAATCACCCCAAAAAATCACACCACAATCACCCAAAAAAAACTCACCCCAAATTATTCCAAAATCGCCCCAAAAATCACCCCGAAATGAACCCAAAACCAGCCCAAAAATTCACCCCAAAACCCCTCAAATCCCCCCAAAATGAACCCCAAAATGACCCCAAAAAAACCCAAACCGCCCCAAAATTCACCCCAAAAACCCCACACCAAATTATTCCAAAGTTGCCCCAAAATCACCCCAAAATGAACCCAAAAAAACCCCCAATTCTCCCCAAAATGAACCTGAAAAAAACCAAGACCGCCCCAAAGTTGCCCCAAAATTCACCCCAAAGGGAACCAAAAAAAACCCCAAAACCGCCCCAAAATTCACCCCAAAATTCACCCCAAAATTCACTCCAAAATGAACACAAAAACCCCAAAACCGCCCCAAAATTCACCCCAAAATCGGTTTTGGCATCCCCAAAATCTCCCCAAGGTCCCAAAGGTGCTCCCGGAGGGCGGGACAGGGATTTGGGATCAGGGAGGGAATTCCAGGGAACGGCTTGGAGCGCTCGTGGCACTGCCAGGTGTGACACTGCCAGGTGTGACAGGGGTGTGGCACTGCCAGGTGTGACACTGACAGGTTTGTGGCACTGCCAGGTTTGTGGCACTGCCAGGTGTGACAGGGGTGTGGCACTGCCAGGTGTGTGACACTGCCAGGTTTGTGGCACTGCCAGGTTTGTGGCACTGCCAGGTGTGACACGGGTGTGGCACTGCCAGGTTTGTGGCACTGCCAGGTTTGTGGCACTGCCAGGTTTGTGGCACTGCCAGGTGTGACACGGGTGTGGCACTGCCAGGTTTGTGACACTGCCAGGTTTGTGGCACTGCCAGGTTTGTGGCACTGCCAGGTGTGACACGGGTGTGGCACTGCCAGGTTTGTGACACTGCCAGGTGTGGCACGGGTGTGGCACTGCCAGGTTTGTGGCACTGCCAGGTGTGACAGGGGTGTGACACTGCCAGGTTTATGACACTGCCAGGTTTGTGGCACTGCCAGGTGTGACAGGGGTGTGGCACTGCCAGGTTTGTGGCACTGCCAGGTGTGACACGGGTGTGGCACTGCCAGGTTTGTGACACTGCCAGGTTTGTGGCACTGCCAGGTTTGTGGCACTGCCAGGTGTGACACGGGTGTGGCACTGCCAGGTTTGTGACACTGCCAGGTGTGGCACGGGTGTGGCACTGCCAGGTTTGTGGCACTGCCAGGTGTGACAGGGGTGTGACACTGCCAGGTTTATGACACTGCCAGGTTTGTGGCACTGCCAGGTGTGACAGGGGTGTGGCACTGCCAGGTTTGTGGCACTGCCAGGTGTGACACGGGTGTGGCACTGCCAGGTTTGTGACACTGCCAGGTTTGTGGCACTGCCAGGTTTGTGGCACTGCCAGGTGTGACACGGGTGTGGCACTGCCAGGTTTGTGACACTGCCAGGTGTGGCACGGGTGTGGCACTGCCAGGTTTGTGGCACTGCCAGGTGTGACAGGGTGTGTGACACTGCCAGGTTTATGACACTGCCAGGTTTGTGGCACTGCCAGGTGTGACAGGGTGTGGCACTGCCAGGTTTGTGGCACTGCCAGGTTTGTGGCACTGCCAGGTGTGGCACGGTCCCGGCACTGCCCCCCCCGCACCCTTCGCCACCCCACAGCCGCCACACCGTCCCCATTGCCATCCCTGTCCCCATCCCTGTCCCCTCCTGTCCCCCTCTGTTCCCTGTCCCTATCTCGGTCTCCTGTCCCCATCCCCGCCCCTGTCCCTTATTCTCGTCCCTGTCTCTGTCCCCATCCTGTCCTTGTCCTTATCCCTGTCCCCATCCCTGTCCCCCCATCCCCGTCCCTGTCCCCATCCCTCTCCTCCCCGTCCCCTCCTGTCCCCTCCTGTCCCCCTCCCTGTCCCTCCCTTATCCCTGACCCCTCCTCTCCCCCCCATTCCCCCGTCTCCCCCGACCCTGTTCCCCTGTCCCCATCCCTGTCCCCCTGTCCCTGTCTCCCCATCCCTGTCCCCATCCCTGTCCCCATGTCCCTCCCTGCGTCCCCACCTCTCTCCCTGGGTCCCCCTTTCTGTCCCCACTCCTGTCCTCCTGTCCCAAATCCTCTCCCTGTGTTCCCAGCCCCATCCCTGTCCCCATCCCTGTCCCCCTATCCCCATTGCTGTCCCCATCCCCATTCCTGTCCCCATCCCTGTCCACCTATCCCAATCCCCATCCCTGTCCCCATTCCTGTCCCCATCCCCATCCCTGTCCCCCTATCCCAATCCCCATCCCCGTCCCCATTCCTGTCCCCATCCCCATCCCTGTCCCCCTATCCCAATCCCCATCCCTGTCCCCATCCCTGTCCCCCTATCCCAATCCCCATCCCTGTCCACATCCCTGTCCCCCTATCCCAATCCCCATCCCTGTCCACATCCCTGTCCCCCTATCCCAATCCCCATCCCTGTCCCCATTCCTGTCCCCATCCCCATCCCCGTCCCCCTATCCCAATCCCCATCCCTGTCCCCATTCCTGTCCCCATCCCCATCCCTGTCCCCCTATCCCAATCCCCATCCCTGTCCCCCTATCCCAATCCCCATCCCTGTCCACATCCCTGTCCCCCTATCCCCATCGCTGTCCCCATCCCTGTCCCAATCCCTGTCCCCATCCCCATCCCTGTCCCCATCCCTGTCTCCATCCCAATCCCCATCCCAATCCCCATCCCAATCCCCATCCCAATCCCCATTCCTGTCCCCATCCCCATTCTTGTCCCCATCCCTGTCCCTCCTGTCCCCATCCCTGTCCCTGTCCCCCTATCCCAATCCCCATCCCAATCCCCATCCCTGTCCCCTATCCCAGTCCCCATCCCTGTCCCCTATCCCAATCTCCATCCCTGTCCCCGTCCCTGTCCACCTATCCCAATCCCCATTCCTGTCCCATCCCTGTCCCCCTATCCCAATCACCATCCCTATCCCCATCCCTGTCCCCATCCCTGTCCCCATCCCAATCCCCATCCCCGTCCCTATCCCTGTCCCCATCCCCATCCCTGTCCCCATCCCTGTCCCCCTATCCCAATCCCAATCCCTGTCCCCATCCCCATCCCTGTCCCCATCCCTGTCCCCCTATCTCAATCCCCATTCCTGTCCCTATCCCTGTCCCCATCCCCATGACCCCATCCCCGTCTCCCTATCCCAATCCCTATCCCTGTCCCCATCCCTGTCCCCCTATCCCAATCCCAATCCCTGTCCCCATCCCTGTCCCCCTATCCCAATCCCCATTCCTGTCCCTATCCCTGTCCCCATCCCTGTCCCCATCCCCGTCTCCCTATCCCAATCCCAATCCCTGTCCCCATCCCTGTCCCCCTATCCCAATCCCAATCCCTGTCCCCATCCCTGTCCCATCCCTGTCCCCGTCCCCGTCCCCATCCCGGTCCCTCTCCCCCCGTCCCTCCCCGCTGTCCATCAGTCCCGGTCCCGCCCCCTTAGGAGGGATTTGGGGTTTTCCATGGCGACAGCTCCAAGGACAAACCCCCCCCGCGTCCCCCCGCAGCTCCAAGGGCAGCAATTCGCGCAATTCGGGGGAATTCGGGGAATTTGGGGATTTATTTTCTTTTGGGGAGGGGGGGGGTGTGGGGGTCGCCGCGCTGAGCTCAGCTGAAAAAATCCAAACCGCCTGGAAAAAACCGGGATTTTAACCACCCTGCTCCCACCGCCTCGGGCATCGCCTGCGCCGTTTTCCCAGCGGGAATTCGCCGGAATTCCAGGATTTTTGGGGCCATCCCGAAACCCTAAAAACCCCCTCGGCCATAAATGAGGTGAGCGGCGTTTTTTTTTTTTCCCTCTCCGCGGTGCTGCGGGAATGTCCTGACGCCAAAGGTGCTGCTGGATTGGGGGGGGGGGGGGGGGGGGAGGAATGACCCAAAAAAATACGGGAATGAGGCAAAAAAATGCGGGAATTTTTCCCATCGGGAAAAAAATTTGGGATGCGAGGCGGGGGTTGGGTGTTGGAGGAGCGGGGTTGGGATAACCTGGATTTGTGCAGGTGCGCCGAGCGAGGGAGGAGGGGAAGGAGGGGGGGGGGATTTATCCTGGAAATCCGAGTTGAGGGGAAAATTCCCCCCGTGATGCAACGGCGGGGAAGGATTGCCCGGGAGGGGCCCGAAACGCTGGAATTGCGGCTGGAATTGAGGCTGGAATTTCGGGCAAAGCTGCCCGTGGTGAGGGGAGAGGCTGGGCTGACTCCAGGATTCCAGATCCTGAATCCAAACCCCCATTCCAGAGGCTGATCCCAGTGCTGGATTCCAAACCCTGATCCCAAACGCAGATCCCAGACCTTGATCCCAAACCCGGATTCCAAAGGCTCCAGATTCCAAACCCAGATTCCAGATCCTGATTCCAGACCCAGATTTCAGTGCCTGATTCAAACCCCTGATTCCAACCCAAATTCCAGACCCAGATTCCAAAGGCTCCGGATTCCAAACCCTGATTCCAGATCCTTATGGACGTTGCCTTTTCCCTTCTCTTTTCCTCAGGGATGTTCCTTTTCCCAGCTCTGTGCCTTTGAGACATTCCCTTTCCCTGATCCCCTTTTCCTTTGAGATGATATTCCCTTTTCCTTTGGGATATTCCCTTTTCCTGATCCCCTTTTCCTTTGGGATATTCCCTTTTCCTGATCCCCTTTTCCTTTGGGATATTCCCTTTTCCTGATCCCCTTTCCCCACTCTGTGCCATCCCCGATGGCAGGATCCCAAGACAGGATCCCCCTGGCTGGATCCCTCTGGCTGGATCCCTCACCCAGATCCCTCTGGCTCCAGAATCCATTGGCCAGAATCCAGCTGAGAGATCCTGGAGCCAAAGGGATCTGGGTGAGGGATCCTGGATCCAGAGGGATCCAACATCAGGATCCAGCCAGGGGGATCCAGCCAAGGGATCCTGGAGCCAGAGGGATCTGGGTGAGGGATCCTGCCAAGGGATCCTGGAGCCAGAGGGATCTGGGTGAGGGATCCTGCCAAGGGATCCTGGAGCCAGAGGGATCTGGGTGAGGGATCCAGGTGAGGGATCCTGCCAGAGGGATCCTGGAACTAAAGGGATCTGGGTGAGGGATCTGGCTGAGGGATCCAGCAGAGGGATCCTGGAACTAAAGGGATCCAGGTGAGGGATCCAGCCAAGAGATCCTGCCAGAGGGATCCTGGAACTAAAGGGATCTGGCTGAGAGATCTGGCTGAGGGATCCAGCAGAGGGATCCAGCAGAGGGATCCTGCCAGGGAGATCCAGCCAAAGGATCCTGGAGCCAGAGGGATCTGGCTGAGGAATCCAGCCAAGAGATCCAGCTAAGGGATCCTGCCAGAGGGATCCTGGAACTGAAGGGATCTGGCTGAGGGATCCAGCTGAGGGATCCACCCAGGGGATCCTGGAGTCAGAGGGATCCCCATTGCCACAGCCAGCTGCTGGAATTGAAGCTGAATCCCTGTTTTTTACATTTTTCCCACGTTTTTTCCACGTTGTTTTCCCACATTTCCCCGACATTTGCCCACGTTTTTTTCCCATGTTGTTTTCCTCATATTTCCACACCCCCCCATTTTTCCAGCTGCTGAAATCAGGACTGAATCCCAGTTTTCCACATTTTCACGTGTTTTTCCACATTTTTCCACGTAGGTTTTTCCACATTTCCCCCTGTTATTTTTCCCCACATTTTCCCACGTTTGTCCATGTTTTTTCTATGGATTTTCCCACAATTTTTTCCACTTTTTTTCCCATGCTGTTTTTCCCCGTTTTCCCAGCTGCTGGAATTGGGGTTGAATCCCTGATTTCCACATTTTTTCCATGATTTTCCCCCACATTTCCCCCGATTTTCCCCACGGTTTTTTTCCACATTTTCCCACGATTTCCCCCACATTTTTCCGTGTGTTTTCTACATTTTTTCCCACGTATTTCCACGGGTTTTTCCATTATTTTTTTCCACGTTTTTCCCCATGTTTCCTCACATTTTCCCACATTTATCAATGTTTTTTTCCCCACGGATTTTTCCACGATTTTTTCAACATTTTCCCCACTTTTTTCCCACCTTTTCCTCCAATTTCTCCACGTTTTTCTTCCCCACCAGCCTGACCAACAGCTCCCCATTGCCACAAAAACTACCAGAATAGGGGCTGAATCCCGGGTTCCCACTTTTCCCCCCATTTTCCCCCATTTTTCCCTACATTTTTCCCCATTTTTCCCCCTCAGCCATCACCATGCTGACCACCCTCACCCACAGCCACAACCACCTACCAGAATCAGGACTGAATCCCTACTTTCTGTACTTTTCACACTTATTTTCCCATTTTCCCCCCATTTTTCCCCATTTTCCCCCTCAGCCATCACCATGCTGACCACCCTCACCCACAGCCACAACCACCTACCAGAATCAGGACTGAATCCCTACTTTCTGTACTTTTCACACTTATTTTCCCATTTCCCCCCATTTTTCCCCATTTTCCCCCTCAGCCATCACCATGCTGACCACCCTCACCCACAGCCACAACCACCTACCGAATCAGGACTGAATCCCTATTTTCTGTACTTTTCACACTTTTTTCATTTTCCCCCATTTTTTCCCCATTTTCCCCCTCAGCCATCACCATGCTGACCACCTACCACAGCCACAACCACCTACCGGGAATCAGGACTGAATCCCTATTTTCTGTACTTTCCACACTTATTTTCCCCATTTTCCCCCCTCAGCCATCACCATGCTGACCACCCTCACCCACAGCCACAACCACCTACCGGAATCAGGACTGAATCCCTGTTTTCTCTACTTTTCACACTTTTTTTCCCATTTTTTCCCCATTTTCCCCCTCAGCCATCACCATGCTGACCACCCTCACCCACAGCCACAACCACCTACCAGAATCAGGACTGAATCCCTATTTTCTGTACTTTCCACACTTATTTTCCCCATTTTCCCCCCTCAGCCATCACCATGCTGACCACCCTCACCCACAGCCACAACCACCTACCAGAATCAGGACTGAATCCCTATTTCTGTACTTTTCACACTTATTTTTCCCATTTTTTTTTTCCCCATTTTCCCCCTCAGCCATCACCATGCTGACCACCCTCACCCACAGCCACAACCACCTACCGGAATCAGGACTGAATCCCTATTTCTGTACTTTTCACACTTATTTTCCCATTTCCCCCCCATTTTCCCCATTTTCCCCCTCAGCCATCACCATGCTGACCACCCTCACCCACAGCCACAACCACCTACCGGAATCAGGACTGAATCCCTATTTTCTGTACTTTCCACACTTATTTTCCCATTTTCCCCCTCAGGCATCACCATGCTGACCACCCTCACCCACAGCACAACCACCTACGGAATCAGATGAATCCCTATTTTCTCTACTTTCACACTTTTTCCCATTTTTTCCCATTTTCCCCCCTCAGGCATCACCATGCTGACCACCCTCACCGACGGCCTCCTCTGCTGCCTGCTGGGCAAGACCCCCAACGCCGTTGGGCCGCTGGACCCCGTTGAATCCCACGACGGCTTCACCTTCCTGGAGGTCAAACCCGGCCGCATCCTCCGCATCCGCCACCACCTCCCCACCCGCCCGGATCCCCGCAATCCCCTCGATCCCCCGCGATCCAAGCCAGGAACCCCGATCCCGACGCGGCGCCGTGCGCTGCCGCCGTCGCATCGCGCTCTACCGCAACGGCCAACTGCTGATCGAGAACCTGGGCCCCGACACCCCAAACCCCGAGCCCAACAGCGCCACGGAGCTGGAAACACCCGATCCAACGGGGATCCCAGCGGGAATGCCGGCGGGAACCCCGTGCAAGCGTCGGAAGCGCAAACCCAAGAAGGTGGTGACGGTGGATTGCGAGCGGCGCATCACGAGCTGCCAGGCGGCGCACGGCGACGTCGTGCTCTTCTTCATCCACGGCGTGGGGGCTCGCTGGACATCTGGAAGGAGCAGTTGGAATTTTTTGCCGGGTTGGGTTACGAGGTGGTGGCTCCGGATCTGGCCGGGCACGGCTGCAGCTCGGCGCCGCCCGTGGCGGCCGCGTACACGTTCTACGCGCTGGCCGAGGACATGAGGGCCGTGTTCAAGCGCTACGCCAAGAAGAGGAACGTGCTGGTGGGGCATTCCTATGGGTAAGGGAGTGGGGAAGCGTGAAAAAATAGGGGTGGTTAAAAATCCCAAGGGGGTTGGGGATTTTTCCCATTTTTATCCGATTTTATCGCATTTTTACCTGATTTTTTATAGCATTTTTACCTGATTTTTATCCCATTTTTACCTGATTTTTAAGTCATTTTTATCTGATTTTTATCCCGTTTTTATCTGATTTTTATCCCATTTTTATCCAATTTTTATCCAATTTTTATCGGATTTTCATCATCTGTTTTAGTCCCATTTATCCTGGGATTCGGAGCTCCTGAATCCCTGGCATTTCCAACAAGAGGAATGTGCTGGTGGGGCATTCCTATGGGTAAGGGAGTGGGGAAGCGTGAAAAAATAGGGTGGTTAAAAATCCCAAGGGGGTTGGGGGTGTGGTTCTTGTTTTGGGGGATTTTTCCCATTTTTTTCTGATTTTTATCCATTTTTACCTGATTTTTAAGTCATTTTTATCTGATTTTTATCCCATTTTTACCTGATTTTTATCCCATTTTTACCTGATTTTTATGTCATTTTTTATCTGATTTTTATCCCATTTTTATCCAATTTTTATCCAATTTTTATCGGATTTTCATCATCTGTTTTAGTCCCATTTATCCTGGGATTCGGAGCTCCTGAATCCCTGGCATTTCCAACAAGAGGAATGTGCTGGTGGGGCATTCCTATGGGTAAGGGAGTGGGGAAGTGTGAAAAAATAGGGGTGGTTAAAAATCCCAAGGGGGTTGGGGGGTGTGGTTCTTGTTTTGGGGGATTTTTCCCATTTTTTTCTGATTTTTATACCATTTTTTTATCTGATTTTTATAGCATTTTTACCTGATTTTTATGTCATTTTTATCTGATTTTTATCCTGTCTTTATCTGATTTTTATCCCATTTTTATTTGATTTTTATCCTATTTTTATCCCATTTTTATCCTAGTTTAATCCAATTTTGTATCCCATGTTTGTCCCATTTTTATCCCATTTATCCTGGGATTTGGAGCTCCTGAATCCCTGGCATTTCCAACAAGAGGAATGTCCTAGTGGGGCATTCCTATGGGTAAGGGAGTGGGGAAGCATGAAAAAATAGGGATGGTTAAAAATCCCAAGGGGTTTGGGGGATTTCTCCCATTTTTATCCTGTTTTTATCCGATTTTTATCGCATTTTTACCTGATTTTTATCGCATTTTTACCTGATTTTTATCCCATTTTTACCTGATTTTTATCCCATTTTTATGTCATATTTCCCATTTTTATCCTGGTTTTATCCGATTTTTATCGCATTTTTACCTGATTTTTATAGCATTTTACCTGATTTTTATCCCATTTTTACCTGATTTTTATGTCATTTTTTATCTGATTTTTATCCCGTTTTTATCTGATTTTCATCATCTGTTTTAGTCCCATTTTTATCGCATTTTTACCTGATTTTTATAGCATTTTATCCTGTTTTTATCCCATTTTTATCCCATTTTATCTCATTTTTATCCCATTTTATCCCATTTTTATCCCAATTTATCTCATTTTTATCCCATTTTATCCCATTTTTATCCATTTTTATCCCATTTTTAATCCGGTCTTATCTCATTTTTATCCCATTTCATCCCATTTTATCCCATTTATCCCATTTTTTCTCCAGCACTCGGAGTTCCCAGGTTCCCCTCGGTGCCCGGCTGAGCCCAGGGAGGGACCTGGCAGGGCAGGGACTAAAAATAGGGAAAAACCGGGATTAGGGCTGGGGATTAGGGAGGGAGGGAGGAGGGAGGAGGAGCCGGGACCGGCCCGGGGTTGGATTGGTTTGGGATTGGCTCAGGGCTGGTTTGGGATTGGTTTGGGATTGGTTTGGGATTGGATTGGGATTGGTTTAGGATTGGTTTGGGATTGGCTCAGGGTTGGTTTGGGATTGGTTTAGGATTGGCTCAGGGTTGGTTTAGGGTTGGTTTGGGATTGGTTTGGGATTGGTTTGGGATTGGCTCAGGGTTGGTTTGGTGGATTGGTTTGGGATTGGCTCAGGTTGGTTTAGGATTGGTTTGGGATCGTTTGGGATTGGTTTGGATTGGTCAGGGTTGGTTTGGGATTGGTTTGGATTGGTATGGGTTGTTTGGATTGGTTTCAGGGTTGGTTTGGGATTGGTTTAGGATTGGCTCAGGTGGTTGGATTGGTTTGGGATTGGTTTGGGATTGGTTTGGGATTGGTTTAGGATTGGCTCAGGGTTGGTTGGATTGGTTTGGATTGGTTTGGGATTGGTTTGGGATTGGTTTGGGATTGGTCAGGGTTGGTTTGGGATTGGTTGGATTGGTTCAGGGTTGGTTTGGGATTGGTTTGGGATTGGTTCAGGGTTGGTTTGGGATTGGTTTGGTTGGTTCAGGATTGGTTTGGGATTGGTTCGGGATTGGTTTAGGGTTGGTTTGGGATTGGTTTGGGATTGGTTCGGTTTGGTTTGGGTTGGTTTGGGATTGGTTGGGATTGGTTGGGTTGGTTTGGGATTGGTTTAGGTTGGTTGTATTGGGATTGGTTTGGGTTGGTTTGGGTTGGTTTGGATTGGTTGGTGTTGGTTTGGATTGGTTTGGGATTGGTTTGGGGTTGGTTTGGGATTGGTTGGGTGGTTGGAGGTTTGGGTTGGTCGGGTGTTGGATGTTTGGGATTGGATTGGGATTGGCTCGGGCTGGTTCAGGACAAGGGCAGAGGGGTCTGGGGGCTGTGACCCTGAAATTTGGGGTGGGCACTGTGCAGCTGGGGGTCCTTGGGGAGGGGGAAGAGGGGGCAGGGAGGGGACCAGGGACACCTTGGCATGGGCAGGGACAGGCCATGGGCCACCAGGACATGGTCAGGGCACCAGGACATGGTCAGGGCCACCAGGACATGGTCAGGGGCACCAGGACATGGTCAGGGGCACCAGGATTGGTCAGGGCACCAGGACATGGTCAGGGCCACCAGGACATGGTCAGGGGCACCAGGACTGGTCAGGGCCACCAGGACATAGGCACCAGGACATGGTCAGGGCACCAGGATGTGGTCAGGGCCACCAGGACATGGTCAGGGGCAGGACATGGTCCAAGGCCACCAGGACATGGCCAGGGACATGAGTCCACCAGGACATGGTCAGGGGCCACCAGGACATGGTCAGGGGGGTGGGATAAGGCCACCAGGACATGGCCATGGGTCAATAGGACATAGCCAGTGCCACCAGGACATGGTCAGGGGCCACCAGGTATGGCACAGAGCCATGGGCCAGCAGGACATGGTCAGGAACAGCGCCATGGGCCACCAGGACATGTCCACGGGCCACCAGGCGGTGGCAGGGTGTCCCCACGTGTCCGTGTCCCCTCAGGGTGTCCTTCTGCACCTTCCTGGCCCACGAGTACCCGGAGCTGGTGCACAAGGTGATCATGATCAACGGCGGCGGCCCCACGGCGCTGGAGCCCAGCCTGTGCTCCATCTTCAACCTGCCCCCCTGTGTGCTGCACTGCCTGTCCCCCTGCCTGGCCTGGAGCTTCCTCAAGTGAGTGGCCACTGGCCCAGGGGGGTCCTGTGCCACCCACGGGGGCACCCCAGCACTGCCACTGCTCAGGGAAAGAACATGGGGTGGATTTTGGGGGGCTGGGGGTTCCTGTGCCCCCTGTGTGCTGCGCTGCCTGTGCCCCTGCCTGGCCTGGAGTTTCCTCAAGTGAGTGGCCACTGGCCCAGGGGGGTCCTGTGCCACCACGGGGTCACCCTGGCATTGTCACTCCTCAGGAAAAGAACATGGGTGGATTTTGGGGGGCTGGGGTTCCTGTGCCCCCTGTGCGCTGCGCTGCCTGTGCCCCTGCCTGGCCTGGAGCTTCCTCAAGTGAGTGGCCACTGGCCCAGGGGCGTCCTGTGCCACCCTCAGGGTGTCCTGTGCCACCCACGGGTCACCCTGGCACTGTCACTGCTCAGGAGGGGACACACGGTGGCTTTTGAGAGGCTGGGGTCTCCCGGCACCCTCAGGGAGCTCGTGCCAGCAGTGCCACCCCAAGGAAGATGACAAATTGTAAATTTTTGGGTGCCTGGGGGTTTCCCCTTTGCTGCCACCCCCCGAATTCCTGTGTGACCCCACTGCCCCCCGTGCCAGGGCCAGCTTTGCCCACCAAGGTGCCAATGGATTTGGGAGGGCTGGTGTCTCCTGGCACTGCCACCCCAACGTGAATTTTTGGGGTGCCTGGGGTTTCCACTTTTGCTGCCACCCCCAAATTCCTGTGTGACCCCACTGCCCCCCGTGCCAGGGCCAGCTTTGCCCACCAAGGTGCCAATGGCTTTGAGGGGGCTGGGGTCTCCTGGCACTGCCACCCCAAAAGGAGGTGACAAAACGTGAATTTTTGGGGTGCCTGGGGGTTTCCCCTTTGCTGCCACCCCCCGAATTCCTGTGTGACCCCACTGCCCCCCGTGCCAGGGCCGGCTTTGCCCGCCAAGGTGCCAAAGAGAAGCAGCTGCTGAAGGAGGGCAACGCCTTCAACGTCTCGTCCTTCGTGCTGCGGGCCACCATGAGCGGCCAGTACTGGCCCGAGGGCGACGAGCTGTACCACGCCGAGCTGGCCGTGCCCGTGCTGCTGGTGCACGGCATGCACGACAAGTTCGTGCCCGTCGAGGAGGACCAGAGGATGGCAGAGGTAGCGGGGAGGGCACCAAATCCGCCCCCGCCGAGGGGTCTGGGGGGTGCGACCCCCACAGATTTGGGGTGGGAGGGAGAGGGGAAATCGCCGGGTGGGCGGGAGGGGGAGACACAGGGAGGGGACAGGGACACGGACATGGGACACTTTCCACTGTCCCAGGGACAATGCCAGGGAGGGGACATGGACACGGGCATGGACACTTTCCACTGTCCCAGGGACACTGCCAGGGATGGCACAGGGACATGGAATGGCACAGGGACATGGGACACCATGGCATGGGAATGGCACAGGGACATGGGCAGGGACACTGCCACGGAGGGGACAGGGAGGGGTGGCTTTTGGGGGCTGGAATCTCCTGCCATCACCCAGGGGGGGTCACTGCCACTCCCGAGAGAGGGGACAAAGTGACTTTGGAGGGCTGGGGTCTCCTGGTACCCCGCAGGGGGCTCAGCCTGGCACTGCCACTCCCGAGAGGGGGACAGAGCGACTTTATGGGTCCCGTGCCACCTCTCGGGGGGGCTCATGCCAGCAGTGCCACTCCCGAGAGGGGGGACAGAGCGACTTTGGAGGGGTAGGGAAGGGCTGGGGCTCATTGTGGCACTGCCACTCCCGAGAGGGGGGACAAAGCGACTTTAGGGGTCCCGTGCCACCTACTCCGGCGGGGGTGGGGCTCATCCAGCAGTGCCACTCAGGCCGATGTGGGGGGGACGGATGCGACCTTTGGAGGCGTAGGGAAGGGCTGGGGCTCATCCTGGCACTGCCACTCCCGAGAGGGGGGACAGCAACTTTAGGGGTCCCGTGTCACCTCTCGGGGGTCCCGTGCCACCTCTCGGGGGTCCCGTGCCACCTCTCGGGGGGCTCATCGTGGCGCTGCCACTCCCGAGAGGGGGGACAAAGCGACTTTAGGGGTCCCGTGTCACCTCTCGAGGGTCCCGTGCCACCTCTCGGGGGGGCTCATGCCAGCAGTGCCACTCCCGAGAGGGGGGACAGTGTGACTTGAGGGGCCCCGTGCCACCTCTCGGGGGTCCCGTGCCACCTCTCGGGGGTCTCACCGCCGCTGCCCCCCTCCTCCCTCCACCGCAGATCCTGCTGATCGCCTTCCTGAAGGTGATCGACGAGGGCAGCCACATGGTGATGCTGGAATGTCCCGACACGGTGAACACGCTGCTGCACGAGTTCGTCCTCTGGGAGCCCGACACGCCCGGCGGCGACGGCGACACCAAGTGAGGGCCAGCGGCTCCTCGGGCGGCTCCCGGGAGCGGCGGAGCGCGCAGCGGGCTCGGCCGCGGCCCCGTTTGTTTCCCCGCGGGAGGAGCGAGGAGGCTCCCCCGGTATGGGACGTGCGGCGCCGGGAGACGGAGCTCGGAGAGGCGGCGGAGCCGGTGCCCAGCGCCGGGGACAGCGGGGACACGGCAGAGCTGTTCCCCAAACCCCGGACTTGTCACACTTGTCACGGCTGTCCCCAAGGCCGGCAGGACAGCGGGGACACGGCGCGGTTGTCCCCAACCCCGGTCATGTCACACCTGGTCTCTGGACCCCGGACTTGTCACACTCGGTGGAAACCCCGGGGACAGCGGGGACACGGCACGGTTGTCCCCAAGCCCGGACAATGTCACAGCCGGTGCCCAACCCCGGCAGGACAGTGGGGACACGGCAGGGTTGTCCCCAAGCCCGGGAATGTCACACTTGGTCCCCAGTCACCCCCGGGAATGTCACCCCTGGTCCCCAATCCCCGGACACGCCACCACCCCGGTCCCCAATTCCCGGACACGCCACCCCCGGTCCCCTCCCGCCGGCGCTGCAGCGGCTCCGTCCCGGTTTTTTTTTTTTTTTTTGTCCCCGTCGTTGTCATTCCCGCAGGCAGCGACAGCTCCGGGGACCCCGAGAGGAGGGGGTGACACCGGGAGGGGACCCCGAAGGGAGGGGGTGACACCGGGAGGGGACCCCGAGAGGACGGGGTGACACCGGGAGGGGACCCCGAGAGGAGGGGGTGACACCGGGAGGGGACCCCGAAGGGAGGGGGTGACACCGGGAGGGGACCCGAAGGGAGGGAGTGACACCGGGAGGGGACCCCGAGAGGAGGGGGTGACACCGGGAGGGGACCCCGAGAGGAGAAGGTGACACCGGAGGGGACCCCGGAGGGATTTTTGGGCGGTTTTAAGGAGAATCCAGAGGCTTTGGGATTTCCCTGGATTTGGGGTTTCCTTGGGGGTTCCGGCAGCTCCTGCTGGGATGAGGAGGAGGAGAATTCCCGGGATGGTGGCGTGGGACCATCCCGCGTGTCCCCGGTGCCACCACGGCCACGTCCGCGCTGTCACCACCCTCGGGACCACCCGATCCCAGCGGATCCCACCCCTCCAAACCCCACCACCCCCAAACTCCCCGGGAGCCACCTGAGGATGTCCCCGGTGCCACCCGCAATGCCAGGACGTGTCCCCCTGCCACCCGTCACCCCCCAAATTCCCGACATTTCACCAAAATTCCCGACATTTAAACCAAAGAAAGCGCCGCCCCCACTGGGGACCGCCCCGCTGTCCCTTGTCCCCGGGGGTGCCCACATTGTCCCCGCCGATGTCCCCGCTGCTGCTCATCAGGAGCCCCCCAAAAACGCCACCACGCCCCCCCAAATGCCCCCGACGCCCCCCCCCCAAATGCCACCCTGGTGGCCCTGGGGTGCCAGCGCTGTCCCCACCCCCGTGTCCCCCCAGTAAAGCCGTGCTGTACCCCAGCAGTGTCCGCGTCCGAACTGGGGACACCCCGAGCGCGGCCGGCACCCCAAAAATGCCCCGGGGAAAAACAGCGGGGGGGGGGGGGGTGGGGAAGGGATGGGGGGCGACGGGAACGGTCCCAAAAATGTCACCCCGAGGGTTGGGGTCACCTTGGGGGTTCGGTGTCATCCCCAGGGATCGGGTCACCCCAGGGGATCGGGGTCACCCTGGAGGGTTGGGGTCACCTTGGGGGGTTCGGTGTCATCCCCAGGGGATCGGGGTCACCCTGGAGGGGTTTGGGGTCACCTTGGGGTTTTTGGGGTCACCCGGGGGGTTTGGGGTCACCCGGGGGGGGGCTAGGGTTACCCGGGGGGAGGAGGTTTTGGGGTCACTTGAGGTTTTTCGTGTCACCCAGGGGATCGGGGTCACCCAGGGGGATTTGGGTCACCCAGGGGATTTGGGTCACCCTGGGGGGGTGTTGGGGTCACTTTGGGTTTTTTGGGGGTCACCCAGGGGGGTCTGGGTCACCCTGGGGTTTTTGGGGTCACCATTGGGACCCCGGGACCCCCTGATTGTGCTGGGAGGGTGGGATTGGGGGTCCTGATCCCGATATCCCGGTGTCCCAATGCCGATATCCCGATGTCCCGATATCCCGGTGTCCCGATATCCCGGTGTCCCTATCGCGATATCCCGCTGTCCCTATCGCGATATCCCCATCCCGGTTCCCTCCCTCCCCTCCCCTTCGAACGCCCCGCGCCTCCGCTGATTGGCTGAAAGCCAGCCAATAGGAGGCGGCCGGCGTCGGGCACGCCCACACGCGTCAGATGACGTCAGACGCAGCGGGCCGAGACACCCAGCGCCCCCCAGCGGCCACAAATGGTATCGGCCGGAGCCACCAGTGCCACCGGTGCCACCAGTATGACACCAGTATGACACCAGTATGACACCAGTATGACACCAGTATGGCACTGCCCAGTGCCACCAGTGCCACCAGTATGGAACTGCCCAGTGCCACCGGTGCCACCAGTATGACACCAGTGCCACCAGTATGGAACTGCCCAGTGCCACCAGTGCCACCAGTATGGAACTGCCCGGTGCCACCAGTATGACACCAGTATGACACCAGTATGACACCAGTATGGCACTGCCCAGTGCCACCAGTGCCACCAGTATGGAACTGCCCAGTGCCACCGGTGCCACCAGTATGACACCAGTGCCACCAGTATGGAACTGCCCAGTGCCACCAGTGCCACCAGTATGGAACTGCCCGGTGCCACCAGTATGACACCAGTATGACACCAGTATGACACCAGTATGACACCAGTATGACACTGCCCAGTGCCACCAGTGCCACCAGTATGGAACTGCCCAGTGCCACCGGTGCCACCAGTATGACACCAGTATGACACCAGTATGACACCAGTATGGAACTGCCCAGTGCCACCAGTGCCACCAGTATGACACCAGTGCCACCAGTATGGAACTGCCCAGTGCCACCGGTGCCACCAGTATGACACCAGTATGACACCAGTATGACACCAGTATGGAACTGCCCAGTGCCACCGGTGCCACCAGTATGACACCAGTATGACACCAGTATGACACCAGTATGACACCAGTATGGCACTGCCCAGTGCCACCAGTGCCACCAGTATGGAACTGCCCAGTGCCACCGGTGCCACCAGTATGACACCAGTGCCACCAGTATGGCACTGCCCAGTGCCACCAGTGCCACCTGCATGACACCAATATGACACCAGTGCCACCAGTATGACACCAGCGCCACCAGTATGGCACTGCCCAGTGCCACCAGTGCCACCAGTATGACACCAATACGACACCAGTGCCACCAGTATGGCACTGCCCAGTGCCACCGGTGCCACCAGTATGACACCAATACGACACCAGTGCCACCAGTATGGCACTGCCCAGTGTCACCAGTGCCACCAGTATGGCACTGCCCAGTGCCACCAGTGCCACCAGTATGGAACTGCCCAGTGCCACCAGGATGGAACTGCCCAGTGCCACCAGTATGGCACTGCCCAGTGCCACCAGTGCCATCAACTGGACCTCCATCCCTGTGCCCTGGAGGTGACCGAGGACCAGGAGAGGCGACCCCAACCCCACCAGAGACTCCACAAAAACACCACGAATGGGGAAACCTCAAAATTCTCTTTGGACATCCAATGCCACCACCCCAGGGTGCCCCTGGAATGTCCCCAACCACCCAGGGGTCCCCAAGACCTCCATCCCTGTGACCTGGAGGTGACAGAGGAACAGAGGAGGTGACAAAGAACCAGAAGACATGACCCCAAACCACACCACAAATCGAGAAATCCACTTTTGCCACCCAACGCCACCACCCCGGGCTGCCCCAGGGACGCTCCCAGGATGTCCCCAGGTATCCCCAGGGTGTCCCCAACCACCCAGGGCTCCCCAGGACCTCCATCCCCTGTGCCCTGGAGGTGACAAAGAACCAGAAGAGGTGACACAGAGCCAGGAGAGGGGACCCCAACCCCACCACAAATCGAGAAAATCCACTTTTTCCACCCAACCGCCACCACCACCGGGCTGCCCCAGGGACGCTCCCAGGGTGTCCCCAGGTGTCCCCAGGGTGTCCCCAACCACCCAGGGCTCCCAGGACCTCCATCCCTGTGATCTGGAGGTGACAAAGAACCAGGAGAGCTGACCCCAACCCCACCACAGACCCCAAAACCCCACCACAAATCAGGAAAATCCACTCTCTCGCCACCCAACCGCCACCACCCCGGGCTGCCCCAGGGACGCTCCCAGGATGTCCCCAGGTATCCCCAGGGTGTCCCCAACCACCCAGGGCTCCCCAAGGCCTCCATCCCCATAATGTGGAGGTGACAGAGGACTGGGAATTGTGACAAAGAACCAGAAGACATGACCACAAATCGAGAAAATCCACTTTTTCCACCCAACCGCCACCACGCCGGGCTGCCCCAGGGACGCTCCCAGGGTGTCCCCAGGATGTCCCCAGGTGTCCCCTCAGACAGTGGCCTCGCTGTCAGGGCTGTCCCCGCCGTCCAGCAGCCCGTAGGCCGCGTGGCTCTGGCAGGGTCGCTGCAGGGGATGCGCCAGCAGCTTGGCCATGCAGTTGTGCAGCTCCAGCGCCGGCCCCGCCAGCGCCACCTCGTACTTGTAGTTGGTGCCTTTGGTGTCCAGGCTGCCGAAAAAGCTGAACATGTCCTGGTGGAGGGGGACAGAAGGGACAGGGGGACACGGGGAGGGGCGCTCAGCAAAGCGCCGAGGAATTCCGGCCTCGAACGCGGGGAAATTTCTGAGTTTTCTGCCCCGTTCTGCTCCTCAAAGTCGTTGCTTTGTCCTTAAATTCCCTCGGTTTTGCCCCTCTAAATTGCATTTTTTTTGTCCGGCCAAAATTTTCTCTAAATAGAGTCTGTTTGTCCTACGAAATTCTCTCAAATTGTTTATTTTGTTCCTTCTAAATTCTCCTCCTTTTGTCCCCCAAAAATCCCTAAATCTCCTCCTTTTGTCCTCCAAAATTTCCCATAAATTTCCTCCTTTTGTCTCCCCAAATTTCTCCTAAAATTCTCCCTAAATAGCATCCTTTTGTCCCTGCAAAATTCCCTCAAATTCCTTATTTTGTCCCTCCTAAATCCCTCTTTTTTTCCCCAAAAATTTCCCATAAATTTCCTCCTTTTGTCCCCCCAAATTTCTCCTAAAATTCTCCCTAAATAGCATCCTTTTGTCCCTGCAAAATTCCCTCAAATTCCTTATTTTGTCCCTCCTAAATCCCCTCTTTTTTTCCCAAAAATTCCCCATAGATCTCCTCCTTTTGTCCCCCAAAAAATCCCTAAATCTCCTCCTTTTGTCCCCCAAATTTCTCCCTAAATAGCATCCTTTTGTCCCTGCAAAATTCCCTCAAATTCCTTATTTTGTCCCTCCTAAATCCCCTCTTTCTTTCCCAAAAATTCCCCATAGATCTCCTCCTTTTGTCCCCCAAAAAATCCCTAAATTCCTCCTTTTGTCCCCCCAAATTTGCCCCAAATCCCCTCCTTTTGTTCCCCCAAATCCCCTCCTTTTTTTCCCCCCATTCTGCCCCAAAATTCCCCCCAAATTCCTCTTTTTTTCCCCTTATTCTGCTCCAAAATTCCTCCTTTTTTCCCCATTTTCCCCCCACATTTTCCCTCCAAATTCCTCCAAACATTCCCACAAAAGGGGAGATCTGGGGGGGAAATGGGGGATTGTTGATGAAAATGGGGGATTTTTGATGAAAAAGGAGAATTTGGGGTGAAAATGGGGGGGGATTTGTAATGAAAATGGGAGATTTTGGGTGAAAACGGGGAGTTTTTGGTAAAAAAAAAGGGGGATTTGTAATGAAAATGGGGGATTTTTGGTAAAAAAGGGGGATTTTTAATGAAAATGGGAGATTTTTAATGAAAATGGGGGATTTTAGGGTGAAAATGGGGGGATTTGGGGTAAAAACGGGGGGATTTGGGGTGAAAATGGGGAATTTTTAATGAAAATGGGGAATTTTTAATGAAAATGGGGAATTTTTAATGAAAATTGGAGATTTTTAAGGAAAATGGGAGATTTTAAGGTGAAAATGGGGGGATTTGGGGTGGAAAATGGGGAATTTTTAATGAAAATGGGGGAATTTTTAAGGAAAATGGGAGATTTTTAAGGAAAATGGGGGATTTTAGGGTGAAAATGGGGGATTTTTAATGAAAATGGGAGATTTTTAATGAAAATGGGGGATTTTAGGGTGAAAATGGGGGGATTTGGGGGTAAAATGGGGAATTTTTAAGGAAAATGGGGGATTTTTAAGGAAAATGGGAGATTTTAGGTGAAAATGGGAAATGGGGAATTTTTAGTGAAAATGGGATTTATTTGATGAAAAAAGGGGGGGGTTTGTAATGAAAATGGGGGATTTTTGGTAAAATAAAAGGGGATTTTTAATGAAAATGGGAGATTTTTAAGGAAAATGGGAGATTTTTAATGAAAATGGGAGATTTTTAAGGAAAATGGGAATTTTAGGGTGAAAATGGTGGGGGGATTTGGGGTGGGGTGAAAATGGGGGTGTATTGGGGTGAATAAATGGGGGAGATTTTGTAATGAAAATGGGAGATTTTTAATGAAAATGGGAGATTTTAAGAAATGGGATTTTTAAGGAAAATGGGGATGATTTTTAGGGGAAAATGGGGGATTTTGGGGTGAAAATGGATAATGAAATGGGAGATTTTTAAGGAAAATGGGAGATTTTTAAGGAAAATGGGGATTTTAGGGTGAAAATGGGGATTTTTGGATGAAAAAAGGGGGGATTTTGGTAATGAAAATTGGGGGATTTTTAATGAAAATGGGGGTGGGTGGGATGGAAATGGGGGATTTGGGGTGGAATTTGTGGGATTTTGGGAATTCTGTGCCCTTCACCTTCCAGCTGCTCTCGTCCTCCTTCTCATCCTGCCCGTTGTGGATGTAAACGACTCGAAGAAGAAATAGGGGCACTGCAGGAGCTTCTGGGGGAAAAAAAGGGGATTTTTTGGGGAAAAAAAAGGGGATTTTGGGGGGGAAAAAAAGGGGATTTTTGGGGGAAAATGGGAAAAAAAAAGAGGGGATTTGGGGGAAAAATGAGGGGGGAAAAAGGGGGATTTGGGGGAAAAATGGGGGAATTTGGGGGGATAAAGAAGAGAATTTGGGGGAAAAAGGAGATTTTGGGGGGATTTTGGGGGATTTGGGGGAAAAGGGTGATTTGGGAGAGAAATGGGAAAAAAAAGGGATTTGGGGGGAAAATGAGGGGGGAAAAAGGGGGAATTTGGGGGGAAAATGAGGGGAGAAAAAGGGGGATTTGGGGAAAAATGTGGGAATTTGGGGGGATAAAGAAGAGAATTTGGGGGGAAAAGGGGATTTGGGAGAGAAATGGGAAAAAAAAAGGGATTTGGGGGAGTTTGGGGGGGATAAAGAAGAGAATTTTGGGGGGAAAAGGAGATTTTGGGGGGGGGTTGGGGAAATGAGGGGGAAAAGGGGGATTTGGGAGAGAAATGGGAAAAAAAAGAGGGGATTTGGGGGAAAATGGGGGGAATTTGGGGGGATAAAAAGAGAATTTGGGGGAAAAAGAGATTTTGGGGGGATTTTGGGGATTTGGGAGGAAAAGGGGGATTTGGGGGGAAATGAGGGGGGGAAAAGGGGGATTTGGGGGAAAAATGTGGGAATTTGGGGGATAAAGAAGAGAATTTGGGGGAAAAAGGAGATTTTGGGGAAATGAGGGGGAAAAGGGGGATTTGGGGGGGAAATGGGGAATTTGGGGGAGAAATGGGATTTTACAGGGAAATTAAGGATTTTTGGGGAACAGGAAGGATTTTGGGGTAGAAATGAGAGATTTTTTTTAAGGAAAAGGAGAATTTTGGGTAGAAATGAGAGGTTTTTTAGGGAAAAAGGGGATTTTGGGAGGAACAGGAAGGCTTTTGGGGTGGCCATGAGGGATTTTGGGTAAAAATGAGAGATTTATTTTAGGGAAGAGGAGAATTTTAGGTAGAAACGAGAGATTCTTTAGGGCAAAAATGGGATTTTGGGTAGAAATGAGAGATTTTTTTTAGGGAAGAGGAGAATTTTAGGTAGAAACAAGAGATTCTTTAGGGGAAAAATGGGATTTTGGGTAGAAATGAGAGATTTTTTTTAGGGAAGAGGAGAATTTTAGGTAGAAACGAGAGATTCTTTAGGGCAAAAATGGGATTTTTGGGTAGCAATAACCGATTTTTACGGGAAAAAACGGGATTTTTGGGGGATAGAAGGGATTTTTTGGGGAAAAAGGGATTTTTTTTTTAAAAAAAAAGGGGATTTTGGGGTGGGAGCTTTCTGGGGTGTGCCCACCTTGACGTGGTCGCCCCCACAGAAGTGGGGCTGGCAGCGGGGGCGGCCGAACACCAGGATGGTGCGGAGCACGTAGGGAGGGGGGATGGTCTGGACATTGTCTGTGACGGGCAGCTCCACCTTCTGCTGGCTGGGGACAGCGAGGGGACAGCGTGGGGACAGCGTGGGGACAGCGTGGGGACAGCGTGGGGACAGCGTGGGGACAGCGAGGGGACAGCGTGGGGACAGCGTGGGGACAGCGAGGGGACAGCGTGGGGACAGCGAGGGGACAGCGTGGGGACACGGGCAGGGGCACTCACGGGGATGGGGGGCACCCATGGGGACAGGGGGACACGGGCAGGGGGCACCCACGGGGATGAGGGGGCACCCATAGGGACAGCGAGGGGACAGCGTGGGGACAGGGGGACACGGGCAGGGGGCACCCATGGGGATGGGGGGGCACCCATAGGGACAGGGGGACACGGGCAGGGGGCACCCACGGGGATGGGGGGCACCCATGGGGACAGGGACAGGGACAGGGTGGGGACAGGGGGACAGGGACAGGGGGCACTCACGGGGATGGGGGGCACCCATGGGGACAGGGACAGGGGACAGGGGGCACCCATAGGGACAGGACAGGGACAGGGGGCACCACAGGGATTGGGGGGCACCCATGGGGTCAGGGATAGGGACAGGGTGGGGACAGGGGTCAGGGAACACCATAGGGATGGGGGGCACCCATGGGGTCAGGGATAGGGGACATGGGGGCACCCATAGGGACAGGGGGACACGGTCAGGGGGCACCCATGGGGATGGGGGGCACCCATGGGGAAAGGGACAGGGAGCACCCATAGGGACAGGACAGGGACAGGGGCACCCATGGGTCAGGGGGGCACCCATGGGGAAAGGGACAGGGGGCACCCATGGGGTCAGGGGGGCACCCATGGGGACAGGGACAAGGGTCAGGCTGCCACCCCCTCCTGGCCCCCTCCATCCCCTCCGGGCCCCCCAGAACGTTCCAGAACCGCCCAGAGCTCACATGAGGTTGAAGAGCCCGTCCAGGTCTGAGAGCGAGTCAAGGATGGGGCTGACACCTGGGACCACCCTGGGGACACCCTGGGGACACCCTGGGGACACCCTGACCCTGGGGACACCCTGGGGACACCCTGACACCTGGGGACACCCTGGGGACACCCTGGGGACACCCTGGGGACACCCTGACCCTGGGGACACCCTGGAGACACCCTGACACCTGGGACCACCCTGGGGACACCCTGGGACCACCCTGGGGACACCCTGGGGACACCCTGACCCTGGGGACACCCTGGGGACACCCTGGGACCACCCTGGGGACACCCTGGGGACACCCTGACCCTGGGACCACCCTGGGGACACCCTGACCCTGGGGACACCCTGGGGACACCCTGGGGACACCCTGGGGACACACTGGGGACACCCTGGGGACACCCTGACCCTGGGGACACCCCAGTGCCCCCAGGACACCCCAATGCCCCTGGGGACACCCCAGTGCCCCCCAGAACCCCCCAGAGCCCCCCAGGACACCCCAATGCCCCCCAGGACCCCCCCAGAGCCCGCCAGGACACCCCAATGCACCCCAGAGCCCCCCAGTGCCCCCCAGAGCCCCCCAGTGCCCCCCAGAGCCCCCCAGAGCCCCCAGGATACTGAAGGACTGGCACACGACGGTGTCCAGGTCGTAGAGGCAGCTGCAAACCTCGCGGGGGTCCGAGGTGAACCCCGAAAGCTGGGGGGGCACGGGGGGGGCACGGGGCTGGCACCGGCCCTGTGCCTGTGCCCAACCCCTCCTGGCACCCCAAAACCACCCAGGAACCCCAAAAACCCCTCCTGGCACCCCAACCCCCCCCAGGAACCCCAAAAACCCCCCCTGGCACCCCAAAACCACCCAGGAACCCCAAAAACCCCTCCTGGCACCCCAAAACCACCCAGGAACCCCAAAAACCCCTCCTGGCACCCCAAACCCCACCAGGAACCCCAAAAACCCCTCCTGGCACCCCAAAACCACCCAGGAACCCCAAAAACCCCTCCTGGCACCCCAAACCCCCCAGGAACCCCAAAAACCCCTCCTGGCACCCCAAAACCACCCAGGAACCCCAAAAACCCCTCCTGGCACCCCAAAACCACCCAGGAACCCCAAAAACCCCTCCTGGCACCCCAAAACCCCCCAGGAACCCCAAAAACCCCTCCTGGCACCCCAAAACCACCCAGGAACCCCAAAAACCCCTCCTGGCACCCCAAAACCACCCAGGAACCCCAAAAACCCCCCTGGCACCCCAAACCACCCAGGAACCCCAAAAAACCCCTCCTGGCACCCCAAACCACCCAGGAACCCCAAAAACCCCCCCTGGCACCCCAGAACTCTCCAGGCACCCCAAAAGTCCCCAGGAACCCCAAAAACCTCCCCAGACCCCCCCTGACACCCCCAGGACCTTCCTGGCGCCTGTCCCTGTGTCCCACCCCCTCCTGGCACCCCAAAATCCACCCCTGGCACCCCCAGACCCCCCTGGCACCCCAGACCCCCCTGGCACCCCAGAACTCTCCAGGCACCCCCAAAAGTCCCCAGGAACCCCAAAAAACCTCCCCAGACCCCCCTGACACCCCCAGGACCTTCCTGGCGCCTGTCCCTGTGTCCCACCCCCCTCCGGCACCCCAAAATCCACCCCTGGCACCCCCAGACCCCCCTGGCACCCAAAACCCCCTGCACCCCAAAACTCCCTTGCCCACCAGTGGCTCGTTGTTCACCACGACCAGGCGAACTGGGCTTTTGTCATTTTGTTTGGTCTGACAAACACCGATCATTACACGTAGGATTGCTGACCTGGAACCCAAAAAACGCTGGACCAAAATACCCCAAATAGAGCTGGGACCAAAACCCTGAATCTCGACTCTTCGCCACGGTCGGCATTGCTCGCACTGGACCAAAACACCCAAAACACGCTGGACCCAAAACACAGCTGAACCCAAAACAGGCTGACCCAAAACCTCCCTAAACCCCTGACTCTCGTCATCTTCTGAGCACGTGGCATTGCTGCGACACCTGAACCCAAAACCCCAAAAAACCCAAAACACCCAAACACGGCTGAGACCCAAAAAGCCAATCAGAGCTGGACCCCAAAAATACCCCAAAACCAGTGGACCCAAAAACCCCCTGAACATCTCGATCATCTTCTGACACGTGAGGCAATGCTGCGGCACCGGAACCCCAAAAACACGCTGGACCCAAAAACATGGCTGGACCCCAAAAAACCCCAAAATCAGAGCTGGGACCCCGAAAATACCCAAAACCAGAGCTGGGACCCCAAAATACCCCAAAACCAAGCTGGGACCCCAAAAACCCCCTGAACATCTCGATCATCTTCTGAGCCACGGTGAGGGCATTGCTGCGGCACCTGGAACCCAAAAACACGGCTGGGACCCCAAAAATACCCCAAAAACAGAGCTGGGACCCCGAAAAACCCCAAAACCAGAGCTGGACCCCAAAAATACCCCAAAACCAGAGCTGGGACCCCAAAAACCCCCTGAACATCTCGATCATCTTCTGAGCCACGGTAGGGCATTGCTGCGGCACCTGGAACCCCAAAAACACCCCAAAACACGGCTGGGACCCCAAAAACATGGCTGGGACCCCAAAAACCAGCTGGGACCCCAAAAAATACCCCAAAACTCAGAGCTGGGACCCCAAAAACCCCACAGACATCTTGATCATCTTTGAGCCACGTGAGAGATTTGCTGCAACACCTGCACCCAAAACCACACAGCTGGGACCCCAAAAAACATCCCAAAACCACAGCTGGACCCCAAAACACCCAAAATCCCAAAAACCAGAGCTGGAACCCCAAAACACCCAAAATACCCAAAACCAGAGCTGGAACCTCAAAAACACCCCAAATACCCAAAACCCCCTGAACATCTCAATCATCTTCTGAGCCACGGTGAGGGCATTGCTGTGACACCTGGAACCCCAAAAACCCCAAAAACACGGCTGGACCCCAAAACACAGCTGGGACCCCAAAAAACAGAGCTGGGACCCCAAAACCATCCCTAAAACCCCACAGACATCTCAATCATCTTCTGAGCCACGGTGAGGGCATTGCTGCGGCACCTGGAACCCCAAAAACACGGCTGGGACCCCAAAAAACACAGAGCTGGGACCCCAAAAAACATGCCCAAACCCCCAAGCCCCCCAAGGCAGCCCCCAAAAAGCAGCCCGCCCCCCCGGCCCGCACTGACCCGTTGAAGGACTCCAGTTTGGCACTGCCATCCTCCAGCCAGGTCCAGCAGATGATCTGGCAGGGGCACGGGTCACACACAGCCCAGGACACCCCGGGACCCCCAGGACACCCGGGACCCCCCAGGATCACCAGACCCCCCCAGTACCCCAGGACCTCCCAGGACACCCCGGGACACCCAGGACACCCCAGGACCACCAGGACCCCCCAAAACACCCCGGGACACCCCAGGATCCCCAGGACCCCCCCAGTACCCCAGGACCCTCCAGGACACCCCGGGACTCCCCAGGATCACCAGGACCCCCCAGTACCCCAGTAACCCCCCAGTAACCCCCCAGGACACCCCGGGACACCCCAAAATCACCAGGACCCCCCAGGATCCCCAGTAACCCCCCAGGACACCCCGGGACACCCCAGGATCACCAGGACCCCCCCAGTAACCCCAGGACCCCCCCAGGATCCCCAGTAACCCCCCAGTACCCCCAGTAACCCCCCAGGATCCCCAGTAACTCCCCAGGATCCCCAGGACCCCCCCAGTACCCCCAGGACCCCCCCAGGATCCCCAGTAACCCCCAGTACCCCCAGTAACCCCCCAGGATCCCCAGTAACTCCCCAGGATCCCCAGGACCCCCCAGTACCCCCAGGACCCCCCCAGGATCCCCAGTAACCCCCCAGTACCCCCAGTAACCCCCCAGGATCCCCAGTAACCCCCAGGATCCCCAGGACCCCCCCAGGATCCCCAGTAACCCCCCTGTACACCGAGTAACCCCCCAGTACCCCAGTACCCCCCAATATCCCCAGTTGTCCCCCCAATATCCCAGTAACCCCCCTGTACACCCAGTAACCCAATATCCCCAGTTGTCCCCCCAATATCCCCAGTAGCCCCCCAGTATCCCCAGTAACCCCCAGTACACCCAGTATCCCCCCAATATCCCACCACCATCCTCCCCCCAGTCTCCCCAGTCCCCTCCCAGTAGCCCCCCAGTATCCCCCACAGTCCCCCCAGGATCACCCCCAGTATTCAAATAACCCCCAGCCCCCCAATATCACCCACCCCCTTCTCGGGGCAGTTCACCCGGGGGGATCCCCACTGTCACCCCCCTGGGTGCCCCCCAATATCACTCCCCACCTTCTCGGGGCAGTTCACCCGGGGGGATCCTCACTGTCACCCCCCCTAGGTGCCCCCCAGTTCCCCCAGCCCCCCAATATCACTCCCACCTTCTCGGGGCAGTTCACGCGGGGGGATCCCCACTGTCACCCCCCCTGGGTGCCCCCCAATATCACTCCCCACCTTCTCGGGCAGTTCACCCGCGGGGTCCGCACGGTCACCTCTCCCCCAGTCCCCCCAATCCCCCCAGTCCCCCCAGCCCCCCAATATCACTCCCCACCTTCTCGGGGCAGTTCACCCGGGGGGTCCGCACGGTCACCCCCCCTGGGTGCCCCCCAATATCACTCCCCACCTTCTCGGGGCAGTTCACGCGGGGGGATCCTCACTGTCACCCCCCTGGGTGCCCCCCAATATCACTCCCCACCTTCTCGGGGCAGTTCACCGGGGGGATCCTCACTGTCACCCCCCCTGGGTGCCCCCCAATATCACTCCCCACCTTCTCGGGGCAGTTCACCGGGGGGATCCCCACTGTCACCCCCCCTGGGTGCCCCCCAATATCACTCCCCACCTTCTCGGGGCAGTTCACGCGGGGGGTTCTCACTGTCACCCCCCCTAGGTGCCCCCCAGCCCCCCAATATCACTCCCCACCTTCTCGGGGCAGTTCACGCGGGGGATCCTCACTGTCACCCCCCCCTAGGTGCCCCCCAGCCCCCCAATATCACCCACCCCCTTCTCGGGGCAGTTCACCGGGGGGATCCTCACTGTCACCCCCCCCTAGGTGCCCCCCAGCCCCCCAATATCACTCCCCACCTTCTCGGGGCAGTTCACCCGGGGGGTTCTCACTGTCACCCCCCCTAGGTGTCCCCAGTCCCCCCAGCCCCCCAATATCACTCCCCACCTTCTCGGGGCAGTTCACCCGCGGGGTCCGCACGGTCACCCCCCTGGGTGCCCCCCAATATCACTCCCCACCTTCTCGGGGCAGTTCACGGGGGGGATCCTCACTGTCACCCCCCCTGGGTGCCCCCCAATATCACTCACCACCTTCTCGGGGCAGTTCACGCGGGGGGATCCTCACTGTCACCCCCCCGGGTGCCCCCCAATATCACTCCCCACCTTCTCGGGGCAGTTCACGCGGGGGGATCCTCACTGTCACCCCCCCTGGGTGCCCCCAATATCACTCCCCACCTTCTCGGGGCAGTTCACGCGGGGGGATCCTCACTGTCACCCCCCCTGGGTGCCCCCCAATATCACTCACCACCTTCTCGGGGCAGTTCACGCGGGGGGATCCTCACTGTCACCCCCCCGGGTGCCCCCCAATATCACTCCCCACCTTCTCGGGGCAGTTCACCGGGGGGATCCTCACTGTCACCCCCCCCTAGGTGCCCCCCAGCCCCCCAATATCACTCACCACCTTCTCGGGGCAGTTCACGCGGGGGGATCCTCACTGTCACCCCCCCTGGGTGCCCCCCAATATCACTCACCACCTTCTCGGGGCAGTTCACGCGGGGGGTCCGCACGGTCACCTCAGCCCCGGGCCCGGGCCAGGCGCTGCCCGTGCCGGTGGTCCCGCTCCCGGCCGTGGCCGCCTCGCCCTCCCCCTCGCTCCGGTTGCCCACGGCCGCCCCCCGCCCGCTCGGGGCTCGGTCCTCGGCGCCCTCGGGGTTCGAGCGGGTCCGGGGTCTCGGCTCCGGGGTCTTCCCCGAGCCCCCCGCCTCCTCTTCTTCCTCCTCTTCTTCCTCCTCCTCCTCCTCCTCTCGGCAGCGCTGCCCGCCTCGGGAGGGTCCATGGTAAACTGGGGGGAACTGGGGGGTCAGGGGGGAAAATCGGGGGGTTACGGGGTGGTCAGGGGGAAAATCGGGGGGTCAAGGGGGAAAATCGGGGGTCAGGGGGAAAATCGGGGGGTTACGGGGTGGTCAGGGGGGAATATCGGGGGGTCAGGGGGAAAATCGTGGGGTTACAGGGGCTGGGAGGGAAAATTGGTGGGAAATGGGGGGAAAATTCGGGGGTCAGGGGGAAAAATCGGGGGGTCAGGGGGGAAAATCGGGGGGTTACGGGGCTGGGAGGGTAAATTGGGGGGAACTGGGGGGGAAATTTGGGGGTCAGGGGGAAAATCGGGGGGTTATGGGGGGGGGTCGGGGGGGAACTCGCGTTGCTTGGGGCAGGCGGGGAAAATCGGGGGGTTACAGGGTTGGGGGAAATGGGGGGAAGGGGGAATTTTGGGGGTCAGGGGGGAAAATCGGGGGGTTACGGTGGAGGGCAGGGGGGAAATGGGGGGAAATTTTGGGGGTCAGGGGGGAAAATCGGGGGGTTACGGGGGTGGGGGGCAAATTGGGGGGTAAGGGGGGAAAATTCGGGGGTTCAGGGGGGGAGAAAATTCGGGGGGTGTACGGGGTGGGAGGGCAAATTGGGGGGAAATGGGGGGGAAAATTGGTCGGGGGAATCGGGGGGGTCAGGGGGGAAAATCGGGGGGTAGGGGGCGGGGGTACGGGGTGGAGGGAAATTGGGGGGAAATGGGGGGAAATTTTGGGGGGTCAGGGGGGAAAATCGGGGGGTTACGGGGGCTGGGAGGGCAAATTGGGGGGAAATGGGGGGAAAATTTTGGGGGTCAGGGGGGAAAATCGGGGGGTTACGGGGCTGGGAGGGCAAACTGGGGGGAACTGGGGGGGAAATTCGGGGGTCAGGGGGGAAAATCGGGGGGTTACGGGGCGGTCAGGGGGGAATATCGGGGGGTCAGGGGGAAAATCGGGGGGTCAGGGGGGAAAATCGGGGGTTACGGGGGTCGGGAGGGCAAATTGGGGGGTCTGGCAGGGGGAACTGGGGGGAAAACTTGGGGTCAGGGGGGCTGGGAGGGCAAATTGGGGGTCCTCGGGGGTAAACTCGGGGGTCCTGGGGGGTAAATTTGGGGGTCAGGGGTCCTGGGGGGCAAACCGGGGGGTCCTGGGAGCCCAAATCAGGGGGTCGGGGGCTTCTGAGAGCTCAGACAGGGGGGTCCTGGGGGGCTGGGAGCCCAGAATCGGGGGGGTCCTGGGAGGCCAAAATCGGGGGGTCTTGCGATAAGAAATCAGGGGAGTTAGGGGGGTCCTGGGACCCCAAAATCAAGGGGTCTGGGAGCCCAAATCAGGGGAGTCAGGGGGTCCTGGGGGGCTGAGACCCCAATTCGGGGGGGTCAGGGGGACCCCAAAATCCAGGGAGGGGGCTCATGGTGTTGTACGTGGCTGGGAGCCCAAACTCAGCGGCTTAGGGGGTCCCAAAGTGTCTGTGACCCCAAAACCGGGGGGCTCAGGGGGGTCCCGGTGCGTGGGAAGGGGCTCCACGGAGAGCACGGGGCGTGGGGCGGGGGCTCCGCACCCCCTCCCATCCCCCCCGTCCCACGCACCCCCAGCCCCTCCCGCACCCCCTTCCCCTTCCTATTCACCCCCCAAAACCCCCTGAACCCCCCTAAACCCCCCTGAACCCCCAAATTCCCCCGCGCTCACCGCTCGCCGCCGCGCTGACCCCGCCCGCCCCGCCGGAAGTGACGCGCGCGGGGGCTGCTGGGAGTTGTAGTTCCTGGGGTGCCCGGCGACCACCACGGGGGGGGTTTGGGGGGGATTTGGGGGAATTTTTTTTTTTTTTTTTTTTTTTTTGGGGGGGGGAGGATTTTGGGGTTCCCGGTGGGGTTTGGGGCCGGTAGCGGCCGGCGATCCCCAGTAAAGGGGGATTTGGGGCAGAGAAGCGGCGGATTTTGGGTTAATTTCGGGGATTTGGGGGGGATTTTGGGGTCAGTTTTGTGGATTTTGGGTCAATTTGGGGGATTTGGGGCGGATTTCGGGGATTTGGGGGCTCCAAGCGCCGGGGGGGGGGGGGACCCGCGCTACGCAAATTGCGTAAGGGGCACGGCGGGAGGCGGGGGTGGGTTTGGGGGGGTCCTGGGGGGTTTTGGGGGGTCTTGAGGTGGTCCTGGGGGAGTTTGGGGGGGTCCTGGGGGGGTTATGGGGTCCTGCTGGAGTTTTGGGGTATTTTGGAAGGTTTGGGGTTGGATTGGGGTATTTGTTTTTTTTTTTTTTGTGGGGGGTCGGGGTTGGTTTGGGGTATTTGGGGTTTTTTTTGGGGGGTCGGGGCGTTTCGGGGGAATTTTTTAGGTTGGTTTTAGGGTATTTTTGGGGTGCTTGGGGGTATTTTTGGGGTGTTTTTAGGATATTTTTGGGGTCTTTTGGAGGTATTTTTTGGGTGTTCCGGGGGTATTTTAGGTGTTTTTGGTGTTTGGGGGTGTTTTTTTTAGGGTATTTTTTTGGTGTTATTTTTGGGGTGTTTTGAGGTGTTTTTGGGGCCCGAGCCCCCAGGGCCCCTGTGTCCCCCAGCCCGCGGCTGCAGGAAGAGGAAATCCCGGCAGGAACGGGGCCGGGGGGGCCGGAGGCGCAGCCGGGACCCGCCCGGAGGGGCCGGAGCCGGGACAGGGAGAGAACCGGGACAGAGAGAACCGGGTGAGAACCGGACAGGAGAACCGGGACAGAGAGAACCGGGACAGGGAGAGAACCGGGACAGGGAGAACCGGGTAAGAACCGGGACAGGAAACGGCGGTGAGAACCGGGACAGAGAGAACCGGGACAGGGAGAGAACCGGGACAGACGGAAGAACCGGGACAGGGAGAGAACCGGGACAGAACCGGGGAAACGGACAGGGGGGAACGGACAAGAGAACCGGGTAGAACGGACAGGGAGAACCGGGAAGAGGAGAACGGGACAAGAGAGGGAGAACCGGGACAGGGAGAGAGAACCGGGAAAAGGAGAACCGGGTAAGAACCGGGACAGGGAAACGGGTAGAACCGGGACAGGGAGAAACGGGACAGGGAGAACCGGGACAGAGAGAACGGGAAGAACCGGGACAGGAGAACGGGACAGAGAACCGGGAGAGAACCGGGACAGGAGAACCGGGACAGGAAACCGGGACAGGGAGAGAACCGGGACAGGAGAACCGGGTAAGAACCGGGACAGAGAGAACCGGGAGACGGGACAGAGAAACCGGGACAAGGACGGAAGAACCGGGACAGGAGGAGAACCGGGACAGGGAGAACCGGGACAGGAGAGAACCGGGACAGAAACCGGGTAGAACCGGGACAGGAGAGAACCGGGACAGGGAGAGAACCGGGACAGGACGGAACCGGGACAGGAGAACCGGGACAGGGAAGAACCGGGACAGGGAAACCGGGACAGGGAAACCGGGACAGGGAGAGAACCGGGACAGGGGAGAACCGGGACAGAGAACGGAGAACCGGACAGGGAGAACCGGGACAGGGAGAGAACCGGGACAGGGGGAACCGGGACAGAGAACCGGGTAGAGAACCGGGACAGGGGAAACCGGGACAGGGACAACCGGGACAGGGGGAACCGGGACAGAGAGAGAACCGGGTAAGAACCGGGACAGGGAGAACCGGGTGAGGACCGGGATGGGCTGGGGGGAACTGGGAGAGAACGGGAACCCAGGGGAAAACCGGGATGGGCCAGGGGGAACGGGGAGAGCCGGGGGAGAACCGGGATGTGATGGGGGGGATCGGGAGAGAACGGGAACCTGGGGGGGAACCGGGACCCCGAGGATGGAACTGGAATGGAATGGGAACCCTAGGGATGGAACCGGGATGTGCTGGAACCCCAGGGATGGAACCGGCACCTACTGGGACCCCGGTGTGGAACTGGGACGTGCTGGGACCCCAGTTTGGAACTGGGACGTGCTGGGACCCCCAGTTTGGAACTGGGACGTGCTGGGACCCCCAGTTTGGAACTGGGACATGCTGGAACCCCCAGTTTGGAACCGGGATGTGCTGGGAGCCCCGGGAGCCTCGAGCAGGACGAACCCGGTATGGAGGAGGTGAGCGGGCACCCGGGACTGAGCCCACTCGGGACTGACCCCACCCCAGAGCTGACCCCACCGGGACTGAGCCCACCCGGGTCCCTGTGCCAGGAAAGGCCGGTGGGTGCCCCCCGCTGTGCCCCCGGTGCTGGGCAGGGCACGGCCGGGCCGGCCCGGGCCGCGCGGGAGGAGGAGGAGGAGGATGAAGATGAGGAGGATGAAGATGAGGAGGATGAAGATGAAGATGAGGACGTGGCCGGTGACACCGAGGACATCCCGCTGCTGGCAGGGGTGGCCCCGCGACAGCAACGCCTCACCAGGTACCGACCCGAGCCCGCGGCACCCGAGGGGACACCGGGACCGAGGGGACACCGGGACCGAGGGGACACCGGGATCCGAGGGGACACGGGGACTGAGGGGACACGGGGACTGAGGGGACACCGGGACCGAGGGGACACCGGGACCGAGGGGACACGGGGACTGAGGGGACACGGGGACTGACGGGGACACCGGGACCGAGGGGACACCGGGACCGAGGGGACACGGGGACTGAGGGGACACGGGGACTGAGGGGACACCGGGACCGAGGGGACAGCGGGACGAGGGGACACGGGGACGAGGGGACACGGGGACTGAGGGAACACGGGGACTGAACGAACCGGGCGAGGGGACCGACGGGGACACCGGGACGGAGGGGACACGGGACTGAGGGGACACCGGGACGAGGACGGGACTGAGAGGACACCGGGACGAGGGGACACGGGACTGAGGGGACACGGGGACTGAACGAGACGCGGGACAGGGGACGAGGGGACACCGGGACCGAGGGGACACCGGGGACCGAGGGGACACCGGGACTGAGGGGACACCGGGACCGAGGGACACGGGATGGGGGACACGGGACTGACGAGGGACCGGGACACCGAGATCACGGGGACACCGGGACCGAGGGGACATCAGGACCGCGGGGACACGGGGCCCGCGCCCCCCCTCACCGTGCCCTTCATCACCCTCAGGGAGGACGAGGATGAGGATGAGGATGAGGATGAGGATGAGGACGGCTGGCAGGTCCCCGCCACTGTCGCCACTGTCCCCGCTGCCAGCCCCGCGCCGCCGGCCCCCGCGGTGGCACCGGTGAGCGCCGCCCCCCGTGCCACCCCCGTGCCACCTCCCGGGCCGTGCCACCCCTGAGGGCCACCGTGTCGCTGTCGCTGTCCCCAGGGCTCAGCCCCGACCTCTTCGAGCGCCTGCAGCATGCCGTGAGCTCCTTGGAACGCGCCGTCTTCTCCCGCCACCGGCGGCCACCGGCGTGGCCACTGCTCGCCCCGGGCTGGCACCGAGCGGTCAAGGTGAGCCCCGGCCCGCCCGCCGTGCCCGGGGCGGCGGGACGGGCACGGAGTGACCGGGCTGGCACCGCCAGAGCCTGGAGGAGCTGAGCCGGACCCCGCGCTGGGCGCTGCCGGGGTGGCCGGAGGTGGCGGCGGCACCGGGGCTACCGGCGGAGGTGGCGGGGCGGCGGCGACCAACGCGAGCCTGCGGGCGACCCTGGGCCAGCGGGACGAGGAGCTGGGCCAGGCCACGGCGGCGCTGCGGGCGCTGAGGGGCGAGCGGGAGCGCTGCAGGGCAGTGGGGTCACGGGGCCACCGGCGGGGTCACCGGGGGCCACCCCCGGGGGGTGACCAGAGCGGCCCCGGTGCTGAGCCCGGTGTCCGGTTCAGGTGCGGGACCTGCGGGAGGCTCTGGCCAAGCTGGAGGAGCCGGCGGGGTCCGGCGGTGACACCCCTGGGATCGGTGACACCCCCGGGATCGGGGACACTCCCGGGACCGGTGACACCCCCGGGATCGGGGACACTCCCGGGACCGGTGACACCCCCGGGACCGGGGACACCCCCGGGCCCAGCAGTCCCCCGGGGCACCGGGTGAGTGCGGAGCCGGGGCACGGGCGGGTCCTGCTGGGGTCCCCTCCGCAGGAGGTCACCCGGGGTGTCTGATGTCACCCGGGGTGGCGACGGTGCTCGGCCCCACGGGATGGAGCCCCTTGGGATAAAACCCCAAGGGATGGAGACCCACGGGATAAAACCCCACGGGATAAAACTCCACGGGACCAAACCCCAAAGGGTAAAAACCCCAAGGGATGGATGGAACCCACAGGCTCTGAACCCCACGGGATGCAGCCCCTCGGGATAAAACCCCTGGGGTCGCCCCCCCTCGATGACCATCCACCCTCTCCATGTCCATTCCTCTCCATGTCCACCGCTCCCCCCCCCCCCCCCCCGCATATCCAGCCCCTCTCCCCGCAGCGCTCGGCGGGTCCCAGCCCGGAGCAGGAGGAGCGGCTGCAGCAGCTGCGGGGGTGAGTCCCCCCCAAACCCCCGAGCCCCCCAAACCCCCCGAGTCCCCCGAACCCCCTGAATCCCCCGAGTCCCCTGAACCTGCCGAGCCTCCCGAACCCCCCGAGTCCCCCGAATTCCCCGAACCTCCCGAGTCCCCGATCCCCCTGAACCCCGAGACTCCCGAATCCCCCGCGCTGGGGAAACTGAGGCAGGGCGCGGGTGGCGGCGGGGCGGGGGTCGCGCAGGGTCCTGGCGCGGCTGCAGGAGGCGAACCGGGAGCTGGCGGCGGCGCTCGGCGAGTGCAAGGGCGAGGCGGAGCGGCTGAGCATGGAGCTGGGGCTGCGAGAGAGCCGCTGCAGCGGGCTGCGCCTGGCGCTGCGCTGCAGTGGGGACGGGGACAGGGACCCTTGGGGTGGGGACAGGGGCAGGAGACCCTCGGGACAGCGATGGGGACAGCCCCACGGAGCCCCCTGTCTCTTTGCAGCGGGCTGCGCCCGGCGCTGCGCTGCAGGTGGGGACGGGGACAGGGATGGGGACAGGGACAGGGACCTCGGGATGGGGACAGGGATGGGGACGGGGACAGGAGACCTACAGGGTGGGGACAGCGGCAGGAGACCCTCGGGATGGGGACAGGGATGGGGACGGGGACAGGAGACCCTCAGGGTGGGGACAGGGGCAGGAGACCCTCGGAGGTGGGGACAGGGATGGAGACGGGGACCAGGAGACCCTCAGGGTGGGGACAGGGGCAGGAGACCCTCGGGATGGGGACAGGGATGGGGACGGGGACAGGAGACCCTCAGGGTGGGGACAGGGGCAGGAGACCCTCGGAGTGGGGACAGGGATGGAGACAGGGACAGGAGACCCTCGGGATGGGGACAGGGATGGGGACGGGACAGGAGACCCTCAGGGTGGGGACAGGGGCAGGAGACCCTCGGAGTGGGGACAGGGATGGAGACGGGGACAGGAGACCCTCAGGGTGGGGACAGCGGCAGGAGACCCTCGGGATGGGGGCAGGGATGGGTACGGGGACAGGAGACCCTCAGGGTGGGGACAGGGGCAGGAGACCCTCGGGATGGGGATAGGGGATGGGTGGGATGGGGACAGTCCCCTGAGACCCTCGGGATGGGGACGGGGACAGGAATCGGGACAGGGCTGGGGCAGGGGACCCTCGGGATGGGGATGGAGACGGGGACAGGGTTGGGGACCGTCCCCCTGAGCCCTCGGGTGGGGACAGGGTTGGGGACCGGGTTGGGACAGTCCCTGACCCTCGGGTGGGACAGGGTTGGGGACCGGGTTGGGGACAGGTTGGGACAGTCCCCTGAGCCCCTAGGGGTGGGGACAGGGTTGGGGACCGTCCCCCTGAGCCCCCCGTCCCCCAGCGAGCGCTGCGGGGCCGCCTACGCCTCCCTGCTGGAGCTGGTGCGGGCAAAGGGGGCAGCGGAGGGCGACACCCGTGGGGGTGAGTGACACCGGGGGGGCACTGGGGGGCACTGGGAGAGACTAGGAATTACCAGGGAGGGTGCTGGGGGGGTACTGGACAATGGGGAGGATACTGGGGGGATGCTGGGGGGGATGCTGGGGGGATACTGGGGGTGATGAGGAGGATGCTGGGAGGACACTGGAGAGTTACCTGGGAGGATACTGGGGAGGTATTGGGGGGATACTGGGAATTACCAGAGGGGGAGCTGGGGGGGTACTGGGGAGGATACTGGGAATACTGGGAGCGATCAGGGAGGATATCGAAGGGATGCATGAGGCACGCGTGGGGATACTGGGAGGTACTGGGGGGAAGCAGGGAGCTTGTGAGGGGCACCCCAACGCCCCCCTGGGCAGCGGCACCGCCCGCACCGTGCCCAGGAACCGCGGCGGAACCGGGACCCGGCCCGGCCCCAAGGGAACCGAGCCCGGGACACCCACCGGGACCCGGCCCGGCTTCAACGGAACCGAGCCCGGGACACCCACCGGCACCCGGCCCGGCCCCACCAGAACCGAGCCCCGGACACCCACCGGGACCCAGCCCCGCCACCACGGAACCGAGCCCCGGACACCCACCGGGACCTGACCCCGCCTCGATAAAACCCCCGGGGCCAACGGAGCCGGAGGACGGCGCGGACAGCCCGGGGGCTCGCAGGTACCGGGGGGTCTCGGGGGTCCCGGCGCTGAGCCCCCTCCCCCGGTGCCCCCGTGCCCACCGCCGCCGTGCCCACCCCGCAGCTCCGGGGGCGCGGAGGAGGCGGCGCTGCGGGAGCGCATCCGGAGGCTCCGCGCCGAGCAGGCGGCGGTGGAGGGGTCTCTGCTGGACGCCCCCGAGCCCGCCGGGCTCCCCCGGGACCAGGACCGGGACCGGGACCCCCGGGAGAGGGCGGAGCGGGCGCTGCGGGAGGCGCGGGCGCTGCTGCCCGGCTGGAGGCGGCCGGACAAGGAGGAGCTGCTGCAGGAGCTGGCGGTGCTCAAGGTGGGGCTGGGGTCCTTCCTGGATCCCCCTTCCTGGATCCCCTTCCTGGATCCCCTTCCTGGATCCCCTTCCTGGATCTCTCCGTGGTTTTCTCTCTGGGTTCCTCGCTGGGTCCCTCCCAGGGTTTCTCCATTGATTTCTGCCTGGACCTTTTCCTGGATCCCTCCCTGGGACCCTCCCTGGATCCTTCCCTGAAACCTTCCCTGGATCCTTCCCTGGGTCCTTCCGTGGATCCCTCCCGTGATCCTTCCCTGAATCTTTACATGGGTTCCTCCTTGAGTCCCTCCCTGCGTTTCTCCATGGATCCCTCCCTGAATCCCCCCTGAATCCCCCCTGGATCCCTGAATCCCCCCTGAATCCCCCCTGGCTCCTCCTCCCGGCCGTGCCTCAGTTTCCCCGTGCGCAGGAGGCGCTGGCCGAGCTCCGGACGCGGCTGCAGCTGGCCGAGCGGCACAAGCGCGCCCTGGATCCCTCCCTGCATCCCTGAATCCCCCCTGGCTCCCTGAATCCCCCCTGAATCCCTGAATCCCCCCTGAATCCCCCCTGGATCCTCTCCCCGGCCGTGCCTCAGTTTCCCCGTGCGCAGGAGGCGCTGGCCGAGCTCCGGACGCGGCTGCAGCTGCCGAGCGGCACAAGCGGCCCTGGATCCCTCCCTGCATCCCTGAATCCCCCCTGGATCCCTGAATCTCCCCTGGATCCCTGAATCCCCCCTGAATCCCCCCTGGCTCCTCCTCCCGTCTCCCCCCGGCCGTGCCTCAGTTTCCCCGTGCGCAGGAGGCGCTGGCCGAGCTCCGGACGCGGCTGCAGCTGGCCGAGCGGCACAAGCGCGCCCTGGATCCCTCCCTGCATCCCTGAATCCCCCTGGCTCCCTGAATCCCCCCTGAATCCCTGAATCCCCCCTGAATCCCCCCTGGCTCCTCCTCCCGGCCGTGCCTCAGTTTCCCCGTGCGCAGGAGGCGCTGGCCGAGCTCCGGACGCGGCTGCAGCTGGCCGAGCGGCACAAGCGCGCCCTGGGTCCCTCCCTGCATCCCTGAATCCCCCCTGGACCCCTGAATCCCCCCTGAATCCCCCCTGGATCCTCCCCCCGGCCGTGCCTCAGTTTCCCCGTGCGCAGGAGGCGCTGGCCGAGCTCCGGACGCGGCTGCAGCTGGCCGAGCGGCACAAGCGCGCCCTGGGTCCCTCCCTGCATCCCTGAATCCCCCCTGGACCCCTGAATCCCCCCTGAATCCCCCCTGAATCCCCCCTGGCTCCTCTCCCCGGCCGTGCCTCAGTTTCCCCGTGCGCAGGAGGCGCTGGCCGAGCTCCGGACGCGGCTGCAGCTGCCGAGCGGCACAAGCGGCCCTGGGTCCCTCCCTGCATCCCTGAATCCCCCCTGGATCCCTGAATCTCCCCTGGACCCCTGAATCCCCCCTGGATCCTCCCCCCGGCCGTGCCTCAGTTTCCCCGTGCGCAGGAGGCGCTGGCCGAGCTCCGGACGCGGCTGCAGCTGGCCGAGCGGCACAAGCGCGCCCTGGATCCCTCCCTGCATCCTGAATCCCCCCTGGACCCTGAATCCCCCTGAATCCCCCCTGAATCCCCCCTGGCTCCTCTCCCCGGCCGTGCCTCAGTTTCCCCGTGCGCAGGAGGCGCTGGCCGAGCTCCGGACGCGGCTGCAGCTGCCGAGCGGCACAAGCGCGCCCTGGATCCCTCCCTGCATCCCTGAATCCCCCCTGGCTCCTCTCCCCGGCCGTGCCTCAGTTTCCCCGTGCGCAGGAGGCGCTGGCCGAGCTCCGGACGCGGCTGCAGCTGGCCGAGCGGCACAAGCGCGCCCTGGATCCCTCCCTGCATCCCTGAATCCCCCCTGGCTCCTCTCCCCGGCCGTGCCTCAGTTTCCCCGTGCGCAGGAGGCGCTGGCCGAGCTCCGGACGCGGCTGCAGCTGGCCGAGCGGCACAAGCGCGCCCTGGATCCCTCCCTGCATCCCTGAATCCCCCCTGGCTCCTCTCCCCGGCCGTGCCTCAGTTTCCCCGTGCGCAGGAGGCGCTGGCCGAGCTCCGGACGCGGCTGCAGCTGGCCGAGCGGCACAAGCGCGCCCTGGAGCTGCCGCTGGCCGCGCACGGGCCCCGGGAAGCCGCGCTGCGCCTCCTGCTCCGGCAGCGGCAGCGGCAGCGGCGGGACGGAGCCCCCGGCAGCAGCTCCGGCAGCAGCTCCGGCAGCAGCTCCGGCAGCAGCTCCGAGGAGGTAGGAATGGATCCCGCCGGGAGAACCCCGGGATTCGGGGGATCCCGAGCGGTGGGAGAGACCCCGGGGATCCCCGCAGGATGCGCGGCTCGGCCGTGGGGCAGCGATGGCTCCGCGGAACCCCCGGACCCGCAGAGAACGAGGGAGGAGCTGCTCCGCATCCGGGCCAGGTGGGGATGGGAATGGGAATTGGGATTCTGTGGGGCTGGGGATCCTGTGGGGCCGGGGATGGGAATGGGGATGGGAATTGGGATTCTGTGGGGCCGGGGGATGGTGTGGGGATAGGGATGGAAATGGGATGGGGATGGGAATGGTGTGGGGATGAGAATGGGGTGGGGATGGGAATGGGGTTGGGATGAGAATGGGGTGGGGATGGGAATGGGGTGGGGATAGGAATGGGGTGGGATGGGGCCGGGAATGGTGTGGGGATGAGGATGGGATGGAATGGGAATAGGGTGGAGCCGGGTGGGCACGGGGGTGACCCGGGAACGACCCGGGGTTGGCCTGGGAGTGACCCGAGGGTGGCCCGGGGGTGATCCAGGGATGGCTCAGGGATAGCCCGGGGGTGGCCCGCGGGTGACACGCGTGTGCCCAGGACGGAGCAGCTGCGCGGGCGCTGCCAGGAGCTGGCGCTGGCCCTGGAGCGGAGCAGCGCTGCCAGCCGTGCGCAGCAGGAGCGCAGCGTCACCGTCACCGCCGAGCTCCTGCGGGCCCACAGGTGGGCACGGGGCGCTGTCCCCTCGGTGTCCCTGGGTCCCCCGGCTGTCCCTGTGTCCCTGGATCCCCTCGGTTCCACGTGTCCCCCATGTCCCCTCGGTGTCCCTGGGTCCCCGGGTGTCCCTGTGTCCCTGGATCCCCTCGGTTCCACGTGTCCCCCATGTCCCCTCGGTGTCCCTGGGTCCCCCGGGTGTCCCTGTGTCCCTGGATCCTCTCGGTTCCACGTGTCCCCCATGTCCCCTCGGTGTCCCTGGATCCCCCGGGTGTCCCTGTGTCCCTGGATCCCCTCGGTTCCACGTGTCCCCCATGTCCCCTCGGTGTCCCTGGATCCCCCGGGTGTCCCTGTGTCCCTGGATCCCCTCGGTTCCACGTGTCCCCCATGTCCCCTCGGTGTCCCTGGATCCCCCGGGTGTCCCTGTGTCCCTGGATCCCCTCGGTTCCACGTGTCCCCCATGTCCCCTCGGTGTCCTGGATCCCCGGGTGTCCTGTGTCCTGGATCCCCTCGGTTCACGTGTCCCCCATGTCCCTCGGTGTCCTGGGTCCCCTGGATCCTCTTGGTCCCCCTAAGTCTCTGTGTCTCCATGTCCCTGGGTTCGGGGTCCCCTGGGTGTCCCGGGAACCCTCGGTTCCCTCAGTCCCCTCTGTGCCCTGGATCTCTGGTCCCCTGTGTCCCCTGGATCCCCTGAATTCCCTGGATCCCTGTGTCCCCTGAATCTCCCGTGTCCCCTCAGTTCCTGAACGCCCTGGGTCCCTTTAATGCCCTGGCTCGCCTCATCCCCCTGACTCCCTAAATCCCAAAACCCCCTCATTCCCGGATCCCCCGACTCCCCAAACCCCTCATCCCCCTGACTCCCTAAATCCCAAACGCACTCACCCCCTGTTCCCTAAATCCCAAAATTCCCTCACCCCCGGATCTCCAAACCCCAAATCCCCCACACCCCCAAACCCTCTAAATCCCAAACCCCCTCACTCCCGGTTCCCTAAACCCCAAAATACCCTCAACCCCCGACTCCCTCCGGCTGCCCCCTCACCCCCAACTCCCCAAACCCCAAACCCCCCTCACCCCCAACTCCCCCCCCTCCCCTCGGGCAGCTCGCTGGCCCTGGGCTACCGCAGCTGGCGGCGGCGGCAGGCGGAGCAGCTGCGGCGCCTGGAGGCGCGGGCGGCGGCGCTGCGGGGCCAGCACGGCCGCAGGGAGCGAGCCCTGGCCCGGCGGCTGCGGAGCCTCCAGCGCGGCGCAGAGACCTGCATCTAGGGAACGGCGGGATCCACGGGGGAACACGGGGGAACACGGGGGAACACGGGGATCCACGGGGGAACAGGGGAGGAACACGGGGGAACACGGGGGAATACGGGGGAACACGGGGATCCACGGGGGAACAGGGAGGAACACGGGGAAATCACGGGGAACGCGGATCCACGGGGGAACAGCGGAGGAACACGGGGGAAACGGGGGGATCCACGGGGGAACAGCGGGAGGAACACGGGGGAACACGGGGGAAACGGGGGAACACGGGATCCACGGGGGAACAGGGGAGGAACACGGGGGAACACGGGGGGAAACGGCGGGATCCACGGGGAACAGGGAGGAACACGGGGGAACACGGGGATCCACGGGGGAACAGCGGGGAAGGAACACGGGGGAACACGGGGATCCACGGGATGGGAACGGCGGGATCCACGGGGGAACACGGGAATCCACGGGGGAACACGGAGGAACACAGGGAACCCCGGGAGAACGGCAGGATCCACGGGGGAACACGGAGAACACGGGGGGAACCCGGGAGGAACAGCGGGATCCACGGGGGAACACGGGAGGAACGGCGGGATCCACGGGGGAACACGGGAATCCACGGGGGAACGGGGGAATCCACGGGGAACACGGGAATCACGGGGAACCCAGGAGGAATGGTGGGATCTACAGGGGAACGGTGGGATACCGGGAGGAACTCGAAGATCCACGGGGAAACTCGGGAATCCGGAGGAACAGTGGGAATCCACGGGGGAACACGGGAATCCACGGGGAAGGCGGGAATCCACGGGGAACACGGGAATCCACAGGGAAAGAATGGGAATCCACGGGAGAAACTGACATCCATGGGAAAGCAAAAATCCTGGGAAGAACTCGAGAATTCCACGGGGGAATCTGGGAATCCACGGGGAAATAGCCGGAATCCACGGGGAAACCCGGGAATCCACGGGAGAATGACGGAATCCACGGGAGAACTCGAGGATCCACGGGAGGAACTCGAGGATCCACGGGGAAAACCGGGAATCCACGGGAACCCCGGAGACGAGGATCAGGAGGAACCAGGATCCGGAGGGAAAACGGGAAAGCCGAGAAAATCCGGGGAGAAGACCCTGAAAATTGCTGGAGAACCCACAAAAAAATGGTGGAGAACCCACAAAAAACACCCGAGAACCACAAAAAACACCGAGAACCCACAAAAAACCCGAGAACCCGAAAAAAAAACCTACTGGAGGAATGGGGATTTGGGGATTTGGGAACTGGAATTCCTCCAAGGATCAAACGACACTGACGACATCAAAACAAACCCGGATCCAATTTCCTCCTTTGTTCCTGGATTATAATTTTTTGGGGTTTTGTTGGGTGTTGGGGTTTTTTTTTGTTTTTTCTTTTTCCCAGGGAATTCAGGGCAGGGAAAGGGCCACAAATCCCAGCCTGAGATGGGAGAAAGGGATCCCCCAAACCCGGCCCCGTTCCCAGCTGGATTTTCTGGGGATCCAGGATTTGGGGGAAATTGGGATCAGACCCCTAAATTTGGGGAATTTGGGGTTTAATTCCATTTATGGCCACCCTAAATCCAGGGAATTTGGGGTTTAATTCCATTTATGGCCACCCTAAATCCAGGGAATTTGGGGTTTAATTCCATTTATGGCCACCCTAAATCCAGGCTCAGCTTTGCTTTTCCCCTAATCCCGACCCCAAACCCGGATCGGGGATCCCAAGGCCAAACCCCAGCCGGGGTTTTGGGGTCACCCCGTGCCTTTTGGGGACTTTGCCCCCGTGACCGGGGTCGTGCCCTTTTCCCGCGGCATTATCGCGATTATCGCGACTCTCCCGCGTTAATGATTCCCAGAAATCCCAGAACGCCCCTGGGAATTCGCGCCTGACGGGTCCGACTGGATCGGCCGCATTGCGGCCGGGCTTTGTGGGGTCATGGGATTTTATGGGGTCATGAGACTTTATGGGGCGGTGGGGGCCTCGTGGGACCGCGGGGCTTTTTGGGGTCACAGGGGATTTTGGGGTCACAGGACTTTATGGAGTCGCGGGGGTTTTCTGTGGCCATGGGATTTTATGGAGTCGTGGGAGCTTTTTGGGGTCGCAGGAAGTTTTGGGGCTGTGGGGCTTTTTGGGGTCACAGGGGGTTTTGGGGCCATGGGGTTTTATGGAGTCGTGGGAGCTTTTTGGGGTCGCAGGAAGTTTTGGGCTGTGGGGCTTTTTGGGGTCACAGGGGGGTTTTGGGGCCATGGGGTTTTATGGAGTCGTGGGAGCTTTTTGGGGTCGCAGGGCTTTGGGGGGTCGCGGGGCTTTTTGGGGTCACAGGGGGGTTTTGGGGTCGCAGGGCTTTGTGGGGTCACGGGATTTCTTCCTGGTACAACGTGGGGTTCCCAATACAACGCCAGGCTCCCAGTGTGATCCTGGGATCCCAGTGCCGTGCCAGGCTCCTGTTCCAGTGCCAGCCTCCCAGTCCCATCCCAGTTTCCCAGTCCCATCCCAGTTTCCCAGTCCGACCCAAGTTTCCCAGTCCGTTTCCCAGTCCCATCCCGGTTTCCCAGTTCAATCCCAGTTTCCCAGTCTGAACCCAGTTACCCAGTGCTCCCAGGGCCGGCCTCCCAGTCTGACCCGAATTTCCCAGTCCCCATTTCCCAGTCCCATCCCGGTTTCTTAATCCAATCCAGTACCCCAGTCTGGTCCCAGTGCCAGCCTCCCAGTCCAATCCCAGTTTCCCAGTCCAATCCCAGTCCCATTCCGGTTTCCCAGTCCCCGATTCCCAGTTTGACCCGGTTCCCCAGTCCCGGTTTCCCAGTCCCATTCCGGTTTCCGAATCCCATCCCGGTTTCCCAGTCCCCGTTTCCCAGTCCGGTCCCGGTTTCCCAGCCCCGGTTTCCCAGTGCCATCCCGTTTCCCAGTGCCATCCCTAGTCCCATCCCGGTTTCCCGGTGCCATCCCCAGTCCCGGTCCCAAGCCCATCCCGGTTTCCCAGTCCCGGTTTCCCAGTCCCATTCCGTTTCCGAATCCCATCCCGGTTCCCAGTTCCCGTTTCCCAGTCCGGTCCCGGTTTCCCAGTCCCATCCCGGTTTCCCAGTGCCATCCCCAGTCCCATCCCGGTTTCCCGGTGCCATCCCCGGTCCCGGTCCCAAGCCCATCCCGGTTTCCCAGTCCCGGTTTCCCAGTCCCATTCCGGTTTCCGAATCCCATCCCGGTTTCCCAGTTCCCGTTTCCCAGTCCGGTCCCGGTTTCCCAGTCCCATCCCGGTTTCCCAGTGCCATCCCAGTCCCATCCCGGTTTCCCGGTGCCATCCCCGGTCCCGGTCCCAAGCCCATCCCGGTTTCCCATCCCGGTTTCCCAGTCCCCGTTTCCCAGTCCGGTCCCGGTCTCCCAGTCCCATCCCGGTTTCCCAGTGCCATCCCCAGTCCCATCCCGGTTTCCCGGTGCCATCCCCGGTCCCGGTCCCAAGCCCATCCCGGTTTCCCATCCCGGTTTCCCAGTCCCGTATCGGCCGAGCGCCGCCGCTGCCCGTTCCGCCGCGGGGCCCGGGAGGGGCCGCGGCCGCCGCCTGCGGTGCCCGTTCCGCGCTCCCTCCCCCGTTCGCCCCGTTCGCCCCGTTCGCCCCGTTCGCCCCGTTAGCCCGTTAGCCCCGTTCGCCCCGTTAGCCCCGTTCGCCCCGTTCGCCCCGTTAGCCCCGTTAGCCCCGTTAGCCCCGTTCGCCCGTTCGCCCCGTTAGCCCCGTTCGCCCCGTTCGCCCCGTTAGCCCCGTTCGCCCCGTTCGCCCCGTTCGCCCCGTTCGCCCCGTTAGCCCCGTTAGCCCCGTTCGCCCCGTTCGCCCCGTTAGCCCCGTTCGCCCCGTTAGCCCCGTTCGCCCCGTTCGCCCCGTTCGCCCCGTTCGCCCCGTTCGCCCCGTTAGCCGCTCCCGACCCGCGGGGCGCAGGGGGCGGCCCCGGTGCGGCGGCGGCGGCGGCGGCGGGGCCGGGACCGGGGCAGGACCCGGGAGCGGAAGGGGAGGAGGCCGGGGAGGAGCATCCAGGGCGGCCACCGCGGCAGCGGCTGAACTTTGCTCTTTCGCGGGAGGCGGGGAGAGCCCCGGGGCTCGGCGGAGCCGGTCCCGCCGCACCCGCAGCCGCAGCGGCACCGGGGCTGCGAGCGGCGGCGGGGCCCGGAGAGCCCCGCGGAGCGGCGAGGGCGAAGCGGGGCAGCGCCGCCTCCTTCCTCCTCCTCCTCCTCCTCCTCCTCTTCGCCTCCTCCTCCTCCTCCTCCTCCTTCCAGCCGGTGCCGCGGAGCGCAGGAGCCACCGGGGGCGGGAGCGGCCCCGCATGCGGCCGGTGCCCGCGGGGGGATGCGCCGCGCCCCGGCCCCGCCGCCGCAAACTTTCCGCGGGGCCGTGAACCGGCAGGAGGAGGAGGAGGAGGAGGAGGAAGAGGAGAGCGGCGAATCCCTGAGGGGGCGACCCCGAAAAAAAGCCTAAAAAAGAAAAACTACCCCAAAAAAGCGGCGCTTTCCTTCCCCACCCCCCTCCCCGCCCCCCCCCTCCTGCTCGGTAAAACTTACCGAAGTCGGCGCGGGGAAGCACCGGGAGGGGGAGAACCGGGAAAAGAACCGGGAGCAGAACCGGGAAAAGAACCAGGAGCAGAACCGGGAGCAGAATCGGGAGCAGAATCGGGAAAAGAATCGGGAAAAGAACCAGGAGCAGAACCGGGAAAAGAACCGGGAGCAGAACCGGGAAAATAACCAGGAGCAGAACCAGGAGCAGAATCGGGAAAAAAACCGGGAGCAGAACCGGGAAAAGAACCAGGAGGGGAAGAACCGAGCGGGGAAGAACCGGGAGGAGAAGCAGCACCGGGAGAAGAACCAGGAGGGGGAAAACCCGGGAGCAGAAGCCCCGGAAAAACACCGAGAGGAGAAACACCGGGAAACCGGGAGCAGGAACACCGTGGAACCGGGAGAAGAACCGTGAGGAGAAACACCGGGTGAGAAGCACCGGGAGAAGAACCAAGACGAAAAGCCCCGTGAGGAGAAGCCCCGGAGGAGAAGCCCCGTGAGGAGAAGCCCCGGGAGGAGAAAGCCCCGTGAGGAGAAGCCCCGGGAAGGGAGGAAGCCCCGGGAGTAAAACCGGGAGCGGCTGCGGGCAGAGGAGCAGCCCCGGGAGCCGCTGGATGCGGCGCTGAGCCCCGCGCAGCCCCGCGGAGCCATGGCCATGGTGGCCGGCGCTTGGGGCGAACCGAACGGCGGCGGAGGCGGCCCCGGGGGCGGCGGCGGCGGCGGAGCGGAGGAGGCGGCCGCGTCCCCCGGCGGCGGCGGCGGCGGCGGCGGCGGCGGCAGCGACGCGGATCCCGGTGAGGAGGAGCGGCCCGGGGCCGGCGCGGACTGCGTGGTGTGCGGGACAAATCGAGCGGGAAGCACTACGGGGTGTTCACCTGCGAGGGCTGCAAGAGCTTCTTCAAACGCAGCATCCGCAGGAACCTGAGCTACACCTGCAGGTGACGGCGGGGACGGAGCGGGGAGAGTGGGGGGACAGTGGGGGGACAGCGGGGGAATAGTGGGGGGACAGCGGGGAGAGTGGGGGGACTAGCGGGGGACAGCGGGGGGAATAGTGGGGGACAGCGGAGAGTGGGGGACAGTGGGAATAGTGGGGGACAGCGGGATAGTGGGGAGAGTGGGGGGACAGCGGGGATAGTGGGGGATAGTGGGGGACAGTGGGGAGAGTGGGGGGACAGCGTGGGGACAGCGGGGAAAGTGGGGGGACAGCGGGGAATAGTGGGGGCAGTGGGGAATAGTGGGGGGAAGCGGGGAGAGTGGGGGGGGACAGTGGGGGACAGCGGGGGAAGTGGGGGGAGAGTGGGGGGACAGCGGGGAGAGTGGGGGGACAGCGGGGGAGAGGAGGGGAAGAGTGGGGGGACAGTGGGGGGACAGCGGGGAGAGTGGGGGGACAGCGGGGGCAGAGTGAGGGGCGAGAGTGGGGGGACAGTCGGGGGACAGCGGAGGAGAATGGGGTGAGAGTGGGGGGACAGCGGGGCGATAGTGGGGGGGACTTAGGGGAGATGGGGGCGAGAGTGGGGGAGTGAGGAGTGGGAGAAGCCGAGGCAGCGAGGGAGATGGGGAACGGGATATGGGGACAGCGCGGGGGTTACTGGGGGACTGCGGGGACACCGGGGGACAGCGGGGTGGGGGGGACTGGGGGACAGACCTCGGGGGGACGACAGACACAGGAGGGGAGCGGGGCACCCCTGGGCACCCCAGGACGCTCGAGGGGACACCCGGGGGATCTGTCCCAGTACAAACCAGTGGCTCCCAGTGCAGATGAGGTTCCCCCCCCCCAGTCCAGCACTGGTTTCCCCCTGCCGGCCACCCCATTCCCAGGATCTATTCCTGGGATCCATTCCAGGGATCCATTCCTGGGATCCATTCCCAGGATCCGTTCCGGGATCCATTCCCAGGATCCATTCCCGGGATCAATTCCCGGGATCAATTCCTGAGATCCATTCCAGGGATCCATTCCTGGATCAATTCCGGGATCCATTCCCGGGATCCATTCCCGGGATCCATTCCCGGGATCCATTCCCAGGATCTATTCCCAGGATCCATTCCCGGGATCCATTCCCAGGATCCATTCCTGAGATCCATTCCCGGGATCCATTCCCAGGATCCATTCCCAGGATCCATTCCCGGTCCATCAGTCTCACCCTGGGCACGGCCAGGATCCAGCAGGAACACCAGGATCCACCAGGAACCAGGGGGAATCCCAGGAGTGGGGATCCACTGGAATCCAGGAGCAGGGATCCACTGGGATACTGGGATCCAGGATACTGGGAGCCACTGGAATACTGGGAGCAGGGATCCGCTGGGATACTGGGATCTGGGAAAACCAGGAGCAGGAATCCAGCTCAATACCAGGAGCAGGGATCTGGGGGAGAATGATCCAGGATACTGGGATCCACTGGTTTGTACTGGGAATAGGGATCCCCTGAGATACTGGGATCCACTGGAATACCAGGAACAGGGATCTACTGGGATACTGGGAGCAGGGATCTGGGGGAACACTGGGATCCACTGGAATACTGGGAACAGGGATCCACTGGGATCTGGGTCAATACCAGGGTGTGGAATCTGGGGGGATAATGGGATCCGGGTCAGTACTGGGATCCACTGGGATCCAGGGGGATACCAGAATCTGGGATTTTGGAAGCAGGAATCTCCTGGGATCTGGGGGAATACTGGGATTGGGGATATCGGGATCAGGGAGCTGCAGGAATCCCGGGAGTGGGGATCCAGGGGGATCCTTTGGAATGCTGGGATCTGGGGCAATACGAGGAGCAGGAATCCCCTGGAATATCGGGAGCAGGGATCCTGTGGAACGTGGAATTCTGGGAGCAGGGATCCTCTGGAATTCCTTGGAATCCCAGGAGCAGGGATCCTCTGGAATCCCTTGGATCCTCTGGAATCTGTGATGTTCAGAGCTGTCGGCACCTCCGGAATTCCCCGAGTTTGGAATAAAAATTCTGGAAAATTTTCCCAGATTTCTGAGGTTCCCCACTCTGGGGAGGCCTCTGGAATTTTTGGGAGAAGGGAAAAGGATCGGGAATCACCCGGGATCCATTGGATCCAATCCTGGCTGGAATCAGCTCCCGGGTCCTAAAATTATCCCAGATTTTTTCCCAATGGATAAAATCATCTGGAAAATTCCCACTGTGGTCTTGGAATTTTGGGAAGAGCTCCCAAAAATTATCCCGGATTTTTTTTCCAACGGATAAAAACCCCTGGAAAATTCCCATTGTGGTCTTGGAATTTTGGAAAAAGCTCCCAAAAATTATCCCGGATTTTTTTCCAACGGATAAAAACCCCTGGAGAATTTCCACTGTGGCTTTGAATTTTGGGAAAACCTCCCCAAAAAATTATCCCGGGTTTTTTTCCAATGGAAAAGGTGGAACGAGCCGGGAAATTCGGGAAGCTCCGAGAGGCCCGGGCTGCGCTAATGACTTAATTAGGGCGGGTAATTAGCGGGAGCGATAATTAACGGCACTTTGAATATGCAAATGAGCTCCGCCGGGGGCTCGGGGCCGCTCTGGATTCCCGGGATTCCGGAGCTTTGATCCTTTGGAAAAGCCAAGAATTCCCAAATCGCTTCCCGGGTTTTTTAAATTAAAAAAAAAAAAAAAAAAGAAAAAGAAAAAAAAAAAAAAAAAATCCTCTGGAATATCCCAAATCCAAGAATTCCCATTTTTTTTTCCCTGGGTTTTTTAAATTAAATTAAAAAAAAAAAAAAAGGATAAAAAACAACTCGGAATATCCCAAAATTCCAAGGCTGTGATGGGAATTATCAGGGTGATTTTATCCACTGGAAAAAAAAATCTGGGATAATTTTGGGAGCTTTTCCAAAAATTCCAAAGCCTTGGTGGGAATTATCCAGATATTTTATCCATTAAAAAAAAAAAAAAAATCCGGGATAATTTTGGGAAGCTTTTCCCGAAATTCCAAAGCTCTGGTGGGAATTATCCAGGTGATTTTATCCACTGGAAAAAAAAAATCCGGGATAATTTTTGGGATCTTTTCCCAAAATTCCAAGACCGCGGGGGTCTCTTTATCCCTGGGATCATCCCCGCTCTTTTTACCGGGAATTTTTTTTTTTCGCGTTCCGCTGGAATGAATTCCAGGAATTCCAGGAATTCCATTCCCGCCGCAGCCGGGTCGGGATTTTCGCGACAATTCCCGCGGAATTCGGCCGCGACAGGCGGGAAGGGAATGCGGGAATTTCCTCCTGGAAAAGGGATCGGGGGGGGTGGGGGGGGTGGGGGGGGGGGTGGAGAATTCCAGGTGGGAATTCCTGGCTCATCTTCCAGGGATTTTGGGGAATTTTGGGATGAATCCATGAGATGTGACCCCTTTATCCAGGGATTTTTGGGAATTTCAGGAAAGGGGGGGATGAATGCAGGAGCCCTTTCCCAGGAATTGTGGGAATTTTGGGAGCTGGGGATGAATCCAGGAGTTTTTTAGGAATTTTGGGGAGGGGGGGGATGAATCCAGGACCCCTTTATCCCAGGAATTTTGGGATGAATCCATGGGATGTGACCCCTTTATCCAGGGATTTTAGGAATTTTGGGAAGGGGGGATCAATCCAAGACCCCTTTTCCAAGGATTTTTGGGATAAATCCATGAACCAGAACCCCTTTCCCAGGGATTTGGGAATTTTGGGAATTAGGGGATGAATCCAGTACCCTTTTCCCAGGAATTTTGGGATGAATCCATGGGATGTGACCCCTTTATCCAGGGATTTTGGGAATTTAAGGAATTGTGGGATAAATCCAGGCCCCCTTTCCCAGGGATTTGGGGAATTTTGGGATAAATCCATGAGCCAGGACCCTTTTCCCAGGGATTTTGGGAATTTTAAGGAATCGTGGGATGAATCCAGACCCCCTTTCCCAGGCTCAGAAGAATTCAGGGAATTCCCTCCCTTGATCCCAAAATCCCGCGGGTTTTGGGATCGGCCCCACCCGAGCGATTCCCACCCCAACCCCCCAGGAAATTCCTACAATTCCTTGGAATTCCTTGGAATTCCCACCCACCCCCCCTCAGGGAGAGAAGAAACCGCCAAAATTAAAACCCCAAAGGATCGCGAGGGGGGGAAAAAAACCCCAAAAAAACGGGAAGGGAGAAATTCAGGATTCCCGGGCTGGATTTTGGGGTCGGGAATTCCCCGGGAATTTTGGCTGATCCCAAAAAAAAATTCCCACAGATCCAATCGGGATTGCCAGATCGACCAGCACCACCGGAACCAGTGCCAGTACTGCCGCCTCAAGAAGTGCTTCCGAGTGGGCATGAGGAAGGAAGGTATGGAAAAAATTCCCAAAAGAGCTCGAGGAATCCTGGGAATTCTGGGGGTTAGGGGAAAATCCTGGTTTTTTGGGGAAAATCCCAGTTTTTACCGCTTTTTTTTGGTGATTTTGGGTTTTTTTTTTTATTTTTTTTTATTTTTAAAGGATTTTTTTGGATGTTTTTTTAAAAAAAGATTTTTGGGGGACTTTTTGGGATTTTTGTTTTGGGGATTTTATTGGGATTTTTATTTGGGGGATTTCAGGATTTTTATTTATTTATTTAAAATGCTTTAAATATTTTTGGGGATTTTTTAGGATTTTTTTTTAAGATTTTTTTGGGGTTTTTTGGACTTTATTGGATTTTTATTTTGGGGAATTTGGGGGATTTTTTTTTTATTTCATTGGGATTTTTATTTATTTTACTGGGATTTTTATTTTGGCGATTTTGGGGATTTTTTTTTTTTTAGTTTCCCTCCTTTTCTGAGCCTGCCTGGAATTAGAAATCCAGCAGGATCTGTGTGGGGTTGGGATGAAATGGAATAACATTCTTTGGGTTTGGGATGAAAATCCAGTAAGTGCCATATGGGATCAGGATGGAAATCCAGTAGGATCTGTGTGGGATCAGGATGAAAATCCAGTTGATTTCTTTGGTATTGGGATGAAAATCCAATGGGATCCATATGGGATCAGGATGGAAATCCAGTAGGATCCTTGTAGGATGGGGATGAAAATGGAGTGAAATTCTTTGGGTCAGGATGAAAATCCAGTAGGATTCTTTGGTATTGGGATGAAAATCCAGCAGGATCCCTATGGGATCAGGATGAAAATCTGGTAGGATCCCTATGGGATCAGGATGAAAATCCAGCAGGATCCCTGTGGGGTCAGGATGAAAATCCAATTGGATCCCTGTGGGGTCAGGATGAAAATCCAATTGGATCCTGTGGGGTCAGGATGAAAATCCAGCAGGATCCCTATGGGATCAGGATGAAAATCCAGCAGGATCCATGTGGGTCAGGATGAAAATCCAGCAGGATCCCTATGGGATCAGGAGGAAAATCTAGCAGGATCCATGAGAGATGGGGATGAAAATGGAGTAAAAGTCTTTAGGTTGGGATGAAAATCCAGTAAGTGCTGCGTGCGATCGGGATGAAAATCCAGCAGGATCCCTATGGGGTCAGGAGGAAAATCGGGTAGGATCCCTATGAGATCAGGGTGAAAATCCAGCAGGATCCCTATGAGATCAGGGTGAAAATCCAGCAGGATCCCTATGAGATCAGGATGAAAATCCAATTGGATCCCTATGGGATCAGGATGAAAATCCAGCAGGATCCCTATGGGGTCAGGATGAAAATCCAGCAGGATCCATGAGAGATGGGGATGAAAATGGAGTAAAAGTCTTTAGGTTTGGGGATGAAAATCCAGCAAGTGCCGTGTGCGATCAGGATGCAAATCCAGCAGGATCCTATGAGATCAGGATGCAAATCCAGCAGGATCCCTATGAGATCAGGATGCAAATCCAGCAGGATCCCTATGAGATCAGGATGCAAATCCAGCAGGGTCTGTGTGGAGTTGGGATGAAGATCAGCAGGACCCCTATGAGATCAGGATGAAAATCTGGTAGGATCCCTATGGGATCAGGATGAAAACTGAGTCAAATTCTTTGCGTTTGGGATGAAAATCCAGTAAGTGCTGCGTGCGATCAGGATGGAAATCCAGCAGGATCCCTGTGGGGTCAGGAGGAAAATCCAGCAGGATCCCTATGGGGTCAGGAGGAAAATCCAGCAGGATCCCTATGAGATCAGGATGAAAATCTGGTAGGATCCCTATGAGATCAGGATGAAAATCTGGTAGGATCCCTATGGGATCAGGATGAAAATCCAGCAGGATCCCTATGGGGTCAGGATGAAAATCCAGCAGGATCCCTATGGGGTCAGGATGAAAATCCAATTGTATCCCTATGGGGTCAGGATGAAAATCCAGCAGGATCCCTATGGGATCAGGATGAAAATCCAGCAGGATCCATAAGAGATGGGGATGAAAATGGAGTAAAAGTCTTTAGGTTTGGGATGAAAATCCAGCAAGTGCCGCGTGCGATCAGGATGCAAATCCAGCAGGATCCCTATGAGATCAGGATGCAAATCCAGCAGGATCCCTATGAGATCAGGATGCAAATCCAGCAGGATCCCTATGAGATCAGGATGCAAATCCAGCAGGGTCTGTGTGGAGTTGGGATGAAGATCAGCAGGATCCCTATGAGATCAGGATGAAAATCTGGTAGGATCCCTATGGGATCAGGATGAAAACTGAGTCAAATTCTTTGCGTTTGGGATGAAAATCCAGTAAGTGCTGCGTGCGATCAGGATGGAAATCCAGCAGGATCCCTGTGGGGTCAGGAGGAAAATCCAGCAGGATCCCTATGGGGTCAGGAGGAAAATCCAGCAGGATCCCTATGAGATCAGGATGAAAATCTGGTAGGATCCCTATGGGGTCAGGATGAAAATCCAGCAGGATCCCTATGGGGTCAGGATGAAAATCCAGCAGGATCCCTATGGGGTCAGGATGAAAATCCAGCAGGATCCATAAGAGATGGGGATGAAAATGGAGTAAAAGTCTTTAGGTTTGGGATGAAAATCCAGCAAGTGCCGCGTGCGATCGGGATGAAAATCCAACACAACCCCAATCATTTCTCCCCCTCCAGCCGTTCAGCGGGGCCGCATCCCCCCCACCCACTCCTCCAGCAGCCCCAACCCCCTGCCCAGCTCGGAATTCTTCAACGGGCAGCCCGTGTCGGAGCTCATCTCGCAGCTGCTCCGCGCCGAGCCCTACCCGGCCGCCCGCTACGGCTCGCAGTGCGCGATGGGCTGGGACGGGGATGGGAATGGAGAGAAATCCTTTGGGTCAGGATGGAAATCCAGCAGGGTTCTTTGGTACTGGGATCAAGCAGGATCCCTATGGGGTCAGGAGGAAAATCCAGTAGGATCCTTGTAGGATGGGGATGAAAACTGAGTCAAATTCTTTGGGTTTGGGATGAGAATCCAGTAAGTGCCGCGTGCGATCAGGATGGAAATCCAGCAGGATCCCTGTGGGGTCAGGAGGAAAATCTGGTAGGATCCCTATGAGATCAGGATGAAAATCCAGCAGGATCCCTATGAGGTCAGGATGCAAATCCAGCAGGATCCCTATGGGGTCAGGATGAAAATCCAGCAGTATCCCTATGGGGTCAGGGTGAAAATCCAGCAGGATCCCTATGAGATCAGGACGAAAACCCACCAGAACCCTCCCTTTTCTCCTCCAGCCGTTCAGCGGGGCCGCATCCCCCCCACCCACTCCTCCAGCAGCCCCAACCCCCTGCCCAGCTCGGAATTCTTCAACGGGCAGCCCGTGTCGGAGCTCATCTCGCAGCTGCTCCGCGCCGAGCCCTACCCGGCCGCCCGCTACGGCTCGCAGTGCGCGCAGCGCGCCAGCGCCATGGGCATCGACAACATCTGCGAGCTGGCCGCCCGCCTGCTCTTCAGCACCGTCGAGTGGGCCCGCAACATCCCCTTCTTCCCCGAGCTGCCCGTCTCCGACCAAGTGGCCCTGCTGAGGCTCAGCTGGAGCGAGCTGGGGTTTGGGGTTGTGCTGAGCGGCGCAGTCGGCGTGCTTGATTGGCCTCTGGCCGCCGCGGCTTCCGCGTCCTGGCCGCAGAGGGTGGTGGTTCATGGACAGTGTGGCTCTTCGGAGCAGGTGGAGCTAACGGTGCAGGTGGTTCGGCGAGTCAGCTGCCTAAGGCCATCGCGCTCTTTACGCCGGTGGGTTGGGGATGGTGAGGGGTTTGGGGGGTTTTGGGGGTTTTGGGGGGGGTTGGGGGTGAGGGAGGAGGGGGTTTTGGGGGGGGTGTTGGGGGTTGGGGGTGAGTGGGAGGGGTTTGGTTTGGGGGGTTTTGGGGTGGGTTTGGGGGGTTGGGTGTGTGGGGGTTTGGGGGTTTTGTGGGGGGGTTTGGGGGGTTTGGGTGGTGAGTGGGGAGGGGTTTTGGGGGTTTGTGGGTGGAGGGGAGTGGAGGGTTGGGGGTTTATTGGGGGGTTTTGGGGTTTGGAGGGTGGTGGGGGGTTTGGGGGTTGAGGTGGGAGGGGTTTGTGGGGGTTTGGGGGTTTGGGGGTGAGTGGGGAGGGGGTTTTGGGGGGTTTTGGGGGGTTGGGGTGAGGGGGGAGGGGGTTTTGGGGGGTTTGGGGTGATGGGAAGGGGTTTTGTGGGGGTTTGTGGGGTTGGGGGTGATGTGGGGAGGGGGTTTTTGGTGGGGATTGTGGGGGGTTGGGGTGTGAGTGGGGAGGGGGTTTTGGGGGTTTGGGGGGGTGGGGAGGGGTTTGGGGGGGTTTGGGGGTTGGGGGTGAGTGGGGAGGGGTTTTGTGGGGTTTATGGGGGTTGTTGGTGGGAGTTGGGGGGTTTGGGGGTTGGGGGAGTGGGAGGGTTGGGGTTTGGGGGTGTTTGGGAGGGTTTTGGGGGTTGGGGGTGTGGGGGGGGGTTTGGGGGTGTTTGGGGGATTGGGGGTGTTGGGGAGGGGGTTTGGGGTGTTGGAGGGGTTTTGGGGGTTTGGGGGGGGGAGGGGGTTTTGGGGGTTTGGGGTGAGTGGGGAGGGTTGGGGGGTTTTGGGGTTGGGGTGAGTGGGGAGGGGTTTGGGGGGTTGGGGGTGGGGAGTGGGGGGGTTTGGGGTGTTGGGAGGGGTTGTGGGAGTGGGTTTGGGGGGGTTTGGGTTGGGGGTTGGTGGGGGAGGTTGGGGGGGTTTTGGGGTTGGGGGTTGGGGATTGGGGGATTGGGGAGGGTTTTGGGGGTTGTGGGGGATGGGGGGGGATTTTGGGGGTTTTGGGGGTGTGGGGGTTGGGTGAGGGGGGGTTTTGGGTGGATTGGGGTAGGGGTTGGGGGGATGGGGTGGGGATTTGGGGGTTGTTGGGGGGGTTTGTGGGGGGGTTTGGGGGGTTGGGTTGGGGTGATTGGGAGGGTTGGTTTGGGTTGGGGTTGGGGTTGGGGGTGAGTGGGAGGGGGTTTTGGGGGGGTTGGGGTGATTGGGGAGGGGTTTTGGGGGTGGGGGTTTGGGGGTGGGTGGCGAGGTGGAGGGGTTTGGGGGTATTGGGGATGGGAGGGTTTTTGGGGTTTTGGTGGTTGGGGGTGAGGGGAGGGGTTTGGGGGTTTGGGAGTTGGGAGTGGTTTGTGGAGGGGGGTTTATGGGGTTGTGTGTGGGGATTGGGGTGATGGTGATGGGGAGGGGGTTTTGGGTTGTGTTGGGTGATGGGGGAGGGTGTTTGGGTTTGGTGGGGAGGTGGGGTTTTGGGGGTGGGGGGGTTTGTGAGGGTTTGGGGGATTTGGGGGTGATGAGGGAGATGTTTTTGGGGTGGGTTTTGGGAGTGTTTGGAGATGAGTTGGGGGAGGGGATTTGGGGGTGATTGGGGAGGGGGTTTTTGGGGGTTGGGGGTGATTGGGGAGGGATTTGGGGGTGATTGGGGAGGGGGTTTTTGGCGGTTGTGGGTGATTGGGGAGGGGATTTGGGGGTGATTGGGGAGGGGGTTTTTGGGGGTTGGGGGTGAGCAGGGGAGGGGATTTGGGGGTGATTGGGGAGGGTGTTATTGGGGGTTGTGGTTGATTGGGGAGGGATTTGGGGGTGATTGGGGGGGGATTTGGGGGGTGATTGGGGAGGGGGTTTTTGGGGGTTGTGGGTGATTGGGGAGGGGATTTGGGGGTGATTGGGGAGGGGGTTTTTGGCGGTTGTGGGTGATTGGGGAGGGGATTTGGGGGTGATTGGGGAGGGGGTTTTTGGGGGTTGGGGGTGAGCAGGGGAGGGGATTTGGGGGTGATTGGGGAGGGGGTTTTTGGGGGTTGTGGGTGATTGGGGAGGGGATTTGGGGGTGATTGGGGAGGGGTTTTTGGCGGTTGTGGGTGATTGGGGAGGGGATTTGGGGGTGATTGGGGAGGGGTTTTTGGCGGTTGGGGGTGAGCAGGGGAGGGGGTTCGTGGAGGTTTTATGGGGGTTTGAGGGGATTTAGACACACTGGGTGCGAGCGAGGAGGGCGTTTCCTGTGGATTCAGGGGAAGCTTGGGATGAGATTGAGGGATTTGATACCAACAGAGAGACTTTCCCGGGTTTCACTCCGGTTACAACCTCGGCGCGCTTTCCAAGCCGCTTCATTCAAGCGCGCCCCCAGTAAATTCCAGACGGCTCTCCAACAAAACCCCCCCTGTCCCACCTCTGTCCCGCAGACGCCTGCGGCCTCTCGGACGCGGCGCAGGTGGAGGCGCTGCAGGAGAAGGCGCAGGTGGCTCTCACCGAGTACGAGCGGGCGCAGTTCCCGGCGCAGCCGCAGCGCTTCGGGCGCCTGCTGCTGCGGCTGCCGGCCCTGCGCGCCGTGCCCGCCGCCCTCATCTCCCAGCTCTTCTTCACCCGCCTGGTGGGCAAGACGCCCATCGAGACCCTGCTGCGGGACATGCTGCTCTCCGGGAGCTCCTTCAACTGGCCCTATGGGGCTGGGCAGTAGGGGTGGAGAGCTGGGAGTGATCTGCGTGGAATGTTCTGGGATGATCTGCGTGGAATGTTCTGGGATGATCTACGTGGAATGTTCTGGGATGCTGTTGTTGAGGAGCTCCTTCAACTGGTCCTATGGGGCTGGGCAGTAGGGCCAGAGAACTGGGAATGATCTACATGGAATGTTCTGGAACACTGCTCTCTGGGAGCTCCTTCAATTGGTCCTATGGGGCTGGGCAGTAGGGGTGGAGAGCTGGGAGTGATCTATGTGGAATGTTCTGGAATGAGCTACGTGGAATGTTCTGGGATGATCTACGTGGAATGTTCTGGAACACTGCCCTCTGGGAACTCCTTCAGCTGGCCCTGTGGGGCTGGGCAGTAGGGGTGGAGAGCTGGGAATGATCTATGTGGAATGTTCTGGGATGATCTGCGTGGAATGTTCTGGAATGATCTACGTGGAATGTTCTGGGATGCTGTTGTTGAGGAGCTCCTTCAACTGGTCCTATGGGGCTGGGCAGTAGGGCCAGAGAACTGGGAATGATCTACATGGAATGTTCTGGAACACTGCTCTCTGGGAGCTCCTTCAATTGGTCCTATGGGGCTGGGCAGTAGGGGTGGAGAGCTGGGAGTGATCTATGTGGAATGTTCTGGAATGAGCTACGTGGAATGTTCTGGGATGATCTACGTGGAATGTTCTGGAACACTGCCCTCTGGGAACTCCTTCAGCTGGCCCTGTGGGGCTGGGCAGTAGGGGTGGAGAGCTGGGAATGATCTATGTGGAATGTTCTGGGATGATCTACGTGGAATGTTCTGGGATGATCTGCGTGGAATGTTCTGGAATGCTGTTGTTGAGGAGCTCCTTCAACTGGTCCTATGGGGCTGGGCAGTAGGGCCAGAGAACTGGGAATGATCTACATGGAATGTTCTGGAACACTGCCCTCTGGGAACTCCTTCAGCTGGCCCTGTGGGGCTGGGCAGTAGGGGTGGAGAGCTGGGAATGATCTATGTGGAATGTTCTGGGATGATCTGCGTGGAATGTTCTGGGATGATCTACGTGGAATGTTCTGGGATGATCTACGTGGAATGTTCTGGGGTGCTGTTGTTGAGGAGCTCCTTCAACTGGTCCTATGGGGCTGGGCAGTAGGGCCAGAGAACTGGGAATGATCTACATGGAATGTTCTGGAACACTGCTCTCTGGGAGCTCCTTCAATTGGTCCTATGGGGCTGGGCAGTAGGGGTGGAGAGCTGGGAGTGATCTATGTGGAATGTTCTGGAATGAGCTACGTGGAATGTTCTGGGATGATCTACGTGGAATGTTCTGGAACACTGCCCTCTGGGAACTCCTTCAGCTGGCCCTGTGGGGCTGGGCAGTAGGGGTGGAGAGCTGGGAATGATCTATGTGGAATGTTCTGGGATGATCTGCGTGGAATGTTCTGGGATGATCTACGTGGAATGTTCTGGGATGCTGTTGTTGAGGAGCTCCTTCAACTGGTCCTATGGGGCTGGGCAGTAGGGCCAGAGAACTGGGAATGATCTACATGGAATGTTCTGGAACACTGCTCTCTGGGAGCTCCTTCAATTGGTCCTATGGGGCTGGGCAGTAGGGGTGGAGAGCTGGGAGTGATCTATGTGGAATGTTCTGGAATGAGCTACGTGGAATGTTCTGGGATGATCTACGTGGAATGTTCTGGAACACTGCCCTCTGGGAACTCCTTCAGCTGGCCCTGTGGGGCTGGGCAGTAGGGGTGGAGAGCTGGGAATGATCTATGTGGAATGTTCTGGAATGAGCTACGTGGAATGTTCTGGGATGATCTACGTGGAATGTTCTGGGATGCTGTTGTTGAGGAGCTCCTTCAACTGGTCCTATGGGGCTGGGCAGTAGGGCCAGAGAACTGGGAATGATCTACATGGAATGTTCTGGAACACTGCTCTCTGGGAGCTCCTTCAATTGGTCCTATGGGGCTGGGCAGTAGGGGTGGAGAGCTGGGAGTGATCTATGTGGAATGTTCTGGAATGAGCTACGTGGAATGTTCTGGGATGATCTACGTGGAATGTTCTGGAACACTGCCCTCTGGGAACTCCTTCAGCTGGCCCTATGGGGCTGGGCAGTAGGGCCAGAGAACTGGGAATGATCTACGTGGAATGTTCTGGAACGAACTATGTGGAATGTTCTGGAATGATCTACGTGGAATGTTCTGGGATGCTGTTGTTGAGGAGCTCCTTCAAGTGGCTCTATGGGGCTGGGCAGTAGGGGTGGAGAGCTGGGAGTGATCGACGTGGAATGTTCTGGGATGATCTGTGTGGAATGTTCTGGGATGATCTGCGTGGAATGTTCTGGGATGATCTACGTGGAATGTTCTGGGATGATCTGTGTGGAATGTTCTGGGATGATCTGCGTGGAATGTTCTGGGATGATCTACGTGGAATGTTCTGGGATGATCTGTGTGGAATGTTCTGGGATGATCTACGTGGAATGTTCTGGGATGCTGTTGTTGAGGAGCTCCTTCAACTGGCCCTATAGGTCTGGGCAGTAGGGCCGGAGAACTGGGAATCTACGTGGAATGTTCTGGAACACTGCTGTCCAGGAGCTCCTTCAACTGGCCCTATGGGGCTGGGCAGTAGGGATGGAGAGCTGGGAATGAACAATGGGGAATGTTCCAGAATGATCTACAGGGAATATTCCAGAATGCTGCTGTCCAGGAGCTCCTTCAAGTGGCCCTATGGTGCTGGGCAGTAGGGCCAGAGAACTGGGAATGATCTACGTGGAATGTTCTGGAATGAACTACATGGAATGTTCTGCAATGCTGGACTGAGAATGTTCCGGAACGTTGCTGTCCAGGAGCTCCTTTAATCGGCCCTACGGCACTGAGCAGTAGGGATGGACACACAGGAGTGACCTACAAGGAATGTTCTGGAATGATCTACAGGGAATGTTCTGGAACGTTGCTGTCCAGGAGCTCCTTCAGGTGGCCCTACGGGGCTGGGCAGTAGGGATGGAGAGCTGGGAATGAACGATGGGGAATGTTCCAGAATGATCTATAAGGAATGTTCCAGAATACCCTATGGGGAATGTTCTGGAATGATCTACAGGGAATGTTCCAGAATGACCAATGGGGAATGTTCTGGAATGATCTACAGGGAATGTTCCAGAATGACCAATGGGGAATGTTCCAGAATGGCCAATGGGGAATGTTCTGGAAGGATCTACGGGGAATGTTCCAGAATGACCAATGGGGAATGTTCCAGAACACGTCCCCAGCTCCTCCAACTGACCCTACGGGGCTGGACAGCTGGGAATGAACAATGGGGAATGTTCCGGAATGACCTACAGGGAATGTTCCAGAATGATCTGTGGGGAATGTTCCAGAATAACCTACAGGGAATATTCCAGAATTATCTATGGGGAATGTTCCAGAATGCCTGACAGGGAATATTCCAGAATTATCTACAGGGAACGTTCCAGAATGCCTGACAGGGAATATTCCAGAATGATCTACGGGGGATGTTCCAGAATAACCTACAGGGAATGTTCCAGAATAACCTACAGGGAATGTTCCAGAATTATCTACAGGGAATTCCCTATGGGGCCGGACACCTGGGAATGCTCCATAAAGAACATTCCGGAATGGGAGGTGGGGAACGTTCCGGAATGGCGGATTGGGAATGCCCAGTAAGGCCAGAAACCTGGGAATGCCGAGTGGGGAATGTTCCAGAACATTCCAGAATGAGTTGTGGGGTTGTCCCCAGAGGTTTTGGGGTCCTGGCATTGTCCCTGGAAGTTTTGGGGTCCTGACGTTGTCCCCAAGGATGTCCTTCCCCCCAGCTGGCCCCAGGATTCCAGGATTTGGGATTCCAGGATTTGGGATTCCAGGATTCCAGGACGATTCCCTGCTGACAGAACCCTCGCTCTGCCATATAAACCCGTTAATTAACGCCAATTAAAGACATTCCCTACAACCCCGGCAGTCTGGAATGAGCCAGGATTTGGGATTTTGGGATTTGGGATTTGAGGATTTGGGATTTCAGGATTCCGGGACGATTCCCTGCCGACAGAATCTGCCATATAAACCCGTTAATTAACACTAATTAAAGATGTTTCCTACAAGCCCAGGGCTCTGGATTTGGGATCCGGCGGAAAAATTTGGATTGGGGAGATCAAACCCACCCCAAAGATAGGGAATGTTCCATAAAAATCCTAAAATTGGGATTTTTTTTTAGGGGAATTTCAGGGGTTCTTCTTAAATTTGGGGTTTTTTGAGGGATAAATCCCACTGGGAAGAGCTGGAACAGGAGGAGGGGGGGATTTGGGATTTTTGGGGTTTGGGGTTTTCCTGGAGGATTTTGGGATTCCTTTTCCCAAAAGGTTTGGAAGGGATTTGGGATTTCTCTTCCTAAACAGAGGCATTTGGGATTTCCTTCCCGAAGTGTGGTGAGATTTGGGATTTCTATCCCAAGGTTTGTGAGGATTTGGGGTTCCCCTTCCAAAACTGGGGGGATTTGGGGTTTCTTTTCCCAAATTCGGGGGGGATTTGGGATTTCCTTTCCAAGGTGAAGGGATTTGGGGTTTCTTTTCCCAAATGTGGGGGAATTTGGGATTTCTCTCCCAGGGTTTGTGGGGTTTTGGGTTTTCTTTTCCCAAGCTGGAAGGGATTTGGGATTTTTTTGGAGTCCCCTCCCAAATTTAGGGGAACTTCAACCTCCCCATTTCACCGCGAGCCCCAATTAAAATCAACAATTACACTTCATTTATTACAAAAAAAACCCCAAAAAACCCAACCCCAAACAATTAAAATATTACACAATTCCCACCGTTCCCTATAAAATATTTTGGGATTTAGGTCCCCCTGCTCAAAACCCCAAACCCCAAAAAGGATATTTTATCCCCCAAACCTTAAGACCCCCCCAAAACCCCTTTTAAGGCATCCAGGGATGTGCAAACCCATTAAAAATGCTATTTACAACCAAGGAAAGGCACTTGGGGGATCCCAAAAAGGCACTGGAGGGACATTTTGGGGACATTTTGGGATTTTTAGGGGAGTTCACCCCACCAACCCCATGCAGCAGGGAGGGCTCAAAACGCAAAATTTTGTTGGTTTTTTTTTTTTTACCCCCCAAAAAAAGGCACGAAAGTCTCTGGAAAGGATCAGGGGTGGGATTTTTAGGGTGTGCCCACCCCAAAAATTCCCTTTTTTTGGTGGTTTTTTTTGTTTTTTGGGGTGGTGGCTTTGGGGTCAGGCGCGGAGTTTGTCGTAGTCGCTCACCATCCTCTTGATGTGGAAGAGTTTGTTGCGGAGGGTTTGGGATTCCTGTTTCTTCTCCTGGTATTCCGGGCTCTGGGAAAGGGGGTCAGGGATATTTTGGGGTCGGTTTTGGGGGGGGATGTCCTAAAAGAGGGGGTGACCCTCTGGAAAAAAAAAAAAATAACTCACCCGCTTGAGGTCCTTGAGGTGGTTGTATTCCTCGGCCAGAGCCTGAGGGGGAAGGGGAGAAAAGGGGAAATAAAGGGAAAAAAAGGGGGAAAATGGGAAAAATGGGGAGAAAAAGGGGGGGGAAATGGGGAAAAATGGGGGGGAATGGGGAAAAATTGAGGGAATGGGGAGAAATGGGGGGAATGGAGAAAAATGGGGGGAAATGGGAGGAAAAGGGGGGGAAATGGGGAAAAATGGGAATGGGGAGAAAATGGGGGGACATGGGGAAAAAAAGGAATGGGGAGAAAGGGGGGAATGGGAAAAAAAAGGGGGGAATGGGGAAAATGGGGGAATGGGGAAAAAAAGGGGGGAATGGGGAAAAAAAGGGGGGAATGGAGAAAAAAGGGGGGAAATGGGGAAAAAAGGGGGAGAAATGGGGGAAAATGGGAAAAAATGGGAATGGTGAAAAAAAGGAGGAATGGGGAGAAAGGGGGGAATGGGGAGAAAAAGGGGGAGATGGGGAAAAAAGGGGGGGAATGGGAAAAAAAGGGGAGAAATGGGGAGAAATGGGGGGAATGGGAGAAAAAAGGGGGAAATGGGGAAAAATGGGGAAAAAAGGGGGGAAAATGGGGGGAATGGGGAAAAAAAGGGGAGGAAATGGGGAAAAAAAGGGGGAATGGGGAAAAATTGAGGGAATGGGGAGAAAAAGGGGGGGAAAATGGAAAAAATGGGGGGAATGGGGAGAAATGGGGGAATGGCGAGAAAAAGGGGGGAATGGGAAAAAAGGGGGGAATGGGTAAAAAATTGGGGGGAATGGGGAGAAATGGGGGGAATGGGGAAAAAAGGGGGGAAAATGGGGAAAAATGGGAATGGGAAAAAATGGGGGGAATGGTGAAAAAAAGGAGGAATGGGGAGAAAGGGGGGAATAGGAAAAAAAAGGCGGGGAATGGGGAAAAAAGGGGGAAATGGGGAAAAAAGGGGGGGAATGGGGAAAAAAAGGGGGGAATGGAGAAAAAAGGGGGGAAATGGGGAAAAAAGGGGGGGAAATGGGGAAAAAATGGGGGGAATGGGAAAAAATGGGGGGAATGGTGAAAAAAGGAATGGGGAGAAAGGGGGGAATGGGGAAAAAAAGGGGGGAAATGGGGAAAAAGGGGAAAAATGGGGAAAAAAACGGGGGAAATGGGGAAAATGGGGGGAATGGGGAAAAAAATGGGGGAAAATGGGGAAAAATGGGAATGGGTAAAAAAATGGGGGGAATGGGGAACAAAAGGGGGAAATGGGGAAAAAAAGGGGGAAATGGGGGAAAAAACAGGGGAAATGGGGAAAAAAAGGGGGAAATGGGAGAAAAGGGGGAAAAGGGGGAAATAATGGGGAAAAAAATGGGGGAATGGGAAAAAAAAAATGGGGAAGAAAGGGAATGGGGTAAAAAAATGGGGGAAAATGGGGAAAAATGGGGGAAATGGGTAAAAAAAATGGGGGGAATGGGGAAAAAAAGGGGGAAATGGGGAAAAAAAGGGGGAAATGGGGAGAAAAAGGGGGAAATGGGAATGGGGGAATGGGTAAAAAAAATGGGGGAATGGGTAAAAAAGGGGGAAATGGGGAGAAAAAGGGGGAGATGGGGAGAAAAAGGGGGAAATGGGGAAAAAAAGGGGGAAATGGGGAGATAAAGGGGGGAAATGGGGAAAACGGGGGGAATGGGAAAAAATGGGGAAAAAAAGGGTAAAAAATGGGGAAAAAGGGTGAAATGGTGGAAAAAGGGTCAAAGCAGAGACCTGGTACTGGGCGCTGTCCTCGGGCACCTGGTCCAGCTGCTGTGCCAGCTGTGCCAGGCGCTGGTTGTGCCCGTCCAGGTGTGCACAGAGCTCCTTGTAGCGCCGCAGCCCCGCGGCAAACTCGGCTTTGTAACGGTGCCGGGAGGAGGGCGAGGAGAGAGGGGATACAGCCTGGGGACAGGGATGGGATGGATGGGATGGGATGGGAATGGGATGGAATGGATGGGGGAATGGGAATGGGATGGGATGGGAATGGGATGGGTGGGAATGGGATGGGATGGATGGGAAGGATGGGATGGGATGGATGGGAATGGGATGGGATGGGATGGGATGGAATGGGATGGGAATGGGATGGGATATGGGAATGGGATGGGATGGAATGGGATGGGATGGGAATGGGATGGGAATGGGATGGGATGGGAATGGGATGGGAAATGGGATGGGGATGGGAATGGGATGGGATGGGATGGGATGGGATGGGATGGGATGGGAATGGGATGGGATGGGATGGGATGGGATGGGATGGGATGGGATGGGAATGGGATGGGATGGGATGGATGGGATGGGATGGGATGGGATGGGATGGGAATGGGATGGGATGGGATGGGATGGGATGGGAATGGGATGGGATGGGATGGGATGGGATGGATGGGATGGGAATGGGATGGGAGGATGGAGGGATGGGAATGGGATGGGATGGGATGGGATGGGATGGGATGGGATGGAGATGGGATGGGATGGGATGGGATGGGATGGATGGGATGGGAGATGGGATGGAATGGATGGAATGGGATAGGAATGGGAATGGGAATGGGGATGGGGAATGGGAATGGGATGGGATGGGAATGGGATGGGATGGGATTGGGATGGGATGGGAATGGGATGGGGACAGGGATGGGAAAAGGAGGGGACAGGGATGGGACAGGAACAGCGAAAGGACAGGGACAGGGATGGGACAGGGACACAGACAGGGGTGGGACAGTTCAGCTCAGGCTGAGGCAGCCCCATGTCCCCAGTGCCCCCATGTCCCAATGTCCCCACATTTGACGCCCCCATTTCCAACATCCCCACATCCCCATTTCTGCCGTTCCCAAATCCCCATCTCCGATATCCCCATAGCGACCACCCCGAGACCCCCCCCCCACCCATCGCAGGAGCAGCCCCCCCCCCCCAACCCCAGGCTATGTCCCCTGTGCCCCCCCCGATGTCCCCTTGTCCCCCCCCCCCGGTGTCACCTGTGCCACTGCTGCTGCTCCCGCTCGTCCCCGGACTCGGGGGCCGTGGTGGGCTCGGTGTCGTACTGGGAGCACTGGGAGCTCTGGGAGGGTCGGGGGTCCGCGGGGGGGGAGGGGCGGCCCCGGCGGCCCCGGCGGGAGGGGGGGTCTTGGGGGGGCTGCTCCTCCGGGGGGGTGGGGGGCGCCTCGGGGGGGGCGCTGGGGGGACAGAGGGGGGGGCGGGGGTGTCAGCCAGGGGGATTTCCCCCCTTTCCCCCCTCCCCAGAATTTCACACATTTCCCATCCCGACCCCTCCCCACAATTTCCCCCCTTTTTCCACCCCCTCCCCATATTTCCCCCCACCTCCCGACCCCTCCCCACCTTTTCCCACCTTTCCCCACCCCTCCCATCTTGCCCCCCCTCCCTCCCGACCCCTCCCCACATTTCCCCCCACCTCCCGACCCCTCCCCACATTTCCCGAGCCCTCCCATCTTTTCCCACCCCTCTCCCGACCCCTCCCCACTTTTCCCCACTTTCCCTTCCTTTTCCTCCCATAATTTCCCCCCTTTCCCCGCTCCCGCCCCCTCCCCATAATTTCCCCATCCCTCCCGACCCCTCCCCATAATTTCCCATATTTCCCACCCCCTCCCCACATTTCCCTCCTTTCCCTTCCTTTTTCCTCCCTTTCCTCTTCCCCTCTCCCCCTCCCCAGAATTTCCCACATTTTCCCGCCCCCTCCCCACATTTCCCCCCACCTCCCGACCCCTCCCCAGAATTTCCCCACTTTCCCACCCCCTCCCCATAATTTCCTGTATTTTCCACCCCCTCCCATATTTCCCCCCACCTCCCGACCCCTCCCCACCTTTTCCCACGTTTCCCCACCCCTCCCATCTTGCCCCCCCTCCCTCCCGACCCCTCCCCACTTTTCCCCCCTTTCCCTTCCTTTTTCCTCCCTTTCCTCTTCCCCTCTCCCCCTCCCCAGAATTTCCCACATTTTCCCGCCCCCTCCCCACATTTCCCCCACCTCCCGACCCCTCCCCAGAATTTCCCATATTCCCTACCCTCCTCCGACCCCTCCCCACATTTCCCGACCCCTCCCATCTTTTCCCACCCCTCTCCTGACCCCTCCTCACATTTCCCTCCTTTCCCTTCCTTTTTCCTCCCTTTCCTCTTCCCCTCTCCCCCTCCCCAGAATTCCCCCCTTTTCCCGCCCCCTCCCCACCTTTTCCCGCCGGGCTGGGGGGGGTCGCTGTACAAGGGGGGGCTGTAGGGGGGCGCGGGCCCGGGGGTCTCGCCCTTCTCCGAATACGCCACCGTGGCCGCCTCGTCCGGGACGCTCGTCCCGCCCGACACGTTCTTCACCTGGAATGCGATTTGGGATTTTTTTTTTGGGGGGGAAACTCTGCTGGAAACAGGGGAAATGGGGGAGAAACCCCCGGAGAAAATGCCCGGGAAATTGGGTGGGGATTCCCTGAGGAATCCCTGAGAAATGTCTGAAAATTCCTGAGGAATCCACAAAAATTCACTGAGAAATGTCTGAAAATTCCCTGAGGAATCCCCAAAAAATTCACTGAGAAATGTCTGAAAATTCCCTGAGGAATCCACAAAAATTCACTGAGAAATGTCTGAAAATTGCCCAAAAATTCCCTGAGGAATCCATAAAAGTTCATTGAGAAATGTCTGAAGCTTCACTGAGAAATCCCAAAAAATTCACTGAGAAATGTCTGAAACTTCACTGAGAAATCCCAAAAAAATCACTGAGGAATGTCTAAAAATTGTCTGAAAATTCCCCAAAAAATCCCTGAAAATTCACTGAGAAAATTCCTGGAAAATTGCCCCGAAGTTCCCAGAGGATTCCCTGAAAATTGCCTCAAAATTGTCCAGAAATTCCCCAAGAAATCCCTGAATATTCCCCGACAATTCTACAGAAAATCCAGGGAAACCGGGGTTGTTTTTCCACCTGGAGTCTCCCAAATCCTCCAGGGCCATCCCAAAAAATCCCAAAACCCCAAAATACCCCAAATCCCAATGGGACAGAGAGACACCAAAGTGATAAAGTGACAAAGGGACCGAGCTGGGGGGGCCGTGACCCCTTAGGGTGACACCCCCCCCAAAGATTTGGGGTGGGGGAAAAACCCAGAAACCCCATAAACCCCAAAACCCCATAAATCAAAAAACCCCCCCCAAAAAACCCCAAAAAATCCCAAAAAAACCCCCAAATCCAAAGTGACAAAGGGACAGATCTCGGGGGGCGGTGACCCCCCCGGGGTGACGCCCCCAAAGATTTGGGGTGGGTGAAAAACCCAGATACCCCAAACCCCATAAACCCCCAAACCCCCAAACCCCATAAACCCCATAAACCTAAAAACCCCCAAAAAATCCCAAAAGAAAACCCAAATCCAAAGTGACAAAGGGACAGATCTCGGGGTGCGGTGACCCCCCCGGGGTGACGCCCCCAAAGATTTGGGTGTGGGCGAAAAACCCATAAACCCCAAAACCCCATAAACCCCATAAACCCAAAAAACCCAAAAAATATCCCCCAAAAAACCCCAAATCCAAAGTGACAAAGGGACAGATCTCGGGGGGCGGCGACCCCCCCGGGGTGACACCCCGAGTTTTGGGGTGGGGGAAAAACCCATAAATCCCAAAACCCATAAACCCCAAAACCCCATAAACCTAAAAAAAACCCCATAAACCTAAAAAACCCCAAAAAATACCCAAATCCGAAGTGACAAAGGACAGATCTCGGGGGGCGGTGACCCCCCCGGGGTGACGCCCCCAAAGATTTGGGGTGGGCGAAAAGCCCAGAAACCCCAAAACCCCATAAACCCCAAAACCCCATAAACCTAAACAAAACCCCCAAAAAAACCCCCAAAAAAATCCCCAAAAAAACCCCAAATCCAAAGTGACAAAGGGACAGCTCTCGGGGGGCGGCGACCCCCCCGGGGTGGCCCCCCGAGTTTTGGGGTGGCCCCATCCGGCCCCAGCCCCTTCCTGCCCGCCCTTTGTGGGGTTTTTTTTTTGTGGGGTTTTTTTTTGGTTTTTTTTGTACCGGACGCGCCGGTCCCGCCCCCTTGGTGGCCTTGGGGACATCCGGCCGGACACGCCACCCCCACCCTGTCCCACACCACCTGGTGCGACCCCAAAGAAGCGGAGACCCCCCCAAAAAAAAGGGGAGGTGACCCTAAAATAATTGGGTGGGGGGACACCGGGGGTGGCACTCGGGGGTGACACTCGGGGGTGGCACTCGAGGGTGGCACTCGGGGTTTTTTGTCCCCAAAGGGACAGGAAATGCTCGGCCAGGGAGGGACTTTGAGTAAATAAACGCGAAGGGGATGAAAAAAAAAAAAGAAAATATAAATAAAAGGGAATTAAATAAATAAAATAAAAATAAAAATAAAAAAAAGGGACAAAGGCGGTGAGGGGATGGGGACAGGGACAGGGACAGGGGGTGGTGACATTCCCAGGGTGATCCCCCTGCCCCCCAAAGATTTGGGGTGAGGGAAAAACTCAGAAACCCCCAAAAAATCCAAACCTTAAAAACGCCAAAATCCCTCAAATCCCCATGTGAGAGAGAGGGGACAGGGATGGGGACAGGGATGGGACAGGGATGGGACAGGGATGGGACAGGGATGGGGACAGGGAGAGGGGACAGGGATGGGACAGGGATGGGGACAGGGAGGGGACAGGGATGGGACAGGGATGGGGACAGGGAGAGGGGACAGGGATGGGATAGGGATGGGGACAGGGATGGGACAGGGATGGGACAGGGATGGGGACAGGGAGAGGGGACAGGGATGGGGACAGGGATGGGGACAGGGATGGGACAGGGATGGGGACAGGGAGAGGGGACAGGGATGGGACAGGGATGGGACAGGGATGGGACAGGGAGAGGGGACAGGGATGGGGACAGGGATGGGACAGGGATGGGACAGGGATGGGTACAAGGGTGGGAGAGGGATGGGACAGGGGTGGGGACAGGGATGGGGACAGGGAGAGGGGACAGGGATGGGACAGGGATGGGGACAGGGATGGGACAGAGATGGGGACAGGGAGAGGGGACAGGGATGGGACAGGGATGGGACAGGGATGGGGACAGGGAGAGGGGACAGGGATGGGAGAGGGATGGGACAGAGATGGGGACAGGGATGGGACAGGGATGGGACAGGGATGGGGACAGGGATGGGAGAGGGATGGGACAGGGATGGGGACAGGGATGGGACAGGAGGGACAGAGGGGACAGAGGGGACAGAGGGGACAGAGAGGGGACAGGAGGGGACAGGAGGGGACAGCAAGGACAGGAGGGACAGAGGGGACAGAGGGGACAGAGGGACAGAGAGGGGACAGGAGGGGACAGGAGGGGACAGCAAGGACAGGAGGGACAGAGGGGACAGCAAGGACAGGAGGGACAGAGAGGACAGGGATAGGACACAGAGGGGACAGAGAGGGGACAGAGAGGGGACAGAGAGGGACAGAGAGGGGACAGCAAGGACAGGAGGGACAGGAGGGGACAGAGAGGGGACAGAGGGGACAGAGAGGGGACAGAGAGGGACAGAGAGGGACAGAGGGGACAGGAGGGGACAGGAGGGGACAGAGAGGGGACAGAGAGGCCACGAGGGGCCACGAGGGGCCAGGCCAGCAGGTGCCACCTCCCGGGCGGCTCTGGGGACACGGCGATGTCCCCAAAGTCCCCTCCGGGCTCCGGGCGCTCCGGGTTTTAGCGGAGCCGCCTCGCGGTTAATGATTGGCCAGAGCGAAACCGCACCTGGCACCTGCCGGGGTCACCTGGACGGGCACACCTGGACGGGCACCCGGCCCTGTCCCCAAACCCTGCGGGGTCCCCACATGAAGTCCCCAAATCGTCCTTCGTGTCCTCGGACTCTCCCAGTGTCCCCAAAACTCCCCCCGGTGTCCTCAAATCCTTTGGAGTCTCCAAATCCCCCCTAAAGTCCCCAAATCTCCCTGAAGTCCCCAAACTCCTCCTGGTGTCCCCAAACTCCCCTGAAGTCCCCAAACCCCAAAACTCCCCCGGTGTCCTCAAATCCTTTGGGGTCTCCAAATCCCCCCCTTAAAGTCCCCAATCCCCTGATGTCCCCCTCCTGGTGTCCCCAAACCCTCCTGGGTCACCAGTCTCCTCCTGAAGTCCCCAAACTCCTCCTGGTGTCTTCAAAACCTCCTGGTGTCCTCAAATCCCCCAAATTCCCCAAAACTCCGCCCGGTGTCCTCAAATCCATTGGAGTCTCCAAATCCCCCCTAAAGTCCCCAAATCCCCCTGATGTCCCCAAACTCCTCCTGGTGTCCCCAAACCCCTCCTGGTGTCACCAGTCTCCTCCTGAAGTCCCCAAACTCCTCCTGGTGTCCCCAAACACCTCCTGGTGTCCTCAAATCCCCCAAATTTCCCCAAAACTCCGCCCGGTGTCCTCAAATCCATTGGAGTCTCCAAATCCCCCCTAAAGTCCCCAAATCCCCCTGATGTCCCCAAACTCCTCCTGGTGTCCCCAAACCCCTCCTGGTGTCACCAGTCTCCCCCTGAAGTCTCCCCAAAAACTTCCTGGTGTCCTCAAATCCCCCAAATTTCCCCAAAACTCCCCCGGTGTCCTCAAATCCTTTGGGTCTCCAAATCCCCCCTAAAGTCCCCAAATCCCCCTGATGTCCCCAAACCCCTCCCCACACTCCCATCCCAAATCTGGGAATTTTCAACCCCTCTGGAAAAGGGGCAGGAAGGATTCCTCAAGATCCCACTCCAAAAATCCACCCCCCCAAAAAAAAACCCAAAACCCAAAAAAAACTCCAAAAAATTCCCAGAATTCAAAAAAAATTAAAAAGAAATCCCCAAAATCCCCCAAATCCCAAACATTTTAGGACTGACCCACTCCTCCACATCCATGAAAAGTGCTGGGAAGGATCCCCAAGATCCCACTGCAAAAATCCCCAAAATAAAAATGAAAAAAAAAAAAAAAAAACAACCCAAAATAAAATTTTAAAAATCCCCAAAAAAATTCCAAAAAAATCCCCCAAATCCCAATCATTTTGGGACTGACCCACTCCTCCACATCCATGAAAAGTGCTGGGAAGGATCCCCAAGATCCCACTGCAAAAATCCCCAAAATAAAAATGAAAAAAAAAAAAAAAAAAAAAAAAAAACCCAAAATAAAATTTTAAAAATCCCCAAAAAAATTCCAAAAAAATCCCCCAAATCCCAATCATTTTGGGACTGACCCACTCCTCCCCATCCATGAAAAGTGCTGGGAAGGATCCCCAAGATCCCACTGCAAAAATCCCCAAAATAAAAATAATTTAAAAAAAAACAACCAAAAAAATCCCAAAATAAAACTTAAAAAATCCCCAAAAAAAATTCCAAAAAAATCCCCCAAATCCCAATCATTTTGGGACTGACCCACTCCTCCCCATCCATGAAAAGTGCTGGGAAGGATCCCCAAGATCCCACTGCAAAAATCCCCAAAATAAAATTAAAAATTAAAAAAAAAAAAAAATCCCAAAATAAAATCTTAAAAATCCCCAAAAAAAATTCCAAAAAAATCCCCCAAATCCCGACCATTTTGGGACTGACCCACTCCTCGACATCGGGTCCCTCGGGGCCGGCGGGAATTTTATCCCAATAAATGTTGGGCTTCCCGTATTTCCAGATCTTGCTGCGGGTTTTGTGCGCGAAGACGCAGACGAGCAGAGCAGGAGCACGGCCAGGAACCCGCAGGCGATGGCCACGGCCTGGAAAAACGGATTGGGATTGGGAATTGGGATTTGGGAATTCTGAAATCCCACCAGGAACCCACAGGGATGGCCACGGCCTGGAAAAACGGGATTGGGATTGGGATTTGGGATTTGGGAATTCCTGAAATCCCAAAAGGAACCCACAGGCGATGGCCACGGCCTGGAAAAAACGGAATTGGGATTGGGAATTCCTGAAATCCACAGGAACCTCAGGGAATGGCCACAGCCTGGAAAAACGGGATTGGGATTGGGATTGGGATTTGGGAATTCCTGAAATCCCAACGGGAACCCGCAGGCGATGGCCACGGCCTGGAAAAACGGATTGGGATGGGAATTGGGAATTTCTGAAATCCAAAGGAACCACAGGCGATGGCCACGGCCTGGAAAAACGGGATTGGGATTGGGAATTGGGATTTGGGAATTCCTGAAATCCCACCAGGAACCCGCAGGCGATGGCCACGGCCTGGAAAAACGGGATTGGGATTGGGAATTGGGATTTGGGATTTGGGAATTCCTGAAATCCCAATAGGAACCGGCAGGGATGGCCACGGCCTGGAAAAACGGGATTGGGATTTGGGATTTGGGAATTTCTGAAATCCCAAAAGGAACCCACAGGTGATGGCCATGGCCTGGAAAAACGGGATTGGGATTGGAAATTCCTGAAATCCCAAAAGGAACCTGCAGGGGATGGCCAAGGCCTGGAAAAACGGGATTGGGATTGGGATTGGGATTTGGGAATTGGGAATTCCTGAAATCCCAACGGGAACCAGCAGGGAATGGCCATGACCTGGAAAAACGGGATTGGGATTGGGATTTGGGAATTCCTGAAATCCCAACGGGAACCCGCAGGCGATGGTCACGGCCTGGAAAAACGGGATTAGGATTTGGGAATTCCTGAAATCCCAACAGGAACCCGCAGGGGATGGCCACGGCCTGGAAAAACGGGATTGGGATTTGGGAATTCCTGAAATCCCAAAAGGAACCTGCAGGGGATGGCCACAGCCTGGAAAAACGGGATTGGGAATTGGGAATTGGGATTTGGGAATTCCTGAAATCCCAAAAGGAACCCGCAGGTGATGGCCACGGCCTGGAAAAAACGGGATTGGGATTGGGGAATTCCTGAAATCCCAACAGGAACCCGCAGGGAATGGCCACTGCCTGGAAAGACGGGATTGGGATTGGGATTGGGATTTGGGAATTTCTGAAATCCCAACGGGAACCCGCAGGCGATGGTCACGGCCTGGAAAAACGGGATTGGGATTGGGAATTCCTGAAATCCCAAAAGGAACCTGCAGGGGATGGCCACAGCCTGGAAAAACGGGATTGGGAATTGGGATTTGGGATTTGGGAATTTCTGAAATCCCAACGGGAACCAGCAGAGAATGGCCACAGCCTGGAAAAATGGGATTGGGGATTTGGGAATTCCTGAAATCCCAAAGGATTCATCAGGAACCTACAGGGGATGGCCATGGCCTGGGGGGGAAATAATCAGGATTTGGGATTTCCTGATCCATTGGGAAAATGGGATTTGGGAATTCCCGGGATCTCACTGGATCCATCAGGGAAATCAGGATTTGGGAATTCCATCCCAGTCCCATCCCGGTCCCATTCCATTCCCAGTCCCATCCCAGTCCCAGTCCCATCCCATTCTCATTCCCAGTCCCATCCCATTCCCGTCCCATTCCAGTCTCCATCCCATCCCATTCCCAGTCCCATCCCAGTCCCATTCCCAATTCCCATCCCAGTCCCATTCCCAGTCCCATCCATCCAGTCCATCCCAGTCCCATCCCACTATCCCATCCCATTCCATCCATTCCCAGTCCCATTCCCATCCCATTCCTATCCCATCCCATTCCCATTCCATCCATTCCCAGTCCCATTCCATCCATCAGTCCCATCCCATTCCCATCCCATTCCCATTCCCATCCCAGTCCCATTCCCAGTCCTATCCCATCCCATTCCCATCCCATTCCCAGTCCCATCCCATCCCAGTCCCTCATTCCCATCCCATCCCGTTTCCCAGTCCCATCCCAGCCCCGGGGCCGCTCCCGCTCCTCCGGCCGGGCCGGATTTGCCGCATTCCAGCCCCGGCCCCGCGGGAGGAGCGGCCCCGCCGGGCCCGGACACACCGGGAATGGCTCAGGAGCGCGGAGTGGGAATGGCTCGGGAGCGCGGAGTGGGAATGGCTCGGGAGCGCGGAGTGGGAATGGCTCGGGAGCGGGATAGGGGTCGGGGAATAATTTGGGATCAAGGTCTCGGTGGAATGATTTGGGATCGAGACCTGGAAATAATTTGGTATCGGGATCTGGGAATAATTTGGGATCTGGGAATGCTTTGGGATCAGGATCCCGGGAATGCTTTGGGATCGGGACCCCGGGAATGCTTTGGGATCGGGACCGGGAATGCTTTGGGATCGGGATCCGGGCGGAGTCTTTGGGATCGGGATCCCGGGGAGTGCTTTGGGATCGGACCCCGGGAATGCTTTGGGATCGGGATCCGGGAATGCTTTGGGATCGGATCCCGGGAATGCTTTGGGATCGGGACCCCGGGAATGCTTTGGGATCGGGATCCCGGGAGTGCTTTGGGATCGGGATCCCGGGAGTGCTTTGGGATCGGGACCCGGGAATGCTTTGGGATCGGGATCCCGGGAATGCTTTGGGATCGGGATCCCGGGAATGCTTTGGGATCGGGACCCGGGAATGCTTTGGGATCGGGACCCCGGGAATGCTTTGGGATCGGGATCCCGGGAGTGCTTTGGGATCGGGATCCCGGGATGCTTTGGGATCGGGATCCCGGGAGTGCTTTGGGATCGGGACCCGGGAATGCTTTGGGATCGGGATCCCGGGAATGCTTTGGGATCGGGATCCCCGGGAATGCTTTGGGATCGGGACCCCGGGAATGCTTTGGGATCGGGACCCGGGAGTGCTTTGGGATCGGGATCCCGGGAGTGCTTTGGGATCGGGATCCCGGGAATGCTTTGGGATCGGGATCCCGGGAATGCTTTGGGGCTGGCGCGGGCCAGAGCCAGGGGGGGAAGGTGAGCGAGGGGGCGGGGATGAATCCTGAATCCCAGATTTTTTTTTTTTTGGTTCTTCCCGAATCCCAAACCCCAAAGCTCCCCTATCCTTCCCAAACCCCAAACCTTTCCCTGTCCTTCCTAAATCCCAAACTTTCCCAAACCCCAAACCTTCTCGAATCCCAAACCCTCCCGATTCCCAAACCTTTCCCGTTTTCCCCGGCGCCGTTCCCGGGTTTTTACGACCGGCAGAGCAAAGTTCCCGAAACCGGGAGCGGGCCCGGGGCTCTTCCCTCCCCGAAACTCCCGGGAGCGGCGGCGGGATTGGCCCGGCTTTCCCACATTCCCAGATTTTCCCGGTTCTTCCCAGCCCCGGGATTGTCCCGATCCTTGTCTGCCAGTCCTGGTTTTCCCACATTTTCAGGTTGTCCCGGTTTTCCCACAGCCCGGGATTTTCCGGTTGTTCCCGCATTCCCAGACTTTCCTGGTTGTTCCCACATTCCTGGATTTTCCCGGTTTTCCCACATTCCCGGATTTTCCCGGTTCTTCCCAGCCCTGGATTTTCCCGGGTTTTCCCACATTCCCAGACTTTCCTGGTTGTTCCCATATTCCTGGATTTTCCCCGTTCTTCCCAGCCCCGGGATTGTCCAGATTTTTCCACATTCCCAGATTTTCCCCCTTTTTCCACATTCCCAGATTTTCCCGGTTCTACCCAGCCCTGGATTTTCCCTCTTTTCACGCATTCCCAGATTTTCCCGGTTCTTCCCAGCCCTAGATTTTCCCGGTTTTCCCACATTCCCAGACTTTCCTGGTTCTTCCCACAGCCCTGGTTTGTCCCGGTTTTCCCACATTCCCGGATTGTCCCGGTTCTTCCCAGCCCTGGATCGGGTTTTCCCACATTCCCAGATTTTCCCCGTTTTCCCACATTTCCCACATTCCCAACTCATCCCCCAAATCCCGCTCATCCCAGAGCAGAGGGGGATCGGGATCCAGGGCTGGAACCCCCCTGTCCCAAATCCCAGAAATCCCCGGGAGCCGCCCCCTCCCAGATCTCCCCTCACCCTTGGGGGGCCCCTCCCCCATGTCCCGAGGGTCTCTCCCTCATATTTTGGGAATCCCTCCCTCATTTCCTGGGAATCTCTCCCCCATCCCCTCCCAGTAGCCCACATCCCCTTCCAGTAGCCCACATCCCCTCCCGGTAGCCCCCTCCCCTCCCGGTAGCCCCCTCCCCTCCCAGTAGCCCCCTCCCCTCCCAGTAGCCCCCTCCCCTGCCGGTAGCCCCTCTCCCCTTCCAGTAGCCCACATCCCCTCCCAGTAGCCCCCTCCCCTCCCAGTAGCCCCCTCCCCTCTCGGTAGCCCCCTCCCCTCCCGGTAGCCCCTACCCCTGCCGGTAGCCCCCCTCCCCTCCCAGTAGCCCCCTCCCCTGCCGGTAGCCCCCTCCCCTCCCAGTAGCCCCCTCCCCTGCCGGTAGCCCCTACCCCTGCCGGTAGCCCCTCCTCCAGTGCCGGTAGCCCCCCCTCCCTCCACGGTAGTCCCCTACCCCTCCCGTAGCCCCCTCCCTGCCGGTAGCCCCCTCCCCTGCCGGTAGCCCCCCTCCCCTCCCGGTAGCCCCTACCCCTCCCAGTAGCCCCCTCCCCTCACCGGTAGCCCCTACCCCTCCCAGTAGCCCCCCTCCCCTGCCGGTAGCCCCCTCCCCTGCCGGTAGCCCGCGCTCACCTCCTGCGGGTCCACGGTGCAGTAGTGGTACAGGTACTGGTTGAGCACGGTGCCGCCGGCGTACACCTGGTTGCACATGGCTAGCAGCGGGCTGTAGTAGTAGCCCCCGCTCATCTGCGCCTGCGGGTTGACCCCCACCACGTAGACGATGCTGGCCACCAGCATCAGCAGGGCCAGCACGGCGCTGGCCACCAGCACCAGCAGGTAGAAGCGGCGCGACCGCGCCCCGCTGGACTTGCTCAGGCTGGCCACCAGCAGCCCCAGCTGGGCTAGGAAGCACAGCACGGCCATGGCGATCATGAAGCCGTTGGCCGCCCGCGGGTTGGTCACGCCGCTGCCGTAGTAGCCACCGTAGCCGTAGCCGTAATTCACCCCGCTGCCGTAGTAGCCGGGGCCATAAAAGCCGCCCAGGCCGTTGCCAAAAACGCCGCCGTAGCCGTAGTAGTCCCAGGCCAGCGTGGAAGCCACGCAGGCGAAGATGGCCACGCAGAGCAGCATGGTGGCCACCTCCAGGGCCCGCACCAGCCCCGGCGGCGAGGACCACTTGTAGAAGAGCTGCGGCGAGTCCTCCATGTAGTAGGAGCCCGGCGGCGGCGAGCGCGCTGGGAAGTCGTAGCCGAAGTCGCCCGCTGGTGGCCCGAAGGCGGCCGGGGGTGGCCCGTAGGCGCTGGCCGGGCTGTCGAAGGGTTTCTTAGGGAACATGGCTGTGGAGACAGGGATGGGGTGGGATGGGATGGGATGGGATGGGGTGGGATGGGATGGGATGGGGTGGGATGGGATGGGATGGGATGGGATGGGATGGGGTGGGATGGGATGGGATGGGGTGGGATGGGATGGATGGGATGGGATGGGGATGGGTGGGGTGGATGGGATGGGATGGGATGGATGGGATGGGATGGGATGGGATGGGATGGGATGGAGATGGGATGGGATGGGATGGGACAGAGACAGGGATGGGGACAAGGGGGACAGGGATGGGCACAGAGAAAGGGAGGGGGGGACAGGGAGAGGGATGGGACAAGGAGGGGACAGGGATGGGGATGGAGATGGGACAAGGATGAGACCAGGGATGAGGATGGGACGGGGGGGACAGGGATGGGATGGGATGGGATGGACAGAGACAGGGATGGGGACAAGGGGGACAGGGATGGGGGGGACAGGGATGGGCACAGAGAAAGGGAGGAGGGACAGGGAGAGGGATGGGACAAGGAGGGGACAGGGATGGGGACAAGGGGACAGGGATGGGGGGACACGGATGGGCACAGAGAAAGGGAGGGGGGGACAGGGAGAGGGATGGGACAAGGAGGGGACAGGGATGGGGATGGAGTGGGACAAGGATGAGACCAGGGATGGAGGATGGGACGGGGGGGACAGGGATGGGATGGGATGGGATGAGGACAAGGAGGGACAGAGACGGGGATGGAACAGGGATAGGGACAAGGAGGGGACAGGGACAGGGATGGGATGAGGACAAGGAGGGGACAGAGACGGGGGGGACAGGGAGAGGGATGAGGATGGGATGGGGACAAGGAGGGACAGGGAGGGGACAGTGACAGGGATGGGGACAGGGACAGGACAAGGAGGGGACAGTGATGAGGATGGGATGGGGGGACAGGGATGGAGACAGGGATGGGGACAAGGAGGGAGAGGGTCAGGAATGGAGATGGGGACAGGGACAGGGGGGCAGGGACAGAGATGGGACAGACATGGGACAGGAGGGGACAGGGACAGGGATAGGAGGACATGGGGACAGGGAAGGGATAAGGAAGGGATGGGACAGGGGGTACAGGGACAAGATGGGACAGGGACGGGATGGGGGACAGGGATGGGAGGAACAGGATGGGGACAGGGACAGGGATGGGATGAGGACAAGGAGGGACAGGCAGGGACAGGGACAGGGATGGGGACAGGGGGTACAGGGACAGGATAGGATGGGGATGGACAGGACAGGGATGGGATGGGACAGGATAGGAAAGGAAGGGACAGGGACAGGGATGGGGATGAACAGGAAGGACAAGGAGGGACAGGGACAGGAATGGGATGAGGACAAGGAGGGGACAGGGACAGACTCGAGGGAGGTCCCGACACCGGCGGAGGCGGAGGGAGGACTTTGACCCCTTCGTCACCGCCGCCGCCACCCGCAGTCGGAGTCACCGCGGTTTATGTGGGGAAACTGAGGCACGGAGTCGCCACCCAGCCAGAATCTCCCAAGAAAACCTTGGAGACTCCCCCCGGAAAAGCTCCCTCCCCCAAAAAAAACCGTTGGAGATCCCAGAAAATAAACCCTGGATAAACTCCTCCAAAAGAATTTGGAGGCATCCCCCACAAAATAAAAGGTCTTGGAGACCCCTGCAAAAAAACTCGAAGAAACCCAAAAAACTATCGGAGAAACCTCAATAAAAACTCGAAAAGCCAAGCCAAAAAAAAAACCCAAACAAACCCAAAAACCAAAAAAACTTGGAGATTCCACAAAAAAACCCTGGAAAACCTCACAAAAAAAAAAACAACCTTGCAGAACCCCCCAAAAATACCTTGGAGAATCCCACAAAAATACCTCTTGAATCCCCCGAAAGAAAGCCTTGGAAACCTCAAAAAAAAATCCCTGGAGACCCCCAAAAAAACCCTTGAGGACCCCCCAAAAAAACCTTGGAGAACCCCACAAAAAATCCTTGAAAACCTCCAAAAAACCCCAAAAACAAACCCTGAAGACCCCACAAAAAAACCCTTGAAGACCCCCCACAAAAAAAAAGCCTTGGAAACCTAAAAATAAAAACTTGGAGACCCCACAAAAAACACCTTGAAGACCCCAAAAAATCCTCGAAAACCTTCCAAAAAAAAAAAACCCTTGAAGACCCACAAGAAACTCGGCGACCCCACAAAAGTTTCCTGGGGAAACTGAGGCACGGTAACTCGACCGAGCTCTCGGGGTCGCCTCCCTCGCCAGGGTTAATTAATTCATTCATTAATTGCATTAATTGGGATTTGTAGAACTCGGGGGCCCCCATTTTAAGCCGATCGCGGCGGCTTAAAAATCAAAATAATCGCGACGGCAAAGAGAAGAATTCAAAATAATGCTAATTACCGAGGGCGCGTGAGGCAGAGCCGAGCGGGGAATTTGGGGAGGGGGCTTAAAAATCATCATCCGGTTGAGACCCCGGCCCGGAGCGAGGAAAAAAAAAAACGGGATGGCGGTGGGAAAACGGAATCCCGGAGGGAAATCCGAGCGCGGCCCCGGTTCCGGTGATGCCGCGGGACCCCCCGGGAGGGGTGGGGGGAGTTTGGGGGGGATCCCAGCGATCCCGAATCGCCGCTTCCCGGGGGGATCCCGCGGTCTGAGCCCACCCGGGGCTGGGGGGAACCGGGACCGGGAGCGGATTCTGGGGGTGTCGGGCACCGGGGCGGACCCGCTTTGGAGCCGGTACCGGGGGGATTCCGGTGTCGGGCGGACCCGCTTTGGAGCCGGTACCGGGGGGATTCCGGTGTCGGTGCGGACCCGCTTTGGAGCCGGTACCGGGGGGATTCCGGTGTCGGGTACGGACCCGCTTTGGAGCCGGTACCGGGGGGATTCCGGTGTCGGTGCGGACCGCTTTGGAGCCGGTACCGGGGGGATTCCGGTGTCGGGGCGGACCCGCTTTGGAGCCGGTACCGGGGGGGATTCCGGTGTCGGGGCGGACCCGCTTTGGAGCCGGTACCGGGGGGATTCCGGTGTCGGTACGGACCCGCTTTGGAGCCGGTACCGGGGGGATTCCGGTGTCGGTGGGCAGCCGGTACCGCTGTGGACCCGGTGAGGAGCTCGGTACCGCTTTGGGCTCCGGTACCGCGGGGCCCTGGGTGCCGATGAGGAGCCGGGACCGCTCTGGAACCTCGTGGCCGGTATCGGTTTCGACCCGGTGGAGATCCCGGTACCGGGGTGGAAGCGGTGGGGATGCCGGACCGCTTTAGAATCCGGTACCGGCGGGCGGGGGCCTGGTGCCGGTGGGGACCCGGTCCCGCTCTGGTACTCGGTGGGAACCGCGGTACCGGTGGGGACCCAGTGGGGACCCCGGTACCGCTCTGGAACCCCCGTGACCGGTACCGGTGTGGACTCCGTGGGGCCCCGGTATCGCTCTGGAATCCCGGTACCGGGTGGGAACACGGTGGGGACCCGGTACGCTCTGGAATCCCGGTACCGTGTGTGGACCTGGTGGGGCCCCGATACCGGTACCGGTTGGACTCGACGAGGCCCCGATACCGGTACCGGTGTGGACCTGGTGAGGCCCGATACCGGCACCGGTGTGGACCTGGAGGCCCCGATACCGGTACCGGTGTGGACTCGATGAGGCCCCCATACCGGTACCGTGGTGTGACCTCAACGAGGCCCCGATACCGGTACCGGTGTGGACCCGTGGGGCCCCGATACCGGCACCGGTGTGGACCCGGTGGGGCCCCGATACCGGTACCGGTGTGACCTCAACGAGGCCCCGATACCGGTACCGGTGTGACCTCAACGAGGCCCGATACCGGTACCGGTGTGACCTCAACGAGACCCCCATACCGGTACCGGCAGGACCCCGATACCGCTCAGGAACCCCCGTGCGTACCGCGTTTTTTACCCAGTGAGAACCCGGTACTCTTTAAAACCCGGTACCGCAGAACCCGGTACCGCTCTGAATCCCGGTACCGATGTGGACCCGGTGGGGCCCCGATACCGGTACCGGTGTGGACCTCAACGAGGCCCCCATACCGGTACCGGTGTGGACCCGGTGAGGCCCCGATACCGGTACCGGTGTGACCTCACGAGGCCCCGATACCGGTACCGGTGTGACCTCAACGAGGCCCCCATACCGGTACCGGTGTGGACCTGGTGAGGCCCCGATACCGGTACCGGTGTGACCTCAATGAGGCCCCGATACCGGTACCGGTGTGACCTCAACGAGGCCCCCATACCGGTACCGGTGTGGACCTGGTGAGGCCCCGATACCGGTACCGGTGTGGACCCGGTGAGGCCCCGATACCGGTACCGGTGTGACCTCAACGAGGCCCCGATACCGGTACCGGTGTGGACCGTGGGGCCCCGATACCGGCACCGGTGTGGACCCGGTGGGGCCCCGATACCGGTACCGGTGTGACCTCAACGAGACCCCATACCGGTACCGGTGTGACCTCAACGAGACCCCCATACCGGTACCGGCAGAACCCCGATACCGCTCAGGAACCCCCGTGCCCGGTACCGCTTTTTTACCCAGTGAGAACCCGGTACCTCTTTAAAACCCGGTACCGGCAGAACCCCGGTACCGCTCTGAAATCCCGGTACCGATGTGGACCCGGTGGGGCCCCGATACCGGTACCGGTTGGACCCGGTGAGGCCCCGATACCGGCACCGGTGTGACCTCAACGAGGCCCCGATACCGGTACCGGTGTGGACCTCAACGAGACCCCATACCGGTACCGGTGTGGACCCGGTGGGGCCCCGATACCGGTACCGGTGTGACCTCAACGAGGCCCCGATACCGGTACCGGTGTGACCTCAACGAGGCCCCATACCGGTACCGGTGTGGACCTGGTGAGGCCCCGATACCGGTACCGGTGTGACCTCAACGAGGCCCCCATACCGGTACCGTTGTGGACCCGGTGGGGCCCCGATACCGGTACCGGTGTGGACCTGGTGAGGCCCCGATACCGGTACCGGTGTGACCTCAACGAGACCCCCATACCGGTACCGGCAGGACCCCGATACCGCTCAGGAACCCCCGTGCCCGGTACCGCTTTTTTACCCAGTGAGAACCCGGTACCGGCAGAACCCCGGTACCGGCAGAACCCCGGTACCGCTCTGTAACCCCGCTCCCGGTCCGGGCGGGCCCCGGTACCGATGGGGAGCGGGGCGAGCAAGGATAAATCCCCCCCCCACTCCTTTTCCATGCGGGAACCGGAGCCCCCCCGGTGTTCCCCCCTCCTTTTACCGGTCCCGCGCTGCCGGTATCGGTATCGGTATCGGTACCGATCCCGGAGTCGCTCACCTGCCGCCGCCTCCGCCGCTTTGTTCACCTTAAAATGGCAGCCGGGAGCGGCGGGGGCGGCGGCGGCGGCGCTGCGGGACCGGCCCCGCGTCCCGCCCCCGGCAAGGGCGGGGGGGAACCGGACCGGGGCGGGCGGGGTTAAAAAAAAAAAAAAATAAAATAAAAAAAAAAAATGGCTAGGGTGGGGTGGGTAGGAAAGGGTTAAAATTTTTTTTTTTTACTTGGAGGTTTTCTATAAAAAAATTGGAGTGCTCCCCCCCCCCCCCAAAAAAAAAAAAATATTGGTGAAGTTCTAGGGAAAAATAAATTAATTATTGGAGTTGTTAGGAAAGGGTTAAAAAAAAATTTAAGTGGAGATTTTCTGTAAAAAAATTGGAGTGCTCCCCCCCCAAAAAAAAAAATATTGGTGAAGTTCTAGAAAAAAAATAATTATTGGAGTTGTTACCAAAAAAAAAAAAAAAATTATGGAAAATTTCTCCACCTAAAAAATTTGGAGAGTCACTGAAAAATCTTGGGGATCATCCCCTAAAAAAATAAATAAATTGTTGGAGTTGTTGCAAACAAAATAATAATAATAAAATAAAGGTAAATTTTCCCTGCCCAAAAAAATCTTGGGGACCACCATAAAAAATAAATGAATTATTGGAGTTGTTACAAACAAAAAAATAAATTAAAAAAAAAAATAAAGGAAAATTTAATCCCCCCCAAAAAAAAAATTTGGAGAGCTCTCCTAAAAAATTTGACACCACCAAAAAAAAAAACTAAAGAAATTATTGGAGTTTTTACAAAAAAAAAAAAAAAAAAAACAAAACAAAAAAAAAAAAAAAAAAAAAAAAACCACCAAAACACCTGGAAAATTTCCCAAAAAAAATTTGAGAACCCTTCTAAAAATTTGGAGATCCTCCCCAAAATCTTGGTGACCGCTCCTTCAAAAAAAAAAAAAAAAAAAAATTCTTGGAGTTGTCACAAAAAAAAATAAATTTGGAGATCCCTCAAAAATTCTTGGATCCCCCCAAAAAATCCTTGGAGATCCCACAAAATACCCTGGAAAATTTTCCCCAAAGAACTTGGGGATTCCCCCAAAAATTGGAGAATCCCACAAAATAAAAAATATAAAATTAAAAAAAAAATTGGAAAATCTCCCCTAAAAGGATTTGGGGACCCCCCCCAAAAAAAAAAAAAAATTCGGAGACCTCCCCCCAAAAACTGATTGTTCCCAATTGTCCCAGTCTGTCCCAGTTTATCCCAGTTTGTCCCCAGTTTATTCCAGTCAATCCCAGTCTATCCCAGTCTATCCCAGTTTATCCCAGTTTATCCCAGTTTGTCCCAGTTTGTCCCCAGTTTATCCCAGTTTGTCCCAGTCTATCCCAGTCTATCCCAGTCTGTCCCAGTCTGTCCCAGTCTATCCCAGTCTATCCCAGTGTATCCCAGTCTGTCCCAGTCTGTCCCAGTCTATCCCAGTCTATCCCAGTCTATCCCAGTGTATCCCAGTCTGTCCCAGTCTATCCCAGTCTATCCCAGTCTGTCCCAGTCTATCCCAGTCTATCCCAGTTTGTCCCAGTCTATCCCAGTGTATCCCAGTCTGTCCCAGTCTATCCAGTCTATCCCAGTCTGTCCCAGTCTATCCCAGTCTATCCCAGTCTGTCCCAGTTTGTCCCAGTCTATCCCAGTCTATCCCAGTCTGTCCCAGTCTATCCCAGTCTGTCCCAGTCTATCCCAGTCTATCCCAGTCTGTCCCAGTTTGTCCCCAGTGTATCCCAGTCTATCCCAGTCTGTCCCAGTCTATCCCAGTCTGTCCCAGTCTATCCCAGTCTATCCCAGTCTGTCCCAGTCTATCCCAGTCTGTCCCAGTCTATCCCAGTCTATCCCAGTCTATCCCAGTTTATCCCAGTCTGTCCCAGTCTATCCCAGTCTATCCCAGTCTGTCCCAGTCTATCCCAGTCTATCCCAGTCTATCCCAGTCTGTCCCAGTTTGTCCCCAGTGTATCCCAGTCTATCCCAGTCTGTCCCAGTCTATCCCAGTCTGTCCCAGTCTATCCCAGTCTATCCCAGTCTATCCCAGTCTGTCCCAGTCTATCCCAGTCTATCCCAGTCTATCCCAGTCTATCCCAGTCTGTCCCAGTCTATCCCAGTCTATCCCAGTCTATCCCAGTCTGTCCCAGTTTGTCCCCAGTGTATCCCAGTCTATCCCAGTCTGTCCCAGTCTATCCCAGTCTGTCCCAGTCTATCCCAGTCTATCCCAGTCTATCCCAGTCTGTCCCAGTCTATCCCAGTCTGTCCCAGTTTGTCCCCACGTGGCTCAGGTGGCCCCGGGGGTGACTCAGTGGCCACAGCAGATCCAGGCCTGGAGCTGCCACGGCCGATCCAGCCGGGATTGGGAATGATCCAGCCGGGATTGGGAATGATCCAGCCGGGATTGGGAATGATGCAGTCGGGATCGGGAATGATCCAGTCGGGATTTGGAATGTTCTAATCGGGATCGGGAATGTCGGGGTGGATCCAGCCGGGATCGAGATGGATCCTGCCAGGATCTTGAATGTTCCAGCTGGGATCTGGATGGATCCAGCAGGAATGGATCCGACCAGGATCTGGAATGATCCTGTTGGGAATGATCCCGCTGGGCTCGGGAATGCCGGGATGGATCCAGCCGGGAATGATCCTGCTGGGCTCGGGAATGCCGGGATGGATCCAGCCGGGAATGATCCCGCTGGGCTCGGGAATGCCGGGATGGATCCAGCCGGGATCGGGATGGATCGTCTGCCCACGGTGACGCTTTTGGGGACATCTGTGGGGACAATTTTGGGGACACATCTCCTGGCCTTGGGGACAGTTTTGGGGACATTTTTTGAGACACTGCTCCCGGCCTCAGTGACACTTTTGGGGACACTTTTGGGTCATTTTTGGGGGCACTATTGGGGACACATCTCCCAGCCTCGGGGACACTTTTGGGGACACTTTTTGGGACCCTTCTGGGGACACAGCTCCCTGCTGCAGTGACACTTTTGGGGACGCTTTTGGGGACGCTTTGGGGACTCTATTTGGGGCACTATTTGGGTCATTTTGGGGGGCACTTTTGGGGACACGATGCCTGGACGAGGTGACACTTTTGGGGTCATTTTTGGGGGCACTATTGGGGACACATCTCCCAGCCTTGGGGACACTTTGGGGACACTTCTGGGAATGCTTTTAGGGACACTTTTGGGGACACTTTTGGAGACATTTTTTGAGACACAGCTCCCGACTTCGGTGACACTTTTGGGGACACTATTTGGGACGATTTTGGGGATATTTTTGGGGATGCATCTCCTGGCCTCGGGGACAGTTTTGGGGACACTTTCAGGGACAAAGCTCCTGGCCAAAATGACGATTTTGGGGACGCTTTTGGGGACATTTCTGGGAATGCTTTTAGGGACACTTTTGGGGACACAGCTCCAGACTTCAGTGACACTTTTGGGGACGCTTCTGGGGACACAGCTCCCTGCTGCAGTGACACTTTTGGGGACGCTTTTGGGGACACTTTTGGGGACTCTATTTGGGACACTATTTGGGTCATTTTTGGGGGCATTTTTGGGGACACGATGCCTGGACGAGGTGACACTTTTGGGGACGCTTTTGGGGACACATCTCCCAGCCTTGGGGACACTTTTGGGGACACTTCTGGGAATGCTTTTAGGGACACTTTTGGGGACACAGCTCCAGACTTCAGTGACACTTTTGGGGACACTTTTGGAGACATTTTTTGAGACACAGATCCCGACTTCGGTGACACTTTTGGGGACACTATTTGGGACGATTTTGGGGATATTTTTGGGGATGCATCTCCTGGCCTCGGGGACAGTTTTGGGACACTTTCAGGGACAAAGCTCCTGGCCAAAATGACAATTTTGGGGACGTTTTTGGGGACACTTCTGGGAATGCTTTTAGGGACACTTTTGGGGACACAGCGCTGCCCCCCCGCCCCTCCCGCGCCCCGGCAGCTCCGAGTGTCGCCCCCCGCGCTGTCCCCAACTCGTCCTCGAAGGTGACGCGCCTGGCGCGGGCTGTCGGCGCTGTCGCGACACGAGGGGCGGCGCCGAGCTGGCATTGTCGCCGTGCCGGGGGACACGGCGGGGACCTCGCGCCACCCCCGGGGGTCTCGTGGCTCTTCAGGGCCACCCCTGCAGGGGACACAGACGCCGCGGTGTCGCCGTGCCTCAGTTTCCCCCCATCCCCTGCCGCCACCCCCACCTTGGTGACACCGCGGGGCCACCGCCGGGTCCCAGTTTGGACGGGGAGGAGCGGGAAACGCCCAGTGGGGACCTTCGGGGTGTCCCCTCGTGTCCCCCTCGTGTCTCCGTGTCCCCAAAAGTGTCCCCCTCGTGTCCCCCGTCCCCTCCTGTCCCAGTGTCCCCCCCCGTGTTCCTCTCGTGTCCCCTCTTCTCCCCCTCCTGTCCCCCCGTCCCCCTCCTGTCCCACTCCAGCCCTCGTGTCCCCCCCGTGTCCCCTCGTGTCTCCCGTGTCCCCCTCCTGTCCCCGTGTCCCCCCCCGTCCCCCTCCTGCCCCCGTGTCCCCCTCCTGTCCCTGTGTCCTTCTCGTGTCCCCCTTTTGTCCCCTCCTGACCCACTCCTATCCCTCGTGTCCCACTCGTGTCCCCCTCATGTCCAATCCTGTCCCCGTGTCCCAATCCTGTCCCTGTGTCCCCCATCCTGTCCCTGTGTCCCCCCCGTGTCCCCCGTCCCCTCGTGTCCCCCCTCCTGTCCCCGTGTCCCACTCTCATCCCCCTTTTGTCCCCTCCTGACCCACTCCTATCCCTCGTGTCCCACTCGTGTCCCCCTCATGTCCAATCCTGTCCCCGTGTCCCCCTCTTTTCCCCTCGTATCCCCCCGTGTCCCCTCCTGTCGCCCTGTGCCCCTCCTGTCCCCGTGTCCCCCTCGTGTCCCCGTGTCCCCCTCGTGTCCCTGTGCCCCCCTCGTGTTCCCGTGTCCCCCTCGTGTCCCTGTGCCCCCCTCCTGTCCCCCTTTTGTCCCCTCCTATCTCCGTGTCCCCTCCTGTCCCCTCTTGTCCTCCTCGTGTCCCCTCCTGTCCCACTCCTGTCCCCCTTTTGTCCCCTCGTGTTCTCGTGTCCCCCTCCTGTCCCCGTGTCCCCCCGTGTCCCTTTTTTGTCCCCGCCACCGCCGTTACCTGCCCGCCGCATGGGGAGGGGACACAGCGCGATGTCCCCAGTGCCACCACCGGTGCCACCGGTGCCACCAGTGCCACCACCGGTGCCACCACCGGCGCCACCGCCGCCAGGCACGGCGCGTTAATCATTGACAACCTCGCGCCACCCCCGAATTGTCGCACGGGGACACCACCCCGGCCTGTCCCCAACCCTCCCGACCCCAAAAAAGGGTCAGGCTCCCCCAAAATCCGTCCCAAACGCCACCCCCCGCGGGGTTGGGGCACCCCCAGAAAAGTTCCTGGGGGGGAAAACCCCAAAAATCCGCCATAAAATAATAATAAAAAAAAACAAACCCTGACATAAAATTTCCCAAAGCTGCCCTAAAACCTTTCAAACCCGCCCTAAAATCCAAAAATCTGCCCTAAAAGCTGCCCTAAAATCACCCCTAACTGCCCTAAAATCCCCCAAACTGCCCTAAAATCCAAAAAAACCTGCCCCAAATCCTCCCTAAATTTCCCTAAACTCCCTCAAAACCCCTCTGAACTCCCCCCAAATTCCCCCGACCATCCTAAAACCCCGTAAATTCACCCAAATCCGCTGTCAACTCCCTCAAACCTCCCACTCCCCCAAAACTCTTCCCAAAACCCCAATAAAACCGCCCTAAAAGCCCCAAATCCCCAAAACGCCCCCAAAATTCCCCACAAACTCCTTCAAAACCGTCCTAAAAGTCCCAAACCCCCCTTAAACCTCCTCGAACGCCCCCCAAAACCGCCCTAAAAGCCCCAAATCCCAAAAACACCCCCAAAATTCCCCCCAAACTCCCTCAAAACCGCCCTAAAAGTCCCAACCCCCCCAAACCTCCTCAAACGCCCCCCAAAACCGCCCTAAAAGCCCCAAATCCCCCCAAAATTCCCCTAAACCGCCCCAAACTCCCTCAAAACCGCTCCTAAATCCCCCAAGTCCCCCTTAAACCACCCTGAACTCCCCCTAAACCACCCTAAAAGTCCCAAACGCTCCCCAAACTCCCCTAAACCTCCTCAAACGCCCCCCAAAACCGCCCTAAAAAACCCAAATCCCCCCAAAACGCCCCCAAAATCCTCCCTAAACCGCCCCGAAGTCCCCCCTAACCACCCTAAAACCTCCCCCAAACTCAAAAAAATCCCCCAAAATCCGCCCCCAGACCCAGCAGAGAGTGACGCGTCCAGTTCAGGCTCCTTTAATTTGCGCCTCAGCCCCCCCAAACCCCCCCCCCCCAAAAAAAAAAAACCCAAACCCCCCCCACACACACAGAACGCGGGGGGAGCAGAACCGGACCCGGAATGGGGGTTGGGGGGTGGTCCAGGATTGTGGGGAGGGGTCCTGACCCCCCACCGGGGGGGTGGGCTCGGTATTGCATCCAGGGGTGCCCCCCCCCAAAAAAAAAAACCCAAAAAAAACCAAACCCGCCCCCATTCTGGGGGAAACTGAGGCACAGAGAGGCGACGGTGACTTCGCCGAGGTCACTTTGGGGGGGCGGAAAGACGACACCCCCCCCCCCAAAATAAATAACCCCCCACTTTGGGGGTCATCACGGGGGTCTCCCCCTCTCCCAATTCACCCCCCAAACTCTGTCCCCAATTTTGGGACCCCCCACCCCAAAATCGCTCCCGGGTTTGTGTCCCCTCTTCCCCAACTTTCCCAGCTCCCCCCACCCCCCCAAAAAAAAAAAAAAAATAAAATAAAACGAGGCTCAGCTCGGCTCCCACTTTTTGGGGAGGGGGGTGTCGGTCCCTCGGGGGGGATTTTTGGGGGGTCCCGGGGGCGTTTTGGGAGGGTCCAGCACAGTGAAGGCAGGAATTTATAGAGAGCTTTCCAGAACAAAGCTACGGGCACGGCCACACGATGGCCAGAGATCAACCGGGGACCCCCCCGGGACCCCCACCCCCGCACCCCAAAACCGCGGGGGGGGAAGGGAAAGGGGAGTGGGACCCCCAAAACTGCGGGGAAAGGGGGATGCCCCTCCCCGAACCCCAAAACCGCGAGCGGAGGGAGAAAGGGGGGTGGGACCCCCAAAACCGCGGAGCGCGGGAGTGAGAGAAAGGGGAGTGGGACCCCCAAAACCGCGGGGGAGGGGGAAAGGGGAGTGGGACCCCCAAAACCGCGGGGGGAAAGGGAAAGGGAGGTGGGATCTCCCCCTCCCGTACCCCAAAATTGCGGGGGAAAATGGAAAGGGGAGTGGGACCCCCAAAACTGCGGGGGAAAGGGGGATGCCCTCCCCCGAACCCCAAAACCGCAAGCGGAGGGAGAAAGGGGGGTGGGAACCCCAAAACCGCGGGGGGAAAGGGAAAGGGAGGTGGGATCTCCCCCTCCCGTACCCCAAAATTGCGGGGGAAAATGGAAAGGGGGGTGGGAACCCCAAAACCGCGGGGGGGGGGAATGGGGGGGTGGGACTCCCCCGTACCCCAAAATTGGGGTCAAGGGGGGGGCAAAAAGGAAATGGGACCCCCTCCCCCGTACCCCAAAAAAATCGCGGCCATGGGGGTGGGGGTGGGGGACACAAAGGGGTCTGGGGGTGTCCCCAGCACCCCCCACCCCTCAATTCACAGTCCGGAGGGGTGAGAGGGTGAAGGGACCCGAGTGATAAGAGGGGACCCCCGAGGTGACAGGGGGGACCCCCGAAGTGACAAGAGAGGGACCCCTGGGGACCCCCCAAATGACAGACGGGACTTGGGGGGATCCCCGAGGTGACCCGGGGGGAGGGGTCCCCAGCACCCCCTCACACCCCTCAATTCACAGTCCGGAGGGGTGAGAGGATGACAGCAGGGGACCCCCCAAGTGACAGAGGGTGGGGGGGGTCCCCAACACCCCTCAGCCGCTCCCCGAGGTGACAGCAGGGGGGACCCCCGTGTGTCCCCCCCTCCTCAGCCGCTGTCCGAGGCGGGCCGGGGGCTCTCGGGGGCCGCACGGGGCGGGGGGTCCCGGCTGGGGGTGCAGGGGGCGGTGGCCGAGCAGAGACGGGGGGACCACGGCCCGGGGGGGTCCCGAGGGGGCGGCTGGTGGCCCGGGGGCTGGTGGCCCGGGGGCTGGTGGCCAGGGGGGTCCCGGGTGGGCGGCTGGTAGCCCGGGGCTTGGCTGACGAGCCCGGGGTGGTCCCGGGGGGGCTGTTGGTGACCCGAGCTTTGGTGACCCGAAGTTTGGTGACCCGAGCTTTGGTGACCCGGGGCTTGGTGGCCAGGGGGCTGGTGGCCCGGGGGCTGGTGGCCAAGGGGTCCCGGGTGGGCGGCTGGTAGCCCGGGGCTTGGCTGACGAGCCCGGCGTGGTCCCGGGGGGGCTGCTGGTGACCCGGGGGCTGGTGGCCAGGGGGCTGGTGGCCAGGGGGCTGGTGGCCAGGGGGCTGGTGGCCCAGCGCCTGGCTGACTAGCCCCGGCAGCGCCCGCAGGCTCAGCCCCAGCGCCTCCAGCTGCGCCTCCAGCGCTCCCAGGCGTTTCTCCAGCTCCTCGTGGCGCTCCTGCAGCTCCGACACCGCGTCGTACATCACGGTCTGGGTCTGCAGGGGTTAATTGGGGTCGGGATAAATAAAATGCGTCGGGGGGATTTGGGTTTAGGTGTATGTTGATGGATGGTTCGCGTTGTTTTGTTAGAAATGGTGTTATAAACGTAATTATTTAGAGGTGTGTTTGGATTTATGAATGCTGTGTTTCTGCCTGTGTTATTATCCAAGGCTGTATTCTTATTTACGAATGTGTTTTGGGTTGGATAATAGAAATATTATGGAATGGTTTGATAATTTATAGTTAAAAATTATGGGTAAGTATTTATACATTGTATATATATGTAATATATAATATAAAGTATATAATATAATATGTTATATATAATATGTTATATATAATATGTTATATATAATGTATAAATATATAAAATATATAATATATAATGAATATAAATATAATATATATTATTATATATAATATATAATATATCATATATCATATATCATATATCATATATCATATATAAAATGATATATTACATATAATATACTATATATAATATATAATGTATAATATATAATGTATATGTATAATGTATGATGTATAATGTATATGTATAATATATAATATATAATTATAATATATAATATATAATATAATTATATATATAATATATAATATATAATATATAATATATATATATAATAATAATATATAATATATATATTAATATATAATATATAAATATAATTAAAAATATGCATTATATAATACTATATATAATACTATCCTACATAATAATACAGTAATAATACACAATACGAAACAATAAAAATATTAAACAATACGAAATAAAAATATACTAACAATACAACAAATAAATATAAAATTCTAAATAGATACGAAATTAAATATGATATCTGAATATGATGCATACAGTTTATTTATTTACCTTTTTCATTCAATTTGCTGTTATGTAAATGCCACGTATCACGTATATTCTACACGGTGCAATATAACGATATAATAGTGTAGTACAATATAATGTAATGATAAAAGATAATCCGATACTAATTTAATCAATCAAAATCGTGATGTTTTAATGAATAAAAGCGGCGTGGCCGCAGCGGGGCTCACCTTGGCCAGGTCCACCAGGGTGTTGGCCTGGTCGCTGAGCTTGCGCTGCTCCATCTTCACACTGCGCAGCCTGCGGGCACAGCGCAGCGCTGGGGACAGCCCCGGCTGGCGCCCGCGTCACCCCGGCGTCACCCGGGGCACCCCCGGCTGGCACCCGGCTCACCCCTGTCACCTGGGTCACCCGGGGCACCCGGGTCACCCCTGGCTGCCACCCGGGTCACCCCTGGGTCACCCAGGTCACCTGGGTCACCTGGGGCACCCCCGGCTGGCGCCCGCGTCACCCCTGTCACCTGGTCACCTGGGTACACCCCTGGCTGGCGCCTGCGTCACCCCTGGGTCACCCGGGTCACCCCCGGCTGGCGCCCGGGTCGTCTGTGTCACCCGGCTCACCCCGTGGTCACCCGGGTCACCTGGGTCACCTGGGTCACCCCCGGCTGGCACCCGGGCATCTGTGTCACCCGGGTCACCCTGGGTCACCCGGGTCACCCTGGCTGGCACCTGGTCACCCCTGTGTCGCACCCGTCTGTCACCTGTGTCACCCGGGTCACCCTAGCTGCCACCCGGGTCACCTGGGTCAACCGGTCACCCCTGTGTCACCTGGGTCACCCGGGTCACCCCTGGCTGCACCCGGGTCACCTGGTCAACCGGGTCACCCTGTGTCACCTGTGTCACCCCGGTCACCTGTGTCACCTGGGTCACCCCGGTCACCCCTGTGTCACCCAGGTCACCGTGTCACCCGGATCACCCCTGGCTGCCACCCGGGTCACCTGGGTCACCCAGGTCACCCTGGCTGGCACCCTGGTCACCCCTGTGTTGCGCCCGTCTGTCACCTGGGGTCACCCGGATCACCCCTGGCTGCACCCGGGTCACCTGGTCACCCGGGTCACCTGGCTGACACCCCTGGCTGGCACCCGGCTCACCCCTGTCACCTGTGTCACCCGGGTCACCGGTCACCCCTGGCTGGCCCCCCGGGTCACCTGTGTCAGCCAGGTCACCCCTGTGTCACCCCGTCTGTCACCTGGGTCACCCGGGTCACCCCTGGCTGCCACCCATGTCATCTGTGTCACCCGGGTCACCCCTGGCTGGCACCCCTGGCTGGCACCCGGGTCAACCAGGTCACCCGGGTCACCTGTGTCACCCCTGTGTCACCTCTGTCATCCGGGTCACCTGTGTCACCCGTGTCTGGCACCCCTCTCTGTCACCCGTGTCACCCCTTTCATCTCTGTGTGTCACCCCAATCACCCCTGGCTGTCACCACTTTCTGTCACCCCTGTGCCCCCCGTCTGTCGCCCATGTCACCCGTGCCACCCTGTCCCCCCGTGCCCCTGTTCCCCCTGTCCCCCTGTCCCCCTGTCTGTCCCCTGTCCCCCTGTCTGTCCCCCTGTCTGTCCCCTGTCCCCCTGCTGTCCCCTGTTGTCCCCCTGTCTGTCCCCCTGTCTGTCCCCTCTCTGTCCCCTGTCTGTCCCCCTGTCCCCCTGCCTGTCCCCCCTGTCTGTCCCCTGTCTGTCCCCTGTCCCCTGTCTTCCCCTGTCCCCCTGTCTGTCCCCCTCTCTGTCCCCCTGTCCCCCTGCCTGTCCCCCTGTCTGTCCCCCTGTCTGTCTGTCTGTCCCCCTGTCTGTCCCCCTGTCTCTGTCCCCTGTCTGTCCCCCTCTGTCCCTCTCTGTCCCCCTGTCCCCTGTCTGTCCCCCTGTCTGTCCGCTGTCTGTCCCCCTGTCTGTCCCCTGTCCCCCGCTGTCCCCTGTCTGTCTGTCCCCCCTGTCTGTCCCTCCTGTCCCTCTCTGTCCCCCTGTCCCCCTGTCTGTCCCCCTGTCTGTCCCGCTGTCTGTCCCCCTGTCTGTCCCCCTGTCCCCCTGTCTGTCCCCCTGTCTGTCTGTCCGCTGTCTGTCCCCCTGTCTGTCCCCCTGTCCCTGTCTGTCCCCTGTCTGTCTGTCCCCCTGTCTGTCCCCTCTCTGTCCCCCTCTCTGTCCCCCTGTCCCCTGTCTGTCCCCCCTGTCTGTCCGCTGTCTGTCCCCCTGTCTGTCCCCCCTGTCCCCCTGTCTGTCCCCCTGTCTGTCCCCCCGTCTGTCCCGCTGTCTGTCCCCCTGTCTGTCCCCCTGTCTGTCACCCTGTCTGTCTCCCCTGTCTGTCTGTCCCCCTGTCCCCCTCTCTGTCCCCCTCTCTGTCCCCCTCTCTGTCCCCCCTGTCCCCCCAGCCCCTCTCCCCAATCCTGCCCCACCCCCCCCAGGCTCGTCCCCCCCGCTCCCCCCGGGGGGGTCACGGCGAGTTTTGGGGTGTCCCCCCCCCTCCCCCCCAAATTTTGGCAGCCGAGCCCATGCAAAGCTGGGGGAGGGGCGGGGAGGGTGGGGGAGGGGCACACTTACTTCTGAGCTCTGCGGGGGCGGGGGCGGAACGGAGACAAAACAAAGGGTTAATGGGGAGGGGACAGCGCGGCGACACCGCCCCCCTGACCCCGAACTGCGCCCCAAAGGGACCCCCCGGGACACCCCCCCGCCCGGGGACACCCCCCAGGAATGGGGTCACCCCCAGGAGCAGGGAGGGGGTGACAGGAGGGGGGACAGTGGGGAGGGGTCCCGGGGGAGAGGGAGGGGACAGGGAGGGGGACAGGGGACAGGGATGGGGACAGGGGGGCAGGGACAGGGAGAGGGATGGGGACAGGGAGGGGACAGGGATGGGACAGGGACGGGGACAGGGGGACAGGGGGACAGGAGGGGGACAGGGGGGGGACAGGGATGGGGACAAGGGCAGGGGGACAGTGGGAATGGGGGACAGGGGACAAGGGATGGGAATAAGAGGGGACAAGAACGGGGAACAAGGACAGGGAACAAGAATGGGACAGGGGACAAGGACAGGGAACAAGAATGAGAACAAGGACAGGGAACAGGAATGGGGACAAGAATGGGATTGAGGACAAGGGCAGGGGAGTGGGACAGTGGGAATGGGGGACAGGGGACAAGGGATGGGGACAAGGACAGGGAACAAGAAAGGGGGGTAAGGATTGGGGACAAGAATGGGGAAAAGGGGACAAGAATGAGGACAGGGGACAGGAATGGGGACAGGAATGGGGACAAGAATGGGGACAAGAATGGGGACAAGGACAGGGAACAAGGGATGGGGACAAGAACAGGGAATAAAAAAGGGGGACAAGAACAGGGGACAAGGACAGGGGACAAGAACAGGGGACAAGAAAAGGGGAAAAGGACAGAGAACAAGGACAGGGAACAAGAATGGGGACAAGAATGGAGATAAGAAGGGGGACAAAGGGAACAAGAAAGGGGACAAGGATTGGGAACAAGAATGGGAACAAGGACAGGGGACAAGAATGGGGACAAGAATGGGATTGACTACAAGGACAGGGGAGTGGGACAGTGGGAATGGGGGACAGGGGACAAGGGATGGGGACAAGGATAGAGGACAAGGACAGGGAACAGGAACAGAGGACAAGGATGGGGACAAGAATGGGAACAAGGACAGGGAACAAGAATGGGGACAAGAAGGGGGACAAGAACAGGGGACAAGAAAAGGGGACAAGGACAGGGAACAAGAATAGTAACAAGGACAGGGGACGGGAATGGGGACAAGGGATGGGGACAAGGGATGGGGACAAGAAAGGGGGACAAGAACAGGGGACAAGGAAGAGGACAAGAAGGGGGACAAGAAGAGGGACAAGAACAGGGGACAAGAAAAGGGGACAAGGATAGAGGACAAGGACAGGGGACAAGAAGGGGGACAAGAACAGGGGACAAGAACAGGGACAAGAACAGGGACAAGAACAGGGGACAAGAAAAGGAACAAGGACAGGGGACGGAATGGGGACAAGAAGGGGACAAGAACAGGGGACAAGAAGAGGGACAAAGAGGGACAAGAACAGGGGACAAGAAAAGGAACAAGGACAGGGGACGGGAATGGGGACAAGAAAGGGGGACAAGAACAGGGGACAAGAAAGGGGACAAGAAGAGGACAGAGCCCAAACCCCAGCGATGACCCCAGAGGGTGCCAAACGCCCAGGCCACCCCCCCCCCCGGGCGGTGTCACCCACCGGGAGGGGACACGGAGGTGACAAGGAAGCAGGAAAAGCGGTGGCACTTACTGATGGATGGCTTGGAGGAACTTACGCTGGTGGGTCCGAACTTTGGCGTGGTCGATCTTCTTCACCAGCTTGGTGTGTTTGTAGATGAGCCACGTTTCCCTGAGCACGTTGGCAGCGGCGTTCTTCACCTGGCACCACCAAATCCAGGGAATTATCCACGGGGAAGCACCGGGAATGGGATTTTTCCCATTTTTTCCCTGTCTTTATGGGTTTTACTAATTTTTTCCCAGTTTTAATGGGGTTTTCCCAATATTTTCCTAGTTTTAATGAGGTTTTCCCCAGGTTTTATCAGGTTTTTCCCAGTTTTGATTGGGGTTTTCCCATTTTTTCCCAGTTTTAATGGGGTTTTTCCTGCTTTTCACAGAGTTTTTCCAATTTTGGGGGGTTTTAATGGGGTCGATCTTCTTCACCAGCTTGGTGTGTTTGTAGATGAGCCACGTTTCCCTGAGCACGTTGGCAGCGGCGTTCTTCACCTGGCACCACCAAATCCAGGGAATTATCCACGGGGAAGCACCGGGAATGGGATTTTTCCCATTTTTTCCCTGGTCTTTATGGGTTTTTCCTAATTTTTTCCCAGTTTTAATGGGGTTTTTCCCAATATTTTCCTAGTTTTAATGAGGTTTTCCCCAGGTTTTCCACAGTTTTTATCAGGTTTTTCCTGGTTTTAATTGGGTTTTCCCCATTTCTTCCCCAGTTTTAATGGGGTTTTCCCAGGTTTTTCCCAGCTTTAATCACATTTTTCCTGGTTTTAATTGGGTTTCCCCCAATTTTTTCCCCAGTTTTAAGGGGGTTTTCCTCATTTTTTCCCAGTTTTCATGGAGTTTTTCCCAGTTTTAATTGGGTTTTTCTCATTTTCCCCCCACTTTTAATGGGGTTTTCCCCAGCTTTTCCCTAGTTTTAATCAGGTTTTTCCTGGTTTTAATTGGGTTTTCCCCATTTTTTTTCCCATTTTAATGGGTTTCAATGGGGTTCTTCCCAGTTTTAATAGGGTTTTTCCTGGGTTTAATGGGGTTTTCCCCAGTTCTAATGGGGTTTTTCCCGATTTTAATGGGGTTTTTTTCCCATTTTTAATGGAGTTTTTCCCGGTTTTCGTGTTCTAAGGGGATTTTCCCCTCTCACCCGCTTGGTGAGCTGCGTGTCCATCATGAAGTTGTGCACGTGTTTCTCGGCTTTGGTGAGCTCCAGCTTCCTGGCCACCACGGCCACCACCAGCGCTGTGCAGCCGGCGCCCTGCGGGGACAGTGGGGACACCAGGAATGGGCAGTGTGGGGAAATTTGGATCAGGAAAAAAACCCGCGAAAAATGAATGGATGAATGAGGGAATTCTCCACACCCATGTCCCCAGTGTCCTCAGTGTCCCAAATGTCCCCAGTGTCCCCAGTGTCCTCAGTGTCCCCAGTGTCCCCAGTATTCCCAGTGTCCCAGTGTCCCCAGTAACCCCAGTGTCCCCAGGTGTCCCCACTGTCCCCAGTGTCCTCAGTGTCACCAGAGCCACCACTGTCCCCAGTATCTCCAGTGTACCCACTGTCCCCAGTATCCCCATGGTGTCCCCAGTGACCCCAGTGTCCCTAGTGTCCCCAGTATTCCCAGTGTCCCCAGAGTCTCTAGTGTCCCCAGTAACCCCAGTGTCCCCAGTTTCCCCAGTATTCCCAGTGTCCCCGTGTCCTAGATGTCCCCACTGTCCCCAGTGTTCCCAGTGTCCCCAGTGTCCCCAGGTGTCCCCAGATGTCCCAGGTGTCCCCAGTGTCCCCAGTACCCCCAGAGTCCCCAGTACCCCCAGTGTCCCCAATGTCCCCATGGTGTCCCCAATGTCCCTGTGGTGTCCCTAGTATACCCAATGTCCCCGTGGTGTCCCCAATGTCCCCAGTGTCCCCAGTGTCCCCGTGCCCTCACCATGATGCCGGTGAACAGGCACACGCCCTTGCCACAGTAGGTGTGTGGCACCATGTCCCCAGTGTCCCCAGTGTCCCCAGTGTCCCCAATGTCCCCAGGGTGTCCCCAATGTCCCCAGTGTCCCCATGCTCACCATGATGCCGGTGAGCAGGCACACGCCCTTGCCACAGTAGGTGTGTGGCACCATGTCCCCAGTGTCCCCAGTGTCCCCAGTGTCCCCAATGTCCCCATGGTGTCCCCAATGTCCCCAGTGTCCCCACGCTCACCATGATGCCGGTGAGCAGGCACACGCCCTTGCCACAGTAGGTGTGTGGCACCATGTCCCCAGTGTCCCCAATGTCCCCAATGTCCCCAGTGTCCCCACGCTCACCATGATGCCGGTGAGCAGGCACACGCCCTTGCCACAGTAGGTGTGTGGCACCATGTCCCCAGTGTCCCCAATGTCCCCAATGTCCCCAGTGTCCCCACACTCACCATGATGCCGGTGAGCAGGCACACCCCTTGCCACAGCAGGTGTGTGGCACCATGTCCCCAGTGTCCCCAATGTCCCCAATGTCCCCAGTGTCCCCACGCTCACCATGATGCCGGTGAGCAGGCACACGCCCTTGCCACAGTAGGTGTGTGGCACCATGTCCCCAGTGTCCCCGATACCCCCAGTATCCCCAATGTCCCCAATGTCCCCATGGTGTCCCCAGTGTCCCCAGTGTCCCCAATGTCCCCATGGTGTCCCCAGTGTCCCCACGCTCACCATGATGCCGGTGAGCAGGCACACGCCCTTGCCACAGTAGGTGTGTGGCACCATGTCCCCAGTGTCCCCAATGTCCCCAATGTCCCCAGTGTCCCCACGCTCACCATGATGCCGGTGAGCAGGCACACGCCCTTGCCACAGTAGGTGTGTGGCACCATGTCCCCAGTGTCCCCAATGTCCCCAATGTCCCCAGTGTCCCCACACTCACCATGATGCCGGTGAGCAGGCACACGCCCTTGCCACAGTAGGTGTGTGGCACCATGTCCCCAGTGTCCCCAATGTCCCCAATGTCCCCAGTGTCCCCACACTCACCATGATGCCGGTGAGCAGGCACACGCCCTTGCCACAGCAGGTGTGTGGCACCATGTCCCCAGTGTCCCCGATACCCCCAGTATCCCCAATGTCCCCAATGTCCCCATGGTGTCCCCAGTGTCCCCAGTGTCCCCAATGTCCCCATGGTGTCCCCAGTGTCCCCACGCTCACCATGATGCCGGTGAGCAGGCACACGCCCTTGCCACAGTAGGTGTGTGGCACCATGTCCCCAGTGTCCCCAATGTCCCCAATGTCCCCAGTGTCCCCACGCTCACCATGATGCCGGTGAGCAGGCACACGCCCTTGCCACAGTAGGTGTGTGGCACCATGTCCCCAGTGTCCCCAATGTCCCCAATGTCCCCAGTGTCCCCACGCTCACCATGATGCCGGTGAGCAGGCACACGCCCTTGCCACAGTAGGTGTGTGGCACCATGTCCCCAGTGTCCCCAATGTCCCCAATGTCCCCAGTGTCCCCACGCTCACCATGATGCCGGTGAGCAGGCACACGCCCTTGCCACAGTAGGTGTGTGGCACCATGTCCCCGTAGCCGATGGACAGGAAGGTGATGGAGATCAGCCACATGGCCCCCAGGAAGTTGCTGGTCACCTCCTGCTTGTCATGGTACCTGCGGGGCAGGGCCACCATTGTCACCACTGTCACCATTGTCACCATTGTCACCCACGGCACCATTGTCACCCATGGCACCCATGGCACCGGTGGCACCGACGGCGCCGCAGTCGTTGAGTCCAGTCCCCCCCGTTTTGTGCCCCCCACGGTGGATTCGGGAGTCGTTGTCCCCAAATGGGATTGGGGACACCATGGGGACGTCCCATGGACGAGCTGGGTCCCCTCAGGAATGGGGTTGGGGGACAATGAGGGGACAGGCATGGAGGTGGCCCCCAAAAGCGCCGGACGCTGGTGTCACCAGGGTTGTTGCATCCCCCCTCATGGTGCCACCATGGACTTGGGGCATTGTCCCCAAATGGGATTGGGGACACCATGGGGACACCAATCATGGATGGCCAGGCTGTGTCCCCTCAGGAATGGGGTTGGGGACAGGCACAGAGGTGGCCCCGCTGTCCCCAAAAGTACCGGACACCGATGTCACCACAGTGGTTGAATCCCCCCTCGGGGTGGATTTGGGGTGGTGTCCCCAAGACAGGATTGGGGACACCATGGGGACACCAATCATGGCCAGGAATGGGATTGGGGACAGGCATGGAGGTGGCTCCGCTGTCCCCAAAAGCGCAGGACACCGATGCCACCCTGCACCCCCAAAGGCCACTGGGGGTGACACCGTGAGATCCCAATGTCACAAACACGGCAGTGCCACCACCCCGCTGTCCCCAAGGGGGGGACAAACCCGGCCCGGGGGACAAAGAGCAGCGGCCAAGCGGGGCAGGGGGACAGGGACGTGCGGGGAAATGGGATTGGGAAAGGGAAATGGGATTGGGAAAAGGAAAATGGGATTGGGAAAGGGAAAATGGGATTGGGGAAATGGGGTTGGGGAAATGGGATTGGGGAAATGGGGTTGGGAAAGGGGGAATGGGATTGGGGAAATAGGATTGGGAAAGGGAAATGGGGTGGGGAGACAGAAAATGGGATTGGGGAAAGGGAAAATGGGATGGGGAAAAGGGAAATGGGGTGGGGAAAAGGGAAATGGGGTGGGGAAAAGGGGAAAGGGGTTGGGGAAAGGGGGAATGGAATTGGGGAAATGGGATTGGTGGAAGGGGAAATGGGGTGGGGAAGAAGGGGAATGGTATTGGGGAAAGGGAAATGGAATTGGGGAAAGGAGGAATGGGAATGGGGAAAGGGGAAATGGGGTGGGGAGAAGGGAATGGGATTGGGGAAAGGGGGAATGCGACTACGGAAAGGGGAAATGGGATTGGGGAAATGGGAGTGGGGAAAGGGAAATAGGACTGGGAAGAGAGAAATGGGGTAGGAAAAGGGAAATGGGGTGGGGAGAGGGAAAAGGGCACACGGGAACAAGCCAGGTTCGGGGTGTGGGATCTCAAGCATCAGGAATTTAGGATTGCTGCTTCCCCACCCCGGTTTGGGCTTGGAACCTCACCCGGCACCGAGGGACGCGGCAGGGACAGGGCGGGGACAGCGGGGAGGTGACAGCCACGGCGACATTTCCCGGGATTGGAATTCCTCGGGATTTCCCCCCGCCAGGAACCCAAAACGTGCGGGGCCAGGAGGGGAAACGCGACAAAAATCGGAACCCGGGGAAAAATAAAAACCCCAAAACCCTTTGGAGAGTCCCAGCTCTTTGTGGGGTCTCTCTGAAAGTCCCCAAAAGAGACGTCCCCGAGGCGGGGGACACGGGGACAAGGAAGCAGCTGCTGAGGTTCCAAGGGGAAAAGGGGTCCCCCCTTGGGACAGCTAATCCTAAATTCGGGGGTTTGGGGGCAGCGGAAGCCTGGGGCGAGGGACGGTCCCTGCGGCCACTCGGGACGGTCCCCGCGGTCACTCACAGTTTGTCCCTGCAAGCAGCAGAGCGGGCAGGGAGGGAAAACAACAGCGGTTAATGCGCGACCCCCGGGCGGGGCTGGGGCCGGCGGGGCAGGGGACACGGCGGGGACATCCCCGGGACACCGAGGGGACAGCGCCAGGACCCTAGGGACATCCCGGGACACCGAGGGGACACCCCTGAAACCCCCTAGGGACATCCCCAGGACCCCCTTTGGGGACATCCCCAGGACCCCTTGAGGACATTCCCCAACATCCCCCTTGGTCCCATCTGCAGGCCCCTCAATTTTGGTCTCCTCTGTGGGACCCCCAATCTTTGTTCCCCTCTGTGGGACCCTGAATTTTGGTCTCCTTGACACCTCCAGCTCTTCTGTCCCCTCTGTGGGACCCCAAAACTTTGTACCCCTCTGTAGGACCCCCCAGTTTCAAGCTCAAGGTAGACACCTCCAACCAAATCCCTTTTCCCAAACCCCTGAAGATCCCACCAAGCCAACCACAGAGGATCTCCCTGACCCTCCAGCGCCACCAACAACCTCAACGAAGACCCCTCCAACCAAACCCCCGAAGATCCCACCAAGCTGACCATGGGGGTCTTTCCTGACCCCCGGGTGACACCAATAAGCTCAAGGAAGACCCCTCCAACCAAACCCCTTCTCCCAAACCCCTGAAGATCCCACCAAGCTGATCACAAAATGTTCTCCTCTAACCTTGGAGCTCAAGGAAGACCCCTCCAACCAAACCCCATTCCACAAACCCCTGAAGATCCCACCAAGCCAACCACGGAGGGTTCTCCCTTAACCCTAAAACTCAAGGAAGACCCCTACAACCAAACCCCTGAAGATCCCACCAAGCCGACCACAGAGGATCTCCCCAACCCTCCAGTGCCACCAACAACCACCACGAAGACCCCTCCAACCAAACCTCATCTCCCAAACCCTCAAACATCCCACCAAGCCTAACTTGGAGGGTTCTCCCCTAACCCTGGAGCTCAAGGTAGACCCCTCTAACCAAACCCCTTTACCCAAACCCCTGAAGATCCCACCAAGCCGACCACAGAGGATCTCCCCAACCCTCCAGCACCACCAACAACCTCCACGAAGACCCGTCCAACCAAGCCCCATTCCACAAACCCTGAAGATCCCACCAAGCCGACCACAGAGGATCTCCCCGACCCTCCAGTGCCACCAACAACCTCCACGAAGACCCCTCCAACCAAACCCCCGAATATCCCACCTAGCCAACCACAGAGGATCTCCCCAACCCTCCAGCACCACCAACAACCTCCATGAAGACCCTCCAACCAAACCCCTTCTCCCAAACCCCTGAAGATCCCACCAAACCAACCGCAGAGGATCTTCTGTCCCTCCAGCGCCACCGACAACCTCAACGAAGAACCCTCCAACCAAACCCCTGAAGATCCCACCAAGCCGACCACAGAGGATCTCCCCAACCCTCCAGCACCACCAACAACCTCCACGAAGACCCCTCCAACCAAACCTCATCTCCCAAACCCCTGAAGATCCCACCAAGCCAACCACAGAGGATCTCCCTGACCCTCCAGCGCCACCGACAACCTCAACGAAGAACCCTCCAACCAAACCCCTGAAGATCCCACCAAGCCGACCACAGAGGATCTCCCCAACCCTCCAGCACCACCAACAACCTCCACGAAGACCCCTCCAACCAAACCTCATCTCCCAAACCCCTGAAGATCCCACCAAGCCAACCACAGAGGATCTCCCTGACCCTCCAGCGCCACCAACAACCTCAACGAAGAACCCTCCAACCAAACCCCTGAAGATCCCACCAAGCCGACCGACCACAGAGGATCTCCCCAACCCTCCAGCACCACCAACAACCTCCACGAAGACCCCTCCAACCAAACCTCATCTCCCAAACCCCTGAAGATCCCACCAAGCCAACCACAGAGGATCTCCCCGACCCTCCAGCGCCACCAACAACCTCAACGAAGAACCCTCCAACCAAGCCCCTGAAGATCCCACCAAGCCGACCACAGAGGATCTCCCCGACCCTCCAGTGCCACCAACAACCTCCACGAAGACCCCTCCAACCAAACCCCCGAATATCCCACCTAGCCAACCACAGAGGCTCTCCCCAACCCTCCAGCACCACCAACAACCTCCATGAAGACCCCTCCAACCAAACCCCTTCTCCCAAACCCCTGAAGATCCCACCAAACCAACCGCAGAGGATCTTCTGTCCCTCCAGCGCCACCAACAACCTCAACGAAGAACCCTCCAACCAAACCCCTGAAGATCCCACACAAGCCGACCGACCACAGAGGATCTCCCCAACCCTCCAGCACCACCAACAACCTCCACGAAGACCCCTCCAACCAAACCTCATCTCCCAAACCCCTGAAGATCCCACCAAGCCAACCACAGAGGATCTCCCTGACCCTCCAGCGCCACCAACAACCTCCACTAAGACCCCTCCAACCAAACCCCGCGCCGCGCCCGCTCACCTCTCGCAGACGCGCACGGTCCAGGCGGCGATGATCCACGAGGAGATGCTGAAGACCAGCAGCACGGTGCCGGGGCAGATGGTCATGAGGGTCTTCATGACGAAGCGCGTGTTGAAGTTGATCTTGTTGAGGGCGCCGATGCTGCGCGACGAGGCGTCGGTGAAGAGCTTGCTGTGCAGCAGCATCACGCGGCCCAGCAGGTAGAGCCGCAGGAACATGGGGATGGAGAGCAGCACGTCCACGTCGGCCTCGGCCACCGAGGCGGCGTAGGTGAAGGCCAGGCGAGCCGTCCAGGTGAACAGGTAATGCCCAGGCACCGGGTGGATGGCGCACACCAGCAGCTCCAGCGCGATCAGCAGCACCCGCTGCGACGTCATGGCGATGCGCCAGTCGTCCGCGCCGTTGTCCACCATGAACAGCTGGGGGAGATGGGAGTTTTGGGGATTTTTTTGAGGAGCTTTTGGAATTTTGGGGGGTTTTGGGGTTGGGGGGTTTGAGTTTGTGGGGTATTTTTCATTCGATTTGGGTTTTTTTGGTTGGTCGCGTTTGGGTTCGCGAGAGGTTTTGAGCAGTTTCTTTGGGTTTTTGGAGTCACTTTTTGGTTCGATTTTGAAGGTTCTCTGGTCAGTTGGGTTTGGGGTTGTGGAGATGGTTTTCATTGGGTTTTTTGGGGTGTTTTTGGGGTGTTTTTGCTCAGTTCCTCGGGGTGGATGGCACACACCAGCAGCTCCAGCGCGATCAGCAGCACCCGCTGCGACGTCATGGCGATGCGCCAGTCGTCCGCGCCGTTGTCCACCATGAACAGCTGGGGGAGATGGGAGTTTTGGGGATTTTTTTGAGGATCTTTTGGAATTTTGGGGTTTTCTTGGTGTTTCAGTTGGTTGGGTTTGAGTTTGTGGGGGTTTTTTTGTTCGATTTGGGTTTTTTTGGTTGGTCGCATTTGGGTTCGCAAGAGGTTTTGAGCAATTTCTTTGGGTTTTTGGAGTCACTTTTTGGTTCGATTTTGAAGGTTCTCTGGTTGGTTGGGTTGCGTTTGTGGTGAGGGTTTTTAAATGGTTTTTTAGGGTGTTTTTGGGGTGTTTTTGGGGTGTTTTTGCTCAGTTCCTCGGGGTGGATGGCACACACCAGCAGCTCCAGCGCGATCAGCAGCACCCGCTGCGACGTCATGGCGATGCGCCAGTCGTCCGCGCCATTGTCCACCATGAACAGCTGGGGGAGATGGGAGTTTTGGGGATTTTTTTGAGGAGCTTTTGGAATTTTGGGGGGTTTTGGGGTTGGGCGGGTTTGAGTTTGTGGGGTATTTTTCATTCGATTTGGGTTTTTTTGGTTGGTCGCGTTTGGGTTCGCGAGAGGTTTTGAGAAGTTTCTTTGGGTTTTTGGAGTTACTTTTTGGTTCGATTTTGAAGGTTCTCTGGTCAGTTGGGTTTGGGGTTGTGGAGATGGTTTTCATTGGGTTTTTTAGGGTGTTTTTGGGGTGTTTTTGCTCAGTTCCTCGGGGTGGATGGCACACACCAGCAGCTCCAGCGCGATCAGCAGCACCCGCTGCGACGTCATGGCGATGCGCCAGTCGTCCGCGCCGTTGTCCACCATGAACAGCTGGGGGAGATGGGAGTTTTGGGGATTTTTTTTGAGGATCTTTTGGAATTTTGGGGTTTTTCTTGGTGTTTCAGTTGGTTGGGTTTGAGTTTGTGGGGGTTTTTTTGTTCGATTTGGGTTTTTTTGGTTGGTCGCATTTGGGTTCGCGAGAGGTTTTGAGAAATTTCTTTGATTTATTGCAATTATTTTTGGTTTCATTTTGGAGGTTCTCTGGTCGGTTGGGTTTGGGGTTGTGGAGATGGTTTTTATTGGGTTTTTTTAGGGTGTTTTTGGGGTGTTTTTGCTCGGTTGTTGGGGTGGACGGCGATGCACCAGTCGTCCACACTGTTGTCCACCATGAACAGCTGGGGTGGTGAAGGCAATTTTTGAGTTTGATGGGATTTTTTGAGGTACTTTTGGAAATTTTGGGGGTTTTCTTGGTGTTTCAGTTGGTTGGGTTTGAGTTTGTGGGGATTTTTGGGGGGTTTTTAATGGTTTTTTGTAGTTTTTTGATTTTTGGTTGGGTTGGGTTTGAGTTTGTGAGGGGTGGTTTTAAGGTTTGGGAGATTTTCTGTTTTAATGTTGGGGGTTATTTTGTTTGGTTGGGTTTGGGTTTGTGGGGTTTTTTGGTTGGTTGGGTTTGAGCATGTGGGGATTTGTTTGAGTTTTTTTGTTTAATTTTTGGGGGGGTTTTCTTTGGTTGGTTGGGTTTGGGTTCATGAGAGGTTTGGAGGAGTTCGTTGGGGTTTTTGAGTTATTTTTTGGTTTAATTTTGGAGGTTCTCTGGTTGGTTGGGTTTGGTTAATTCGGTTTGGGTTTGTGAGGGGTTTTCTTAGTTTTTTTGTATTTTCCTCTACCTGACACAACCGCTGCCACCCCTTAAAACACCTGATTTTTACTTAAATAATTTATTTTTGACTTCCTTACTTACATGATTTAATACATCCTAACTTCTTTTAAACTTGTTTACGTGATTTAATACACCCTAACTTCTTTTTAACTTCCTTATTTATGTGATTTAATACATCCTAACTTCTTTTTAGCTTCCTTATTTACATGATTTAATACATCCTAACTTCTCTAAATAATTCAACTGAAATTCTACATCCTTTTCCCCTCCTAAAAAACCTCCAAAAAAAATTTCTAACTACTTAATTTCTAACAGATTTTTGTTTGTTTGTTTGTTTTTGGTTTATTTTTGGTTTTTCTCCACCTGCCACAACCCAGCACAGCGCCAACCCTGACCTCTTCATCCCTAACAGATTTTTTTTCCAGGTTTTTTTTTATATCCTAACAGATTTCTTCCCATTTTTTTGATTTCCTAGCAGATTTTCCCCCGTTTTTTTTTTTTTGCTTTTTTTTTTTTTTTATTTCTTAACAGATTTTTCCCCTGTTTTTTTTTTATATCCTAACAGGTTTTTCCCTGTTTTTTTTTTTTTTTTTTATATCCTAACAAGTTTTTTTCCCATTTTTTTTATTTCCTAGCAGATTTTTCCCCTTTTTTTTTTTTTTTATTTCCTAACAGATTTTTCCCCGTTTTTATTTTTTTGGTTGGTTGTTTTTTTGGTTTTTTGGTTTTTGTTTGTTTGTTTGTTTGGGGTTTTTTTTGTTTGTTTGTTTGTCTTGTTTTGTTTTGTTTTTATTATTTCCTAACAGGTTTTTTTTTTGGGGGGGGGGTGGTTTTTTGTTTGTTTGGATTTTTTTGATATCATAACAGATTTTTTTTTCCCGTTTTTTTTGATTTCCTACCAGATCCCCCCCCCCCAAGCCGTTTTTCCTCATCTGCCCCTCTCCCCTCCTGGCAGGTGAGCTCACCTGGATCTCGCGCGCGTGGTACATCACGATGAGCCCCAGCAGGATCAGCGTCGAGAGGCTGATCAGGCATTTCAGCGCGAACGAATACGACGATTCCTAGCGGGAAAAACCCGACCCGTCAGCGCCGACCGCCACCCCCTGTCCTCGGGTGATGTTTGAATCCCCATTCGGGTGTTCTGCTCTGGTGGATGTTGTGTTCTCTGCCTTCCACACTGGCTCTGAAGCACAAATGATTTTTTTTTTGGTTCTGTTCTCAGCCTGCTCCCCCCATGACTGGCGGGACTCAGAGATGGGGCAGTACAGAGTGAGGCTTTTGGGTTTTGCTGGGCTCTTTTTTGCTTGGCTCTAGCTCTGGCTTCTGCTTTTGCTCCTGCTTTGCTTTGCTTTGTTTTTCCCCCCTTTTTCCTTTCTTGTAACTCCTGGAACCTGCTCTGGACTGGCACCTGAGAACACCTTGTGTCCTGCAGTGCCACCCCAGCGCCGCAGGGAGTGACAGCAGAGCCACCACCCCCAAGAGAGACCTGCTGAATTTATCATCTTTTTCAGAGTGGTGAAAGCGTGTTGTCATCTGATATTGTTCATGTTGTGTGCTGGGGGGTGCTGTACCTGTTAAATAAACAGGTTCTTCCCACTTCTCTGCGAGGAATCCTTCCCAAACCGGCTGGGAGAAGAAGCCGTGTGGGTTTGCTCTGGGGAGGGATCCCCCTTTGAAGATTTTCTCCCAGATCAGCCCTAAACTAGGACACCCCCGCACCCCCTTCCCCAGAACCGCCCCCAAACCTTGGTGTAGACCCCCCAGGAGAGCTCGGTCTCGGTGACCATCACCACGATGCCGAACATGCCGAAGATGAGCGCGTAGTCGCTCAGCCTCTTGCGCTTCTCGAAGAGCGCTCGCCGGTGGCCCAGCTTGTAGCCGATGTTCTGGTTCCGTCGCCGCCGCTCGCCACCCCCGGCCCGCTCTTCGGGACTTTCCTCGGCACCGGCAGCCGCCGCTCCGGGGTGTTGGGGTCGGGACACCACGACCTGGAGGTGGGCGGGGTCGCCGGGGGCGCGCGGGGTCGGGCGACGCCGCCGTTGTGGCGGCAGCTGCTCATGGCGACAGCGGCGGGCGATGCGGCATGGCTCGGCGGCGCGGGGGCGACCTGCGCGACAGGGACACGCGGGGGACACGGTGGGTGGCGGCGTGGGGAGAGGGGGGGACACGCGGAGAGGGGGCCCGGCCGGATTCGGGTGGGAGGGGGGGGGGTGGATGGCGAGGAGTTGGTGGGGACGGGGGTGGTGGGGACGGGTCGGGTCCGTGGGAATGCGTTGTGACCGCAGGGACGTGTCCGGCTCGTGGGGACGTGTCCTGCCCGTGGGGGATAGGCTGTGACCACAGGGACGTGTCCTGCCCGTGGGGGACACCCGGGGACCGCAGGGACGTGTCCGACCCGCGGGGACACGTCCGGTCCAGGGAAACGTGTCCGTGTCCCTGTCCTGCTCACGGACCCGTGCCCGTACCCACGGAACCGTGTCCGTGTCCGTGCCCACGGAACCATGCCCGTGCCCGTGTCCACGGAGCCGTGTCCGTGTCCTGCTCACGGAACCATGCCCGTGCCCGTGTCCTGCTCACGGAACCGTGCCCGTGTCCGTGTTCGTGTCCGTGTGCGTGTCCTGCCCACGGAACCGTGCCCGTGTCCGTGTCCACGGAACCGTGCCCGTGTCCGTGTTCGCGTCCGTGTCCGTGTCCTGCCCGCCCCCCCCGCTGCGGACACGGCCGCCCGTTCGCGCCCCCCCCGGTCCCCGCAGCCGCGGGACAGCGCCGGGCCCGGAGCCGCGGCTGCGCGTCCGCGCCGGCCCCGAGCTGCCGGGACCGGCACCGGCACCGCCGGACCCGGGACCCGCCATGCCCGGTACCTGCAGTGCCCGGTACCTGCAGTGCCCGGTACCTGCCGTGCCCGGCACCGCCGAACCCGGGACCTGCAGTACCCGGTACCTGCCGTGCCCGGCACCGCCGGACCGGGACCGCCGAACCCGGTACCTGCAGTACCCGGTACCAGCCGTGCCCGGTACCTGCAGTGTCCGGTACCGCCATGCCCGGTACGTGCGCTGCCCGGGTTCGCCTGCCCGGGACCTGCACTACCCGGTACCTGCACCACCCGGGTTCGCCTGCCCGGTACCGCCAGACCGGTACTGCCGTGGCCGGTACCTGCAGTACCCGGTACCGCTGTGCCCGGTACCTGCACTACCCAGTCCCGCCGACCCCGATCCCGCAGTACCCGGTACCGCCTGCCCGCTCCCGCCGTTCCCGGTGCCGTTCCCGGTACCGCAGTACCCGGTCCCGCCGTTCCCGGTGCCGTTCCCGGTGCCGTTCCCGGTGCCGCCCGGGCCTGCCGGCCGGGCCGGGTCCCGCAGCCCGAGCCGGTCCCGGGGGCGGCGGCGGCGGCACCGGGGGGCGTGGCCGGTGAGGGGGCGTGACCTGGGGGCGTGGCCTTGGCATGCCCAGCGATCCCATTGGTCCGTGCTGGCCCTGCCCCCGCTGACGAATACCGCGCCACGCCCTTGGTCACGCCCTCTCGTTTTGGCCACGCCCCGTCCGTTTGACCACGCCCCCTCCCCGGACCCCCCCCAAAATCGCCGCCCCGGTCACAGCCCCTCAGACACCCCGGGACCCCCAAAACAACCCCGGGACATCCTGGAACACCCTCAGGGCACCCTAAAACATCCCCAGGGCACCCCAAAACACCCTCAAAACACCCCAAAACATTCTCAGACCACCCCAAAATGTCCTCAGAGAACCCCAAAACACCCCCAGGGCACCCAAAACATCCTCGGGGCACCCCAAAACACCCCGACCCCACCCACCCCGACCCCCTGTACCTGCTGGGGCTCCCCGGGCCCGGCCGGGGGGGTCTCGGGGCCGTCACGGGCTGCGGGGCCGGGGGTGGCGTGGGGCCGGGGGTCCGGGGGCCATGGGCTTCCCTCCACGCCTGGCGGGGGACAGGAGGCGTCAGGGGGACCCCAAAACCCTCCCCCGGGCACGGGGCAGGGTCCCCCCAGGGGTGTCACGGAGGGGTCACCCTGTGCCTGTGCTGTGTCACACCAAAATCCCACAGCACGAGGGGTTACAGCACATAAAAACCCCATAGAATGAGGGGTTACGACACATAAAAACCCCATAGAATGAGGGGTTACAACACATAAAAACCCCATTGCACGGTGGGGTAACATCACATAAAAATCCCTTTGCAGGAGGGGCTGCACCGTGCAAAAAAACCCCATTGCAGGAGGGGTTACATCACAAAAAAACCCCACAGCACGAGGGGCCCTATTGCACCAAAAACCCCATTCCACGAGGGGCTGCACCATACAAAAAAACCCCATAGCATGAGGGGCTGCACTGTACAAAAAAAAACCCATTGCAGGACGGGTCCTATTGCACCAAAAACCCCATTGCAGGAGGGATTATGTCACACAAAAACCCCATTGCAGGAGGGATTATGTCACACAAAAACCCCATTGCAGGAGGGGTTATGTCACACAAAAACCCCATTGCAGGAGGGGCTGCACCATACAAAAAAAAAACCCCACAGCACGAGGGGCCCTGTTGCACCCAGAACCCCGCTGCACAAGGAGCTGCACCACAAGAAAACCCCACTGTTTTCTCTTCTGACAAAATAAAAACATTTTCTGACATGAAACCCCCCTTCGCTTGAGGGGTTAGGTCACATAAAACCCCCTGTTCTACAAGGGGCTGTGCCATAAAAAAACCCTTATTGATGGAGCAGCCCTGTTGCACCAAAAACCCCATTGCAGGAGGAGCTGCCCCACAGTAAAAACCCCTTAACACGAGGGGTTACATCACATAAAAACCCCATTGCACAAGGGGTCCTACTGCACCAAAAAAAAAAACATTTTATGAGGGGTTACATCACACGAAAACCCCATTGCATGAGGGGTAACATTACATGGAAACCCCATTGCTGCCCCACACAAAAACCCCATTTTATGAGGGGGTGCACTGCACGAAAACCCCATTGCGTGAGGGGTAACGTCACACAAAAACCCCATTGCTGCCCCACACAAAAACCCCAGCACAAGTGTCACAAAGGGGTTAAGGTCACACAACACCCCAAAACCCCCCAACCCCACAGCCCCAGCCCCCCATGCGGTTCCACAACCCCCCGGGATTGGGATTTGGGGGCTCTGGGACAGCGGGATGGGCCTGGACACCGGCATGGGGACAGCGGCACTGTCACCAGGACAGCAGCACTGTCACCGGACAGGGACAACTGGAACTGTCACCAGGACAGGGACAACTGGAACTGTCACTGGGACAGGGACAGCCAGAACTGTCACAGGCATGGGGACAACCAGAACTGTCACCAGGACAAGGACAACTGGAACTGTCACTGGGACAGGGACAGCCAGAATTGTCACTGGGACAGGGACGCTGGAACTGTCTCTGGTATGGGAACAGCCAGAGTTGTCACCGGGACAGGGACAGCCAGCACTGTCACCAGGACAGGAACAGCCAGCACTGTCAGTGGTATGGGGACAACCAGAACTGTCACCAGTAAAAGGACAATCACCAGTGTCACCAGGACAACAAGTATGGTCACCAGTACGGGGACAACCAGCACTGACACTGGTACAGGCGCAACCGGCACTGTCACCAGCACAGGGACAATTGCCAGTGTCACCAGGACAGGAACAACCGCACTGTCACCATCACAACCGCACTGTCCCACACAACTTCACTGTCACATACAGGCACAACGCACTGTCACCATCCACAACGCACTGTCACCATCACAACCGCACTGTCACCAGTACAGGCACAACCACACTGTCACCATCATGGGCACAACTGCACTGTCACCATCACAACTTCACTGTCACCAGCATGGGCACAATCGCCACTGCCACCAGGACAGGGACAACCACACTGTCACCAGCACAGGGACAGCCACCACGGTTACTGGCACAGGCACAGACACCAGTGCCACCAGGATGGGGACAACCGGCACTGTCACCAGTGTAGGGACAACCGGCACTGTCACCGGTGTGGTACAATCAGCACTGACACCGGGACAGGCACAGCTGCCAGTGTCACTGGCACAGGGACCGCCACCACTGTCACTGTCATGGGCACAACCGCACTGTCACCGTCACCATCACAGCCGCACTGTCCCTGGTACAGGCACAGCCGCACTGTCACCGTCACCATCACAACCACACTGTCACCGTCACGGGCATGACTGCACTGTCACCGTCACCATCACAACTGCACTGTCCCCGTCACCATCACAACTTCAATGTCCTCGTCACCATCACAACCGCACTGTCCCCAGTACAGGCACAGCTGCACTGTCCCCGTCACCATCACAACCGCACTGTCCCCGGTACAGGCACAGCCGCACTGTCACTGTCACCATCACAACCGCACTGTCCCCAGTACAGGCACAGCCACCATCACCGTCACAGCCGCACTGTCCCGGTACAGGCACTGTCCCCGTCACCGTCACAGCCGCGCTGTCCCCGGTACAGGCACGCCACTGTCACCATCACAGCCGCGCTGTCCCCAGTACAGGCACTGTCCCCGTCACCGTCACAGCCGCGCTGTCCCCGGTACAGGCACAGCCACCGTCACCGTCACAGCCGCGCTGTCCCTGGTACAGGCACAGCCACCGTCACCGTCACAGCCGCGCTGTCCCCGGTACAGGCACAGCCACCATCACCGTCACGCCGCACTGTCCCTGGTACAGGCACAGCCACCATCACCGTCACAGCCGCACTGTCCCCGTCACCGTCACAGCCGCGCTGTCCCCGGTACAGGCACTGTCCCCGTCACCGTCACAGCCGCGCTGTCCCCGGTACAGGCACGTCCCGTCACCGTCACAGCCGCGCTGTCCCCGGTACAGGCACTGTCCCCGTCACCGTCACAGCCGCGCTGTCCCCGGTACAGGCACTGTCCCCGTCACCGTCACAGCCGCGCTGTCCCGTGCAGCCGCTGTCCCGGTCCCGGTCCCGGTGCCGCTCCCCCGCCGGCGCTCCGGAGCTCGGCCGCGCTCCAGCCCCAGCTGCTCCCGGGGCGCGGCCGGGCCCTGGCTGCCCTCCAGGGCCGGATCGTTTTCTCGCCCTTCTGCCAAATTTATCGCAGGAAAACGGGCTCCGATTGCTTTTTAATATTCGGTTTGGGCAGGGGAATACAAAAGCCGCAGCGGGCAGGGCTGGAGGGGAAATGTTCCCCCCGCATCGTTCGGGGCCCTTCCCCTGAGGCTGTGCCGGGCTCCAGAGCCCGGGGGAAAGTTCTGGTCGCCTCAGGTGGGCGTGGGTGAGGCCACCGCGGGCTGGGGACAGTAAATATTTCATGAAGCTGCGCTCCGTGGTGGGTCTGCTCCTCTGGATGGCGGCGCAGAAGGGGCCGGTTCCATCCTCCCCCTGTCCCTGTCCCCGTCCCTGTGCCCCGTCCCTGTCACCATCCCTGTCCTTGTCCCTGTCCCGTCTCCGTCCCTTGTCCATGTCCCCGTCCCCATCCTTGTTCCCATCCCTGTCCCCTGACCTTGTCCCCTGTCCCCATCCCCGTCCCCTGTCCCCATCCTTGTCCCTTTCCCCATCCCTGTCCCTGTCCCCTGTCCTTGTCCTCTGTCCCCATTCCTTTTCCCAGTCCCTGTCCCCTGTCCATGTCTCTTTTCCCAGTCCCTGTCTCTGTCCCCTCTCCTCTGTCCTCTGTCTCCATCCCTTTCCCCAGCCCCTGTCCCTGTCCCCTGCCCTTGTCCTCTGTCCCCATTCCTTTCCTCAGTCCCTTTCCCTGTCCATGTCCCTTTTCCCAGTCCCTGTCTCTGTCCCCTGTCCCCTGTGCCCGTCCCCAAGGGGACACCCCGCTGGTGGCTGCACGCCCAGGTGTGTCCTGCCTGTCCCCGCTGTCCCCAGGGCGATGGGGACCCGGCAGACCCACGCTCACCGCGTGTCCCTGAGCCGCGGCCACCTCGGGGACGCGACACGGCGGCAGGACACGCGCGGGTGGCTCTGCCACCCCCGACACGGCGACAACGGAGCCGGGGATGTCACCACGCCCGGGATGGGGACACCCAAGGGGTGACAGCGGCCGCCACAGCCCCTCCGGCAGCGGCGACACCCTGGGTGGGTGTCACACCATGTCCGGGTGACAATCGGGGTGACATCGCGGTGACAAGGGGACACCCGGCTCCCCCCGCGGCGCTGCCTCGGAGCAACTGCAGAGGAGGCGAGGGCGCGGCTAAAAATAGCTTAAAAAAAAAAATAAAAAAAGATTTATTTATTCCCCGCTCTCTAATTCCTACCCGGGCACCGCGGCACGGAGGGTGGGGCAGGAATTTGGGGGGGTGAGGGGGAGTCACGCTGGGGACACCGCGGGGACAGCGGGGAACCCCCCCACCACACACGGCTCAGGGTGCTCAGGGCGGTGGGCTCCCCGCCCTGGGGTGGGATGGGGGTCACGGTGGCCCCGGGGGCTCGCCGGGGTCACCAAGTGCGTCAGACCCCCCGGTAGCCCCCCCGGCTGCCCCAGCTCCGTGCCCAAAAATCCTCCGCGGTGGCCCCGGTTCCTGCGGCCGCTGCCAAGCCCTGGCCATATGTCCCGGGCTGGGGAGCAGCTGGCGGGGCCAGCGGGAGCCCCCGGCCCCCGCAACCGCCGCTGCCCACCCGCGGGCACGGGGCGGGCCGGGGGCGGCACCGCTGCTGAACCCCCCCCCCCCCCCCCCCCGCTCCGGGGTAGGGGGGTTCGGGTGCTTTGTGGGGGGCTCAGGACCGGCGGAGGTCCCGAAAAGCAGCGGGGTGGCTCAGCCCAGCCGTGCCGCGGGGGGACCCCCGGGGGTGACAACACCCGAGACCCCCGGGGGTGACAACACCCGAGACCCCCGGATTTTCCCCCCCGGGTGTCACAGAGGGGTGGGGGCAGAGGGGCAGCGCCCGTTGGGGTGGGAGGGGGTTTCCCCAGGTACAATCGGGTCCGGTGCCCCTCCGTGGGGTGTCCGTGTGTCCCCCCCAGAGCGCAGGGAAGGCACGGGAGGTGGCAACACCCGCGGGGACACGCGAGGACACGCGGGGACACCCGGAGCTCCCCGGCCCCGCCGCGGCAGCGCCGGGGAATCCCCGCCTGCTGCCGGGGTCTCCCCGAGAAAATCCCTCCCCGGAGCCCCACCGGGACACCCGGCATCGCCGCGGGCTACGGGGACACGGCGGCGACAGCCCCGATATCCCCGGGGGTGGCGGCCACAGCCGTGATCCCCCCCACCCCACCCCGCCCCACCGCGACACCCCCAACCCAACTGGGGGGGGGAGACCCCATCCCCATCGCAAGGGAGGGGACGCGCGGCCGGGGGACACCCTACCTGCTCGGGGGTCTACCGGGGGGTCCCGGGGGGTGCAGAGGGGGGGTCCGGGTTCCCCAGGTCCCCCCCCCACCCCTCCCCTTGGCCGCCACCGCGCCGGCGTCCCCAGACAAAGCCGCCGCGCCGGGCTCTCCCTGCGCCTCCCCCACTCCGCCGAAAGGACAAAGCCGCTCCGCCTGGCTGCCCCCGCCGGGCCACCGCCGACCCCCGCCCGGGGGGCGACACGGCGGCCACCGCCGCCCCTGGCACCGCCACAAAGCCCTCAGCGAGGGGGGGTTCCCCCAAAGCTCGCCCACGCCCTTGCGGAGCTCCCACCCACCCCCCTCCCCGCTGCAGGGTCCGCACCGCTGAGGAGGGGGTCCCCAAGGTCCCCGCGGTGCCCACCCAGCGCGGGGTCCCCGGGGGTGGGTCAAGGTCACCGGGAAGGTCGCGAGGGGAGGGGTCCCCTCGTCGGTCCCCGCACGTCGAAGTCGCGAGGGCCACACGGTGCCCGGAGGGGCCAGGAGCCCCCCGAGCCCAGCCCGGGGCCCGCACGGGCGGTGGCAGCCGGAGGTGACAGCCCGGGGTCACTGCCGTGGTTTTGGTGGGTGCTGGGCCTGGTGTCACCCCCTGTGCCATCGCTGTCACCCCCTGCGCCATCGGTGTCACCCCTCTGTGCCATCGCTGTCACCCCCTGTGCCATCGCTGTCACCTCTGTGCCATCATTGTCACCCCAGCAATCGGGAGCCCCGGAGTGCCACCAAGCCCTGAACCGCGGCCGCCCCATTGTCCCCAAAAACGGGACCCCCAAATCCCCCGACCCCCTCAGCGGGGGGAGCCCCGAGTAGCCGAACCCCGCAGGGAGCGCGTCCCTGATGTCCCCACACCACAAAAGTGTCCCCACACCACAAACCCCACAGACACGGCGTCCCCAGTGTCCCCACGCCGCAGTGACGTCCCCACACCACAAACCCCACAGAGAGGGAATCCCCGCTGTCCCCACACCACAAACCCCACAGGGAGGTGTCCCCAGTGTCCCCACACCCGTCACCCCCCCAGGCAGGACAGCCCCATTGTCCCCACGCCCGCACGGCGGGAGTCCCCGCTGTCCCCACACCACAAACCCCGCAGGGGAGGGAGTCCCCAGTGTCCCACACCACACAAATCCCGCAGGAGGTGTCCCCGCTGTCCCCACACACCACCACACCCCCGAGGCGGGACATCTCCATTGTCCCCACCCTCGTCACCCCACAGACAGAACATCCCTGCTGTCCCTACACCCCTCGAGGAGGGAATCCCCGCTGTCCCCACACCCGTCAGACCCCCAGGCAGGACACCCCCATTGTCCCCACACCGGCAGGGCGGGGGTCCCTGCTGTCCCCGCACCACAAACCCCACAGGGGAGGGAGTTCCCCAGTGTCCCCAACACCGTAACGGTGTCCCCACACCACAAACCGCACAGGGCGGGGTCCCCGCTGTCCCCACACCACAAACCCCACAGGGCGGGGGTCCCCGCTGTCCCCACACCACAAACCCCACAGGGCGGGGGTCCCCGCTGTCCCCACACCACAAACCCCACAGGGTGGGGGTCCCCGCTGTCCCCACACCACAAACTGCACAGGGCGGGGTCCCCGCTGTCCCCACACCACAAATCGCACAGGGCGGGGGTCCCCGCTGTCCCCACACCACAAATCGCACAGGGCGGGGGACCCCGCTGTCCCCACACCACAAACCCCACAGGGCGGGGGTCCCCGCTGTCCCCACACCACAAACCCCACAGGGTGGGGGTCCCCGCTGTCCCCACACCGCAGTGACGTCCCCGCACCGCCAACACCGCAGGGCGGGAGTCCCCGCACCACAAACCCCCCAGGCGGGACACCCCCATTGTCCCCACGCCCCTCCAGGAGGGAGTCCCCGCTGTCCCCACCCTGGTCACCCACACACACACACACAGGACATCCCCGCTGTCCCCTCCCTGTCCCCACACACAGGACACCCCCATTGTCCCCACACCCTCACGGGGGGAGTCCCCGTTGTCCCCACATCCCACACCCCGTGCGGGGTGTCCCCCCTTCGCTGCCACCCCCGGGGTGTCCCCCCCTCTTCAGTGCCACCCTGGGGTGTCCCCCCCTCCTCTGCCACCCCCGGGGTGTCCCCCCCTCCTCTGCCACCCCCGGGGTGTCCCCCCCTCCGCTGCCACCCTCCTCTCCCTCTCACTTGCCACGGCCCCGTGCTACGGGGAGCGTCGGGGGCTCGCCGGGGGTCGCGGGGGGCGTCGGGGGCTCTCCGGGGGTCGCGGGGGGGAAGACGGGGACACGCACCGGGGTGGGGGGGTCGCGGGGGCGGCGGGCGCTGCCGGCTCTCGGCTCGGCGGAGCGACACTGGCGACAACGGCAGCGTGCGGCGACAACGGGGAGGGGTGTGGGGAATGGGGAGGGGGGGGTCCGGGGGCTTCCCCGCCCCACGCCCCCGCGTCCCCCCCGGCAGGGCAGTGACCTTGAGGCCGCGGCGGGGGCGGGCACGGAGCGGGGGTGGGCGAGCAGCCCGCGGTATTTTTAGCCGGGCGCTCTCAGTCGCGCCGCGTCCTCATTGTCACCGCCGGGGGCTCCTCCCGCGCCCCCCACCCCGCCGCCCTCCGCCGCACCGGGGGAGGCCGAGCAGGCCCCGCACCCCCCTCCCCCTCTCCCCGAGCTTCAGAACCCCCACCATGGAGCCCCCTCCCCTTCCCGAACCCACCCCGGGCACCCCACCACCACCCCCGGCCTCCCCCTCTCCGCTGCGCCGGGGGCTTCCCGCCAGCGGGGGATTCCCGGGATTGCGGGGATTCCCACCAACCACGGGCATCCCCAGCACCGGCAGCACCCCTGGAGCCGAACGGGGGGTCCCGACCCCTGGCGGATTACCACCCCCCCCCCCCATAAATTCACCCACCTGCCGCCAGCCCCCGGCCTCCGCCGCCCTCGGGCGCTGCCGCCGCTGACCATGGCCCGGGAGCCCGGCGGGTTCCGCTGCCACAACCGGGGCCGAGCCCGGGCAGCGGCTCCGCGGGGCCGCCGAGCCCCTCCCGGCCGCGCCGTGCCTCGGTTTCCCCAGCGCGCAGGCGGCGGCGGCGGGCGGCGATGCGGAGATGCCGCTCCACACGCGCAGCCGCGCGCACCCGCCCCGCCGCCTCCCGGGGGCTTCCCGGAGCCTCCCGGGGGCTTCCCGGGGCTTTCCCGGGGTCTCCGCCACCTCCCGGGGCTTCCCCGCCGCCTCCCGGGGGCTTCCCGGAGCCTCCCGGGGGCTTCCCGGGGGTCTCCCCGGTGCTTCCCCGCCGCCTCCCGGGGGCTCCCGGTGCTTCCCGGGTCTCCCGGGGGCTTCCCGGAGCCTCCCGGGGTCTCCCCGGTGCTTCCCGCCGCCTCCCGGGGGCTTCCCGGAGCCTCCCCGGGGTCTCCCGGTGCTTCCCGGGGGCTCCCGGTGCTTCCCGGGTCTCCCGGGGGCTTCCCGGGGCTTTCCCGGGGGCTCCCCGGGGGTCTCCCCGGTGCTTCCCCGCCGCCTCCCGGAGCCTCCCCGGAGCCTCCCGGTTCTTCCCCGGGGTCTTCCCCGGTGCTTCCCCGCTGCCTCCCCGGGGTCTCCCGGTGCTTCCCGGGGTCTCCCGGTGCTTCCCGGGTCTCCCCGGGGGCTTCCCGGGGCTTTCCCGGGGGCTTCCCGGAGCCTCCCGGTGCTTCCCGGGTCTCCCGGGGCCTCCCGGTGCTTCCCGGGGGCTTCCCGGGGCTTTCCCGGGGGCTTCCCGGGGTCTCCCGCGGTGTTTCCCCGGTGTTTTCCCGGGGTCTCCGGATCAATCCCGCTCCTGGCCGGTCTCTCCCCACCCCGCCCGCAGCCGCGGGGCGGGGGGTGACCGCCCGTGGGGACCCCGCGGTGACACCGGGGTGACACCGGGGTCCCCAGCCCCCCGAAGCTGTCGGAGTCACCCCCGGGGGTGCTGGCGGTGGGGAGGGGGCGCGTGTCCGTGTGTCCGTGGGGTGTGGGGGATCCCCGGTTGGGGGCGGGGCAGGATTCCCGCTGCGGGGGCGATGCCGGGTTTGGGGCTCCGGGGTTTGGGGTTCCCGGGTTTGGGGTTCCCCGGGTTTGGGGTTTCCCGGGTTTGGGGTTCCCCCAGTTCGGGGTTCCCCGGGTTTGGGGTTCTCCGGGTTTGGGGTTTCTCCGGGTTTGGGGTTCTCCGGGTTTGGGGTTCCCCGGGTTTGGGGTCCCGGTTTGGGATTCCCCGCTTTGGGGTTGCCGGGTTTGGGGTTCCCCCAGTTTGGGGTTCCCGGTTTGGGGTTCCCCGGGTTTGGGGGGAATGCCCGGGGCGGGAAAGGGGCGGGGGGGATGTCCCATAATGGGGGAGGGGGGAATGCCCTGTTTGGGGGCGGGGGGGGAATGCCCGATTTTGGGGGGTGATTCCCAGTTTGGGGAGTATTCCCGATTTGGGGGGGGTATTCCCGATTTTGGGGGGTGATTCCCAGTTTGGGGAGTATTCCCGATTTGGGGGGGGTATTCCCGATTTTGGGGGGTGATTCCCGGTTTGGGGGCGGGGCTATGCGGGCACACCCCGGGCCCACGTGACCGCAGCCCCCGCATGTCTCCCCCTCCCCCTCCTCGCTCGTTGCCATGGCAACGCCCCCTCCCCCCCCCCAATTATGGAGAAAGGGGGGAGGGGAATCCCCGAGGGGGGAGGGGCGGGGAATCCCCTCCCTTCTCCGCCCCTCCCCCCACGGGAGCCGCATTGCTGGGGGAGGGGCGGGGGGGACACCGGGACGCCCAAATCCCTGGGAAAAAGGGGGAATTTCCTCAAATCCCGTAGGAAAGGGGGATCCCCCTGTCCCGAACTTGGGATTCCCACAAATCCCCGGAAAAGGGGGGGATTCCCTTTCGTGCACTCGAGAATTCCCCCAAATCCAATTGGAAAAGGGGGAATTCCCCCAAATCCCATAGAAAAGGGGGCTCGCCCCTTTGTCCCGAACTCGGGATTCCCCCAAATCCAACTGGAAAAGGGGGATCCCACTGTCCTGCACTTGGGATCCCCCCAAAATCCAATTGGAAAAAGAGGAATTCCCCCAAATCCCATAGAAAAGGGAGATCCCCCTTTCCCGAACTCGGGATTCCCCCCAAATCCCATGGGAAATGGGGATCCCCCTGTCCCAAACTCGGGATTCCCAAAAATCCAATTGGAAAAGGGGGAATTCCCCCAAATCCCATGGGAAATGGGGATCCCCCTATCCCAAACTCGGGATTCCCGAAATCCCTGGGAAAAGGGGATCCCCTAGGACTGTGGGAAGGGGAATTCCCGGGATGGGAATGGGGGAACACCCCAGGAATTTGAGGGATTCCCCCCCTCAGGAACAACCCACGGGGGGATCCCCAAAAAGAGGGAACCCCCTCCAATCCAAGCAGGAATCCCACCCCCAATTCCAGCGGGATTTTCCCAATTTTCTGGGATAAACCCGAGCAAAGGCAGGGAAAAGAATTCCCCTCACACCCTTCCCAAATTATTCCTTCCCCAATTTCACCGGATTTTTGGGATTTCTTTTTAAATTTTTAATTGGATTCAAACACACCAAACTCACAGAAAGGGGTGGGGAACATTCCTCCCTGGCTGGATTTGGGAATTCTGGGATTTGGGAACAGGGACCAGCCCGGGGAGGAGGAGGGCAGCCCCAAAAAGAGGGAAAAGGAGGAATCCCATGGGATTTTTAGGATTTCTGGGAAGGAATTTCATTCCTAAAGGATGGGGGGGGAAGAGAAGAGGGGGAAAACCAGGATTTGTGCTCCCGAGGATTCTGGAATTCCTGAGGATCCCAGAATTGCCAAGGATTACGGAATTCCCGAGGATTCTGGCATTCCTGAGGACTCCAGAATTCCCAAGAACTCCAGGATTCATGAATTCCTAATGATGGCAGAATTCCCGAGGATTCCAGAACTCCCAAATTCCAGAATTCCCCAGGGAGCTCAGGGCTCCAACCCAGCATTCCCAAAGGAGCTCAGCATTCCCACAGAGTCCCCGGGAATGTCACCTGCCCTTCCCAAGGGATGGGAAAAGCAGGCATTTCCCTTTTCCCGATGGGTTTGGGGTTCCAGCATCCCAGGGGACAGCGGGAATGTCACCTGGAGCCACCTGGCACCCACAGGAAAAACAGGAATCAGGCTTGGGTGGGGGGGGAGGAAACTTTTCCCAGCCCTTCCCAAGGGATTTGCCCTCTTCCCAAGGGATTTTCCCTCTTCCCAAACCCCTCCCCTCTCCCAAAATCCGGAGGCTGGAGCGGCGATCCCGGTCTGGAATCTTCGGGATGCTCCAGGAGTGTTTTCCATGAGGTGGGAATTCCAGAATTCCAAGGAGGGAATGATGCCAGGGCCAGCCTGGGAGCTGCTTTTTCCAGGGAATGTCACCTGGAGCTGCCTGGCACTGCTTTTCCCACTCCTCCCTGAGGGATTTTTCTCTCTTTCCAAAGGGAATGGGGCCAGGGATATCCCCAATCCCAAAGGGAATGGCACTGGGGATTTCAGGGATGGGCCAATCCCAAAGGAAACAACCCCAATCCCAAAGGAAATGGCACCAGGGATGTCCCAATCCCAAAAGAAACAGGAGCAGGGATTTCAGGGATGTCCCAATCCCAAAGGAAAAGGGACCAAGGATTTCAGGGATATCCTAACCCCAAGGGAAACAGGAGCAGAGATTTCAGGGATATCCCAATCCCAAAGGAAAAAGGGCCAGGGAATTCAGGGACAGCTTCAATCCCAAAGGAAAAGGGACCAGGGATTTCAGGGACAACTGTAATCCCAAAGAAAATGTCCTCAATCCCAAGGGAAATGGGAGCAGAGATTTTCAGGGTTATCCCAGTCCCAAAGGAAAAAGAACCGAGGTTTCCAGGGATATCCCAATCCCAAAGGGAATGGCACCAGGGATTTCAGGAATAGGCCAATCCCAATTGAAACAGGAGCAGGGATTTCAGGGTTATCCCAATCCCAAGGGAAAAGGGACCAAGGATTTCAGGGATATCCCAATCCCAAGGGAAAGAGGAGCAGGGATTTCAGGGATATCCCAAGGGAAACAGGAGCAGGGATTTCAGGGATATCCCAATCCCAAGGGAAAGAGGAGCAGGGATTTCAGGGATATCCCAATCCCAAGGGAAACAGGAGCAGGGATTTCAGGGATATCCCAATCCCAAGGGAAACAGGAGCAGGATTTCAGGGATATCCCAATCCCAAGGGAAACAGGAGCAGGGATTTCAGGGATATCCCAAAGGAAACAGGAGCAGGGGTTTCAGGGATATCCCAAAGGAAACAGGAGCAGGGATTTCAGGGATATCCCAATCCCAAAGGAAAAGCGACTGAGGATTTCAGGGATACCCCAATCCCACAGGAAAGAGGAGCAGGGATTCCCAAGGCCCCAGAACCCTTCAGGCTCCCACATTTCCATTTTCCAGGCGCCACCTCCAAACCCCCACAGCAGGAGCCGCAATCCCATCCCGGGAACCGCGCTTTTTTCCCAGGGGAATTTCGGGAGAGGACAAACGCAGCACCCCTCAGTCCGACCTCGAGCCGACCCCAAAATCCACGGAGAGACACAGAGAGAGCAAAAAAAAAAACCCAAAACCCCCAGAGGGGGCCGGAATTCCAGGAGAAAACCCCAAACCCTGCCTCGGGCCTTTCGGGGCCGCTCCCGAGTCCGGGGCCGCTCCGGGCGGGGGCAGCTCCAGGTCCCGTTTCCTATTTGTGGGCGTTGTAGGGCTGGTGCCGCTGGTTCATGGGGTTTTCCGGGGATTTCATCCACTCCTTCTTGAGCAGCTGGCGCAGCTGGCTCAGCCGCATGTTGGGGTTGTCCCGCTTGAGGCGCGGCAGCTGCAGCTCCTCGAAGGCGGCGAAGGCGGCGCGGAGCCGGCGCTCGGGGTGACGCTCCGCGGGCTGGGACACGCTGGGGGGACAGGGACAGTGAGGATCCCAAAGGGAATGGGGTAGGGGATGGGGTAATCCTATAGGGAATGGCCCTGACCCCAAAGGGAATGGCCCTGATCCCAAAGGAAACGACCCTGACCCTCGAAGGTGGTGCGGAGCCGGCGCTCGGGGTGACGCTCCGCAGGTTGGGACACGCTGGGGGGACAGGGGACAGTGAGGATCCCAAAGGGAATGGGGTAATCCTATAGGGAATGGTCCGGATCCCAAAGGGAATGGCTCCAATCCCAAAGGGAATGGCCCTGATCCCAAAGAGAACAGCCCCGATCCTCAAAGGCGGCGCGGAGCCGGCGCCCGGGGTGACGCTCCGCAGGCTGGGACACGCTGGGGGGACAGGGACAGTGAGGATCCCAAAGGGGATGGGGTAATCCTAAAGGGAATGGTGCCAATCCTAAAGGGAATAGTCCCAGTCCTAAAGGGAATGGTCCTAATCCTATAGGGAATGGCCCTGATCTCAAAGGGAATGGCCCTGACCCTCGAAGGCAGCATGGAGCCGGCGCTCGGGGTGACGCTCCACGGGCTGGGACACGCTGAGGGACAGGGGAGAGTGAGGATCCCAAAGGGGATCGGGTAATCCTATAGGGAATGGTGCCAATCCTAAAGGGAATGGTCCTAATCCTAAAGGGAATGGTCCCAGTCCTAAAGGGAATGGTCCTAATCCTATAGGGAATGGCCCTGATCTCAAAGGAAACGACCCTGACCCTTGAAGGCAGCATGGAGCCGGCGCTCGGGGTGACGCTCCGCGGGCTGGGACACGCTGAGGGGACAGGGACAGTGAGGATCCCAAAGGGAATGGGGTAATCCTAAAGGGAATGGCTCCAATCCCAAAGGGAATGACCCTGATCCCAAAGGGAATGGCTCCAATCCCAAAGGGAATGGCCCTGACCCTCGAAGGCGGCGCGGAGCCGGCGCTCGGGGTGACGCTCCGCGGGCTGGGACACGCTGGGGGGACAGGGGAGGATCCCAAAGGGAATGGGGTAATCCTAAATGGAATGGTACTGGGGATACCCTGGGATCATTTCTGTGAGATTCCCTGTAATCCCCTGGGATGATCCCCTGTGATTCCCTATGATCCCCTAGGATCCTCTGTGATTCCCTGGGATGATCCCCTGGGATGATCTGTGATTCCCTGGGATGATCCCTGGGATGATCCCCTGGGATGATCCCCTGGGATGATCCCTGTGATTCCCTGGGATGATCCCTGTGATCCCTGGCAAGATCTCTGTGATTCCCTGGGATGATCCCTATGATCCCCTGTGATCCCCTGTCATGATTCCCTGGGATGATCCCTGTGATCCCCCGTGACGATCCCTGTGACGATCCCCAGGGATGCTCCCTCTCCCACCTGAGGGCAGCGATGGCCTCCTGCACGCTGTGCGCCTGCAGCTCGCCCTGCTCGCCCGCCCGACGGTTCACGTTCTCCTCCAGGGGCACCTCCAGGTGCGACCTCTCCTTCTCTGCTGCGGGAAAACGGGAAAAATGGGAAAAGTGTCCTCAGAGCCCGGCCACCTCCAGGGGAAAAGGACATTTCCCTCTAAAAACTCGGTTTTTCCTTTGGAAAATTCAATTTTTCCTCTTAAAACTCCATTTTTCCTTTGGGAAACTGATTTTCCTCTAAAAACAACAATTATGCCTCTGGAAATTTGATTTTCCTTAAAAAAATTCCATTTTCCCTCCGGAAAAGTTTTTTTTTTTCCTTTAAAAAATTCCATGTTTCCTCTGGAAAACTCCATTTTTCCTAAAACACAAAATCAGTTTTTCCTCGGGAAAGGGAAATGAGGGACTTGGAATGGTAAATGTGGGATTGGGAAATGTGGGATGGGGAAATGTGAGAATGGGAAATGGGATTTGGAATGGAAAATGTGGGAATGGGAAATGTGGGATTGGGAAATGTGGGAATGGGACTGGAAAAAGTGGGAATGGGAAATGGGGGATTGGGAATGGAAAATGTGGGAATGGGAAAGATGTAGACACAGAAAATCAGGAAGCACAGAACAGAATTCATGGAATTCTTCTCGTTGGGAAAGAGCTTTGGGCTCAAACCCAGCCCCAGAGTGCCACATCCAGGATTTTTTGGGACAACCCTAGGGAATGGGAACCCCAAACCACGCACGGCCATTCCCAGGGATTTATCCCAGAAAAGCAGCAGCTCCTGGGAATTTGGGAATTCCCAGGGCGTTCCCAAACCTGTGTCCGTGCTCTCCCTCTGCTGCTGCTCCCTGCGGACGTTCTCCTCGATCTGGGCCCGGGTGATTTTCCCAGGATTTCCCTGCTTGGGGCTTTTCCCCCGGAGCTTGGAATCCTCCTCCTCCAGCAGCCGCTGCAGCTCCTTGCGGCGCTCCAGCTGCTCCAGGCGCCGCTTCTCCCGCTCCTCCTGGGAACGGGACACGAGGGATTCATGGATGGATCCATGGAGGGAGGGATCCATGGAGGGAGGGATGGATCCATGGATTCATGGAGGGATCCATGGAGGGACCCAGGGATTCATGGAGGGATCCAGGGATCCATGCATGGAACCATGGATGAAGCAGCTGGAGCTGCTCCAGGCACGGCTTCTCCTGCTCCTCCTGGGAACGGGACACAAGGGATTCAAGGATGGATCCACGGATGGAGGGATGGATCCATGGATTCATGGAGGGATCCATGGAGGGACCCAGGGATCCATGGATGGAGGGATGGATCCATGGATTCATGGAGGGACCCAGGGATTCATGGATGGAGGGATGGATCCATGGATTCATGGAGGGATCCATGGATGGAGGGATGGATCCATGGATTCATGGAGGGATCCATGGATGGAGCGATGGATCCATGAATTCATGGATGGAATCATGGACGGAGCAGCTCCAGCTGCTCCAGGCGCTGCTTCTCCTGCTCCTCCTGGAGTGGGACACAAGGGGACCCATGGATCCATGGAGGAATACATAGATGGATCCACGGATGTATGTGGGGGATCCATAGATTCATAGATGGATCCATGTATGGATTCATGGATGGATCCATGGATCCATGGATGGATGGATGTCCTTCCTCTCATTCCCAGAGTTTTCCCTCCTCTCCTCCCCAAATTTTTTCCTCCTCTCATTCCCTGTGCTCCTGGCCATCCCCACCTTCCTCTGCTCCTTCCTCAGGACGTGTTTTGTCCTCGTCCTTCCAGAGCTCATCCTCCAGCTCCTGCTGCCGCCGCGCCTCCACCATTCCCAGCATTGTTCCTCCTCTCATTCCCACAGTTTTCCTTCATTCCCAGGATTATTTTTCCTCTTCTTCCCAGAGTTTTTCCTCCTCTCAATCCCCAGAGTTCTTCTTCATTCTCAGGATTGTTTTTCCTCTTATACCCAGACTTTCCCCTCCTCTTATCCCCAGGCTTTTCACTCTTCTCATTCCCAGAGTTTTTCCTCCTCTCATCTCCAGACTTTTCACTCTTCTCATTCCCAGAGATTTTCCTCCTCTCATCCCCAAACTTTTCCCTCCTCTCATCCCCAGACTTTTCCCTCCTCTCATCCCCAGACTTTTCCCTCCTCTCATCCCCAGACTTTTCCCTCCTCTCATCTCCAGTTTTCCCTCCTCTCATCCCCAAACTTTCCCCTCCTCTCATCCCCAGACTTTTCACTCTTCTCATTCCCAGAGATTTTCCTCCTCTCATCCCCAGTTTTCCCTCCTCTCATCTCCAGTTTTCCCTCCTCTTATCCCCAGACTTTTCACTCTTCTCATTCCCAGAGTTTTTCCTCCTCTCATCTCCAGACTTTTCACTCTTCTCATTCCCAGAGATTTTCCTCCTCTCATCCCCAGACTCTTCCCTCTCCTCCCTCATTCCCAGCGCTCCTCCCCATCTCACCCCAACCTTATTCCTTCTCCCTTTCCCAAATCTTTCCCTCCTCATCCCCAATTTTTTTTCCCCACCCTTCCCAGTGCTCCCTGCAGGCTCCTGGCCATCCCCACCTTCCTCTGCTCCTTCCTCAGGACGTGTTTGTCCTCGTCCTTCCAGAGCTCATCCTCCAGCTCCTGCTGCCGCCGCGCCTCCGCCGCCGCCTTGGCCTCGGCCCTGCGGGCGCGCGCCGCCGCAGACTTGCTGTTCTCCCCCTGGAATTTCTTGGGCATCCCTCAAAACCTCTGGAAAACGAGGAAAAAAATCACTTCAGGAGGAGAGTTTGGGGTTGTTTTGGTGTTGGTTTTTTTTTTTTTTTTTTTTTATGGGATAAGTTGGGAATGAGGTTTGAGGTCAGCCGGGTCATGGCGGAGGTTGGAGCCTTGGGAATTTGCAGGGAGGAGGATCCTGGATTTTTCCAAGGTTTCCTTGTCTGGCCTTCTCAGGAATTCTCAAGCCTCTTCCCAAAAATTCTCCAGACTCTTCCCTCAGGAATTCTCCAGACTCTTCCCTAAGGAACTCTCCAGCTCCTTTCCCAGTTTTATCTCAGGAATTCTCCATCTCAGCTCTCCCATGAATTCTCCATCCCCTTCCCAGTTTTTTCTCAGGAATTCTCCAGCTCCTTCCCAGCTCCCTCAGGAATTCCCCTTCCCCTGGAGTTTGGAGCCTTGGAAATCTGCAGGGATGAGGATCCCGAATTTTTCAAAGGTTTCCTTGTCTGGCCTTCTCAGGAATTCTCCAGCCTCTTCCCAAAAATTCTCCAGACTCTTCCGTCAGGAATTCTCCAGACTCTTCCCTAAGGAACTCTCCAGCTCCTTTCCCAGTTTTATCTCAGGAATTCTCCACCTCAGCTCCCTCATGAATTCTCCATCCCCTTCCCAAAAATTCTCCATCCCCTTCACAGTTTTTCCTCGGGAATTCTCCATCTCAGCTCCCTCAGGAATTCTCCAGACTCTTCCCAAAAATTCTCCAGCCCCTTCCCAGTTTTCCCTCAGGAATTCTCCAGCCCCTTCCCAGTTTTCCCTCAGGAATTCTCCAGCCCCTTCCCCCAGAGTTTGGAGTGTGCATCCTTGGAAACCTGCAGGGATGGAGATTCCAAACTTTTCCAAGGTTTCCCTTCCTGACTCCCTCGGGAATTCTCCATCCCCTTCCCAGCTCCCTCAGGAATTCTCCAGCCCTTTCCCAGATTTTGGGGATTTTGTGTGTATGGGGAAAAAAGTCCCCAAACCCGAGCACTGTAGGGAGGAAAAATCTGGGATCATCCCCCCTGAATTATCCCAAGCTCAGACCGGGCTAAACCCAGGATAAATGTCCCAGATTTCCTCAGTTTCTGAGCCCAAAGGAATCTGCTCCCTGCAGGCCAAATTCCAGCCTCCCACCCCACGGAAAAATCACCTGGAAGTGCAAAAAAAAAACCCAAGCCAGGAAAAACCGGGATTAAGGCGCCTTTATCCCGATCCAGGGGGATGCACAGGGAGGTGAAAAACACCTTTAATTTGGATAAACAGCCCCAAAAACGGGCTGTGCTCGGCACCCAGCGTGGGAAAAGTCAAATCCAAGGAAACCGGGAGCTTCAAAACCAACCAAACACCGGGAAAACCCGCACCTCTGGGAGCACTGGGGCTTGAATCTTTGCTTTTAACGGCAAATAATTATTAATAAAATTAAAACCGGCACGGCAGAGCTGCTCCCTTCCCAAGCTTTTCCCAGCCTGGGATGGATCAAACCCATTCTCCTGCCTAAAACATCCTCGGAGCCGCCTTAAAAGCTGCCAGCCTTTCTCCCTCAGCCCCGAACCGGACCCGAACCGGTTCCCTCAGCCCCGAACCGGTTCCCTCAGACCCGAACCGAGCCCGGTTCCCTCAGCCCCGAACCGGTTCCCTCACCCCCGGCCCGGTTCCCTCACCCCGGTTCCCTCAGCCCCGAACCGGACCCGAACCGGTTCCCTCACCCCCGGCCCGGTTCCCTCACCCCCGGCCCGGTTCCCTCAGCCCAGAACCGGTTCCCTCAGCCCAGAACCGGTTCCCTCAGACCCGAACCGGGCCCGGTTCCCTCAGCCCCGGTTCCCTCAGCCCCGAACCGGCCCGGTTCCCTCAGCCCCGGCCCGGTTCCCTCAGCCCCGGCCCGGTTCCCTCAGCCCCGGCCCGGTTCCCTCACCCCCGGCCCGGTTCCCTCAGCCCCGGCCCGGTTCCCTCACCCCCGGTTCCCTCAGCCCCGGCCCGGTCCCCTCAGACCCGGCCCGGTTCCCTCACCCCCGGTTCCCTCAGCCCCGGCCCGGTTCCCTCAGACCCGAACCGGTTCCCTCAGACCCGGCCCGGTTCCCTCAGACCCGAACCGGTTCCCTCAGCCCCGAACCGGGCCCGGTTCCCTCAGCCCCGAACCGGCCCCGGCCCGGTCCCCTCAGACCCGGCCCGGTTCCCTCAGACCCGGCCCGGTTCCCTCAGACCCGGTTCCCTCAGACCCGGCCCGGTTCCCTCAGCCCCGGTTCCCTCAGACCCGGTTCCCTCAGCCCCGGCCCGGTTCCCTCAGACCCGGTTCCCTCAGACCCGGCCCGGTTCCCTCAGACCCGGTTCCCTCAGCCCCGGCCCGGTTCCCTCAGCCCCGGCCCGGTTCCCTCAGACCCGGTTCCCTCAGCCCCGGCCCGGTTCCCTCAGCCCCGGTTCCCTCAGACCCGGCCCGGTTCCCTCAGACCCGGTTCCCTCAGCCCCGAACCGGTTCCCTCAGCCCCGGCCCGGTTCCCTCAGCCCCGGTTCCCTCAGCCCCGGCCCGGTTCCCTCAGACCCGGTTCCCTCAGCCCCGGCCCGGTTCCCTCAGCCCCGGTTCCCTCAGCCCCGGTTCCCTCAGCCCCGAACCGGCCCCGCTCCTACCGGGCCCCGCCGCCGCGGCCGTCGCGCTCTTTGTGCGTCATCACCGCGCCGCCAACGACGCCACCGTCCCCCCCCACAATGGCGGGAGCGGGCAGGGAGCGCCGCCGCCATCTTTGCTGAGGGCACGGCTCCGCTGCTCCGTCGCGGAGGGAGAGGAGGGAGCGGAGGGAGAAGCGGGATGGGAGGGATGGACGGGAAGCCCCGCTGAGGGCGGCGCGGTGGGGAAAAACCCGCGGGGAACCCGCGCAACGCGCGGCGACAGCGGCGGCTCTGCCCGGTTCAAAGATGGCAGCGCCCCGAGCGGCTCCAGAAGGGGTGGGCGGGGCTTTAGAGGGCGTGGTCGCTGACACTTGGGTGGGCGGGGCTTGGTAGGGTGTGGTCATTGCCACCTGAGTGGGCGGGGCTCAGCGGGACAGGTCCTGATCCCCAAATTCCACACCTGTCCGTGACCTCCACACCGTTCCAGCCGTGTCACCTGAGGGACAGTGGCCCTGTCCCCTGGGGTGGCCCCTGTCCCTCTCCTGTCCCCTCCCTGTCCCCTCCCTGTCCGTCCCTTGTCCCTCCCCTGTCCCCTCCCTGTCCTTCCCCTGTCCCCTCCCTGTCCCCTCCCTGTCCCTCCCTGTCCCTCCCCTGTCCCCACTGTCCCCTCCCTGTCCCTCCCCTGTCCCCAATGTCCCCTCCCTGTCCCCTTCCCTGTCCTCAGTGTCCCCTCCCTGTCCCTCCCCTGTCCCCTCCCCTGTCCCCAGTGTCCCCTGTCCCCTCCCTGTCCCCAGTGTCCCCTCCCTGTCCCCACAAGCACAGGCTCCGTCCAGTGCCAGCAGCTCCTTTATTGGGGCCAGCACCGTGTCCCCACCCCGTTGTCCCCATGTCCCCGCACTGTCCCCATGTCCCCCCTCTGTCCCCATGTTCCCACCCCCCTATCCCCACAATGTACCCCTGTCCCCACACCGTCCCCGTGTCCCCCCGTGTCCCCCCGTGTCCCCCCGCTGTCCCCGTGTCCCCCCGCTGTCCCCGTGTCCCCACACCGTCCCCGTGTCCCCCCGTGTCCCCCCGTGTCCCCCCGCTGTCCCCGTGTCCCCACGCCGTCCCCGTGTCCCCCCGTGTCCCCTACACGTCGCTCTCGGTGACAGTGCCACCCTTCGCGGGGTCCCCCGGCGTCCCCTCCCCGTCCGGCCGCTCCAGCAGCCCCCGGGACAGCCCGGCCTTGTCCCCGGCGCTGTTGTCACCCTTGGGGACAGCCGAGGGCGAGGCCCGGACGATGTCCCACCACAGCACACCCGGGGGACAGCGGCTGTGCCCTGCCGGAGGGGACACGGTGACAGGGACTGGGACAGGGACAGGGGGGGACACGGTGACAGGGATGGGGACAGGGAGGGACAGGGAGGGGACACGGTGACAGGGAGGGGGACAGGGGACAGGACAGGGGACAGGGACAGGAAGGGGAACACGGGACAGGGACAGGGAGGGGACATGGTGACAGGGACAGGAGACAGGGACAGGGGACAGGGACAGGGAGGGGACACAGTGACAGGGGACAGGGAGGGGACACGGTGACAGGGAGGGGGACACGGTGACAGGGACAGGGGACAGGGACGGGGGGGACACGGTGACATGGAACAGGGACAGGGGACAGGGAGGGGACACGGTGACAGGGACAGGGGACAGGGACAGGGGAGAGGGAGGGGACACGGTGACAGGGACAGGGGACAGGGACAAGAAGGGGACACGGTGACAGGGATAGGGACAGGGACAAGAAGGGGACACGGTGACAGGGATAGGGACAGGGGCGGGGGCAGGGAGTCACAGGGACAGGGTGACAGGGTGGCAGTGGGTGACAGAGGTGTGTGACAGGGATGGGTGACAGGTGTGGGTGACAGGTGTGGGTGACAGGTGTGGGTGACAGGGGTGTGTAACAGGGATGGGTGACAGGTGTGGGTGACAGGTGTGGGTGACAGGTGTGGGTGACAGGTGTGGGTGACAGGGGTGTGTAACAGGGATGGGTGACAGGTGTGGGTGACAGGTGTGGGTGACAGGTGTGGGTGACAGGGGTGTGTAACAGGGATGGGTGACAGGTGTGGGTGACAGGTGTGGGTGACAGGTGTGGGTGACAGGGGTGTGTGACAGGTGTGGGTGACAGGGATGGGTGACAGGGATGGGTGACAGGTGTGGGTGACAGGGACAGGTGACAGGGACAGGTGACAGGGATGGGTGACAGGTGTGGGTGACAGGTGTGGGTGACAGGGACAGGTGACAGGGATGGGTGACAGGTGTGGGTGACAGGTGTGGGTGACAGGGACAGGTGACAGGGACAGGTGACAGGTGTGGGTGACAGGTGTGGGTGACAGGGACAGGTGACAGGGATGGGTGACAGGTGTGGGTGACAGGTGTGGGTGACAGGGACAGGTGACAGGGACAGGTGACAGGTGTGGGTGACAGGTGTGGGTGACAGGGACAGGTGACAGGGATGGGTGACAAGTGTGGGTGACAGGGACAGGTGACAGGGACAGGTGACAGGGATGGGTGACAGGTGTGGGTGACAGGGACAGGTGACAGGTGTAGGTGACAGGTGTGGGTGACAGGTGACAGGGCCGTCCCCCCGCTGACCTGGCAGGAGGCTGAGCAGGGCCCCTGTCCCCACGGTGGCCGCTGTCCCCAGGGCGCCGTAGTACAGGTAGGACACGGAGTACAGCTCGCCCAGGATGGCCGGGCTGGAGGGGACAGCGGTGACGTCACAGGGAATGGGGACAGTGGATGACATCACAGAGAATGAGGACAGCATGTGACATCACAGAGAATGGGGACAGAGGTGTGACGTCACAGGGAACTGGGACAGGGACGTGATGCCACAAGGAATGGGGACACGCGGTGTGACGTCACAACAAACAGGACCGTGCTGTGACGTCATGAGGGACAAGGGAAGCGGTGTGACATCACACCGGGAACAGGGACAGCAGTGTGATGTCACCACAAGCAGGGACAGGGGTGTGACATCACAGGTGACAGCGACAGGGCTCTGCCACCCCCTGGTGACAATAACAGAGCTGTGCCACCCCTGGGGACAGTGACAGGGCTGTGCCATTTCAGGTGACAATGACAGGGCTGTGCCACCCAGGTGACAATAAAAAGGCTGTGCCACCTCCGGGGACAGTGACAGTGCTGTGCCACCCCCAGGTGACTGTGACAGGGCTGTGCCACCCCTGGTGACAATGACAGTGCTGTGCCACTCCCAGGTGACAGTGACAGTTCTGTGCCACCCCTGGGGATAATGACAGTTCTGTGCCACCCCTGGGGACAATGACAGCGCTGTGCCACCCCTGGTGACATCCCCCACCCCACGCTGTCCCCAGCCCCGCTCACCGCGGCGGCTCCGGGGCTGCGCCGGTGGCGCTGGTGGCGCTGGTGGCGCTGGTGGCGCCGGTGACATTGCACAGTGTCCCCCAGGTGGGCAGCACGCCCATGGTGGCCGCGCTGGGCGGGTACAGGGTGCCACCCACGGCCACCCACAGCGACAGCGACAGCCCCGCGGCCAGGCCCGCCAGCACCCCCTGCGACAGCGACAGCGACAGCGACAGGGGACAAGGATAAGGGGCAGGGACAGGGACAGGGGGGTCAGCAGGGCCCGGGGGGCCTGCGCAGCCCCCGCAAAAATCCCAAATATCCCCAAGGCTGAATGCCAGAGACACCCCCAGCCCAAAACCCTCCCGGTCCCAAAATCTCCCTCTCTGGAATTTCTCCCCAAACCCTCAAACCTCCCTGACCGCCAGCCCGCCACCCCAAAGCCCCCAAACCTCCCAAACCCCAAATCCCCCAACCCCTGACCCTAAATCCCCTAAACCCCAAATCCCCCACACCCCTGACCCCAAATCCCCTAAACCCCAAACCCCCTAAATCCCAAACCCCCCACACCCCTGACCCCAAATCCCCTAAACCCCAAACCTCCCACACCCCAAACCCCCCACACCCCTGACCCCAAATCCCCTAAACCCAAACCCCCCACACCCCGACCCCAAATCCCCTAAACCCAAACCCCCCCCACCCCGACCCCAAATCCCCTAAACCCCAAACCCCCCACACCCCTGACCCCAAATCCCCTAAACCCCAAACCCCCCACACCCCTGACCCCAAATCTCCTAAACCCCAAATCCCCTAAACCCCAAATCCCCATCCCCTGGCCCTAAATCCCCTAAACCCCAAACCCCAAATCCCCCAAATCCCAAACCCCCCACATCCCTGACCCCAAATCCCCCAAATCCCAAACCCCCACATCCCTGACCCCAAACCCCCCAAATCCCCAAACCCCCTAAACCCCAAACCGCAAATCCCCTAAACCCCAAACCCCCCACATCCCTGACCCCAAACCCCCAAATCCCCCAAACCCCCTAAACCCCAAACCGCAAATCCCCTAAACCCCAAACCCCCACATCCCTGACCCCAAACCCCCAAATCCCCCAAACCCCTAAACCCCAAACCGCAAATCCCCTAAACCCCAAACCCCCGACATCCCTGACCCCAAACCCCCTAAACCCCAAACCCCCCACAGCCCTGACCCCAAATCCCCCAAATCCCAAACCCCACACCCCTGACCCCAAATCCCCCAAACCCCACAGCCCTGACCCCAAATCCCCAAACCCCCCACACCCCTGACCCCAAATCCCCCAAACCCCAAATCCCAAACCCCACACCCCTGACCCCAAATCCCCCAAACCCACAGCCCTGACCCCAAATCCCCCAAACCCCCCACACCCCTGACCCCAAATCCCCCCAAACCCCAAATCCCAAACCCCACAGCCCTGACCCCAAATCCCCCAAACCCCCCACACCCCTGACCCCAAATCCCCCACACCCCAAATCCCAAACCCCACACCCCTGACCCCAAATCCCCCAAACCCCACAGCCCTGACCACCAAATCCCCAACCCCACAGCCCTGACCCCAATCCCCAATCCCCCAACCCCCAATCCCCCGTGCTCACGCGGTCCCACAGCGCGGCAGGAACATGCCGAGGCCGAAGGCTCCCAGCAGGGCCCGCTGATCACCCCCATCACCGTGAAGGAGCCCTGGCAGGGCAGGGGCTTTGGGGTTTCTTGGGGTCTGGGAGAGCCCAGGGGTGCCTGGCACTGCCCAATCCCGCTCCTCGAGGCTCTCCGGGTGCCACCCAGAGCGTGCCGTGTCCCCAACTTGTCCCCCAGCTTGGATGGGCATGACAAAGGGGTTCGGGTTTTGTCGGTTTGTTGGGAGGGTTGGGTCTCCAGAGAGCTCCAGGGTGCTGGCACAGCAATCCGCCTGAGGTCCGAGGTCCACCAGAGCGGCCGGTCCCCGCTGGTCCCCCATCGATGGCAAGGACAGCCACAGGAGGGTTGGGGATTTAGGGTTGGGTTTTGGGGTTCAAGGTAGAGGGGATTGGGTTTCAGAGGTCTCAAGGTCGGGAGACTAGGTCCTGGCACTGCCCCCATCCCGCTCCTCGAGGGTCTCCGGGTGCCACCAGAGCGTGGCCGTGTCCCCCTGTGTCCCCACTCGGATGGGCATGACAGCGTGGAGAGTTCTGGGGTTTTGGGTTTTTTGGGAGGGGTTTTGGGGTCTGGGGAGCTCCAGGGGTGCCTGGCACTGCCCAATCCGCTCCTCGAGGTTCTCCGGGTGCCACCAGAGCGTGGCCGTGTCCCCACTGTGTCCCACTCGGATGGCAGAGACAGCACAGGAGGGCTTGGGGATTTTGAGGGATTTTGGGGTTTCGGGAGATTTTTGTGGGTTAAAGGTGACAGAGGGATTTGGGGTTTCAGAGGGTTCAGAGGGTCTGGGAGAGCTCAGGGGTGCTGGCACTGCCCCCATCCCGCTCCTCGAGGGTTCTCGGGTGCCACCAGAGCGTGGCCGTGTCCCACTTTGTCCCCGCTCGGATGGGCACTGACAATAAGGGGGTTTGGGGGGTTTTGAGGGGTTTCTGGGTTTTTTTAGGGGGTAAAAGGTGAGGAGAGGATTTGGGGTCTCTCAGGTCTGGGAGAGCTCCAGGGGGTGCCTGGCACTGTCCCAATCCCGCTCCTCGAGGGTTCTCCGGGTGCCACCAGAGGTGGCCGTGTCCCCGCTGTGTCCCCACTCGGATGGGCAGAGACAGCACAGGAGGGGCTTGGGGGATTTTGAGGGGTTTTGGGGTTTTTGTGGGGTTAAAAGGTGAGGAGGGGATTTGGGGTTTCAGAGGGTCTCAGAGGGTCTGGGAGAGCTCCAGGGGGTGCCTGGCACTGCCCCAATCCCTCTCCTCGAGGGTCTCCCGGGTGCCACCAGAGCGTGGCCGTGTCCCCGTCGTGTCCCGCTCGGATGGGCACTGACAGCGTGGAGAGTTCTGGGGATTTGGGTTTTTTTGGGAGGGGTTTTGGGGTCTGGGGAGCTCCAGGGGGTGCCTGGCACTGCCCCCATCCCGCTCCTCGAGGGCTCTCCGGGTGCCACCAGAGCGTGGCCGTGTCCCCCGTCGTGTCCCCGCTCGGATGGGCACTGACAGCGAGGGGGGTTCTGAGGGGGTTTTGGGGTTTTTTGGGGGGCGGTAGAAGCCGAGGGAGCGGATTTGGGGTCTCGGGGTGGGGGTCTCACCTGCAGGACACCCCCTCCCAGCAGCGAGGACAGGGCGGCCACGGTGATGCACGAGGTGCCGTAGGTGAGAGCTGCGGAATATGGGGTGGGATTGGTGGGAATATGGGATGGGATTTATGAGATGGGATTCATGGGATGGGATGAGGTTTATGGGATGGGATTTATGGGATGGCACAGCCTGGCACATCCCAGGTTGGGATGACACATCCCAGGTTGTGGTGCCATGTCCCTGCGTGGTCCCACATCCCCTTTGGGGGTCCCACATCCTTTTGGGGGTCCCAATCCCTTTTGGGGTCCCACACCCCTTTTGGGGTACCACACCCCTTTTAGGGTGCCTTTTAGGTACCTTTTTTAGGTATCTTTTGGGGTACCATGTCCCTTTATGGGGTCCCAATCCCTTTTGGGTTGCCACATCCCTTTGTAGTGTCATGTCCCTTTTGGGGGTCCCAATCCCTTTGTGGTCCCACACCCCTTTCGGGGTCGCACACCCCTTTTGGGGTCCAAGTCACTTTGTGGTCCTACACCCCTTTTAGGGTCGCACACCCCTTTTAGGGTCTCACACCCCTTTTGGGCTCCCACACCCTTTTAGGGTCGCACACCCTTTTGTGGTCCCACACCCCTTTTAGGGTCGCACACCCCTTTGGGTCCCACACCCTTTTAGGGTCACACACCCCTTTGGGTCCCACACTCCTTTTAGGGTCCCACACCCTTTTGGGTCCCACATCCTTTTGGGGTCCCACACCCCTTTGTGGTCCTACACCCCTTTTAGGGTCGCACACCCTTTTAGGGTCGCACACCCCTTTGTGGTCCCACACCCCTTTGTGGTCCCACACCCCTTTTGGGGTCCCACACCCCTTTGTGGTCCCACACCCTTTTAGGGTCCCACACCCTTTTGTGGTCCCACACCCCTTTTAGGGTCGCACACCCCTTTGGGGTCCACACCCTTTTAGGGTCACACACCCCTTTGGGGTCCCACACTCCTTTTAGGGTCCCACACCCTTTTGGGGTCCCACATCCTTTTGGGGTCCCACACCCCTTTGTGGTCCTACACCCCTTTTAGGGTCGCACACCCTTTTAGGGTCGCACACCCCTTTGTGGTCCCACACCCCTTTGTGGTCCCACACCCCTTTTGGGGTCCCACACCCCTTTGTGGTCCCACACCCCTTTTAGGGTCCCACACCCCTTTGGGGTCACACACCCCTTTTGAGGTCCCACACCCCTTTGTGGTCCCACACCCTTTTAGGGTCGCACACCCCTTTTGAGGTCCCACATCCTTTTGGGGTCCCACACCCCTTTGGGGTCCCACACCCCTTTGTGGTCCCACACCCCTTTTAGGGTCGCACACCCCTTTGGGGTCGCACACCCCTTTTGGGCTCCCACACCCCTTTGGGGTCGCACACCCTTTTGGGCTCCCACACCCTTTTGGGGTCCCACACCCCTTTTGGGCTCCCACACCCTTTTGGGCTCCCACACCCCTTTTAGTGTCGCACACCCCTTTTGAGGTCCCACACCCTTTTGGGGTCCCACACCCTTTTTGGGCTCCCACACCCCTTTTAGGGTCGCACACCCCTTTGGGGTCGCACACCCCTTTTGGGGTCCCACATCCTTTTGGGGTCCCACACCCTTTTGGGGTCGCACACCCCTTTTAGGGTCGCACACCCCTTTGGGGTCCCACACCCCTTTTGAGGTCCCACACCCCTTTGTGGTCCCACACCCTTTTAGGGTCGCACACCCCTTTTGAGGTCCCACACCCTTTTGGGGTCCCACACCCTTTTGGGGTCGCACACCCCTTTTAGGGTCGCACACCCCTTTGGGGTCCCACATTCCTTTTAGGGTCGCACACACCCTTTGTGGTCCCACCCCCCTTTGGGGTCGCACCCCCCTTTGGGGTCCCAGTCCCTTTGCGGCTCCGGGCGGGGGGCTGCACTCACAGAGCCCCTTGGAGACGAGCGCCAGGCGCCGCGGGGACAGCGCCGGCAGCCGCGGCCGCACCAGATCCTCCAGGGTGACGGCGGCCATGGCGTTGATGGAGGTGGAGGCAGTGCTGGGCAAAGGGGGGGCCCCGTCAGCCCCCGGGGGACGCAGCGGGGACCCCCCGGCTCGGGGGTCTCTGGTGGGGGGACGGGGGACCCCTCCTCACCTGAGGGTGCCGCTGTAGGCGCAGGCCAGGAAGAGCCCCGGCACCCCCGGGGTGCCCTCGAAGATGTCGAGCACCAGGTAGGGCATGTACTGCGCGGGAGGGGGTGATGGGGGACCCCCAAAACCCGCCGGGAGCCCCCAAAACTCACATCCCACTGCCGCAGGGGGTGCTGGAGGGGGGCGAGACCACCAGGGACCCCAAAACCCCCTGGGACCCCCAAACCCCCTGGGATCCCAAAATCCGCTGGGACCCCAAAACCTGCTGGGACCCCAAAATCCGCTGGGACCTCAAAACCCCCCTGGGATCCCAAAGTCTGCTGGGACCCCAAAATCCACTGGGACTCCAAAACCCACTGGGACCCCCCAAACTCCCACCCCACTGCCGCAGGGGGTGCTGGAGGGAGCAGGATCCTGGGCGACCCCAAAACTCCCTCCAATCCCATTGCCTTGGGGGGTCCTGGAAGGGGCAGGACTCCCAGAGACCCCAAACCCCGTTCTGACCTCAGGAGGTCCTGGAAGGGACAGGACCCTAAGGGACCCCAAAACCCCCTCTGTCCCCACTGCTCCAAAAGGTCCTGGAAGGGACAGGACCCCAAAAAAACCCCAACACCTGCTGTGCCCCCGGAAAGTCCTGGAAGGGAACAGGATCCAAACCCCCTCTGACCCCGAGAGATCCTGGGAAGGATCCGGATCCTGTGGGACCCCAAACCGCCGCTGTGCCCCCGGCAGATCCTGGAAGGCTCCAGGGGGGTCGTACCTGGTCGGGCGCGGCGATGGCCCCGGCCAGCAGCGGGTCACAGTGGCCGTACAGGGCGAACATGACGAGCCCGCAGGCGACCGCGCTGCCCACGATGCAGAACAGCCCGGCCTGGTTCACCAGCAGCGCCCTGCGGGCACGGGGGGCTCAGGAACCGGCAGGGCTGGGGGGGGGTCAGGGGTCCCGGCAGGGCTGGGGGGGTCAGGGGTCCCGGCAGGGCTGGGGGGGTCAGGGGTCCCGGCAGGGCTGGGGGGGGGTCAGGGGTCCCGGCAGGGCTGGGGGGGTCAGGGGTCCCGGCAGGGCTGGGGGGGGGATCAGGTCCTGGCAGGGCACTGGGGGAGTCAGGGGTCCCGGCAGGGCACTGGGGGAGTCAGGGGTCCCGGCAGGGCACTGAGGGGGTCAGGGGTCCCGGCAGGGCTGAGGGGGGATCAGGTCCTGGCAGGGCTGGGGGGGGATCAGGTCCTGGCAGGGCTGAGGGGGGCCAGGTCCTGGCAGGGCTGGGGGGGGATCAGGTCCTGGCAGGGCTGAGGGGGGATCAGGTCCTGGCAGGGCTGGGGGGGGGTCAGGGGTCCGGCAGGGCTGAGGGGGGATCAGGTCCTGGCAGGGCTGGGGGGGGATCAGGTCCTGGCAGGGCTGGGGGGGGATCAGGTCCTGGCAGGGCTGAGGGGGGATCAGGTCCTGGCAGGGCTGGGGGGGGATCAGGTCCTGGCAGGGCTGAGGGGGGGATCAGGTCCTGGCAGGGCTGAGGGGGGGCCAGGTCCTGGCAGGGCTGGGGGGGGATCAGGTCCCGGCAGGGCTGGGGGGGATCAGGTCCTGGCAGGGCTGGGGGGGGGTCAGGTCCTGGCAGGGCTGGGGGGTCAGGGGTCCCGGCAGGGCTGGGGGGGGTCAGGGGTCCGGCAGGGCTGGGGGGGTCAGGGGTCCCGGCAGGGCTGGGGGGGTCAGGGGTCCCGGCAGGGCACTGAGGGGGTCAGGGGTCCCGGCAGGGCTGGGGGGGTCAGGGGTCCCGGCAGGGCTGGGGGGGGGTCAGGTCCTGGCAGGGCTGGGGGGGGGTCAGGGGTCCCGGCAGGGCTGGGGGGGGGTCAGGTCCCGGCAGGGCTGGGGGGGGGTCAGGTCCTGGCAGGGCATGGGGGGGGATCAGGTCCTGGCAGGGCTGAGGGGGGATCAGGTCCTGGCAGGGCTGGGGGGGGGGTCAGGGGTCCCGGCAGGGCTGGGGGGGGGATCAGGTCCTGGCAGGGCTGGGGGGGGGTCAGGGGTCCCGGCAGGGCTGGGGGGGGGTCAGGGGTCCCGGCAGGGCACTGGGGGGGTCAGGGGTCCCGGCAGGGCTGAGGGGGGATCAGGTCCTGGCAGGGCTGGGGGGGGATCAGGTCCCGGCAGGGCTGGGGGGAGATCAGGTCCTGGCAGGGCTGAGGGGGGATCAGGTCCTGGCAGGGCTGAGGGGGGGCCAGGTCCTGGCAGGGATTTTTGGGTGAATTCAGGGTCTGTAAAGGGGTGCGAGGTCCTTGCAGGGGCTGTTTGGGGCTGTCAGGGTCCAGAAAGGGGTGTAGGGTCTTTGCAGGGTCCTTGGGGGGGGGGTCTGATCAGCGCAGGGTCCTTGCAGGGGCTGTGCCAGGTCACACAGCGGCACGGGCAGGGGACAGAGCCCTCCCAGCTCATCCCACCAGCCCCGCGAGCCCCCGGAGCGGCACCCGCGCAATTCCCGGGATCCGGGCAATTCCCGGGATCCGGGCCTTTCCCGGGGTCCAAGCAGGGCGATTCCCGGGACTCAGACAATTTCTAGGATCCGGACAGGGCAATTCCCGTGCCCGGGACAATTCCGGGGATTCGAGCAATTCCCGTTCCCCGGGACAATTCCCATTCCCGGGACAATTCCCACACCCAGACAATTCCCGTGCCGGGACAATTCCCATACCCAGACAACTCCCGTGCCGCGACAATTCCCATACCCGGGACAATTCCCGTGCCGGGACAATTCCCATACCCGGACAATTCCCGTCCCCCGGGACAATTCCCATTCCGGGACAATTCCGGGGATCTGAGCAATTCCCGTTCCTCGGGACAATTCCCATACCCAGACAATTCCTGTGCCGCGACAATTCCCATACCCAGACAATTCCTGTTCCCGGGACAATTCCCGTTCCCGGGACAATTCCCATACCCGGACAATTCCCATACCCAGACAATTCCCGTTCCCGGGACAATTCCCGTTCCCGGGACAATTCCCATACCCGGACAATTCCCATACCCAGACAATTCCCCTTCCCGGGACAATTCCCGTTCCCCCGGGACAATTCCCATACCCAGACAATTCCTGTGCCGGGACAATTCCCATACCCAGACAATTCCCATACCCGGACAATTCCTGTGCCGGGACAATTCCCATACCCAGACAATTCCCGTTCCCCCGGGACAATTCCCATTCCCGGGACAATTCCCGTGCCCGCACTCACAGCTTGGCCTCCCGCTCGCTCCTGCAGGCCACGTAGCGCTGCACCTGCGCCTGGCTGACGCCGTACATGGAGAGCCAGAGCAGCGTGCCGCCCAGCAGCAGCGTCCAGGCCGTGTAGCGGCTCCGCGGGTCCGGGCTGAAGCTGGCCAGGGCGCAGGGGGCGGGGGAGACCCCCAGGAGAGGGGGTGAGGGGGTGGGAGTGACCCCAGGATAGGGGTGAGGGGCTGGGAGTGACCCCAGAACAGGGGAGAGGGGCTGGGAGTGACCCCAGGATAGGGGAGAGGGGCTGGGAGTGACCCCCAGGAGAGGGGGAAAGGGGTTGGGAGTGACCCCCAGGATAGGGGGAAAGAGGTTGGGAGTGACCCCTGAACAGGAGAGAGGGGCTGGGAGTGACCCCCAGGATAGGGGGAAAGGAGCTGGGAGTGACCCCCAGGATAGGGGGAAAGGGGTTGGGAGTGACCCCCAGGATAGGGGAGAGGGGCTGGGAGTGACCCCCAGGATAGGGGTGAGGGGGTGGGAGTGACCCCAGGATAGGGGAAAGGAGCTGGGAGTGACCCCCAGGATAGGGGGAAAGAGGTTGGGAGTGACCCCTGAACAGGGGAGAGGGGCTGGGAGTGACCCCCAGGATAGGGGGAAAGGGGCTGGGAGTGACCACAGAACCCAGGGAAGGGGGTGAGGGGTTGGGAGTGACCCCCAGGATAGGGGGAAAGGGGCTGGGAGTGACCCCAGAACCCAGGGAAGGGGGTGAGGGGTTGGGAGTGACCCCCTGTAGCAGCTCCGCGGGTCCGGGCTGAAGCTGGGCAGGGCGCAGGGGGCGGGGGAGACCCCCAGGAGAGGGGGTGAGGGGGTGGGAGTGACCCCAGGATAGGGGAGAGGGGCTGGAGTGACTCCAGGATAGGGGTGAGGGGCTGGGAGTGACCCCCAGGAGAGGGGGAAAGGGGTTGGGAGTGACCCCTGAACAGGGGAGAGGGGCTGGGAGTGACTCCAGGATAGGGGAGAGGGGCTGGGAGTGACCCCCAGGAAAGGGGTGGAGGGTTGGGAGTGACCCCCAGGACAAGGAAGGAGGGGCTGGAAGTGTCCCCACCCCGCCCCGAGCCAGCAGGTGAGAAGGGTCCACACCCCGTGGGGCTGGAGGGGACCCAGAGACCCCCGGGGCGGGCAGAGCGGGGTCCCGCGGGTTTCGGGGGGAACTCAGTGACCCCCCAGACCCCCGGGGCGGGCAGAGCGGGGTCCCACGAGTTTCGGGGGGATTCAGTGACCCCCCAGACCCCCGGGTCAGGCGGAGCGGGGTCCCGCGGGTTTCGGGGGGAACTCAGTGACCCCCCCAGACCCCCGGGGCGGGCAGAGCGGGGTCCCGCGGGTTTCGGGGGGGATTCAGTGATCCCCCAGACCCCCGGGGCGGGCAGAGCGGGGTCCCGCGGGTTTCGGGGGGGATTCAGTGACCCCCCCAGACCCCCGGGGCGGGCAGAGCGGGGTCCCGCGGGTTTCGGGGGGATTCAGTGACCCCCCAGACCCCCGGGTCAGGCGGAGCAGGGTCCCGCGGGTTTCGGGGGGGATTCAGTGACCCCCCAGACCCCCGGGTCAGGCGGAGCAGGGTCCCACGAGTTTCGGGGGGGATTCAGTGACCCCCCAGAACCCCCGGGGCGGGCAGAGCGGGGTCCCGCGGGTTTCGGGGGGGATTCAGTGACCCCCCAGACCCCCGGGGAGGGCAGAGCGGGGTCCCACGAGTTTCGGGGGGGATTCAGTGACCCCCCAGACCCCCGGGTCAGGCGGAGCAGGGTCCCGCGGGTTTCGGGGGGAACTCAGTGACCCCCCCAGACCCCCGGGGCGGGCAGAGCGGGGTCCCGCGGGTTTTGGGGGGTCTCACTCGGCGAAGTTGAGCCGGGAGCCGTTGGCGGCGATGCTCAGGACCCGGGCGGGTCCCCCGCCAGCTGCGCCCCGCGCACGGCGACGGCGACAAAACCCGCGAGCATCACGAACACCTGGAACACGTCGGTCCAGATGACAGCCTTCATCCCGCCCTGCGGCACAGCGAGCCGGGACTGAGCGCCGGCACCCCCGGAACACCCCCGGGACACCCCCGGGATAACCCCGAGTTACCCCCCGGACTCAAGGCGACACCCCCGGGGCACTCTAGAACACCCCCGGGAGACTCCAGGACACCCCCGGGACACCCCGGGACACCCCCGGGACCCTCAGGATACTCCAGGACACCCCAAGAACACCTCCGGGACCTCTGGGACACCCCCAAGACACTCTGGGACCCCCCAGGACATCCTGGGACTCCCCCCCAACCCCCGAGACTCCCCAGCACACTCCAGAACACCCCCAGGACAGCCCTGGGACACTCCAGAACAACCCGGGAACCCCCAGGACACCCCTGAGCACCCCTAGGACACCCTGGGACCCCCCTGGACCCCTCAGGACACCCCTGGGCACACCCAGAATACCCCGGGACCCCCCTGGACACCCCTGAGCACCCCTAGGACACCCTGGGACCCCCCCGGACCCCTCAGGACACCCCGGGACCCCCCTGGGCACCCCCAGGACACCCTGGGACCCCAGGACCGCCCTGGACACCCCTGAGCACCCCCAGGACAACCTGGGACCCCCCCAGGACACTCCTGGACAGCCCAGGACATCCTGGAACCCCCCCTGGACCCCCTAGGACAACCTGAAGACACCCTGGGACCCACCCGGGACCCCCCTGGACACCCCTGGGCACCCCCAGAACACCCCGGGACCACACCCCCCTGTCACCCCTGGGCACCCCCAGAACACCCCGGGACCCCCAGGACCCCTCAGGACACCCCGGGGCCCCCAGGACCCCTCAGGACACCCCGGGACACCCTAGGGCCCCCCAGGACACCCCTGGACACCCCTGAGCACCCCCAGGACACCCTGGGGACCACCCCTGGACACCCCTGGGCACCCCCAGGACACCCCAGGACACCCCTGGGCACCCCTGGACACCCCTGAGCACCCCCAGGACACCCCGGGACCCCCCCGGGACCCCCGCCCTCACGATGGTGGTGTAGAAGGTGCAGATGATCCCCGTGGAGAGCAGCGAGGCCCAGATGTCCAGCCCGGTCACTGCAGGAGAAGGGGACAGTGCTGAGGGGGGGATTGTCACCTGGGGGGGTCCGGGAATTGTCACCTGGGGAGGGGGACAGGGATGGGGAGCAGCCCCCCCAGCGCCACCACACCTTGGTTTAGGATCAGGGCGGGAGCGTAGATGACGATGCCAGTGTAGAGCATCTGCGGGAAGAGGGGAGGATCAGGGATCTGCCACGGGATGGGGACAGGGATGGGACAGGGATGGGGATGGGGACAGGGATGGGACAGGGATGGGACAGGGATGGGGACAGGGATGGGACAGGGATGGGGACAGGGATGGGGACAGGGATGGGACAGGGATGGGGACAGGGATGGGGACAGGGATGGGGACAGGGATGGGATAGGACAGGGATAGGGACAGGGATGGGACACAGATAGGGCTGGGTTGGGGATGGGGAAGGGACAAGGATGGGATGGGGCCGGGCTGGGGCCAGGGATTGAGCCGGGCTGGGGCCAGGGATTGAGCCAGGATGGGGACAGGAATTGAGCCAGGATGGGGCCAGGGATTGAGCCGGGCTGGGGCCAGGAATTGAGCCAGGATGGGGACAGGGATTGAGCCGGGCTGGGGCCAGGGATTGAGCCAGGATGGGGACAGGGATTGAGCCGGGCTGGGGACAGGGATTGTTCCGAGATGGGGACAGGGATTGATCCGGGCTGGGGACAGGGATTGAGCCGGGCTGGGGCCAGGGATTGAGCCAGGATGGGGACAGGAATTGAGCCGGGCTGGGGCCAGGGATTGAGCCAGGATGGGGACAGGGATTGATCAGGGCTGGGGACAGGGATTGAGCCGGGCTGGGGACAGGGATTGTTCCGAGATGGGGACAGGGATTGAGCCGGGCTGGGGCCGGAGCTGGGCCGGTCACACGGCGGGGACGGCGCTGGCCAAACGCGGCGGTTTTCTCTGCAAACAGCGCTCCCGCCGCGCTGCGCTCGCTCGGCGCCAGGCAAAACACGAGCAGGGGACCGCGGATCCTTTCCCCCGGAGGCTCCGCGCTGTCCCCGCGCTGTCCCCAAGGCCGCCGCACACGCACCGTGGCCACCACGTACTGCACGGTCCCGCACAGCCGCACGCTCCGGCTGAAGCGCCGCTCCAGGTACTGCGACAAGGACAAGGAGCGCGTCGGGGCCACCCCGGAGTGACCCCTGAGCGGGGACAGGGAGACTGGGACCGGCAGTGACCGCACAACACCCGGGGCGGGGGGTGAGAGGGCTGGGAGTGACCCCAGAACCCCAGGCAGGGTGAGCAGGGTCCGCACCCCGTGGGGTGGGGGACTCGGAAACCCCCAGAACCCAAAGACGGGGGGTGAGAGGGGCTGGGAGTGACCCCACAACACCCGGGGCAGGGGATGAGAGGGGCTGGGAGTGACCCCACAACACCCGGGGCAGGGGATGAGAGGGGCTGGGAGTGACCCCACAACACCCGGGGCAGGGGATGAGAGGGGCTGGGAGTGACCCCACAACACCCGGGGCAGGGGATGAGAGGGGCTGGGAGTGACCCCACAACACCCCGGGGCAGGAGGAGCAGGGTCCTGTGGGGTTAGAGGGGGGACACAGTGACCCCCAACACCTCGGGGCAGGAGGAGCAGGGTCCTGTGGGGTTAAAGGGGGGACACAGTGACCCCCAACACCCCGAGGCAGGAGTTGCAGGATCTGCACCCCGCAGGGCTGGGCGACCACTCACTCCCCGAAGTTGCCCCCGCAGCCGTTACCGGCGCCGCTCAGCACCTCGACCGGACCCCTCCCCTTAAACCGAGCCCCCTCCGAGCCCACCTCGTAGGTGCTGGTGAGCCCCAGGCGGTAGAAGACGGGCAGGAAGAGCTGCGCCGTGAGCGCGCTGTTGAGGAGCTGCGCCAGGCACATCCAGAGGAATTTGGTCCCGTAGCGGAACGCCTCGGCCGGCACCCCCAGCACCTGGATCGCCGACATGAAGCTGGCCGACAGCGACAGCCCCACGGGCAGCGCCGACATCCGCCGGCCGCCGGTGAAAAAATCCTCCGAGGTCTTCTGGCCGCCCTTGGCCAGCCCGTGGAAGAGCCCGATGCCCGTGGAGATCAGCAGCATCAGCGCGAAGACTCCGTAGTCCCACGGGCTGAAGGTGAGGTGCCGCACGTCCCGCGGTCCCTCCATGGTCGGGTCGCGGGTGGGGAGACCCCCGAAGCGGGCACTCGGCGAGGGGTTAGGCCGGGACTCGGCGCATCCGACGGGGAGGCACCGGAGGGAGAGAAAATTCCCTGGAATGGCGCGCCGAGGGAAATCAGGAGAAGGGAGCTCGGCTTTTGTGCCCCAGCCGTGCCCTCGGCAGATAGGGGCTGTGCCAAAGGGTGCCAAGGGGCAGAGTCCGACGAGGAACAGCCCGAATTTGGCCGGGGGATTGTCCCGAACCCTTGCCGGTCCGGTTGCTCCGGCCGCTGGTTCCGGGAATTGGCCGGGGGATTGTCCCAAACCCTCGCCGGCTCCAGGGAATTGGCCGGGGATTGTCCCAAACCCTCGCCGGTTCCAGGGAAGCGTCAGCGCTCAAAGGGACCCGGGCAGGAGGGAGAGGAGGAGGGAGGGAGCGACCCCTCCGCAAAGCAGCGCAAACAAGGAGGGGCAGAGCCTCCGGCGGAGCCAAAATTATCTCCAGCCGAGGGGAAAATCAACAAACCCGAAGGAAACCTTTAGCCCAGGACGAGCCGGTTGTTCACCGGCGGAGCGGGACGGACCGGCTGCACCGAGCCCGGGGAGCGCGGCGGGGGCTGCTCGGGGGTCCCGGGGTGGGGTGGGGAGGGGTCTTTGCGATGCCCCCCGAGAGGTGCTGAGGGCCCGAGAGGCTGCGGCCGGGGGGAGGCAGGGTCAGGGCGGAGGGCAGGGAGGCTCGGCGGGGAGGATGGAGCTGTAACCATAACCCCTTCCCTCCCGCACCGGCTGCGGGGCTCCGAGCCCGGCGCTGAGCCCCGGCAGTGCCGAGGTGGCGGGGCAGGACGGTGACTCCCGGAGGGAGACGTGGCACCGGGCGTGGGCTGTCCCCGCTTCCTCATTCCCTGGCACAAACGCCGCTTTGTCCCGGCCGGGCCCTCGGACGGGTTTGGGGATTTCCGTGCTCTTGTCCCAAAACTCGTGGGTGGGGTTGGTGGGGTTCAGGGGAGCAGCCCTGAGGTGGGGACGGAGCTGCTGTGAGGGCGGCGTGGCCTCTGATGTGGCACTGTCCCCTCCCAAGGTGTCACCAAGGTGTCACTGTCCTCTCCAAGGTGTGGCCACAGAGGAACTGTCCCCTCCGAGGTGTCACCGCAAGGTCACTGTCCCCTACACAGCATCACCACAAGGGCATTGTCACCTCCTTGAGTCATCGCCGCGAGGTCCCTGTCCCCTCCCAGGGACCCCCGCCCCCTCTGATGTCGCCCCCCCGGGCAGACGAGGGTCCCTGTTCCCTGCCTCCAGCCCCGGTGGTGGCATTGTCCCCAACACCTGGAACCGGGGGGGTGACAGGAGGGGACCCGGGGGGTGACAGGAGGGGACAGGGGTGACTGGAGGGAACAGGAGGGTGACAGGAGGGGTACAAGGAGGGTGACAGGAAGGGACAGGAGGGTGACAGGAGGGTGACAGGAGGGGGACAAGGAGGGGGACAGGAGGGGACAGGAGCGGAACAGGAGGGTGACAGGAGGGGGACAAGGGGGTGACAGGAGGGGGACAAAGGGGTGACAGGAGGGGGACAAGGGGGTGACAGGAGGGGGACAAGGAGGGTGACAGGAGGGGAACAGGAGGGTGACAGGAGGGGGACAAGGGGGTGACAGGAGGGGAACAGGAGGGTGACAGGAGGGGGACAGGAGGGTGACAGGAGGGGAACAGGAGGGTGACAGGAGGGGGACAAGGGGGTGACAGGAGGGGACAAAGGGGTGACAGGAGGGGGACAAGGGGGTGACAGGAGGGGGACAAGGAGGGTGACAGGAGGGGAACAGGAGGGTGACAGGAGGGGGACAAGGGGGTGACAGGAGGGGAACAGGAGGGTGACAGGAGGGGGACAGGAGGGTGACAGGAGGGGAACAGGAGGGTGACAGGAGGGGGACAAGGGGGTGACAGGAGGGGAACAGGAGGGTGACAGGAGGGGGACAGGAGGGTGACAGGAGGGGTTCCCGGGGGGTGCCCAGGTTCTCAGCCCTTCACCCTCCCAAGGCCCCGCTGGCTGCACCCTGGGGTGCTGCATTTTGTCCCCCTTCCCCTGCCAGGAAGCCGCGAGCCCGGGCGGCCTCGGGCAGGAAGGAAGTCACCCGGGGATTTTTTATCTCTCTCCTTCGCTCGCAGCCGCCTACGCACCCCCAGAACCCCGATTTGGCAGCGCAGCCAGCCCGGGACCCCCTCCCCAGGCCCGCGGAGAGGCCCCCGGCACGGCAGAGGTACCGGGGGGGCTCCGGGAGTGCGGCCAGCCCGGGATGGGGATGGGATGGAGCCGGGATGGGGCAGGGATGGGGCTGGGATGGGGACAGGGACGGGGCAGAGATTGGGGACAGGGATGGGGACAGGGATGGGGCTGGGATGGGGACAGGGATGGGGCTGGGATGGGGCTGGGATGGGGACAGGGATGGAGCCAGGATGGAGCCAGGATGGAGCTGGGATGGGGACAGGGATGGGGCTGGGATGGGGACAGGGATGGGGTTGTGATGCAGCCGGGATGGGGACAGGGACGGGGCTGGAATGGGGACCGGGATGGAGCCGGGATGGGGACAGGGATGGGGCCGGGATGGGGACAGGAATAGGACAAGGATGGGGTTGTAATGGAACAGAGATGGGGCAGGGGATGGAGATAGGATGGGAATAGGGATGGAGCCGGGATGGGGCCGGGATGGGGACCGGGATGGAGCTGGGATGGGGACCGGGATGGGGACCGGGATGGAGCCGGGATGGAGCCGGGATGGGGACAGGGATGGGACCGGGATGGAGCCGGGATGGGGACAGGGATGGGACCGGGATGGGGACCGGGATGGAGCCGGGATGGGGACAGGGATGGGACAGGGATGGGGTTGCGATGCCGCCGCCTCCTCCCCGCTCACACCGGGAGCTCTGAAGCGGCGCAGGAGCGGCCGGGGGAGTTCGGGACCCTCTGTGAGAGGAGGGGGACACCCACCCGCGTGCCTCAGCTTCCCCTCCCTCCTTCCCAACATCCCACCTCATCCCCGCGGGGTTTGAGGCCGCTGAGGGAGGGACGGGCAGCCGTAGGACCTGGGGGTCACCCCGAGCCCCCCTTTCCTTGCAGCCCCCGCCATGGCCTCGCTGGGCGAGGAGACGCCGCTGATCGGGGGTCGCTCCTGCAGCCTCTCGTCGGCCGAGAGCGGCACCCTGCAGGTGCTGCTGTACCACCGGACCCCCGCCCCCCGCCGGACCCCCGAGCCCCGCGGAGCCCCCGGGCCCCGCAGAGCCCCCGGCAGCGCCGGCGGAGCGCTCAGCTTCACCTGCGGCCAGCACACGGCCGAGGAGCTGTGCGTGCGAGCGGCCAAAGCCTGCGGTGAGCCCGGCCGGGAATGGGGGAATGGGGTGGGGAGTCGGGGTGTGGGAACGGGGGTGCTGGGGGTGGGAATGGGGGTGCTGGGGTGGTGGTTTTGGGTGTGGGAATTGGGTTCTGGGTGTGGGATTGGAGGTTTGGGTGTGTGGAATTTGGGTTCTGGGTGTGGGAATTTGGGTTCTGGGTGTGGGATTGGAGGTTCTGGGAATTTGGGTTCTGGGGGTGGGATTGGAGGTTCTGGGAATTTGGGTTCTGGGTGTGGGATTGGAGGTTCTGGGAATTTGGGTTCTGGGTGTGGGATTGGAGGTTCTGGGAATTTGGGTTCTGGGTGTGGAATTGGAGGTTCTGGGTGTGGGAATGGGGGTTGTGATGTGGGAATGGGGGTTTTGGGTGTGGGGTTTGGGTGTGGGAATTTGGGATCCGGGTGTGGGAGTGGGATCTTGGAGGGGAGTGGGATTTTGGGTGTGGGAGCAAGGTCCTGGGTGTGGGAATTTGGGTTCTGGGTGTGGAAATTGGTGTTGTGGATGTGAGAGTGGGGTTTGGGTGTGGGAATGGGGGTGCTGGGGGTGGGTTTTGGGGTGGGAATTTGGGGTTTGGGTGTGGGATTGGAGGTTCTGGTGTGGGATTGGTCTGGGGGAATTTGGGGTCTGGTGGGTGGGTGGGAATTTGGGTTCTGGTGTGGATTGGATTGGATGGTTCTGGGTGGGATTGGAGGTTCGTGTGGAGTTGGGGTGGTCTGGGTTGGTTGGGTTTGTGGGGGATTCTGCTGGGTTTGGGTTGGATTGGGGTGGGTTCTGGGTGTGGGAATTTGGGTTCTGGGTGTGGATTGGGGTAATGGTTGGTGTGGAATTGGGTCTGGGTGGGAATGGGTTGGGTGTGATTGGAGGTCTGGGTTGGAATTGGGGTTCTGGGTGTGGGATGGAGTTCTTGGGAATTTGGTTCTGGGTGTGGATTGAGTTCTGGTGTGGAATTGGTCTGGGTGTGGCAATGGGTCTGGATGTGGGTGGGGTCTGGGTGTGGGGTTCTGGATGTAGCAACGGAGTTCAGTGGGGTTCTGGACGTGGGAGTGGGGTGCTGGCTGTGGGAATTGGGGTCCTGGCTGTGAAAATGGGGTGCCCAGGAGTTCTGCCCGTGTGCCACCCGCTCTTCGCCCTGGCCACCGAGGACCTGAGCTGCTGGTTCCCCCCCAACCACGTGTTCACCGTGGACGAGTCCTGCAGCCAGGTCGTGGTGTACCGGATCAGGTGAGCCCCCCGCCCTTCCCTGGCGGCTTTTGGGGTCGTGCTCTGCGGGGCTGAGACCCCCGGGCTGTCCCCGTCAGGTTCTTCTTCCCCAACTGGTGCGGACTGGGGCAGTCCCAGCGCTTCCAGCTGCTGAACGACCGCGCCAGCCCCGTCCTGGACTACCCCGTCATCGATTACCTGTTTGCCCAGGTGAGCGCCGCCAGCCTGGCCCCTCCCCCTCCTCCACCTTCTCCTTCTCTCCTCCTCTTCATCCTCCTCCAACTCTTCCTCCTTCACCTCCTCCTTCACCTCCTCCTCACCTCCTCCACCTTCTGCTTCTCTTCCTCCACCTCTTTCACCTCTTTCTCATCTTTCTCCCCTTTCTCCTCCCACCTCCTCCTCTTTCTCTTCCTTCTCTTCCTCCACCTTTACCATCTCCTTCTCCTCTGTCTTCTCTCTCTCTTCTTCCTCCACCGCTACCATCTTCTCCTCCTCTCCTCTTCCTCCCCGGAGCTGCTCGTGGACCCCACAGTGGGCACAGGACACCCCAAGTTGCCGAGATGGGCTCGCTCTGTCCCCTGGGGGGGGGACAGGGAGGCACAGCCCGGGCAGGACGGGACTCCCGGGGGCTCTGTGCCACGGGCGGGGGTCTCGGGGGGCGGCAGGACCCCCCCTGAGGTTCGTGCCCCGCGCAGTCCCGCAGTGATTTCGTGTCGGGCCGCGTGTCCGTGGGGCTGAGCCTGCCCACGCAGGAGCAGTGCCTGGGCCTGGCCGTGCTGGACATGCTGCGCATCGCCAAGGAGCGGCGGCAGAGCCCGGCGCAGGTGTGCAGGCACGTCAGGTGAGAGCGGGGACAGCCCGGCAGGGCTGGCGATGGACTGAAACCCACGGGGACAGGGGGGCACCGTGGGGACAGCCTGACACCCCTGGGGACAGCCTGACAACCCACGGGACAGCTGAACACCGTGGGGACAGCCTGAAACCCACTGGGGACAGTGAAGCCACGGGGACAGCTGAAACCCCTGGGGACAGCCTGAAACCCACGGGGACAGGGGGCACCGTGGGGACAGACTGAAACCCCTGGGGACAGCCTGAAACCCACGGGGACAGGGGGGCACCGTGGGGACAGCCTGAAACCCCTGGGGACAGCCTGAAACCCACGGGGACAGCCGTGACACCCCTGGACAGCCTGAACCCGGGACAGGGGAGCACCTGAACCCTGGGGACAGCCTGAAACCCACTGGGGACAGGGGAGAACCGTGGGGACAGCCTGAAACCCCTGGGGACAGCCTGAAACCCACGGGGACAGCCTGAAACCGTGGGGACAGCCTGAACCCACTGGGGACAGGAGCACCGGGACAGCCTGAAACCCCTGGGGACACCCCGAACAACCGGGGACACAAACCCCTGGGACACCCAAACCTGACACCCCTGGGACACCCCAACACCCCCGGGGACACCCAACACCCCCTGGGACACCCCAACACTCCCGGGACACCTCCCTGAGGACACCCAACACCCCCGAGGACACCCCAACCCCCGGGACACCTCAATACCCCCTGGGACACCCCAACACACCCCTGAGGACACCCCAACACTCCCCTGAGGACACCCAACACCCCCAGAGATCCCTCTGAGGACCCAACACCCCAACAACCCTGGGACACCAACCACGGACACCTCAACCCCTAGAACACCCCCCAACACTCCCCTGGGACACCCCAACACACCCGGGGACACCTCAATACCCCCTAGGACACCCCAACACTCCCCTGAGGACACCCCAACCCCCCGGGACACTTTTGGGGGTTCCCCGAGGACACCCCCGCGTTCCCTCGCCGCCCCGGGCACACACACACAGCTCTCCTGCTCCCGCAGTTACAAGCGGTGCCTGCCGGCCGCGCTGCGCAAGCAGATCGAGCAGCACAACTTCGTGACCCGCCAGCGCCTCCGCCGCCGCTTCTGCCGCTCGCTGCGGCTCCTCGGGGGCTGCCAGGCGGACGGGCCGCACCTCAAGCTCAAGTACCTGCTGGACCTGGAGCGGCTCCAGCGCCGCCGCAGCGAGGAGGTTTTCCAGGTGCGCTCGCCCGGCTCGGCAGCGCCCATCGCCATCCACGTGTGCGGAGACAGCGGCGTGGCTTGGAGCTGCGGAGGCTCCGAGGTGAGACCGGAGGGGTTGGATGCGGTGCGAGGGGGGGGCTGGAGGATGGAGTTGTCACCCTCGGTGTCGCCTGGCAGAACCGCCAGCACTTCTGCGATTTCCCCGATATCGCCGACATCAGCATCAAGCAGGCGGCGAGCCGCGATGGTGGCCCCGTGGAGAACCGGCTGGTCACCGTCACCAAGGCGGACAGCAGGGCGCTGGTGAGGCTGGAGAGAACTCGGGGAGCCCCGGGAGGGCTGCGGGGGACAAAGGGGGTGACGCCAAGGTCGCCACAGGAGGTGGAGTTCGCCACGCTGAGGGAGGCTCGGTCCTTCGTGGCTCTGCTCGATGGCTACTACCGGCTGACGGCGGATGCCCAGCACTACTTCTGCAGGGAGGTGGCCCCTCCGCGGCTGCTGGAGGACCTGGAGAATCAATGCCACGGGCCCATCAGGTGGGGCACGGGAATCCTCCCCCTCCCCGAGCAGCCCCCAGCCCCAGGGGTCGCGGGAAGGGAGGGGGCGGCGGGTCCAGCCGGGGGTCTGCAGGGTTTGGGGGCGGGTGGGCGTACGGGGAGGGGGGGTTGCCAGTCCCCGAGGGGCACCACGGCCATCCCCGCCGCTCTGGGCAGCGCCGAGTTCGCGGTGAACAAGCTGGAGGCTGCCGGGGGAGCGCCGGGGCTGTTCCTGCTGCGCCGCAGCCCGCAGGATTTCGACAGTTACCTGCTGACGGTGTGCGTGCAGGTGAGAGGGGCACCGGCGCCGGCTGGGGGGGACGGGACCGCGGCATCACCGGGGGTTTGGGGGGTCGGGACCGCGGGACCGGGCAGGGGGGGTATGGGGGGTCGGGACCGCGGCATCACCGGGGGTTTGGGGGGTCGGGACCGCGGGACCGGGCAGGGGGGCCTGGGGGTCGGACCGCGGCATCACGGGGTTGGGGGTCGGGACGCGGTACGGGCAGGGGGGGTTGGGGGACGGGACCGCGGCATCACCGGGGGTTTGGGGGTCGGACCGCGGACCGGGCAGGGGGCCTGGGGGGTCGGACCGCGGCATCACCGGGGGTTTGGGGGGTCGGGACCGCGGTACCGGGCAGGGGGGGCTTGGGGGGACGGGACCGCGGCATCACCGGGGGTTTGGGGGGTCGGGACCGCGGGACCGGGCAGGGGGGGCTTGGGGGGACGGGACCGCGGGACCGGGCAGGGGGGGTATGGGGGGTCGGGACCGCGGCATCACCGGGGGTTTGGAGATGACGGGACCGAGGTACCGGGCAGAGGGTTTGGGGGGGACAGGACCGCGGCATCACCGGGGTTTTGGAGGCGACCGAGACTGCGGGACCCCTGGGGTTTGGGGAGACAGGACCGTGGTATTCCGGGGGTTTGGGGGTGACGGGACAGCGGTACCGGGCAGGGTGGGCTTAGGGGACGGGACCGCGGTATTACCGGGGGTTTGGGGGATCCGGGTCCGTGGTACCGGGCACGGGGGTTTGAGGGGGCCTGGGACAGCTGTATCGGGCAGGAGGGGTTGGGAGGGCCGGGACCGTGGGACCACCGGGGGTTTGGGGGTGTCGGGACTGCGGTACCACCGGGGGTTCAGGGTGGGTCGGGACCGCGGGACCACCGGTGGCTTGGAGGGGCCGGGACTGAGGCAAACCCGGGGATCTGGGGGGGGCGGTGGGGGGGGGGTGTCGGAACCGCGGTACCCCCGGGGATTTGGGGAAGGGGTGTCGGGACCGCTGCACGCCTGGGAATTTGGGGAGCCGGGATGGCGGCACCACTCAGGGGGGTTTCGTCACCAGGACGGCAACCCCAGCCGGGCACCCGCGGAGGGGCTGGGGGGCTCCCGGGGGGTCCTGCCCGCGCTGATGCCGGGGGTCTCCCCGCACAGACCCGCTCGGGCCGGATTACCGGCGGTGCCGGATCGGGCGGACGAGGCCGGGCTCTGGCGGCTGGCGGGGGTGGCGCGGCGCTTCTGCAGCCTGCGGGAGCTGCTGGGCACCTACGGGCAGCGGGCGCTGCAGGCGGAGGGGGCGCAGATGCGCCTGGAGGTGGCCTGTGCCCCCCGGGCCAAAGGTGACAGCGGGGAGAGGGGGCGGGGAGGTCACCGAGTGGACGTGTGATGTCACTGAGTGGATGTGTGATGTCACTGAGTGAGCTGTGATGTCATAGAGCGACTGTGATGTCATTGAGTAGCAGTGTGTTGTCACAGAGTGGATGTGTGATGTCACAGAGTGGATGTGTGATGTCACAGAGCGACAGTGATAATACTGAGTGTCTGTGTGATGTCAGTGAATGGCTGTGATGTCATAGAGTGAGCTGTGATGTCACAGAGCAGCTGTGATATCACAGAGCGGCTGTGTGATGTCACTGACTGGATGTGTGATGTCACAGAGTGGTTGTGATGTCACAGAGCAGCTGTGTGACATTATTGAGTGGATGTGTGATGTCACAGAGTGGCTGTGATTCCATAGAAAAACTGTATGATGACACTGAATGGATATGTGATGTCACAGAACATATTGTGACATCACAGGCTGTCTATGCGACATCACCTAGTGGGTTATGATGTCATATGATGGTTGAGTGACATCACAGAATGGTTGTGGTGTCGCAGAGCAGGCTGGACATCACAGGGTGTCCAGGTGATGTCACAGATATGCTGTGATGTCACAGAGGGACTGTATGATGTCAGGCTGGTCTGTGATCTCACAAGATGCTTGTGTGATGTCAGACTGCTCCGTGACATCACAGGCTGCTCGTGTGATGTCACAAAGCTTGCTGTGACATCACAGCGTGGCCGTGTGACGTCACAGACCAGCCCGTGACCCCACAGAGCGCCTGTGACGTCACGGCCTGTCCGTGTGTCATCACAGTCGGGGTCCCCCCCCCCCTTTTCCCCTCCCCCCAGAGAAGTCCAACCTGCTGATTGTGCGCCGCGGGCTCCCCCCGCCCCCCGGCTCCCCCCCGGCCGCCCCCCGGCGCCCCCCGCAGATGATGTTCCACACCATCGACCCCCAGAGCCTCACCTGGGTACGTCCAGCACCACGGGGGGCTGGGGGGCGACACCCGGGGGGGCGGCAGGACCCCCCCTGTCAGCGCCCCCGTGTCCCCCCCCAGGGCGAGAGCCTGGGCCAGGGCTCCTTCACTCACATCTACAGCGGGGTGAGGAGCGAGCGGGGCGGCGAGCACGGGCCCCGCCAGAGCCCCGTGGTGCTCAAGGTGCTGGAGAGCGGCCACCGCAACCGCCTGGAGGTGAGCAGGGCGTGCCGGCCTTCCTCTCCAGGTCTGGGGCCGCTCGGTTTCTCCAAAGCTTGTTTTGCCCTCTGGTTGCAATCACGTCGGGGTCGCCATCTGTGGCCAATAATGCGCGGCGCGGGTTTTCTCCGAAAACGGCTCGTAGGGATGGGTCCGACCCTGTTTATTAGGAATGAATTTTGTAAAACTCAGTTTTAGATGTTTTGCCGCTGTGGTTGGTGAGATAAAGGCAACTCCTTCACCCACGCTGGGCAAACCAGAGGGATGTCAAAAGAAAATCTTCCCACAGAAAGAATTCCAGACTTGAGTTTCGGTTACAAAAACAATCCCGGTGTTTACGTTCGAGCTGCGCAAATAAGCTTCAGAAACCCCAAAACATCAGGAAAAAACGATCTTTAGAAACTCAGAAGCTCCAGGCTTGCCAAAGCAGACCACAGGGGGTGGCACTGGCATTTTCAGGGTCCTAACACCCACCCTGAGCCCCTCTCTCCCCATCCCAGTCCTTCCTGGAGGCCGCCAGCACCATGAGCCAGCTGTCCCACAAACACCTGGTGCTGCTGCACGGCGTCAGCCTCGGCAAGGACAGTGAGTGCCCGGCGGGCTGGTGGCCACGGGGCCACCTGGGCATGCCCTGAGCACAGGGTGGGCACCCCCTGACCCCGGGTGGTCCCCAGGTGTGATGGTGCAGGAGCACGTCCGGCACGGGCCCCTGGACCTGTACCTGCGCAAGAACCGCGGCGCCGTGGCCACCGGCTGGAAGCTGATGGTGGCCAAGCAGTTGGCCTACGCTCTCAACTACCTGGTGAGCCCACCCTGGAGGGGGCCAGCAGCTCCTGGTGTCCCCGGGCCCTGGCCTTGTCCCCTGGATCTTCGGGATCTGCGTCCCTCGGGTCCTGACCCTGCAGCAGCAGCACGGGCATGGCTGCATGCATGGCCGAGCATCCCACACATCCAAATCCCGTGGGTCCCACACATCCAAATCCCGTGGGTCCCACACATCCAAATCCGTGGGTCCCCACATCCAAATCCGTGGTGCCAGAAATCCACAACCCTGTGGTCCCACAAATCCAAATCCTATGGGTCCCACACATCCATCCACACTCCTGTGGTCCCACACATCCAAATCCTGTGGGTCCCACACATCCAATCCTGTGGGTCCCACACATCCAAATCCTGTGGGTCCCACAATCCACACCCCCATGGATCCACAAATCCAAATCCCATGATCCCACAATCCAAATCCCGTGGGTCCCACACATCCAAATCCTGTGTGTCCCACACATCCAAATCCTGTGGTGTCCCACACATCCAAATCCTGTGGTGCCAGCAATCCACACCCATGGATCCCACAAATCCAAATCCTATGGTCCCACAAATCCACACCCTGGTCCCACAAATCCACATCTTATGGGTCCCACAATCCACACCCGTGGATCCCACAATCCAAATCCTATGGGTCCCACAAATCCACACCCATTGGATCCCACAAATCCAAATCCCATGGTCCCACAATCCAACCACACCCCATGGATCCGCACATCCAAATCCCATAACATCAAATCTGATCTGCATCCACCCATAGATCACACAATCCAAATCCCATGGATCATCCACCATAAATCCCCACAACCCATGGATCCCACGAATCCCACCCCAGTGGATCCCACAAATCCAAAGTCCCACAACCCACCCATACCCACAAATCCAAATCCCTGGATCCCACACACCACACCTCCAATCCTCCACCCAAAACCCATAAGATCCCCCCTCCAACCTGGAACTGCCCCCAATCCCACAAACACCTCCATACCCCATATCCCACTGATCCCATGGATACCCCATACCCAATCCCATAGACATACCCACCCCATGAATGCCCCACACCCTATCCACACCCCGATCCCATAAATCTCCATCCCACACCCCCATATCCCTTGGATCCCACTGATCCCATGGATCCCCACCCCACAGCCTCCAACCCCACATCCCATAGATCCCCTCCCATGGATCCATACCTCACACCCCATATCCCACTGATCCCATGGATCCCACAGTCCCCCCTCAGTGCTCCCCAGCCCAGCCCCCCAGGGCCTGGCACCACCCCGAGGGTCCCGACCCCTTTTCCCCCCATCCAGGAGGACAAGAAGATCCCACACGGGAACGTCTCTGCCAAGAAGGTGCTGCTGGCCCGGGAGGGGGCCGGGGGGAGCCCCCCCTTCATCAAACTCAACGACCCCGGGGTCAGCATCACCGTCCTGGCCCGGGAAAGTGAGTGAGGGGTCCCGGGAGGGGCTGGGATTGGGGTTCTGGCTTTGGGTACGGGGTCCTGGGCTCATCATCCTGGGGAATGCTGGCTGTGGGATCTGGATTTGGGGTCCTGGTTCTGTGTTCATCCTCCTGGGGGAATGCTGGCTGTGGGATCTGGGTTTGGGGTCCTGGTTCTGGGGTCCTGGTTCTGTGCTCCTCCTCAAAGTGGGTCCTGGCTGTGGGATCTGGATCCCAGCTCTGGATTTGAGGTCCTGGTTCTGGGTTTGGGGTCTTGGTTCTCGGTTTGGGGTCCTGGTTCTGTGTTCATCCTCCTGGGGGAATGCTGGCTGGGGGATCTGGGTTTGGGCTCCTGGTCCTGTGTTCATCCTCCTGGGGAATGCTGGCTGTGGGATCTGGGTTTGGGGTCCTGGTTCTCGTTTGGGGTCCTGGTTCTGTGCTCCTCCTCAAAGTGGATCCTGACTGTGGGATCTGGATCCCAGCTCTCAGTTTGGGGTCCTGGTTCTGGGGTCCCAGTTCTGTGCTCCCCTGAAAGTGGGTTCCTGGCTGTGGGATCGGGATCCCAGTTCTGGGTTTGGGGTCCTGGTCCTCTCCTCACCCTCCATGGGGAATCCTGGCTGTGGGCTTGGAATTTGGGGTCCTGGTTCTGAGTTTGGGACCCTGGTTCTGAGTTTGGGGCCCTGGTTCTGAGTTTGGGGTCCTGGTTCTGTGCTCCTCCTCAAAGCGGCTCCTGGCTGTGGGATCTGGATCCCAGCTCTGGATTGAGGTCCTGGTTCTGGGTTTGGGGTCTCGGTTCTGGGTTTGGGGTCCTGGTTCTGGCTTTGGGGTCCCGCTCCGTGCTCCTCCCCAGTGCAATCTCCTGGCTGTGGGCTCTGGACCCCCCTCACCAAACTCAACCACCGCGGGGTCAGCGTCCCCCTCCTGTCCCGGGCAGTGAGGGGGGGTCCTGGAGGGTCCGGGGGTGTCCGTGGGTGCTGAGCGGATCCCGGGGTGCTGAGCCGATCCCGGGGGTGCTGAGCTGATCCCGGGGTGCCGAGCCGATCCCGGGGGTGCCGAGGGGATCCCGGGGTGCTGAGCGGATCCCGGGGTGCTGAGCCGATGCCGTGGGTGCTGAGCCGATCCCGGGGGATGCTGAGCCGATCCCGGGGGTGCTGAGCCGATCCCGGGGGTGCTGAGCCGATCCCGGGGGTGTGAGCCGATCCCGGGGGTGTTGAGCCGATCCCGGGAATGCTGAGCGGATCCCGGGGTGCTGAGCGGATCTCGGAATGCTGAGCGGATCCCGGGGTGCTGAGCGGATCCCGGGGGTGCTGAGCGGATCTCGGGAATGCTGAGCGGATCCCGGGGTGCTGAGCGGATCCCGGGGGTGCTGAGCCGATCCCGGGAATGCTGAGCCGATCCCGGGAATGCTGAGCCCATCCCGGGGGTGCTGAGCCGATCCCGGGGGTGTTGAGCCGATCCCGGGGGTGCTGAGCCGATCCCGGGGGTGTTGAGCGGATCCCGGGGGTGCTGAGCCCATCCCGGGGGTGCTGAGCCGATCCCGGGGTGCTGAGCGGATCCCGGGAATGCTGAGCCGATCCCGTGGTGCTGAGCCGATCCCGGGGTGCTGAGCCGATCCCGGGGGTGCTGAGCCTATCCCGGGGTGCTGAGCGGGTCCCGGGGGTGCTGAGCCGATCCCGGGAATGCTGAGCCGATCCCGGGAATGTTGAGCGGATCCCGGGGTGCTGAGCCGATCCCGGGGGTGCTGAGCCGATCCCGGGTGCTGAGCCGATCCCGGGGGTGTTGAGCGGATCCGGTGCTGACCGATCCCGGGGGTGCTGAGCCGATCCCGGGGTGCTGAGCCGATCCCGGGGTGCCGCAGCGCTGGTGGAGCGGATCCCCTGGGTGGCCCCCGAGTGCCTCAGCGAGCCCGGGAGCCTGGCGCTGCCCGCAGACAAGTGGGGCTTCGGAGCCACGCTCTGGGAGATCTTCAGCGGGGGGAACATGCCCCTGAGCCTGCTGGAGCCCCGGAGGGTGAGGCTGGCCCTGGAATCCCGCGGGATCCCGGCATTCCTGACACACCCCGCTACATCCCAGCCCTTCTTCCCTGCCTAATTCCATCCTGTAAATCCCATCCCATCATCCCATATTCCTATATTTCCATTATCCCATCATCTTCCCATCCCATTATCCCATCTTCCCATCCCATCCCATTATCCCATCCCATATTCTCATTATCCCATCCCATTATCCCATATTCCATCAATGCTATCCCATATTCCCATTATCGCATCTTCCCATCCCATTATCCCATTATCCCATCTTCCCATCCCATTATCCCATCCCATATTCCCCTTATCCCATCCCATATTCCCATCCCATTATCCCATATTCCATCAATGCCATCCCATATTCCCATTATCCCATCTTCCCATCCAATTATCCCATCCCATATTCCCCTTATCCCATCCCATATTCCCATCCCATTATCCCATACTCCATCAATGCCATCCCATATTCCCATTATCCCATCCCATTATCCCATCTTCCCATCCAATTATCCCATCCCATATTCCCCTTATCCCATTATCCCATACTCCATCAATGCCATCCCATATTCCCATTATCCCATCCCATCATCCCATAAATCCCATATTCCCATCCCATAATCCCATATTCCACCAATGCCATCCCATATTCCCATTACCCCATCCCATCATCCCATAAATCCCATATTCCCATCCTTCCTCTCCTTCCTCCAGCTCAGAGCGCTCCAGGGGCTCTTTTTGGGGGGTCCCGCACCCCCCTGACCCCCCTGACCCCTCCCTGACCCCCCTGTCCCCCTCTCCGGCAGAAATTGGAATTCTACCAGAGCCGCCGGCAGCTCCCGGCTCCCAAGTGGCCGGAGCTGGCCGCGCTGGTGGCCCAGTGCCTGGACTACGAGCCCCAGCGCCGGCCCTGCTTCCGCGCCCTCCTCCGCGACCTCAACAGCCTCATCAGCTCCGGTGGGCACCGGCGCTGGGCCTGGGGGGGGCACGGGGGGCACCCCACAACTGCCTCCCCCCCCTCACCCCCAATGCCAACCCCCCAGACTACGAGCTGCTCTCGGAGCTGAACCCCGCGGACGCGACGCTCCGCGAGGGCTTTTGGGGTCACGAGTCGCTGGCCATGAGCCCCGACCCCGAGCACTTCCAGGAGCGGCACCTCAAGTACATCTCGCTGCTGGGCAAGGTGGGGGGCACGGGAGAGACCCCCGAAACTCTGCCCGGCTGGGTTTGGGGTGGGGGATATCCTGGTTGTGCCCAGGGATGGTTTCTGAGCGTCCCTCTCCGTGTGGGGGATTTTTGGGAGGGGTTTTGGGGTGCCTCAATGCCCAGTTCCCTGAACCCAGGGAGATTTTGGGAGGGATTTTGGGGGTTCCCCAAAGCCCAGTTCCCTGAACCCAGGGAGATTTTGGGAGGGGTTTTGGGGGTTCCCCAAAGCCCAGTTCCCTGCACCTAGGAGGATTTTGGAAGGGATTCTTGGGGTGCTCTAATGCCCAGTTCCCTGAACCCAGGGAGATTTTGGGAGGGATTTTGGGGTTCCCCAAAGCCCAGTTCCCTGCACCCAGGGGGATTTTGAAGGTGCCCCAAAGCCCAGTTCCCTGCACTCAGGGGGATTTTGGGGAGGGATTTTGGGGGTGCCCCAATGCTCAGTTCTCTACACCCAGGGGGATTTTGGGAGGGATTTTGGGGGTGCCCCAAAACGCAGTTCCCTGCACCTAGGAGGATTTTGGAAGGGATTCTTGGGGTGCTCTAATGCCCAGTTCCCTGAACCCAGGGAGATTTTGGGAGGGATTTTGGGGGTGCCCCAACGCCCATTTCCCTGCACCCAGGGGAATTTTGGGAGCGTGGAGTTGTGCCGCTACGACCCCCTGGGTGACAGCACGGGCGAGCTGGTGGCGGTGAAGAAGCTGCAGCAGGATTCGGCCAAGGAAATCCGGGATTTCGAGAGGGAAATCCAAATCCTGCACTCGCTGCAGCACGACTTCATCGTCCGGTACCGGGGAGTCTGCTACAGCCGCGGTGAGCTGGGAATGGGGTGGGAATGGGTAAGGAATGGGGCTGGGAATGGGGTGGGAATGGGGTGGGAATGGAGTAAGGAATGGGGAAGGGAATGGGGTGGGAATGGAGCTGGGAATGGGGAGGGAATGGAGTAAGGAATGGAGCTGGGAATGGGGAGGGAATGGAGTAAGGAATGGGAAGGGAATGGGGTGGGAATGGAGCTGGGAATGGGGAGGGAATGGAGTAAGGAATGGGGAAGGGAATGGGGTGGGAATGGAGCTGGGATGGGGCTGGGAATGGGGTGGGAATGGAGCTGGGAATGGGGCAGGGAATAGGGCTGGGAATGGGGTGGGAATGGAGTAAGGAATGGGGTGGGAATGGAGCTGGGAATGGGGAGGGAATGGAGTAAGGAATGGGGAAGGGAATGGGTGGGAATGGAGCTGGGATGGGGCTGGGAATGGGGAAGGGAATGGGGCAGGGGTGGGGCTGGGAATGGGGAAAGGAATGGGGTGGGAATGGAGTAAGGAATGGGACAGGGAATGGGGCTGGGAATGGGGTGGGATTGGGCTGGGAATGGGGCCGGGAATGGGGAGGGGAATGGGACAGGGATGGGGCTGGGAATGGGGCAGGGAATGGGGCCGGGATCAACCAGGGATCCCCCGGTGCCGGCTCCGGCCGTGCCGGGGCTGCCTTTGGCCGCAGGGACGCGCGGGCTGCGCCTGGTGATGGAATTCCTGCCCAACGGGTGCCTGCGGGATTTCCTGCAGAAGAACCAGCCCCGCCTGGAGCACGGCACGCTGCTCCTGTACGCCTGGCAGATCTGCAAGGTGGGACCAGGGGGGAACTGCTGTCCCGGACGGGGCTGGAACCGTGCCAGGGGTCATTGTCCAGCCGGGATCATTGTCCAGCCCCGGGGATGCTGCAGGATCCTGTCCCTCCTGGCCGGAGCAATGCCTTGGTCATTGTCCAGCTGGAATTTGGTCCAGTCCTGGTGTTGCTGCTGGGTCCTGATCCCTGGAAGCAGCTGCATCCTGGCCAGAGCAATGCCAAGGGTCACCCAAGGGTCACCCAAGGGTCACCCAGGGGTCACCCAAGGGTCACTGTCCAGCCCTGGGAATGCTGCTGGATCTCGGTCCCTGACAGTGGCTCTATCCTGGCCGGAGCAATGCCAAGTGTCACCCAAGGGTCACCCAAGGGTCACCCAAGGGTCATTGCCCAGCCCTGAGGATGCTTCTGGATCCTGTCCTGGCCATCCCAGCTGGAGCAATGCCCCCCTCACCCCTCGGGTGTGCTCCAGGTGGGATGAGCCCCCCGGGACCCTCATCCGGGGGGGGTTGCCCAACCCTGGTGACGCTGCCGGGTCCCCGCAGGGCATGGAGTACCTGGGGGCGCAGCGCTGCGTGCACCGCGACCTGGCCAGCAGGAACATCCTGGTGGAGAGCGACAGCCACGTCAAGATCGGCGACTTCGGGCTGGCCAAGCTGCTGCCGCAGGACAAGGATTACTACGTGGTGCGGGAGCCCGGCCAGAGCCCCGTGTTCTGGTGAGGGGGGGCTGGAATTCCAGCGGGATCCCGGGCTCAAGATGCCCTTTTCCTGGGATCAACCTCTCCTTTTCCCGAGCTCAGCGCGCCCTTTTTCCCGGTGCCCAGAATCCCCTTTGCGCGAGGCTCACCATCCTCTTTTCCCGGATCCCAGCACGCTCTTCTCCCAGGACTCGCCATCCCCTTTTCCCGTGGTTCACCCCCGCCTTTTCCCGGTGCCCGGAATCCCCTTTTCCCGGACTCACAATCCTCTTTTCCCAGGGCTCAGCCCCGCCTTTTCCCAGATTTCAGTCCCTTTTCCCGGGACTCAGCACCCACTTTTCCCAGGGCCCAGAATCCCCTTTTCCCGGGCTCACCACCTCCTTTTCCCGGGGCTCAGTCCCCACTTTTTCCCGGATCTCAGCCCCCGCTTTTCCCAGGATTTACTCCCCCTTTTCCCGGATCCCACCCCCCCCCCCTTCCCTGTGCCCAGAATCCATTTTCCCTGTGCTAACCCCCCCTTTTACCCGGGGTCAGCCCCCCCTTTTCCCATGGTTCATCATCCCCTTTTCCCGTGGTTCAGCAGCACCTTTTCCCGTTGCCCATTCCCCTTTTGTTACCCACATCCCATTTCCCGGATCCCCCCCACCCTTTTTCCCTTCTCCCACTCCCTTTCCCCTCTTCCCACCCTTTCCCCTCTCCCACCCCCTTTCCCCTCTCCCACTCCCTTTTCCCTCTCCCACCATCCTTTCCCTCTCCCACCCCCTTTTCCCTCTCCCACCCCTTTCCCTCTCCCACTCCCTTTTCCCTCTCTCCCCCCTTTTCCCTCTCGCCTCCCTTTCCCCTCTCCCACCCCCCTTTCCCACTCCCACCCCCATTTCCCACTCCCACATCCATTTCCCTCTCTCCCCCCCTTTCCCCTCTCCCACCCCCTTTTCCCTCTCCCATCCCCTTTTCCCTCTCCCACCCCCATTTCCCTCTCCCATCCCCTTTTCCCTCTCCCTCCCTTTCCCCTCTCTCCCCCCTTTTCCCTCTCCCCCCCTTTTCCGTCTCCCACCCCCCTTTTCCCACTCCCTTTTCCCTCTCCCATCCCCTTTCCCCTCTCCCCCCTTTTCCCTCCCCCCCCTTTCCCCTCTCCTACTCCCATTTCCCTCTCCCACTCCCTTTTCCCTCTCCTACCCGCTTTTCCCTCTCTCCCTCCTCTCCCCCCTTTTCCCTCTCCCCCCCTTTTCCCTCCCCTTCCCTCTCCCCTTTTCCCTCTCCACCCCTTTTCCCTCTCCTCCCGCCCCTTTCCCTTTCCCTCTCCCCCCCTTTTCCCTCCCCCACCCCTTTTCCCTCTCCCCCCACTTTTCCCTCTCCCATCCCCTTTCCCCTCTCTCCCCCCCTTTCCCTCTCCCATCCCCTTTTCCCTCTCCCACCCCTCCCTCCATTCCCCTTCCCTCCCACCCCTTTCCCTTCTTCCCTCTCCCACCCCACCCTTTCCCTCTCCCACCCTCCACCCCTTTCCCTCTCCCACCCCTTTTCCCTCTTTTCCCCACCCCCATTTCCCTCTCCCACACCCTTTTCCCTCTCCCACCCCCATTTCCCTCTCCCACCCCCATTTCCCTCTCCCACACCCTTTTCCCTCTCCCATCCCCTTTTCCCTCTCCCATCCCCTTTTCCCTCTCCCACCCCCCCTTTTGCTGCCCACCCCCCTTTCCCCCCACACAGGTACGCTCCCGAATCCCTCTCCGACAACATCTTCTCCTGCTCCTCGGACACCTGGAGCTTCGGCGTGCTCCTCTACGAGCTCTTCACCTACAGCTCCAGGAGCAGGAGCCCCTCGGAGGTGACCCCCCCTCCTCCCAGGCGACATTCCCAAAACACCAAGCCCACCCCTGGCACCCACCGTGATCCCCCCCATCCCTTTCCCCGCAGGAATTCCTGCGCATGATGGGCACCGCTCGCCCCTCCCCACATCCTCTGCCAGCTCCTGGAGCTCCTCAGGGATAACCGGCGCCTCCCGGCACCCCCCGCTGCCCCCCGGAGGTGACACCGGCTCGGGAGGGTTGGGGTGGGCGCTGCTGAAACCCGGGGTGCCCACCCTGCCCTGACCCCCTCGCCGTGTCCCCTTTTCCCACCCCCTTCCCACGTTTTTTCCCCCGCAGGTGTACGAGGTGATGTCGAGCTGCTGGGCTTTCGCCCCCGCCGCCAGACCCGCCTTCGCCCAGCTCGCCCCCAAAATCGAAGCGCTGAGGGATGGATGGAGAAAAATTCGGGGGTAGAAACACCCGGTGGGACCCCCCGGGTTATGGGAGGCTTCCTTGGGGTTTGAGGGGTGGGGCAGGGGCAGAGCCCCCACCTCGCTTTGCTACATCGAACCCTCCCCTCCTCAGCCTTTCGGATTTTTTTTTCTCCTTCCGTGGCAGAATTCAGCGTTATTTGGTTAAAATTTGGTCATTTTTCAATCCCTTCCGCTTTTTTTCCCTCCCTCCATGGCAGAGTTCAGCCTCATTTCATTAAAATTTGGTGAATTTTCCATCCCGTCTGCTTTTTCCCTCCTTCCATGTCAGAATTCACCCTCATTTCATTAAAATTTGGTGAATTTTCCATCCCTTTGGCTTTTCCCCTTTTTTTTCCCTCCCTCCATGGCAGAGTTCAGACTCCTTTTATTAAAATTTGGTGAATTTTCCATCCCTTTTCCCCTTTTCCCCCTTTTTTCCCTCCCTCCACGTTGGTGAATTTGGGACAGGGTCAGACCCAGGGGTGGCTCCGTCCCCGATGTCACCAGGAGCCACCAAACCCCCCTGGAAAGACCCCCAGGAACCTCATTTATGGGATGGGATTTATGGATGGGATGGGAATGGGATTTTATGGGATGGGATGACATGGATGGAAATATGGATTTATGGGATTGGGATGGGAATATGGATTTATGGGATTATGGGATTGGATGGGATTTATATGATTTATGGGATTGGATTTATGTAATTTATGCGATTTATGGATTGGGATGGGAATATGGATTTATGGGATTTACGAATTGGATGGAATATGGGATTTAGGGGATTTATGGACTGTGATGGGAATATGGGATTTATAGGATTTATGAGATTGGGATGGGAATATGGGATTTATGGGATTTATGGGACTGTGATGGGAATATGGGATTTATAGGATTTATGAGATTGGGATGGGAATATGGGATTATAGGATTTATGGATTGAGATGGAATATGGGATTTATAGGATTTATGAGATTGGGATGGGAATATGGGATTTATGGGATTTATGAGATTGGGATAGCAATATGGATTTATGGGATTGGGATGGGAATATGGGCGTTATAGGATTTATGGGATTGAGATGGGAATATGGGATTTATAGGATTTATGGGATTAGGATGGGACTATGGGATTTATGGGCTTGGGATGGGAATACGGGATTTATGGGCTTCCAGGGCTTTCTGGGCTTTAGGGGCCGTGCGCCGTGGCAGGAAGGAGCCGGGAGCCAGGCACTTCCTTAGAAAATAAACTGTTTAATAAAAGAACAGCTCCTGCTCCCTGCACAGCGCGGGCGGGCGGGAGCGGGAGGCGACGGGAACGGGGACAGGAACAGGAACGGGGACCAGAACCGGGACAAGAACGGGACAGGAACGGGAGGAGAAGGAGGAGGAAGAGGAGGAGGAGGAGCCCCCTCCCCCGCCCGCCCCCTTCCAGTGTTTCCAAATTCTCAAAACAAATTCCGGGTGGGGCGGGGGGGGGGCTCCGGGAGCCGCTCAGGATCCCGCCAGGTAAATCCCTGTGGAGGGAAGGATTGGGGAGGAAAGGATTTGAGGGGTGGGCAAGGGACCCCTCCCCACCCCCCAGCCCAGGAGAGTGGAGAGAAGGGAAAGGGAAGCTCGGCTCCGTGGGGAGCTGTGGGGATTGGGTTCCCCAAAAAGGCAGGGAAGGGACCCCGAGTGGGAACGGGACCCCCGAGTACCCCAAAGGGCAGGGAAGGGACCTCAAATACCCCAAGGAATGTACCCCAAAAACCCCAGGAAAGGACCCCAAATACCCCAGGAAAGGACCCCAAATACCCCAAGGAATGTACCCCAAATACCCCAAGGAATGTACCCCAAAAACCCCAGGGAAAGGACCCCAAATACCCCAGGGAAAGGACCCCAAATACCCCAAGGAATGTACCCCAAATACCCCAAGGAATGTACCCCAAAAACCCCAGGGAAAGGACCCCAAATACCCCAGGGAAAGGACCCCAAATACCCCAAGGAATGTACCCCAAATACCCCAGGGAAAGGACCCCCAAATACCCCAAGGAATGTACCCCAAATACCCCAAGAATGTACCCCAAATACCCCAGGGAAAGGACCCCAAATACCCCAAGGAATGTACCCCAAATACCCCAGGGAAAGGACCCCAAATACCCCAAGGCACACACTCCAAATACCCCAACGAACGCACCCCAAATACCCCAAGGAACACACCCCAAACACCCCAGGGAAGGGACCCCAAATACCCCAGGAAAGGGACCCCAAATAGCCTAAGGAAAGGACACTAAATCGCCCAAGGAATTCACCCCAAGCCCCCCAAGGAATGACCCCAAATCCCCCAAGGCACACACCTCAAACCCCCCAAGGCATTCACCCCAAACCCCTCAGAGCACACACCCCAAACCCCCCAAGGCATTCAACCCCAAACCCCCCAAGGAATTCACCCCAAATCCCCCAAGGCATTCACCCCAAACCCCCCAAGGCACACACCCCAAACCCCCCAAGGAATTCACCCCAAACCCCCCAAGGAATTCACCCCCAAACCCCCCAAGGAATTCACCCCAAATCCCCCAAGGCACACACCCCAAACCCCCACAAGGAATTCACCCCAAACCCCCCAAGGCATTCACCCCAAACCCCCCAGAGCACACACCCCAAACCCCCCAAGGCACTCACCCCAAACCCCCCAAGGCACACACCCCAAACCCCCCAGACACCCCCCACCCCCCACCAGCCCCCGGGGACAGCCAGAACCCCCCGGGCTGTGGGGCAGGGACGCCCCCAAACCCCATTTTCCCCCCCGTACCTGTGGCAAATCTCTTTTTGACCAGCGAGAGGCGGTACCCGGCTCCCGCCAGCTCCAGCTCCACCCCCGACAGCGTGCTGCCCTCGCTGCTGAACTGGGCAGCCACGGGACTGGGCTTACTGGGACCACCCCGCGGCTCCCAGCTGGCCCAGAGCCGCCCACAGCCTGCGGGGATGGGGTCGTGGAAACGGCAGGGTTAACAGGAGCACGGGGTTAACAGGAGCACAGGGTTCAGGGAATCACAGGGTTAACAGGAGCACAGGGTTAACAGGAGCACAGGTTCAGGGAATCACGGGTTAACAGGAGCACAGGGTTAACAGGAGCACGGGTTAACAGGAGCACGGGGTTCAGGGAATCACGGGGTTAACAGGAGCACAGGGTTAACAGGAGCACGGGTTAACAGGACACGGGGTTCAGGGAATCACAGGGTTAACAGGAGCACAGGGTTCAGGGAATCACGGGTTAACAGGAGCACAGGGTTAACAGGAGCACGGGGTTCAGGGAATCACGGGTTAACAGGAGCACAGGGTTAACAGGAGCACAGGGTTAACAGGAGCACGGGGTTCAGGGAATCACGGGGTTAACAGGAGCACAGGGTTAACAGGAGCACAGGGTTGAGGGGATCACGGGGTTAACAGGAGCACAGGGTTCAGGGAATCACGGGGTTAACAGGAGCACAGGGTTGAGGGATCACGGGGTTAACAGGAGCACAGGGTTCAGGGAATCACGGGGTTAACAGGAGCACAGGGTTCAGGGAATCACGGGGTTCAGGGAATCACGGGGTTAACAGGAGCACAGGGTTCAGGGAATCACGGGGTTAACAGGAGCACAGGGTTAACAGGAGCACAGGGTTCAGGGAATCACGGGTTAACAGGAGCACAGGGTTCAGGGAATCACGGGTTAACAGGAGCACGGGGTTCAGGAATCACGGGTTAACAGGAGCACAGGGTTAACAGGAGCACAGGGTTCAGGGAATCACGGGTTCAGGGAATCACGGGTTAACAGGAGCACAGGGTTCAGGGAATCACGGGTTCAGGGAATCACGGGGTTAACAGGAGCACAGGGTTCAGGGAATCACGGGTTAACAGGAGCACAGGGTTCAGGGAATCACGGGGTTCAGGAATCACGGGTTAACAGGAGCACAGGGTTGAGGGAATCACGGGTTAACAGGAGCACGGGGTTAACAGGAGCACAGGGTTCAGGGAATCACGGGTTCAGGGAATCACGGGGTTAACAGGAGCACAGGGTTCAGGGAATCACGGGGTTAACAGGAGCACAGGGTTCAGGGAATCACGGGGTTCAGGAATCACGGGTTAACAGGAGCACAGGGTTGAGGGAATCACGGGGTTAACAGGAGCACGGGTTAACAGGAGCACAGGGTTCAGGAATCACGGGTTAACAGGAGCACGGGGTTAACAGGAGCACAGGGTTCAGGAATCACAGGGTTAACAGGAGCACAGGGTTCAGGGAATCACAGGTTAACAGGAGCACAGGGTTAACAGGAGCACGGGTTCAGGGATCACGGGTTAACAGGAGCACAGGATTGAGGGATCACAGGGTTAACACGTACACAGGATTCAGAGAATTCACAGGATCACAGGGTTAACAGGATCACAGGATTCAGGAATCACAGGTTAAAAGGAGCACAGGATTCCGGGAATTCACAGGATCACAGGTTAACAGGATCAACAGGAGCACAGGGTTAACAGGATCACAGGGTTAACAGGATAACAGAATTCAGGGAAATCACAGGATCACAGGGTTAACAGGATCACAGGGTTAACGGGATCACAGGATTCACAGGATAACAGAATTCAGGGAATTCACAGGATCACAGGGTTAACAGAAATCACAGGGTTAACGGATCACAGATTCACAGGATCACAGAATTCAGGGAATTCACAGGATCACAGGGTTAACAGGATCACAGGGTTAACAGAAATCACAGGGTTAACGGGATCACAGGATTCACAGGATAACAGAATTCAGGGAATTCACAGGATCACAGGGTTAACAGGATCACAGGGTTAACAGGAGCACAGGATTCAGGGAATTCACAGGATCACAGGGTTAACAGAAATCACAGGGTTAACGGGATCACAGGATTCACAGGATCACAGAATCACAGGATTAACAGAATTCACTGAATTCACAGAAACACAGGATTCAGAGAATCACAGAATTCAGAGAATCACAGAAATCACAGGATTAACAGAACCATGGGATTCAGAGGATTCACAGAATCCCAGAAAATTCACGGAACTCTCACGATTCACAGAACCACAGAATGTTTCTGTTTGCGATGCTGTGAGTTTGATTTTTTTGTTTTGGGGATGTTGTGTGTTTGTTTTTTTGTTTTGGGGTGTTTGTGTGGGGATTTTTTTTGCTTTGGAGATGTTGTGCATTTGTTTTTTTTTGTTTTGGGGGTGTTTGTATTTGGGTTTCTTTTTTTGGGTTTTGGGGGTGTTTCTGTAGGGTTTTTTTTTTTTGTTTTGGGGTGTTTGTGTGTCCCCCCAGCCTCACCTCCCTGCCCCGGGGCTCCAGGGATGTCCAGCAGCTTCCAGAGCAGCCGCTTCTCCTCCAGGTTCCTGCGAGGGTGAGGGGATGTCCTGGAGCCCCCACACACCCCAAAATCCAGCCCTTCCCACCCTCCTTACCCCATCAGCGCCCCCATTCCCAGTTCAGGGTCCCCATTCCCCATTCCCCATTCCCCATTCCCAGTTCAGGGTCCCTATTTCCCAGTTCAGGGTCCCCATTTCCCAGTTCAGGGTCCCCATTCCCAGTTCAGGTCCCCATTCCTCATTCCCAGTTCAGGGTCCCCATTTCCCAGTTCAGGGTCCCCATTCCCCAGTTCAGGGTCCCCATTCCCAGTTCAGGGTCCCCATTCCCCATTCCCAGTTCAGGGTCCCCATTTCCCAGCTCAGGGTCCCCATTTCCCAGTTCAGACCCCAACCCTGCATCCCCCACCCCGTTGAGCCGCAGGACCCCAGACCCCACATCTCTCACCCTATTCATCCCCAGGGACCCCCATCCCTCCTTCCCACCCCATTCACCCCCAGGGACCCCAACCCCACATCCCTGACCCCATTCACCCCCAGGGACCCCAGACCCCTCCTCCCTACCCCCATTCCCCCCAGGTACCCCATTCCCTCCATCCCCGCGCCCCATTCCCCCATACCCGCCCCCCATTCACCCCCAGAGACCCCATTCCCCCCATCCCCGCCCCAATTCACCCCCAGGGACCCCAGACCCCACATCCCTGACCCCATTCACCCCTAGGGACCCCAGACCCCTCCTCCCTGACCCCATTCCCCCCGTCCCCGCCTCCATTCCCCCCATCTCCGCCCCCATTCCCCCATCCTCCCCCATCCCCGCCCCTCCATTCCCCCATTCCCCCATTCCCCCCATCCCCATCCCCCCATTCCCCCCCATCCCCCATTCCCCCATTCCCTCCATCCCCGCCCCCATTCCCCCATTCCCCCATTCCCCGATTCCCCCATTCCCCCATCCCCGCCCCCATTCCCCCATCCCCGCCTCCATTCCCCCCATTCCCCCATTCCCCCATTCCCCCCATCCCCGCCTCCATTCCCCCATTCCCCCATTCCCCCGATTCCCCCATCTCCCCGATTCCCCCATTCCTCCATTCCCCCATTCCCCATTCCCCGATTCCCCCATTCCTCCATTCCCCGATTCCCCCCGATTCCCTCCATTCCCCCCATCCCCATTCCCCGATTCCCCCATTCCCCCATTCCCCCGATTCCCCCATTCCCCCATTCCCCGATTCCCCCATTCCCCCATTCCCCGATTCCCCGATTCCCCCATTCCTCCATTCCCCCATTCCCCCATCCTTCCCCATTCCCCCATTCCCCCCATTCCCCCATTCCCCGATTCCCCCATTCCCCCATTCCCCCGATTCCCCCATTCCCCCATTCCCCATTCCCCGATTCCCCCATTCCCCCATTCCCCGATTCCCCCATTCCTCCATTCCCCCATCCCCATTCCCCCATTCCCCCCCATTCCCCGATTTCCCCCATTCCCCGATTCCCCCATTCCCCCCCCATTCCCCATTCCCCGATTCCCCCATTCCCCCATTCCCCCATCCCCATTCCCCCATTCCACCATTCCCCCCATTCCCCGATTCCCCCATTCCCCCATTCCCCCATTCCCCATTTCCCCGATTCCCCCATTCCCCGATTCCCCCCATTCCTCCATTCCCCATCCCCATTCCCCATTCCCCCATATCCCCCATTCCCCCCATTCCCCGATTCCCCCATTCCCCCATTCCCCGATTCCCCCATTCCCCCATTCCCCCATTCCCCCATTCCCCCATTCCCCCCCGATTCCCCCATCCCCATTCCCCCATTCCCCCCATTCCCCGATTCCCCCATTCCCCCATTCCCCGATTCCCCCATTCCCCATTCCCCCATTCCCCCATTCCCCCATTCCCCATTCCCCGATTCCCCCATTCCCCCATTCCCCCATTCCCCCATCCCCATTCCCCCATTCCCCCATTCCCCGATTCCCCCATTCCCCATTCCCCCATTCCCCGATTCCCCCATTCCTCCATTCCCCCATCCCATTCCCCCATTCCCCCATTCCCCCATTCCCCCCATTCCCCCGATTCCCCGATTCCCCGATTCCCCCATTCCCCCATTCCCCCATTCCCCCATCCCCCCTCCATCCCCGATTCCCCCATTCCTCCATTCCCCCATTCCCCATTCCCCCATTCCCCGATTCCCCCATTCCCCCCATTCCCCCATTCCCCGATTCCCCGATTCCCCGCATGCCGGTACCAGCTGGCGGGGGGCTGCAGCCGCAGGTTGCCCAGGGGCTCCTCGAGCGGCAGCAGCACCTGCACGTTGCCCAGGGGCACGGGCGGCGCCAGCGCGGCCCCGTTGTAGCCGTACTCCACCGAGACCCGCGTGGCGCCGGGCGAGCAGAGCCAGCGCACCGCGAGCCGCAGCGGGGCCGAGCCCGGGCCCAGCCGCGAGAACTGCGGGCAACGGCACCGGCATATGGGCGACTGGATTGATTGGGGATTGGGATATGGGGGATATGGGGGATTGGGGATGGGGCATTTGGATTGGGATTGGGGATTGGGGATTGGGGGGATTGGGGGATTGGGATTGGATGGGGGATTGGGATTGGGATATGGGGATTGGGGGATTGGGATTGGGGGATTGGGGATTGGGGATGGGATTGGGGGATTGGTTGGGGATTGGATTGGGTTGGGGATTGGGGGATTGGGATGATGGGGATTGGGGTATGGGGGATTGGGGGATTGGGGTATGGGGATTGGTATGGGGATTGGGGATATGGGGGATTGGGATATGGGGGATTGGGGTATGGGGGATTGGGGATTGGATTGGGGTATGGGGGATTTGGTATGGGGATTGGATATGGGGATTGGTATGGGGGATTGGGGATTGAGGTTGGGGATTGGATTGGGGTATGGGGATTGGATTGGGTATGGGGGATTGGGGATTGGATGGGGTATGGGGATTGGGGTATTGGATGGGTATGGGGGTGGGATTGGATGGGTATGGGGGATTGGGGTATGGGGGATTGGGGTTGGATTGGGATATGGGGGATTGGGGTATGGGGATTGGATTGGGGGATTGGGGTATGGGGATTGGGAATTGGATGGGGTATGGGGATTGGGGGTTCGATTTGGGTATGGGGGATTGGGGTATGGGAGATTTGGGGTATAAGGGGATTGGGGTATAGGGGGATTGGAGATTAGGGGTTGGGGGGGTTGGGGTATGGGGGGATTGGGGTATGGGGGATTGGGGTATGGGGTATGGGCAATTGGGGTATGGGGGGATTGGGGTATGGGGGGATTGGGGTATGGATTGTTTCGAGTTGTATCATAGCGTATTGTACTATATTATATCATATATTATATATTATATTATATTGTATTTCATTATATTATAGTGTATTATATCATAATATATATATCCCGGCCAAATCAACTTTTTTAAAATTTTAATTTTATTTTTAAACTTTAAATTTTTACATTTAAAACTTTTAACATAAACCCTAAATTAAAAAAAAAAAAAAATATCAAATGCTAATTTTTAAATGTTACTTTTAAAATATTAATTTTAAAATATTAAATTTTAAAATATTATATTAAATTTTAATATTTAAGTTAAATTAAATTTAAAATTCTCCCCCCGGGGGGGCTCACCTGGTACTTGAGCAGAGGCACGTTGTAGTAGGAGGCGGCCGGGCTCTGCTCCGCCTGCCGCTGCAGGTGCCCGCTCAGCGCCCCCATGTTCAGCCAGAAGTCCTTGGTGCTGGGGTCGCTCTGGGAGGGGTCGCTGGGGGCACAGGGGGAGCAGGTCTGGGTACCCCCAGAACCGGGCAGTGCAGCGCCCAGCTCCAAAGGAGCGCCACGGGGTGTCCAGACTGATGGGATCCCCAAAATCCCAATAGCCGGCTCCCTGTTTCTGCACCCACTGCATTCCCAAGATCCCGAGACCCCCAGGAACCCCCAAAATCCCAATACCCAGCTCCCCATTGCTGCATCCCCTGGATCCCCAAAATCCCAATACCCAGCTCCCCATTGCTGCATCCCCTGGAACCCCAAATCCCAATACCCAGCTCCCCATTGCTGCATCCCCCGGATCCCCAAATCCCAACACCCAGCTCCCCAGTGCTGCATCCCCTGGATCCCCCAAATCCCAATACCCAGCTCCCATCATGCATCCCCTGGAACCCCAAAATCCCAACACCCAGCTCCCATCACTGCATCCCCTGGAACCCCCAAATCCCAATACCCAGCTCCCCAGTGCTGCATCCCTGATCCCAAAATCCCAATACCCAGCTCCCATCACTGCATCCCCTGGAACCCCCAAATCCCAATACCCAGCTCCCCATTGCTGCATCCCCTGGATCCCCAAAATCCCAACACCCAGCTCCCATCACTGCATCCCCTGGATCCCCAAAATCCCAACACCCAGCTCCCATCACTGCATCCCCTGGAACCCCAAAATCCCAATACCCAGCTCCCATCACTGCATCCCCTGGAACCCCAAAATCCCAATACCCAGCTCCCCAGTGCTGCATCCCCAGGGACACCAGGAACTCCCAAAATCCCAATACCCAGCTCCCCAGTGCTGCATCCCCTGAAACCCCCAAATCCCAATACCCAGCTCCCCATTGCTGCATCCCCTGGAACCCCCAAATCCCAATACCCAGCTCCCCATTGCTGCATCCCCTGGAACCCCCAAATCCCAATACCCAGCTCCCCATTGCTGCATCCCCTGGATCCCCCAAATCCCAACACCCAGCTCCCCAGTGCTGCATCTCCTGGATCCCCCAAATCCCAATACCCAGCTCCCCATTGCTGCATCCCCTGGAACCCCCAAATCCCAATACCCAGCTCCCCATTGCTGCATCCCCTGGATCCCCAAAATCCCAACACCCAGCTCCCATCACTGCATCCCCTGGATCCCCAAAATCCCAACACCCAGCTCCCATCACTGCATCCCCTGGAACCCCAAAATCCCAATACCCAGCTCCCATCACTGCATCCCCTGGAACCCCAAAATCCCAATACCCAGCTCCCCAGTGCTGCATCCCCAGGGACACCAGGAACTCCCAAAATCCCAATACCCAGCTCCCCAGTGCTGCATCCCCTGGAACCCCCAAATCCCAATACCCAGCTCCCCATTGCTGCATCCCCTGGATCCCCAAAATCCCAATACCCAGCTCCCATCACTGCATCCCCTGGAACCCCAAAATCCCAATACCCAGCTCCCATCACTGCATCCCCTGGAACCCCAAAATCCCAACACCCAGCTCCCATCACTGCATCCCCTGGAAGCCCAAAATCCCAATACCCAGCTCCCCAGTGCTGCATCCCCTGGAACCCCCAAATCCCAATACCCAGCTCCCCATTGCTGCATCCCCTGGATCCCCAAAATCCCAACACCCAGCTCCCATCACTGCATCCCCTGGAACCCCAAAATCCCAACACCCAGCTCCCATCACTGCATCCCCTGGATCCCCCAAATCCCAATACCCAGCTCCCCAGTGCTGCATCCCAGGGACACCAGGAACTCCCAAAATCCCAATACCCAGCTCCCCAGTGCTGCATCCCCTGGAACCCCCAAATCCCAATACCCAGCTCCCCAGTGCTGCATCCCCTGGATCCCCAAAATCCCAATACCCAGCTCCCATCACTGCATCCCCTGGAACCCCAAAATCCCAATACCCAGCTCCCATCACTGCATCCCCTGGAACCCCAAAATCCCAATACCCAGCTCCCATCACTGCATCCCCTGGAACCCCAAAATCCCAATACCCAGCTCCCCAGTGCTGCATCCCCAGGGACACCAGGAACTCCCAAAATCCCAATACGCAGCTCCCCATTGCTGCATCCATCACCTCCCAAAGTCCCTCTGTCCCCCGGACACCCCAAAACCCGCCACCAGCCCCACACCGTTGTCCCCCCCATCCCCGTGTCCCGCTATCCCCTGCTATCGCCGTGACCCCGTTATCCCCCCGCAAACCCCCCGTTATCCCGACTATTCCCGCTATCCCCGTTATCCCCTTGGCCCCCCGTGTCTCCGCTATCCCCGTGTCCTCCCGTTATCCCCCCGTTATTCCCGGTGTCCCCGTTATCGCCCCTCTGCCCCCGCATCCCCCCGCTATCCCCGCATCCCCCCGCTGCCCCCGCTATTCCCGCATCCCCCCGCTATCCCCGCATCCCCCCGTTATCCCCGCATCCCCCCGCTATCCCCGCATCCCCCCGCTATCCCCGCATCCCCCCGTTATCCCCGCATCCCCCCGCTATCCCCGCATCCCCCCGTTATCCCCGCATCCCCCCGCTATCCCCGCATCCCCCCGCTATCTCCGCATCCCCCGTTATCCCCGCATCCCCCCGCTATCCCCGCATCCCCCCGTTATCCCCGCATCCCCCCGCTATTCCCGCATCCCCCCGCTATCCCCGCATCCCCCCGTTATCCCCGCATCCCCCCGCTATCCCCGCATCCCCCCGTTATCCCCGCATCCCCCCGCTGTCCCCGCTATCTCCGCATCCCCCGTTATCCCCGCATCCCCCCGCTATCCCCGCATCCCCCGTTATCCCCGCGTCCCCCCGCTATCCCCCCGCTATCCCCGCATCCCCCCGTTATCCCCGCGTCCCCTCGCATCCCCCCGTTATCCCCGCATCCCCCCGTTATCCCCGCGTCCCCCCGCTATCCCCCCGCTATCCCCGCATCCCCCCGCCATCCCCGCACCTGTAGAGCAGCTCGGCGTTGGGCAGGAACTGCTCGATGGCTCCCGCGTTGAGCAGGCGAAAGCTGAGCACGGGCGGGGCGGCGGCGCCGCCGAACACGCGCACGATGCCGGCGGGGAAGGACATGGTCAGCTCGCCCGTCACCTTCACCAGGCAGCTGCCGGGGACACGCCCAGGGGTCAGCGGGGACACCCCCGGCAGCCGGGAGGGACCCCCGGGACCCCCCCCCCCGTACCTGTCGGCGTCGCGCCCCTTGAAATAGGCGTGCACGTACTCGGTGAAGGCGGTGGCCACGGGCAGCGCGTCCTGCGAGCCCAGCACCACCGGGCTGGGACCGCGCGCCAGGCCTGGGGAGGGGGGCAGAGGGCTCAGGGCACGGCCGGGACCCCCCCATCCCCTCCCCTGCCACCCCAAAATCTGCCCGGCACGCACCGAGCGCCGGCGGGGCCACGGCGAAGAAGCCGCGCTCGCCCAGGCTGGCGGGCGCCGAGTGCGAGGGGCCGCAGCTCCAGGAGGGCGAGGGGCTCAGCGAGCGCGACTGCCGGGGCAAGGCGGGGGGCGGTGGGTGTCTGCACCCCCGGATTCTGCGCCCCTGCATCCCCCAACCCCTGCATCCCCCGAATTTTGGACCCCAGTGACCCCTCCTGCATCCCCCGAATTCTGCACCCCTGTATCCCCCGAATTCTGCACCCCTGTATCCCCCACCCCGCATCCCCCGAATTGTGCACCCCTGCATCCCCCAATCCCTGCAACCCCCGAATTCTGCACCCCTGTATCCCCCACCCCGAATTGTGCACCCCTGCATCCCCCAACCCCTGCAACCCCCAACCCCTGCAACCCCCGAATTCTGCACCCCTGCATCCATCGCATCCCTGTACCCCCGAATTCTCAAAGTCTGTATCTTCGCATCCGGCATCCCTTAAATCCCGAATCCCTGATTTCCCACATCCTATAATATCCCTGAATTCCCGCATCCCCGAATTCCACACACCCCCTTCCGTCCCTGAATTCGCACATCCCTGCATCCCCAAATTCCCACATCCCTGAATTCCCACGCCATTCCATCCCCGAATTCCCACATTCCCACTCTCCTCCACCCCACACCCCACACCCCTTCCCCAAGCCCCCAGGGAATCCCCTCCCAGTGCCCCCTCCCCGGCGCTGCCATTCCCATACTGGGAGCACTGGGGAGCCGGAGGGTGCCTGCCCGCCCCTCCCGGGGGTCCCCACGTCCCCCCCCCCAGCCCGGGGGTCCCCGCGCCCCCCGCACCAGGTCGCTGTTGCTGCCCGCGGCCGGCGGCCGCTTGGAGCGGGAGCGGCGCGGGGGGGCCACGAGAGGAACATCCCGGGGGGCAGCGCCGGGCCGAGAGGGGCCGGGGTCTGGGGGGCACGAACGGGGGGGTCAGGGGAGAGCCCCGACACGGCAGGACCACCCCTGGGGATACAGGACCACCCCCCTGGAACCAGGACCCCCCCCCCTCGGGATGACCAGGACCACCCTCCGGAACCCAGGACCCCCCCCCTCGGGATCCAGGACCACCCCGGGATCCAGACCCCACCACCCCTCCGGTAACCCAGGACCCCCCCTCGGATCCAGGACCACCCCCCCACCTCGGACCAGGACCCCCCCTGGAACCAGGACCCCCCCCACCTCGGGATCCAGGACCACCCCGGGAACCAGGACCCCCCCCCTCGGGATCCAGGACCACCCGGGATCCAGGACCACCCCCTAGGTGCAGGACCACCTCCAGGGAACCAGGACCCCCCCCTCGGGATCCAGGACCACCCCGGGATCCAGGACCACCCCTCCGGTACCCAGGATCCTCCCCCCTTGGGATGCAGGACCACCCTCCGGGAACCAGGACCCCCCCCTTGGATCCAGGACCATCCCCCAAGGATTCAGGACCTCCCCGAGATCCAAGACCACCCCTGGAAACCCAGGACCACTCCCGGGATCCAGAACCCACCCTGGGGACCCCCGGGGAGCCCCCCGGGATCCAGGACCCTCCCCGGGGACCCAGCAGGGGCTCCGAGATGCCGGGAGGTGGAGGTGGGGTAAGGGGGGGACAGAATTTGGGGTAATTAAGGGTCAGAATTGGAGGGAATGGGGGGCAGGTTTGGGTTATGGGGGGCAGAGTTGGGGCAATGGGGGGCACAGGTTCAGGATAATGGGGGGCAGAGTTTGGGGTCACTGGGAGCAGGGTTAAAAATAATGGGGGCAGAGGGGGGGGGAGGTGTGGGGGGGTTTATGGGGAGTTGGGACAGGACATTTAGGGGTACGTGAGAGGGGGCACAGCGGATTAAACGGCGATTGATATGGGGCAGAGTTTGGGGTCACAGGGAGTCGGGGGATTTAGGGGTAACGGTTGGGTCACTGAGTTTTTAGAGTTTGGTCACAGGGAGTCGATTTAGGGGTAACGGGGCAGGTTGGGTCATGAGTTTGAGGTCACAGGGAGTCAGATTTAGGGGTAACGGGGGGCAGTGGGGAGGGGAGTTTGGGGTCACTGGGGGCGAGAGTTTGGGGTCCAGGGGATGAGTCAGATTTAGGGGTAACGGGGCAGAGTTGGGGAGGCAGAGTTTGGGGTCCAATCTTAGGGGGCAGAGTTTGGGGTCACTGAGGGGGCATGAGTTTGGGGTCACAGCGAGTCAGATTCGGGGGCGATGGGGGCAGCTCCCCCCTCCACTCACTCACCCGGCTCCGACTGCAGCGGGGGGGTCCCCGCCGCGACCCCCCTCGCTCAGCCCGACCCCCGCCCCTTGGCAGCCCCAGGGCGAGGGGCTGGAGGACTCCCCCCCGCTCGGGGGGGCCGGCGAGGAGGAGGAGGAGGAGGCCGAGTTGGAGGAAGGCCGCGTCGGGGGGGGCTGCTCCCCACCGGGGCTGCGGGGTCTGCCCCAGGCCGGGGGCTCCCCAAAAGGGTCCGGCGAGGGGGCTTCCCACGGGGCGCTCAGACAGCGGCTGCGACCCCGGGGCGCCACCCCCGCGTCCCCCCAAAGCCCCTCGGCGCCGGGGCCGCTGAAAACGGCGAAGTTGGGGGGCTCGGGGAGGCGGCCGGAGGGGCTGCGGGGCCGGGGGGTCCAGGCGCTGCCGGGAGGGGCGGGGGGCGGCGGCGGAGGGTCCGGTTTGGGGCTCTGCGGTGTCCCCGGTTGGGGGGTCCAGGGCCGGGAGTCCGGGGAGGGTCCGGGCGCGGGGTGCGAGGGGGAGTCGAGCCCCGAGTCCTCCACGTTCTCCGGGGACGAGGAGGAGAAGGGCGACGAGGACGAGGTGAGCACGTAGGAGCGGGGGGCTGCGGGGGCAGCGCCGGTCAGAGCGCGGCCCCCTCCCCTCTTTTTTTTGTTTTTTTATGGGGGGGGGGGGGGGGAAGGTTTCCTATCCCACCTTCCCAAAAAATCCTCACCCGGGAATTCCTCGGCTTCGAACGCCGACTCCAGGGGGGGCCCGAAGAGAGCGGCCGAGGGCAGCGTGTCCTGGGGGGGCTTCCCGGGGCCGCTGCGACAGGGAAGGGGAGGAGGGGGGCTCAGAGCCCACCGCGACCCCCAGGATGGAGGTGCCCCCATCCCTCTCGCCCTACCTGTTCACCTGCGCCGCCGGGAGAGCCTGCCGCGCTGTCACCTGCGGAGGGGACACTGCACTGCACACACAACCCCAGGACCACCGTGTGCCCCCCAAAATCCCCAGGAGCCCCCCACCCCAGCCTCACCCGCGCCAGGGTCCTCGGGGTCGGGGTCACTGCAGCCCAGCGCTGGTCCTGCGGGGAGGGGGGATGTCACTGACGGGGACACGGCCGGGGGTCAAGGGGGGACTCCAGGGAAGTGGACAGGAAAGGTCAGGAGAGGTGCACTGTCCCCAGGGATTGGGATCAGGGGGTCACTGCCCAGGGTGGGTCAGGGAGGGTGGCACTGTCCCAGGGAGGATCAGGAGGGTGGCACTGTCCCAGGGGGGATCAGGGGTATGTCAGGAGGGGGGCCGTCCCAGGGAATTGGATCAGGGAGAGGTGGCACTGTCCAGGGAAGGGTAGGGTGGCACTGTCCCCAGGGATTGGGATCAGGGAGGGTGGCACTGTCCCCAGGGATTGGGATCAGGGAGGGTGGCACTGTCCCCAGGGATTTGGATCAGGGAGGGTGGCACTGTCCCCAGGGACTGGGTTTAAAGGGTGGCACTGACCCCAAGGATTGGGATCAGGAGAGGTGGCACTGTCCCAGGGAGAAGGGGTCAGGAAGGGTGGCACTGTCCCCAGGGATTTGGGATCAGGGAGGGTGGCACTGTCCCCAGGGACTGGGGTTCAAGAAAGATGTGATGTCCCCAAAAATGAGGTTTAAGGAAGGGTGGCATTGTCCCCAGGGGAGGGGGTCTCAGGAAGGGTGACATTATCCCCAGGGGAGGGGTCTCAGGAATGATGTGACATACCCCAGGGGAGGGGTCTCAGGAATGATGTGACATTATCCCCAGGGGAGGGGTCTCAGGAATGATGTGACATTATCCCCAGGGGAGGGGTCTCAGGAATGATGTGACATTATCCCCAGGGGAGGGGTCTCAGGAATGATGTGACATATCCCCAGGGGAGGGGTCTCAGGAATGATTTGGTGCCCCCAGGGGAGGGGTCTCAGGAATGATGTGCCCCCAGGGGAGGGGTCTCAGGAATGATGTGACATTATCCCCAGGGGAGGGGTCTCAGGAATGATGTGACATTATCCCCAGGGGAGGGGTCTCAGGAATGATTGGTGCCCCCAGGGGAGGGGTCTCAGGAATGATTGTGCATTATCCCCAGGGGAGGGGTCTCAGGAATGATGTGACATTATCCCCAGGGGAGGGGTCTCAGGAATGATGTGACAATCCCCAGGGAGGGGTCTCAGGAATGATTTGGAGCCCCAGGGGAGGGGTCTCAGGAATGATTTGGATCCCCAGGGGAGGGGTCTCAGGAATGATGTGACATTATCCCCAGGGGAGGGGTCTCAGGAATGATGTGACATCCCCAGGGGAGGGGTCTCAGGAATGATGTGACATCCCCAGGGGAGGGGTCTCAGGAATGATTTGGAGCCCCCAGGGGAGGGGTCTCAGGAATGATGTCCCAGGAGGGGTCTCAGGAAGTGACATTATCCCCAGGGGAGGGGTCTCAGGAATGATGTGACATTATCCCCAGGGGAGGGGTCTCAGGAGATGTGACTTTATCCCCAGGGGAGGGGTCTCAGGAATGATGTGACATTATCCCCAGGGAGGGGTCTCAGGAATGATGTGACATTATCCCCAGGGGAGGGGTCTCAGGAATGATTGTGACATCCCCAGGGGAGGGGTCTCAGGAATGATGTGACATTATCCCCAGGGGAGGGGTCTCAGGAATGATTGGTCCCCAGGGGAGGGTCTCAGGAATGATGTGACATTATCCCCAGGGGAGGGGTCTCAGGAATGATGTGACATCCCAGGGGAGGGTCTCAGGAATGATGTGACATTATCCCCAGGGGAGGGGTCTCAGGAATGATGTGACATTATCCCCAGGGGAGGGGTCTCAGGAATGATGTGACATTATCCCCAGGGGAGGGGTCTCAGGAATGATGTGACATTATCCCCAGGGGAGGGGTCTCAGGAATATTGATGAGGGTGTGACATTATCCCCAGGGGAGGGGTCTCAGGAATGATGTGACATTATCCCCAGGGGAGGGGTCTCAGGAATGATGTGCATTATCCCAGGGGAGGGGTCTCAGGAACGCTTCGCCCCCCGCCCGCAGCCCCGGCGCCGCTCACGTCCCGCCTGCCTCCGGACGGTGCCCTGCAAGACAAGGGGCCGGGGCTGAGCTGACGCCGGGCGCATCGGGGGGCGCCACCCCCGCGGGACCCCCGCCTCACCGCCAGCCCGGGGGCCAGCACGAGGTTGCCCACGGTGGCCCGGAGCTGCTCCTCGGAGTCGCGGGCGCTGCCGGGCGCGGCGCGGGGCGGCGCGGGTTTGATGTGCACGTGGAAGCGGCGCGGCTCCGCCTCGTCGTAATCGGAATCGCTGGAAGAGCAGCCGGGATTCTCCGCCTCGCCTGAGTCCACCCCCCGGAGTCAAGGCAAGAAATTCCCGCCTGGAATGCCTGCCTGCCTTCCTTGGAGCCTCGCAGGAAATTCCCGGCTGGGATTCACCTTGGATTCTCCGGCCAAAATATCCCCGCTTGGAATTCTTGGAAATTCGCCCTGGGTCCCCCACTGAAGTTTCTGGTTGGAATTAACTCTGGATCCCACAAAAATTCCCAGCTGGAATTCTTTCAATTCCTCCTGGGTCCCATAAAAATTCCTGGCTGAATTTCCCCTGGGTCCCACAAAATCTCCCCAGCTGGAATTCCCCTTGGATCCCCACAAAAATTCCTGGCTGAATTCCCCCTAGGTCCCACAGAAATTCCTGGTTGGAATTAACCCTGGATCCCCCCAAAAATTCCCAGCTGGAATTCTTTCAATTCCTCCTGGGTCCTACAAAAATTCCCAGTTCGAATTCACCTGGATTTTCCCAAAAATTCTTGGTTGGAACTCTTAGAATTCCCTTTGGATCACCCCAAAAATTCCTGGCTGAATTCCCCTGGATCCCACAGAAATTCCAGGTTGGAATTCACCTCTGATTCCCCAAAAAAATTCCCGGTTGGAATTCTTGGAAATGCCCCCAGGATCCCACAGAAATTCCCAGCTGGAATGCCCCCAGATCCTCCCAAAATTCCTGGTTGGAATTCTTGGAATTTCCCTTGGATCCCCCAGAAATTCCCAGTTGAAATTCCCTGTGGAACCCACAAAAACTCCTGGTTGAAACTCCTCCCAGATCCCCCAAAAATTCCTGGTTGGAATTCTTGGAATCCCCCCTGGATCCCACAGAAATTCCCGGTTGGAATCTCCCCGGAACTCCCGGTTTTCCCGGCCCCATCCCAAGGATACTGCGGGCAGTGTCCGGGCGCACGGTGAATCCGTCCTCGTCCACCTCCGGGCAGCCCTGCAGGGACAGATCCTGACATTCCCAGTGCTCCCAGTCTGGGAAGGGCAGATCCCGACATTCCCAGTGCTCCCAGTTTGGGAAGGGCAGCGCCAGGGGGGCACTGGGATCTCACCAGGTTGTTATCCAGAGATTCCCTGGAAAAAGAAAGGGGAGAGGGAAGAGGGTGAGAATTCAGGGATGTGGGGATTCAGGGATGCGGGGAATTCAGGGATGTGGGAATGTGGGAACTGAAGGATTCAGGAATTCATGGATATAGGAGGTGGGAACTCAGGAGTGTGGGAATTCAGGGATGAAACAATGCAGGGATGCAACACTGCCAGGATGCAGGAATGTGGGAATGCCAGGATGGAGGAATGCTGGGATGCAAGGATCCAAGGATGCAGGGATGCCAGGATGCAGGAATGAAGGAATGCTGGGATGCAGGGAATGCCGAGATGCAGGAATGAAGGAACACAGGAATGAAGGGATGCAAGGATGAAGGAACGCCGGGATGCAGGGACAAAGGGATGCAAGGATTCAAGGATGCAGGAATGACGGGATGAAGGGACACAGGGAGGAAGGGATGCAAGGATCCAAGGATGCCGGGACTCAGGGACACAGGGATGCTGGGATGCAGGGACTCAGGGATGCCGGGATGCAGGAACTCAGGGATGCCGGGACTCAGGATGCAGGATCCAAGGATGCAGGGACTCAGGGATGCCGGGACTCAGGGATGCAGGATCCAAGGATGCAGGGACTCAGGGATGCAGGAATGCTGGGATGCAGGGACTCAGGGATGCCGGGACTCAGGATGCCGGACACAGGGATGCCGGGACACAGGATGCCGGACACAGGGATGCCGGGACACAGGGATGCGGACACAGGGATGCAGGAATGCAGGGACACAGGGATGCCGGGACACAGGGATGCCGGGACACAGGGATGCAGGAATGCAGGGACTCAGGGATGCCGGGACTCAGGGATGCCGGGACACAGGGATGCCGGGACACAGGGATGCCGGGACACAGGGATGCGGGACACAGGGATGCGGGACACAGGGATGCAGGAATGCAGGGACACAGGATGCCGGGACACAGGGATGCCGGACACGGGATGCGGGACTCAGGATGCCGGACTCAGGGATGCCGGGACTCAGGATGCCGGGACTCAGGGATGCCGGGACTCAGGATGCCGGGACTCAGGGATGCCGGATGCAGACTTAGGATGCAGGGATGCTGGATGCAGGAATGCTGGGATGCAGGGACTCAGGATGCAGGAATGCAGGGACTCAGGGATGCAGCAATGCCGGGGTGTGCGGGAATGCCGGGATCAGGCTCTCACCCCGCGTCCCGCTCCGCGCTCCCTGGAGCCCAATCCCGGGATCCGGAAGGCTTTGCTGCGGCTGCGCTTGGGCCCTGGGGGCAGCGGGGGGTCAGGGCAGCCCCGCAGCCCCCGGCCCAGGGCTGCAGGCACACGTACTTGCCTTCCTGCGCTGGGGCCAGCCGGTACTCCTCGAAATCCAGCGCTCCTGCACGGAGAGCGGGATCGGACCGGGATTAGAGCGGGATCGGACCGGGATCGGCTGGGGATCAACCCAGGATCGGACAGGGATCAACCCAGGATCGGACAGGGATCAACCCGGATCAGCCTGGGATTGGCCAAGGAGGATCAACCAGGATCCGGGATCAGGCATCAACCCAGGATCAGCCTGGATCAGGCCGGGATCAACCCAGGATCCAGCCCCGGGATCAGGCCAGATCAACAGCAGCATCAGCCCAGGATATCGGCCCAGGATTGGCCAGGATCAACCCGGATCAAGCCCAGGATCGGCTGGGATCAGCCTGGGATCAGCAGGATCAACCAGGGATTAGCCCAGATCAGCCAGGATCAGCCTGGGATCAGCCTGGGATCGGCCAGGACCAGCTGGGATCAGCCCAGGACCATTCCACGCTCACCTGGGATCCATCCCCACCCAGGTGGGACCCCCTGCTCACCTGGGACCCCCCAGCTCACCTGAGACCCCCCAGCTCACCTGGGATCGCCCAGCTCACTTGGGACCCCCCCCAGCTCACTTGGGAACCCCCCAGCTCACCTGGGAACCCCCCCTGCTCACCTGAGACCCCCCCAGCTCACCTGAGACCCCCCCGCTCACCTGGGATCCATCCCCACCAGGTGGGACCCAATGCTCACCTGGGACCCCCAGCTCACCTGGGACCCCCAGCTCACCTGAGACCCCCCAGCTCACCTGGGACCCCCCCTGCTCACCTGGGACCCCCCTGCTCACCTGAGACCCCCCCACTCACCTGGGATCCATCCCCACCCATGGGACCCCCAGCTCACTTGGGACCCCCCAGCTCACCTGGAACCCCCAGCTCACCTGGGAACCCCCCCTGCTCACCTGAGACCCCCCCAGCTCACCTGAGACCCCCCCGCTCACCTGGGATCCATCCCCACCCAGGTGGGACCCAATGCTCACCTGGGAACCCCCCAGCTCACCTGGGAACCCCTGCTCACCTGAGACCCCCCAGCTCACCTGAGACCCCCCTGCTCACCCGGGACCCCCCCCAGCTCACCCTGGGACCCCCCAGCTCACCTGGGACCCCTGCTCCCACCTGGGACCCCCTGCTCACCTGGGACCCCCCAGCTCACCTGGACCCCCCGCTCACCTGGGACCCATCCCCACCCAGGTGGACCGTGCTCACCTGGGACCCCCAGCTCACCTGGCCCCCCAGCTCACCTGGGACCCCCCGCTCACCTGGGACCCCCAGCTCACCTGGGACCCCCAGCTCACCTGGGCCCCCCCAGCTCACCTGGGACCCCCCTGCTCACCTGGACCCCCCTGCTCACCGGCCCCCCCGCTCACTGGGATCCATCCCACCCAGGTGGGACCCCGTGCTCACCTGGGACCCCAGCTCACCTGGACCCCCAGCTCACCTGGGCCCCCCCACCACCTGGGACCCCCAGTCTCACCTGGGACCCCCAGCTCACCTGGGCCCCCCCAGCTCACCTGGGACCCCCCGCTCACCTGGGCCCCCCCAGCTCACCTGGCCCCCCAGCTCACCTGGCCGCTCCCGCCCCGTGCCCTTGCTCTCGGCGAAGCGGCGCAGCAGCATCTCCGTGCCGATGTTCTCCACGTTCTGCTTGAACTCCTCGTGGACCTGGGGGGGGGGCAAAAAAGAAAGGGAAAGGGAGGTGGGATAAGGAGGGGAAGGGGGAATGGGGAGGGGGTCGCTCACCTGGGGACTCACCTGGCCGATCTGCACGTGGGTGTCCTCCACGGAGTGCGAGTAGGAGCCGATGAGCCCCTTCATGTGCCGCAGGTGGGCTTCCTCCACCTCCTGGAAACGCTGGAGAGGGGAAAACGGGGGGTCAGGAAAAGGGGGAACATCCCCAGGGATCGGCACGGGGGCAGGGAGGGGGTTTGGGATGGATGGGATGGCCCCAGGTGGGTGTGGAAGAGTTTGGGATGGGTGGGATGGCCCCAGGTGGGTGTGGAAGAGTTTGGGATGGGTGGGATGGCCCCAGGTGGGTGTGGAAGAGTTTGGGATGGGTGGGATGGCCCCAGGTGGGTGTGGAAGAAAGAGTTTTGGGATGGATGGGATGGCCCCAGGGACATGGAAGGGGTTTGGGAATGGGTGGGATGGCAGGGAACAGGGTTTGGGATGGGTGGGATGGCCCCAGGGACACAGAGGGGGTTTGGGAAGGCATCCCACCCATGCCCATCTCTTTGCCCACCCATGCCCATCCCTGCCCAAATCCCATCCATGCCCAACCCTTTCCCCATCCCAGCGGTTCCCAGCCCTTTCCCCATCCCATCCCAGCTGTTCCCAGCCCTTTTCCCATCCCAGCGGTTCCCAGCCCTTTCCCCAGCCCATCCCAGTGGTTCCCAGCCCTTTTCCCATCCCAGCGGTTCCCAGCCCTTTCCCCACCCCATCCCAGTGGTTCCCAGCCCTTTTCCCATCCCAGCTGTTCCCAGCCCTTTTCCCATCCCAGCGGTTCCCAGCCCTTTCCCCACCCCATCCCAGCGGTTCCCAGCCCTTTTCCCATCCCATCCCAGCTGTTCCCAGCCCTTTCCCCACCCCATCCCAGTGGTTCCCAGCCCTTTTCCTATCCCAGCTGTTCCCAGCCCTTTTCCCATCCTAGCTGTTCCCAGCCCTTTCCCCACCCCATCCCAGTGGTTCCCAGCCCTTTTCCCATCCCATCCCAGCTGTTCCCAGCCCTTTCCCCATCCCATCCCAGCTGTTCCCAGCCCTTTTCCCATCCCATCCCAGCTGTTCCCAGCCCTTTTCCCATCCCATCCCAGCTGTTCCCAGCCCTTTTCCCATCCCAGCTGTTCCCAGCCCTTTCCCCATCCCATCCCAGCGGTTCCCAGCCCTTTCCCCACCCCATCCCAGTGGTTCCCAGCCCTTTTCCCATCCCAGCTGTTCCCAGCCCTTTTCCCATCCTAGCTGTTCCCAGCCCTTTCCCCACCCCATTCCAGTGGTTCCCAGCCCTTTTTCCCATCCCAGCTGTTCCCAGCCCTTTCCCCATCCTATCGCGGCGGTTCCCAGCCCTTTCCCCACCCCATCCCAGCTGTTCCCAGCCCTTTCCCCACCCCATCCCGGCGGTTCCCAGCCCTTTCCCCACCCCATCCCGGCGGTTCCCAGCCCTTTTCCCATCCCATCCCAGGGTTCCCAGCCCTTTTCCCATCCTAGCTGTTCCCAGCCCTTTCCCCACCCCATCCCGGCGGTTCCCAGCCCTTTCCCCACCCCATCCCGGCGGTTCCCAGCCCTTTCCCCACCCCATCCCGGCGGTTCCCAGCCCTTTCCCCACCCCATCCCAGCTGTTCCCAGCCCTTTCCCCACCCCATCCCAGCTGTTCCCAGCCCTTTTCCCTCCCTTCCCCTCGGTTCCCACCATGGCCGAGTCCAGCATGCGCTGCTCGAAGTCGGCGCGGGCGCTGTTGTATTTCTCCACAGCTCTGCGCAGCGCCTCGCCCGCCTTGCGCGACTTCAGCTCCGCCTGCGGGCAGGGACAGGGACAGATCCACAGGGACGGGACAGGGACAGAGCCACAGGGAGGGGACAGGGACAGATCCACAGGAGGGACAGATCCACAGGACGGACAGGGACAGAGCCACAGGGAGGGGACAGGACAGAGCCACAGGGACGGGACAGAGCCACAGGAGGGACAGAGCCACAGGAGGACAGGGACAGAGCCACAGGGAGGGGACAGAGCCACAGGGAGGGGACAGAGCCACAGGGAGGGGACAGAGGACAGCCAGATTGTCAGGGACAGGACAGGAGACGGTGGGGACAGCCGGGGGACAGTTGGGACAGCAATAGGGATTTTCAGGGATGGGGACAGGGGACAGTTGGGGGACAGTGACAGGGATCATCAGGGATGGGGACAAGGAACAGCTGGGACAGTGACAGGGATTGTCAGGGGCAGGACAGGGGACAGCCAGGGGAATGACAGGGATCATCAGGGACAGGACAGGGATCATCCCAGAGAATCAGGGATAATCCAGGAGAATCATCAGAGAGGGGACAGGGACCTTCCAGGAGGACAAGAACAATCCACAGGAATGACAGGGAGAGTCAGGAAGGGGACAGGGATCATCCAGAGGGGACAGGGACCATTCCTGAGAATGACAGGAATCACTGGGAAGAGGACAGGAACCACCCAGGGGCACAGGGACAATGCAGGAGAATGACAGAGGCCACCAGGGAGGGGACAGGCACCATCCAGGGGGGACAGGGACCATCCAAGAAAGTCAGGAACCCCCAGTGGGGAAGGCAGGAACCACCTAGGGACCTCCTGGGAGGGGACAAGGACACCAGAGAGAGGACAGGGACACAAGATGGGACAACAGGACCATCGAGGGAGGGTCAAGAATCACCAGGGAAGGGACAAGGACAACTGAGGAGGAGTGACAGGGACCACAGAGAGGAGGAACAAGAACCACCACGAGGAGACAGGGACCACCGAGGGGACCACCAAGAGAGGACAGGAGCCAGGGGGACAGAGGGACCCGCGAGAGGGCCAGGGGTGGCACAGGGCCCCCCGGGGGGTGTCACCTTGTCGATCTCCTTCTGGCTGGTGCCCTCCCTGCGCAGGCGCTCGTACTCCTGGCACTTGCTGTGGTAGCTCTCCTTGGACTTGGGCAGCAGCTGGGCCACCCCATGCAGCAGCTGCACGGCCTCCAGCGTGCCAGCCACCTCCTCCTTGGACTGTGGGGACAGCCAGGGGACAGGCAGCGTCAGGGAGGGGACAGGGGACAGGCAGCGATGGCCAGGGAGGGGACAGGGGACAGGCAGGGCATGGGGACAGGCAGCAGAGAGCCAGGGGAATGGCAGGGATCATCAGGGAGGGGACAGGGGACAGGCAGGATGGCCAGGGAGGGGACAGGGACAGGCAGGGATGGCCAGGGAGGGGACAGGGGACAGGCAGCGTCAGGGAGGGGGCAGGGGACAGGCAGGGATGGGGACAGGCAGGGGAGAGCCAGGGAATGGCAGGGATCATCAGGCAGGGGACAAGGGACAAGCAGGAGAATGACAGGGATTGTCAGGGAGGGGGCAGGGGACTGAGGAAAGACATGGGACAAGGAGAACAGCCAGGGGAATGGCAGGGATCATCAGGGAGGGGACAGGGGCTGGCCAGGGGACGGGGACAGCCATGGGAATGGCAGGGATCATCAGGGAAGGGGACAGGGGGATAGGCAGGGGATGGGGACAACAAGGGGACAAGGAACAGGCAGGGCAATGACAGGGATTGTCAGGGAGGGGACAACCAGGGCATGGGGACAGCCAGGGGACAAGGGACAAGCAGGAGAATGACAGGGATTGTCAGGGAGGGGACAGGGGACAGCCAAGGGATGGGGACAGCCAGGGGAATGGCAGGGATCATCAGGGAAGGGGACAGGAGACAGCCAAGGGATGGGAACAGCCATGGGAATGGCAGGGATCATCAGGGAAGGGGACAAGGGACAGCCAAGGGATGGGGACAGCTGGGAGAATGACTGGGGGCAGGCAGGACAGTGCCAGGGATTGACAAGGATGACACAGGGATCATCAGGGATGGGACAGGGACCAGCCAGGAATAGGGACAATCACGGGACAGGCAGGAGAACGACAGGGATCACCAGGGATGGCAGCAGGACTGGGCTGGAGGGAGCCTGGCTGGCCGGGGAGAGGACAGGGCCAGGAGTGGGGAGGAGCCAGGGCGGGGACAACACCGGGGAGGGGACAGGGAGGGGACAGGGCCGGGGAGGGACCCGCCGGGACCTTCTTGTGCACGCGGCCCTGCTCCTCGCCGTAGCGCGAGATCTCCTTGATGAGGTCGTGCAGCTTCTTCATCAGCTCCAGGTGGCACAGGGCCAGCTTGTCCGAGGAGATGCGGAACACCTCCCACAGCGGCGCGAAAGTCCTGCGGGGAGGGGGGCACTGGGGGTCACCGAGAGTCCCCAAAGCCACCTCAGGGTGCCCCCAGACCCCCCCGTCCCCAGTCCGTACCCCAGCTGGGTGCCGTTCGTGGCCATCTTCGACAGCTTCACCATGGCCTTGGCGTAGTTCTCCTCGATGGCAGCCCTGGGGATGGTGGGGAGGGAGGGGTTTGGGATGGGGGCAAGAATCTGGGGAACCCCCCTCCAGGGTTGTGGGCCCCCCCCCCAGGTTGTCCCCACCCCCGGGTACCTCTCCCGGACGAAGTCAGCGAGCTCCTTGGTGGAGATCTGCCCGTGCTTCATGTTGTGGTAGAGCACGTCGAAGCCGTGGTTCTTCTCGCCCTGCCAGGAGACCCCAAATCCCCAGGGACCCCGCACCCCCTTTAGCCCCGGCAGCAGCTCCCAAACCCCCCCAAACTGGGGTGCTGAGCCCACCCCCCCCTAACTCCACCCAGAACCAGCCCTGGGGGGGCTCCCCAGGAAAGGCTGGGCTGAACCCCAAACGCCCCCGGGGTTATTTTGGGTGCTGGCCCCCCACCCACCCACAAAGGTTTCACTTCAGCCCTATCCCCCCCTCCCCCGAGGCACGCTGGGGGTGCAGGTGAAGCCGGGGAAACTGAGGCACGAGGAGGAAGAGGAAGGCGGCAGAACCAGGAAGAGCCGCCCGCGCCACTTCCCCCCTGCCCGCACCCCCCCGCTCGGCTGGAGACCCCCATGGAGGGGGGGACACACCGCCCACACCCTAATTAGTTAATTAACAGCAATCACGAAAGCGCCGGGCTGTAACAATTCACCTCCCCCAAGGGTGGGCGGGATGGGGGTTTTGAGGGTGGGGGTCCTGACTTACCCAGAAGTGCTCGGTGAAATAGGACATCTTGGAAAGGGGGGGGGGGGGACAGCGACGCGGAGACCCCGCAGCTCAACTCCCGGCGCCCTGGAATTGGGGAGGGGGACACACCGGGACTTAGCGGGGTCGCACCCACCCGTTTCTCTCGGTTTTCCCGGGAAAACGCAACCCCGTGACCATGGAAACCGCAGGGTCCTTCCCCTCGCCTGCGACCCCTCCCCAAGGTGTGCGGGGTACCGGGAAGGGGGGGACACCGGGGGGGCCCCCGGGGCTGCGCTGGGCCCGACACCGGATACGCAGATCAATAATAAATGAGCGGCTGCTGCGGGCGGCGGCGGCTGCTCCCGCACCCGGCCCTGCCCGGCCCCCCCCAAAAAAAACTGCCCTCCCCAAAAACACCCCCCAGGAAAAAGCATCCAAATATCCCGAAAACCCCCCCCCAAAAAAAAAAAAAGAAAAATTGCCGTGCTGGGGTCCCCAAGCAAAGCAGCCCGCCCGCTGCTCAGTGAGGGGACCCCTGGATGTGCCCCCCACCCCGGGATGTGCCCCCCACCCCGGGATGTGCCTCCCACCCCCGGCCCCGCTCCCTCCATCACGCACCGGAGAAAAACAGGAAACCCCAAAAATTCGCGCCCGGTTGGCGCCATCCCCACCCCCTTCCCCGGACTCACCCTGAGCTGTTTTGGGGTTCGCGGGGTCCCCCCGAGCATCCTCAGCGTGCTGGGGGTCTGCAGCGGTTAAAGAGGGGGGGTCAGAGCACCCCAAAAGCCGCTCCGAGCCCCCCGCGCTGCCCGGTCCCGCCGCACGGGCTCAGCCACCTGTGTCACGATCGGGGCGGGCTCAGCGCGGGCTCCCCCCGGGAAAAAAACGGGGGGCGGGAAAAGCTGGGAGGGGTCGTGGGGGAGCTCCGGGCCCTCAGGAATATCCCCCCCCCCCTCAAACAACCCCGCCGGTGCCGGGGGTCACGGAGGCGCCGCCGGCCAAAGTCCCCCGCTGGCACCGGGAGCCCGAGCGGGACGGGGGGTGCGGGGGGGGAGATGGGGAATGGGGTGTAAAGGGGGGGGGGGCTGCGGTAGGACCCCCCCCCCCAAAACCGGGCGGGTGTGGCCACCCGCAGCAGCCGTGACCTTCAGGGGGGCGCGGCGGGGACCCCCGGAGAAGGGAAGGACGGGGGGCTGCGCACCCCAAATTCCCCCCCGCACACCGGGAACGGGATGCACGGCGAGGAGGGGGGGGGGGGGTTCGGGGCGTGCACCCCTAAAAATTTCAAACTAAGGAGGGGGAAGGGCTGAAGGGAAGCGTGCACCTGCAGCGGGGGGAGGCGGCGGGGGGGCCGCACCGGTGCACCGGGGGCTTTCGGAAGGGAACGGCGGGCGCGGCGGGGCGCGGTGCACGGCGAAGGGGGGGTGGGATCTCCGGTACGGCTCGGAGGATGGTGTGGGGGGGGGAGGGGGGTTCCGGGGCTGCACCCCCTCTGCGGGTGATGCTAAGGGGAGAAACCCGCGACGCGGGAACGGCGGGACCGGGGGGTTGGCGAGGCAGGACCGGGACTCTGTGCCTCGCTCGGAGTAAGGGGCAGGGGGGAAGGGGAACTCCGAGGCGGGAACCCCGTGCGGGGCCGGGGCTCGGTGGCCGCTCCGGGCGGGACTCGGGACTCACCTGCGGGCCGCCGCCCCCGCCCCGCTCCGCCGCCGCCACCGCCGGCACCGCGCCGGGACCGCGCCTGGCCACGCCCCCCTCCCGGCCAGCCGCGCCGCCATTGGCCAGCTCGCCCGGCAGCGGTGACCGCAGCCAGGCAGCGCCGCTTCCCATTGGCTGAGGCGCCGCGGCGCCGCGCGCGGGGAGGGGGCTGATTTGCATTTTTAAAGGGGACGCCGCCCCGAAAGCGCGGCGGGGGGAGACGGCGGCACCGGAGAACCGGAGAACGGGCGGCGATGCCCAAAGGGGTCAGCCCGCTCTCGGGACTGCTGGCACCCCCTCTGTAGCAACACCGCAGAGCCCACCCGAGCTCCTAGGGCTGCTCCCGGTGCGGCGGCTCCCGCCAGGCTCGCCTCCCCCCCGGCCCGCCGGTTGTCACCGGTGCCAGCCGGTGCCTCGCACCCCGCTGAGCTCATTGCCCGGCTCCGGCTGTCACGGGCACAGCTGCGGGGATGGGGATGGGGATGGGGATGGGGAGAACATTCCCGTATTCCCGTCGGGAATTAACGGGAGCATCGCGCCAACCCCGCGGTGCCACCGGAGCCGGGACGGCGGCGACGTCACTCGGCGGCTCCGGTTACGCCGCCGGTTTTTTGGGGTTTTTTTCTGTGCCGGCGACACCTGGCAGGTGTCACGGTCAAGCCTATCGGGGTGGGGGCTTGGAGACCCTCCCCAGTCAGGGCTGTCACCGCCGTGACCCCGCAGCCACCAAAAGGGGGGTGGGGGGCAATGATGGAGACCCCCCCCAATTCCGCTGGGACCCCCTCCCCAGAACCCAAATCCACCAGGAAAACAGCGGGGAGGGGGCGGGGGGGGGGGGGGGGACAGGGACAGCCCGGGGAGAGGAGGGGATCACATCTGGGTTTCAGGGGAGTCAAACCCCCCCCCCCAAAAAAAAAAAAACCGCTGGAGCAAAGAAACTGGGAACGAGGAGATTTTGGGGAAGGGGAGGTTTGGGATTGGCTGGAGAGGGATGGGAAGGGGAATTTTAGCATGGGAAGGGAAATTTTGGGGGTGGGAAGGGAAATTTTGGGGGTGGGAAGGGATATTTTGGGGTGGGAAGGATATTTGGGGTGGGAATGGTAATTTTGGGGTGGGAAAGGATATTTTGGGGGTGGGAAGGAAATTTGGGGTGGGAAGGAATTTTATGGGGGTGGGAAGGGGATATTTTGGGGATGGGAAGGGGATATTTTGGGGTGGGAAGGGGAATTGGGGGTGGGAAGGGGAATTGGGGGTGGGAAGGGAAATTTGGGGTGGGATATTTTGGGGGTGGGAAGGGGATATTTTTGGTGGGAAGGGAAATTTGGGGGTGGCTACGGGGGGCTTTGAGGGGAGGGGTTCATCCCCTGGTCCAGCTGAGCACAGGGGGACTCGGGGACCCCCCTAACCCCAAAATCCCCCAAAAGCTGCGGGGGCCGAAAGCAGCGGGCGCAGCCCCCTCCTCCTCCTCCTCCTCCTCCTCCTCCTGCCGCTCCCGGGGCCGGGGGCGGCGGGGCCGGGATGCAGCCATGGGGATGGGGATGGGGTTGCCATGGCAACCCCGCATCCAGCCTCAGCCTCGGCGCTGCCGCACCGCAGCGCATCCTCACACCCCCCCTCAAACACCCCGCGACCCCCGAATCCCCCCGCGGTGACACCCAAGACCCCCTCCCCAAATCTCTCTCCCCACCACCAGCTGCAACGCCCCCCCCCAAAAAAAACCCCCCCCCAAAAAAAAATCCCTTTCCCACCTCACAAAGCACCGAGCCCAACCCATGTTTTTCCACGCCCCCCTCCCCAATTCCACAAAGACCCCCCCACCACCACCCCAAAAACCAACCCAAATCCCCGGGAGACAAAAGATCCACTGGGAATGATCCTCTTTAATGCTCATTTTCCACACATTTGCGTGCAAGACGGGGAGTGTGTGCCGGTGGCCACGGGCAAAGGGCTGGGGTTTTTTATTTTGTTGGAATTTTTTTTTGGGGGAGGGGTCACGGTTACCCGCCCACCCCCCAAAAAAAAACCGCTCCCCCTCCTCCTACACCAACCTCCAAACCTGCCAGCCGAGAAAAGAAACGATTTAAAGCACTAAAGGTGAAACATTCAGTGCCCCCTCCCCAGAACACGTGGGACGATACAATCAAAGGTAAAAAAACCCCAAAGGGTATTTATGGAGGAGAAGGGGGGGTGGGGGATAAAGATAAATAAACCCCCCCCTCAAAAAAAGCGACTAAAAAAAAATAAGGTTTGGTTCCTTCAGTTTCCGCGATTTTTTTTTTTTTTTTTTTTTTTCGTTTTTGTTTTGTTTTATCTTAAAAAGTCATTACAAAAAAAAGAGCCATCGAGGAGCTTCCTACAAAAAACGGGTTAGTGTTTATCCTAGGGGAGGGGAATTTTGGGGGGGGGGGGGGTTTGTCACATTCTGTGTGTCCCACCCCCCCCCCCAAACCCCACCCTGACCCCCCACCCCTCCCCTCCCCTCCCCTTTTGGTGCTCTCTGCTTGTAAAATCCAAAATTGCACGTGAGGTTTGGTTCTGAACAGCTCCCAGGGGTGGGGGGGCCGCTTTCCACTCCCCCCCCCAAAAATTGAGGGGCTGGGGGGGCGCCTTCGTTCAGCCCCCACCCCCCAAAATTATTTTTTTTTTTTTTTGGGGGGGAGGATGCTGCACGTGAAGGGGGGGTTACAATCAATTTCTGGGGGGTCCAAGAGGGTTTTTTTTTTGGGGGGTACAATCGTTTTGGGGTGGGAGGGAGGGGAAATTCCAGGGACAACCCCACAGCAGCAGCCCCCCAATCCCATACCCCCCCCCCCCCAGGGATGGGACCCCCGAGGTTGTCCCAGCTTTGTGCCCCTCAAAAAAGAAAACCAGGCCCTAAATAAAGAGACCAAATCCCCCAAGAAAGGAGACCCAGGTCCCCTAAAAAATGGAGACCCAACCCCCCCAAAAAAGGAGATCCAGCCCCCCCAAAAAGGAGACCCAAGCCCCTAAAAAGGAGAATCCAACCTCCAAAAGAAGACCTAGACCCCCCAAAAAAAGGAAACCCAATCCCCAAAAGGGAGACACAGTCCCCAAAAAGGAGATCCAGTCCCCCAAAAAAAGAGACTCATCCCCCCCCCCCAAAAAAAAAAGAGACCCACCCCCCACACACACACTTCAAAGCTCACAGGGATAAAATTCAGGAAGGAAAACCATGGCTCATCCAGGGGAAAAAAAGGGAAGGGAAAAAACTAAAACCCAACCAAACCCCCCCAAAGTGACCCTGTTCCATCCAGCTGCCCCTGGGGCAGAGCCCAGCTGCTGGGGGACACCCCCTGACCCCCTCCCTGCTGTCCCCAGGTGGTTCCTTGTCCCCTCCCCGGGTTTTTTGTCCCCTCCCCTGGTCCTTTGTCCCCTCCCCGGGTTGGCAGAGCGTGGCTGGCGTGGCAGGGGAGGGGGACATGCGGTGACACTGGGGGTGAGGAGGGGGGACACACAGCCCCCCCCACACCCTGCTGCCCACCCTGTGCTGAGGGAGGGGGGCTCAGAGAGGGTGGGACCCCCTCAGAACTCCACCTTGCAGGCAGGGAAGGTCTCATCCTGCATGGCCACGGTGCTGTTGCTGCCCAGCACGGTGATGCCCAGCTCCTGCTGCCGCTCGTGCGTCTCCTGGTACCACTCGTGCATCACCAGGGAGTCGAAGGTGGGGATCAGGGTCACCTGTGGGGATGGGCAGGGCACCTTGTGACTGCTGGGAGGGGCACTTGGTCACCCTTGAAATATTGGGAAGGGGCACCCGGGGCATTTTGTCACCTTCTCAGACATAGGGAAGGGGCACCCAGGGCACTTGGTCACCCTTAAAATATTAAAAAAGGGCACCCAGGGCACTTTGTCACCCTTGAAATATTGGAAAAGGGCACCCAGGGCATTTTGTCACCTCCCAGATATCGGAAAAGGGCACCTGGGGCATTTTGTCACCTCCCTGGTATCAGCAAGGGGCACCCAGGACACTTTGTCACCTCCCAAACTTTGGAAAAAGGCACCCAGGGCACCTTGTCACCCCCCAAAAGTGGGAAGGGGCACCCAGGACACCTTATCACCTTCTCAGGCACTGGGAAGGGGCACCCAGCGCATTTTGTCACCTCCCCGGTATCAGCAAGGCGCACCCGGGGCACTTGGTCACCCTTGAAATATTAAAAAAGGGCACCCAGGGCATTTTGTCACCTTCTCAGGCATAGGGAAGGGGCACCCAGGGCACTTTGTCACCCTTGAAATATTGGAAAAGGGCACCCAGGGCATTTTGTCACCTCCCAGATATTGGGGAAGGGCACCCAGGGCACTTTGTCACCTCCCCGGTATCAGCAAGGGGCACCCAAGACACTTTGTCACCTCCCAGACTTTGGAAAAAGGCACCCAGGGCACCTTGTCACCCCCCCAAAAAGTGGGAAGGGGCACCCAGGGCACTTTGTCACCCTTGAAATATTGGAAAAGGGGCACCCAGGACATTTTGTCACCCCCAATATCAGCAAGGGGTGTCCACCCAGCCCTTTTCACCCCTTAAACATTGGAAGGGCACCCAGGACATTTTGTCACCTCCCAAACTTTGGGAAGGGGCACCCAGGGAATCTGTCACCCCCCCAAAAGTGGGAAGGGACACCCAGGACACCTTATCACCTTCTCAGGCACTGGGAAGGGGCACCCAGCGCATTTTGTCACCTCCCAAATATCAGAGAGGGGGACCCAGGACAATTTATCACCCTTAATATCAGCAAGGGGCTGATCCCACCAGCCCTTGTCACCCCCAGCACCCAGAAGAAACACCCAGGACATTTTGTCACCTCCCTCAACATCAAGAAAGGGGCACCCAGGACATTTTGTCACCCCCCAAATATCAGAGAGGGGCACCCAGGACAATTTGTCACCCCCCTAATATTGGGAAGGGGCATCCAGGGCACTTTGTCACCTCACAAATATTGGGGAAGGGACACCCAGGACATTTTGTCATCCCCCCTCCAACAGTGGGAAGGGGCATCCAGGACACTTTGTCACCTCCCTAAACATTAACAAGGGGCACCCGGGACACTTTACACTCAGAAAGAACACCCAGCACGCTTTGTCACCTCCCTCAACATCAAAAAGCAACACCCGCCACGCTTCCCCACCCCTCCAAGACCCCGCAGGAACCAATCCCACCCCTCCCCGCCCTCGGGCTGGGCACTCACCTGGATGTCCACGCCCCACTGGTGCTTGCCGGCCAGCAGAGCATCGAGCAGTGGCCGCAGCACGCCCTCCTTCAGGTGGTCATCGCCGCTGACCACGTAGCACAGCGAGCGCACCCGCCGGAAAAAACTCCTCGTCCACCGTGCGGGCGCTCCACGAGCCGGGCAGGTACGCCAGGTCCACGTACACCGGGGGTCCCTGGGGGGCTGCAGCCCTCGTGCCTGCCACGACAGGGGGGATGACAGCGCTCACAGCCGTCCCCAAAGACCCCCGCAGTGCCACCCCGAGCCCGCCCCGCCCGTACCTGCTGGCGATGCCCGGCCGGCCGCGGTCGCCGGCCGCGCTCCAGCACCGCGGGCGTTGCCGGGGGTCCCGCTGGCCGGGCTTTTCTTGTCCCCAAGGGGTGGCCTGGCTTTGGCGGTGGCCGAGGTGGGGACTCGGGGAGGCTCGGTCTTGGGGGTGGCGGGCGCCGAGCCCAAGCGGGATGGGGTTTTCTTCACCCTGGTGCCGGCGGGTTCCTTGCGGCCGGGGGGCAGCGCCTCGGGGTCCACCATGCAGATTCCGGGCTGGGCAGGGAGGGGACACGGGTCCTTCAGGGGGGCTGGCAGAGGGTCGCACGCTCTGGCCACGCCGCGGGCCGGCCGCTCCGAGTCCTCGTCCGACTCCAGCCCGCCGTCGGCCAGGATGGACGGGCAGTCCTCGGTGGCCGGTGGCACGTCGGAGTCGGAGAGGGTGGGCAGCGACTCGCTGACCGACGTGGGAGGGGTCTCGCCCGGCCGGCCCCGGGGTGGTGCCAGCTCCTGCGAGGGGTCGCTGTCCGACAGCTCCCGCGGGCTGGCGGCGGCCGAGGGCGACCGCTCGGACTTGGGGTGCTCGAACTCGCAGGGGGACACCAGGCACAGGTCCACGTCGTGCGGCGAGTCCGAGCGGCGGCCCGGCCGCGGCGCCGCCTCGCCGTCGGCCCAGGGCGGGTGGTGGCACGGCCGCAGCGGCAGCGACAGCCCCCCTTTGGTGGCTTCGGGCTCATCCCCGGAGCGCCGCCCGTCCTCCGGGGCCGCCTCGCTGACCGGCGGCAGCACCTGCTCGAAGGACACCGAGAGCGACTCGTCCACCTCGGTGGAGTGCGGCGAGCCCACCTCGGCGGGCAGCGAGGGCGTGGTGATGGTGGGGGACACGTCGGGGACGTCATCCTTGAAGGGGCTGAGGGACAGGCAGCCCGCCTGCTTGTCCACCACGCCGCCGCCCTCCTTGCCCGCTCCGCCCGCCGGCCACGCGTTCTGCGGCCGCGCCGCGCCCGTGCCCGGCTCCTCGGCGCCGGCCTCCACCGGCGACTGGTGGAAGGGCGTGTGGCCGGCACTGGCCGGCCCCGAGCTGGCCGGGGACATCATCTCCAGGGTTTTCTCCTCGGAGCTGCCGCAGGGATCCTCGGCGCCGTGGTTGAGCAGCCCGGTGGGCGTCAGGTCGAAGTTGACGCTGCGGTCGCTCTTGGGGGTCTTGGCCATGGGGGACGGGGGGCACACGGCTCGCAGGGGGCTGCTCTCCACGTAGCGCAGGCGCTGCGGGCTCTCGGGCTCTTCCAGACCGTTCTCCAGGCAGCAGGGATCCCCCGGGCGCCGGCTGCCCCCGTTCTCCAGGGAGGAAGGCTCCAGCTCGCTGTCGGCCGTGGCGATGCCTTCGTCCGTGGATTCCTCCTTCCTCCTCCTCCCGCCCTCCCGCTCGGCCTCCGGCAGCATCTCCTCGGGGGAGGAGGACTTGGAGCCGTCTGACATCCCCGGCTCCTTGCGGGTGGTTTTAGTTTTGGGTTTTTCTGGCTCTTTCTTGAGCGGGGATTTCTTGAGGCTGCCGGCTTTGGCCGGGGGTTTGCGGCTCTCCGGCACCGGCGTTTTCCGGGTCGGAGCCTTGGCCGGAGCCTTGGTCTCTGCCTTGCTGTCCTTCCGCAGCGTCTCAGCCTTCGCCTCCTTCTTCACCACCTTCACCTCCTTCTTGGCCTCTGCCTTGGTCTCAGCCCCCTCGTCCTTCTTTGGGGGCTTCTTCTCCTCCTTCCTGGCCGTCGGCTCCTTCTTGGGCGCCGCTTTTTCCTTGTTTGCCTTCGCCTTCGCCTTCTCGGCCGCCGAGTCCGGCCTGGCTCGGGCATCCTTGGCCTTCTCCTCTTCCGACCCCGTTCTGGCTGCGTCCCCCAGGGATTTTGGCTTCTCCTTGGTCCCAGCTTTCACCTCCTTCCTCTCCACCTTCGGAGCCTTCTCCTTGGGCACCGGCGCCGCAGCCTCCACCAAGCTCAGCTTAGAGCCCGACTTGAGGCTCTCCTTGCTCTCCGCCCTCCTCTGCTTCAGCGCCTTCTCCCCCGTCCCCTTCAGGTCATTCTTGGTGACCACGGGGTGCTTGAGGAACTCCAGGTGCTTCACCTTCTCCAGCCCCTCCAGGATCCTCGCCTGGGGCGTGCAGCCGGGGAAGAGCACGCGGATGATCTTCTCGGAGCGGCTCACGGGGTGCCACACCAGCAGCACGCACACCGACGTCAGGCACTGCAGCGGCACCTCCTGCTCCTTGGGGAATCCGTTCCCCGACCACTGCTGCAGCAGGAACTCCAGCTCCTTGGTGCCCTTCACGGGGTTCAGCACGTACATATCCAGCCGGCCCACCCCCATCTTCTGGAAGAGCACGGTGGGCTCGGCGCGGGGGCCGCCGTCGCGGGCCAGCAGGTGGGGACGGATGCCCAGCTTCTCCAGGTAGTGCAGGGTCAGCGCGGCCTCGTCGCAGCTCTTCAGCACCCGCGAGTCGCCCTCGATGTCCTTGAGCCTCTCGGAGGCGTTCAGGAACACCACGCCCAGCTCGGGCGAGATGAGGTTCTTGGCCCAGTCGCCGTTGCCCTGGGAGCTCTGGGAAGGGTCCTCCTCCAGCTCGGCCAGCTTCCTCTGCAGCAGGCTGTTGATGCCAGGCAGGCTGTCCGTGCCCGCGTGCGTCACCAGGATGGAGTCGATGCGGTCCAGGTGCCTCACCAGCTTCCAGAAGGAGGATTTGGGGTTGGAGCCGCCGTTGACCAAGACGTTGAAACCGTTGACGGCGAAGAAAGCCGAGTCCCCTCTCCCGCCCGGGAAGATGTAGCAGCAGGGCTTGGAGAGCTTCAGGAATCCCACCATGGTGGGGGGCTCCAGGAGGTCAAATGGGGATTGGGGCTCCAGGGACTCGGACAGGTACTCCATGAACTCCTCCAGCCCCTCCATCTCCGGCAGGACGCAGCCGGGGTTGTAGCGCAGCTCGATGAAGTCCTGCAGGTTGTGGTGCTCCAAGCCCGAGTCCTTCCACTCCCCGAAATCGGGGCAGCTGATGGTCAGCCTGGCCTTGGCCGAGGGGTCTGCAGAGCTCAGGATCTCCCCCACCTGCACGGAGGGGTGGCTTCAGGTGGGAGGGGGGCACCGGGGTCGCCCCCCTGTCCCCCACTGGGATGGACCCATGGGGGTGGGAGGGGGCCAGGCACATATTGAATCGGTGGATCTGCGCCTGCTGCCTGCTTTTGGGGGGATTTTGGGGTGCCAGCCCCCTCTGCTGCTGGGCAGGGTCCTGTGGGGTGGGGGATCCCAAGGGGGGGGGCTTTCCTGACACTCCCACCCTGGCTGCAGCCCCACAGGGCAGCTGAGGATGTGCCCCCCTCAATTCCCAGGATCTGCTCCCCTAGATCCCCAGATCTGACCCACTAAATCCCCAGATCTGCACCCCTAAATCCCCAGGAAGTGCCCCCCTAAATCCTCAGCATCTGCCCCTTTCCCTGCCCCTCAACCCCCTGGGATCTTCCCCCCAACACCCTCAGGATTTGCTCCTCAAACTCCCAGCATCTGCCCTCGAGGACACACAGGATTTCTGCTCTCAGATCCCCATGATCTACCTTGTTAAATTCCCAGGATTTGTCCCCCTAGATCCCCAGGACCTACCCCCCCTGAATTCCCCAGAATTCTGGGGATTTGTGCTCCCAGATCCCCAGAATCCACCCCACTAAACAGATCCCCTAAATTCCCAGGATTTGTACTCCCAGATTCTCAGGATCTACCCCTTAAACTCCCAGCACCTACTCCCCTAAATTCCCAGGATCTGTGCTCCCCACATCTACCCCACTCAACTCCCAGCATCCACCCCCTAAATCCCCAGGATTTTTCCCTTTTCCTGCTGCAGACCCCCAGGATTTGCCCCACACCTTGCAGGAACCCCCCTGCATGGAGAATGTGACAGCATTCCCGAGGATCCTGAGGATTCAGGGATGCAGATGATGGGGATTTTGAGATGCAGATCCTGGGGTAGGATCAGCGGATAGATGCAGATCCTGGGGATTTAGGGGGGCAGATCCTGAGGATTTAGGGATGCAGATCCTGGGGATTTAGGGGGGCAGATCCTGAGGATTTAGGGGGGCAGATCCTGGGGATTTAGGGGGGCAAATCCTCAGGATTCAGGGGAGCAGATTCCGGGGATTCAGGGATGCAAATCCTGGGGATTTAGGGATGCAGATCCTGGGGATTCAGGGATGCAAATCCTGGGGATTTAGGGATGCAGATCCTGGGGATTTAGGGATGCAGATCCTAGGAATTTAGGGATGCAGATCCTGGGGATTTAGGGATGCAGATCCTGAGGATTCAGGGATGCAGATCCTGAGGATTCAGGGATGCAGATCCTGGGGATTTAAGGATGCAGATCCTGAGGATTCAGGGGAGCAGATCCTGAGGATTTAGGGATGCACATCCTGGGGATTTAGGGATGCAGATCCTGGGGATTTAGGGATGCAGATCCTGGGGATTTAGGGATGCAGATCCTGGGGATTTAGGGATGCAGATCCTGGGATTTAGGGATGCAGATCCTGGGGATTTAGGGATGCAGATCCTGGGGATTTAAGGATGCAGATCCTGAGGATTCAGGGATGCAGATCCTGAGGATTCAGGGATGCAGATCCTGGGGATTCAGGGATGCAGATCCTGGGGATTTAGGGATGCACATCCTGGGGATTTAGGGATGCACATCCTGGGGATTTAGGAGGCACGGAAACAGGGCAGATCCCGAGGGGGTTTCAAATCCAGCTCCAGCCTCGTGCTCAGACAGCAGCTCCTGCCCCAACAAAACCCCCCAGGCCCCTTCCCCAGCCCCTTCCGTGCCCTCCCACCTCCTTATCCGTGAAGATCTGGATGAAATCCCGCAGGGAGAAGCAGCCTGTCTGCAGCATCAGCTCGCCGGTGTCCTCCACGCAGGGCCCCGCGAACACCAGCAGCTTGTGCTGAGACACGTCCGTGATGAGGGTGCGCAGCTGGGGGACAGCGCGGCGTCAGCACACGGGGGACACGGGGGACACAGGGGACAGGTGGGGACAGGGGGGCATTGGGCACAGAGGGGACAGTGGGGACAGGGGGACACAGATGAGGGGACAGAGGGGGACAGTGTGGGGACAGGGGGACAGAGGGAACAGAGTGGGGACAGGGGGACATCAGATAGAGGGGACAGAGTGGGGACACAGGGGGACAGTGGGGACACAGGGAACAGAGTGGGGACAGGGGGACATCAGGATAGAGGGGACAGAGAGGGGACACAGGGGACAGTGTGGGGACACAAGGAACAGAGTGGGGACAGGGGGACATCAGGATAGAGGGGACAGAGAGGGGACACAGGGGACAGTGTGGGGACACAGGAACAGAGTGGGGACAGGGGGACATCAGGATAGAGGGGACAGAGAGGGGACACAGGGGACAGTGTGGGACAAGGGGACGAGTGGGACAGGGGGGCACAGATAGAGGGGACAGAGGGGACAGGACAGTGTGGGGGACCAGGGCAGAGTGGGACAGAGGGGACAGTGTGGGGACAGGTGGACATGGACAGAGGGGACAGAGTGGGGACAGTGGGGACAGAGTGGGGACAGGGGACATCGGGATAGAAGGAACAGAGTGGGGACAGAGGGGGCAGAGTGGGGACAGTGGGGACATCAGCACAGAGGGGACAGAGCGGGGAATACGGGGACAGTGTGGGGACACAGGGGACAGTGTGGGGACAGTGGGAACACCAGGACAGAGGGGACACCGTGGCAGGGACACGGGGGAAGAGGGGACACCATGAGGACAGAGGGGACACCGTGAAGAGGAACTAGAGGGACACCAGAGCAGATGGGGACAGTGGGAGAACACCATGAGGACAGAGGGGACACCATGAGGACAGAGGGGACACCGTGGGGGAACTGGACAGAGGGGACACCAGGGGACAGAGGGGACACCATGAGGACAGAGGGGACCCCCGTGGGGACAGCCCCAGCAGCGTTCCCAGCTCACCTCATCACACAGGGATTTGTCGGAGGGGTTGAGCAGCACCAGGGTCTCCAGCACGTCCCCGCGGTGGTGGAGGGTCCGCTGACCTGTGGGCACCCAGGGGGTCAGGCCACCACCCCCCAAAAGGGGTCCCCATGGCAGGGACAGGGTCCCCAATGCTCTGGGCAGGAAGAGGGATGGACACCAGGACACATTTCCCGTGTCCATCCTTCCTGCCCCAGGGAGGGGAGACTCCCCCAAACCCAGGGAGGAGTTTGGGGGTTCATTTCTCCTTCCAAGCAGGGAAACACCCACGGGGAACCCAGCCCAGCCCAGCAGCTCCACCTTTTCCATCCCATCCCTTCCTTCCATGGAAAATCCACAGAGGAGGAAGCAGCTCCTCACGTGGGGGAATCACGGGGTTTGGATGTGGGCAGGGGGAAGGGCACAAAGCCAAGCTTGTTCCTACAAAATCTGGGAGGAGGAAATGAGGAGGGGGCGTCCCTGATCACCAATCCCACCTTCCCACCACTCCCCCACCTTTCAGGAGCGGTTTTCCCCCTTTTTTCCCCGTTTTTTAATCCCATATTTTACCTTTCACGATGCTGGAGAAGGTGGCAGAGTGCCTGGACACGAAGAGCTTCAGCTGCTCGTCCAGGTTGCAGGAGGTGAGGTCGATGTCCCACGAGCGGATCCCTGAGGAGGAAAAAAACCAGAATTAAAAAATTTGGGATTGGGGGCTCCGACCCCCAAACCCCCCACGGTGGCGCTTGGGGCTGATCCCATAAAATCCCCCCTAAAATCCTCCATAAAATCCCCCTCTGAGGTGTTTTTGGGGTGAACCCAAGCCCACCTGTGCTGACACCTGCCCGCCAGTGAGCTCCTCCTGCTGTGACTCACAGAGCTCCAGTTCTGCCAAATCCCAAATCCCAAACCCCCAGGGCACGGAACAGCCCTGCCAACACCTCCTCAAAGGTGCTAATTAAGGAATTAAAAGATTTGGTGCTACCTGGACAGGTGCAGCAGCCAAACAGCCCTTTGGGATTCCCCAGAAGGGATTTTTTGGGAGCCAATTCCCCCAAAATTTGGGTGGCTCCGGGTGCTCCCGGTAACGGCCGGGATGGTGTAACCACCCCCGGGGTTGCACAAGGGTTTGGGGCCGTTTTGGGGTGGTTTTGGGGTGAGGTTTGGGACAGTCCCACAGGGATCAGGCCTGGGAATGTTGCTCCTGTTGGGGGGTTTGGGGTCTGTTCCGATGGCACGGCCTGAGACCCCTCCCCAAAATCTGGGCGTGGGTCAGGGAGGGGTTTGGGGATGGAGGGGGGTCCTGACAGCCTGGGGGGGAAATCCTGGGGTAGGAAAAGGGGGAAATCCTGGGGATTTAGGGGAGCAGATCCTGGGGATTTAGGGGGGCAGATCCTGGGGTAGGAAAAGGGGGAAATCCTGGGGATTTAGGGATGCAGATCCTGGGGATTTAGGGGAGCAGATCCTGGGGATTTAGGGATGTAGACCCTGGGGATTTAGGGCAGATCCTAAGAATTTAGGGGGGAAGATCCTGGGGTAGGAAAAGGGGGAAATCCTGTGGATTTAGGGATGCAGATCCTGGGGCAGGAAAAGGGGGAAATCCTGGGGATTTAGGGATGCAGATCCCTGGGGATTTAGGGATGCAGACCCTAGGGATTTAGGGGCAGATCCTGGGGATTTAGGGGAGCAGATCCTGGGGCAGGAAAAGGGAGAAATCCTGGGGATTTAGGGGCAGATCCTGGGAATTTAGGGGGCAGATCCTGGGATTTAGGGGCAGACCCTGGGAATTAAGGGGCAGATCCTGGGGATTTAGGGATGCAGATCCTGAGGATTTAGGGGAGCAGATCCTGGGGATTTAGGGATGCAGATCCTGAGGATTTAGGGAGCAGATCCTGGGGATTAAGGGGGCAAGACCCGGGGATTTAGGGATGCAGATCCTGGGGATTTAGGGGGCAGACCCTGGGATTTAGGGGCAGACCCGGGGATTTAGGGATGCAGATCCTGGGGATTTAGGGGCAGACCGGGGGATTTAGGGATGCAGATCCTGGGATTTAGGGGGCAGACCCGGGGATTTAGGGATGCAGATCCTGGGGATTTAGGGGGCAGACCCGGGGGATTTAGGGATGCAGATCCTGGGATTTAGGGGGCAGACCCGGGGATTTAGGGATGCAGATCCTGAGGATTTAGGGGGCAGACCCTGGGGATTTAGGGGGCAAACCCGGGGATTTAGCGATGCAGATCCTGGGGATTTAGGGGGCAGACCCGGGGATTTAGGGGAGCAGATCCTGGGGATTTAGGGGGCAGACCCGGGGGATTTAGGGATACAGATCCTGAGGATTTAGGGAGCAATCCTGGGGATTTAGGGGGCAGACCCTGGGATTTAGGGGGCAGACCCGGGGATTTAGGGATGCAGATCCTGGGGATTTAGGAGGCAGGCAAAAGGGGCAGATCCCGGGGGGCAGGGTGGGTTTCAAACCCAGCGAATATCAAACCCCGCAGATCTCGGCTGGACAAAAACCTTTGACGATCCCGATCCCTGAGGATTTTAGGGCAGGCAAAAAGAGGACAGATGGCAGGATTTTAGAGAGGCAAACCCATCGCTCGAGGGACAGGAGCGGGGACAGATACCGGGGGCAGGAAATGAGGAATTTCGGGAGCCCAAAGGAGCGGGAGATGGCGAGGAGCTGAGGCAGCTCCATCGGGACCGGGATCGCAGCCCTGAGGGGAGTGGGGGGGGGGGAGCGGCGGGCGGGTCCGGGAGGATCCCGCGGAGCATCGCGCGGGTCTCACCTCGCTCCAGCTGCTGCAGGGCGGCGGCCCTGAGGCCGGGCCGGTGGCAGCCGCCGCCCACGATGGCGAGCAGCGAGAAGCGGCGCGGCCCCGCGGCCGGAGGGACCGGAGGGACCGGAGGGACCGGAGCGGCCGCAGCCGCCGGAGCCGCCGCCATCTTCCGAGCCCCCCGCCCGCCCGCCCCGCTGGCCACGCCCGCGCCCGCTGGCCCGCCCCCTGCGTCACCGCCGGCAAAGGGCACGCCCACTGATGTCACCGCCAGCCAATAGGAGGAGCCGGAGGGGAAGCGGGTGGGCGGAGCGGAGGTGGGAGTGAGGGTTCTTAAAGGGGGCAACGCGCGGGGTGGGGCAGCGGGTGGGGTCCGCTCGGCGCGAGGGGGTTCTGGGTGGGGGATTTGGGATTTGGATTGGATTTGGGATTTGGGATTTGGGATTTGGGATGGGGTTGTGCGTGGCGGTTTGGGATTGTGCGTGGCGGTTTGGGATTGTGCGTGGCGGTTTGGGATTGTGCGTGGCGATTTGGGATTGTGCGTGGGATTTGGGATTGTGCATGGCGGTTTGGGATTGTGCATGGCGGTTTGGGATTGTGCATGGCGGTTTGGGATTGTGCATGGAGTTTGAATTGTGCATGAGGTTGGATTGTGCGTGGGATTTGGGATTGTGCGTGGGATTTGGGATTGTGCTGATTTGGATGTGCATGGGATTGGGATTGTGCATGGGGATTTGGGATTGTGCGTGGGATTTGGGATTGTGCATGGAGGTTTGGGATTGTAGATGGGAATTTGAGATTGTGGATGTGGATTCCAGATGCTGGATGGGATTTGGGATTCTGGATGGGGGGTTCTGGATTCTGGATGGGGAATTTGGGATTCTGGATGGGGGATTTGGGGTCCTGGATGGGGGTTCCGGATTCTGGATGAGGGATTTGGGGTCCTGGATGGGGATTTGGGGTCCTGGATGGGGGTTTGGGATTTTGGACGGCGATGCTGCCGGGCCGGGCCGTACGAGCTCCCCACGGGGGTGAAGCCCCGGTGCCGTGAGCCCGGCGGGATCCCGGACTCCGCTCCCTGCCCGTGCCCGCCCTTCCCATCCCCGCTCCCGCTCTCCCGGCCCCGCAGCGCGAGGAGATTCCCAATCCCAGCCCCAACCTCAGATCCCCGACCTGACGGGAACCCCCCCACCTCCAGCACCCTGCCCAGCGGCAGAGGGAGCTGAAAACCTCAAAATCCCCCCCAAAAAGCAGGCGGCAGGCGAAGATCCAACGGTTTAATGCGTGCCTGGCCACCCCCGGGGAGCTGCGCGGGTCCGTCCCGGGGCGGGGACCCGCGGCTCCCGCCGGTCCAGCTGGTGTCCCCGCGGTGTCCCGCGGTGTCCCCGCTCCCTCAGGAGCACTTGAGGATGAGGAGGTTGCAGGAGGTGCCGCGGGGGCAGCTGCAGAGTTTCCCGAAGCGCGCCCCGCGCCGCACCGCGCACGGCTCCCGCTGCTCGCACTGCGGGGCGGCACCGTCAGCCCCGCGGCTGGACAACATCCCCCTCCCCAAAAATAAAAAAAAAAAAAAAAAAAAAAAGAGGGGCTCGGGGTCCCCCTGAAGCCTCGCCGTACCCAGGGCACCCAGCTCAGCCTCTTCTCCAGCGCCGGCGGCTCCCGCTCGTCCAGCGCCTCCCGGAGCAGCTGCGCCTGCCACGGACACAGCGGGCACCCCGAATTCCCGGGGGGCTCCGGAGGGTCACACTGAATTCCCGGGGTACTCGGGGGCTCCGGAGAGTCACCCTGAGAACCTCCAGGAGCTCCAGATCCAGGATCTCTGGATCCGTCACCCCGAGTCCCCGAGAATGTCCAGGAGCCCCGGAGGGTCGCTCCCAATCTCCGGGAACACCCAGGAGCTGCGGATCTGTCACCCCGAATTGCCCGTGACACCCAGAGGCTCTGATGTGTCATGCCGGGTCTCTCAGGACACCCAGGGAACCCGGATCTGTCCCCCCGAATTCCTGGCACACCCAAGGGCTCTGGATCTGTCCCCCCGAATTCCCGGGACACCCGCGGGACCCGAATCTGTCATGCTGAGTCCTTCAGGACACCCCGGGGCTCAGGATCTGTTCCCCCCCGAGTCCCCCCAGGCTCCTGTGCCATCCCCACCCTGTGCCCGGCTCCTCCCGGCCACGAATCGGGGGTCGGGGGGGCTCAGGCTCCGTCCTTGGGGTGCTCCCACCGCCCCCTCCCCGACCCCCACCCTGCAGCTGAGCCAGAGCTCAGGACGGAACAGAAAAGGAGAAAACACCCGAAATCCCCCCAAAAACAGCGACACCCGCGCGAGCGCGGTGCCAGGAGCCGACAGCAGCGGAAGGGTCCCGGTTCCCCCTCCCCAATTCCCCAGAACCGACCCCAAAGCGGCGTAGGGGGAGCAGGAACATCCCGCAACGCCCCAAACCCGCACTGGGGACCCCCTGCCCCTCTCCCCCTGCCCCTTACCAGCTCCGTCTCCTCCCGGCCGTGGCCGGGCGGGCTCCGGGCGGGCCGCAGCTCCGGTACCGGTTCGGCGGGGCCGAGCAGGACGAGGCCGGAGCCCAGCAGGCAGAGCAGGCAGAGCCGAGCGCTCTCCATGCTGCCGCTGGATGCTCCGGGATGCTCCAGGCTCGGCTTTATCCACCCCCCGGCCGGCGTCACCGGGCTGCAGGGGGGACACGGCGGCCCTGGGGACACGGGTGTCACCCGGCAGGGCCGGGGAATGGCGTCAGAGCCGTGGGCAGGCGGGGACCCCCGGGTGACCCCCGGGGCCGCAGCCGCCGCCAATTCCCTGAGCAAACACGGGCTGAGCGCGGCGCCCGACAGCGGGCGGGACACGGACGGAGGTACCGGAGAGAGGGGGACAGGGGGGGAAAGGAGGGGACAGACAGGGGGAGAGACAGGGACAGACAGAGGGACAGACAGGGGACAGACAGGGGGAGACAGGACAGGGGGAGAGAGACAGGACAGACAGAGGGACAGACAGGGACAGAAAGGGGACAGACGGGGAGAGACAGGGACAGAGAGAGGGGACAGACAGAGGGACAGAAAGGGGACAGACGGGGAGAGACAGGGGACAGACAAGAGGGACAGAGAGGGAAGAAGGGACAGAGAGACAGAGAGGGACAGACAGGGGAAGAGACAGGGGACAGACAGAGGGACAGGCGGGGACAGAGAGGAGGAGATGGAGGGACAGACAGAGGGACAGGCGGGGGGAGAGACAGGGACAGAGAGAGGGCAGAAGAGGGAGACAGGGGACAGACAGAGGGGACAGGGCGGGGGAGAGACAGGGACAGAGAGGAGGAGATGGAGGGACAGACAGAGGGACAGGCGGGGGGAGAGACAGGGACAGAGAGGAGGAGATGGAGGGACAGGCGGGGGGAGAGACAGGGGGACAGACGGGGACAGACAGGGTGTCAGACAGAGGGACAGACAGAGGGACAGGCGGGGAGAGACAGGGATAGAGAGAGGGGGCAGACAGAGGGGAGACAGGGGGACAGAGGGTCAGACAGAGGGACAGACAGGGGACAGACGGGTGTTCACGGGAGCTGCAGCTCTGCTGTCTCACGGCCCTCCCGGGCTCTCCGCTATCCCCAGCCGGGCTCCGCTCCCGTTCCATCCCTGCCCGGTCCCTTCTTGCCCCCGACCCCCACCGGATCCCCGCACAGAGCGCCCCCCGATCGCCTCCTGGGATCCCCAATCCCACTGCATCCCAAGGGGGTCCCTCTGACCCCCAGACCCCCTCTGTCCCCAGGGGGTCCCCCCTGTCCCGCCGCCAGCCCCGGTCCTGCCCCGGCCTCAGCGTCACGGCCGAGCATCCTCCCCTCTCCCCTCTCCCCTCCCTCCTCCTCCTCGCTGGGGTTTGGGGGTCCCCGCCCGGAGCGTCCACGGGAGACCCCCCAGAAACCGGGACGGGAATGGCCGGGGGACCGAGAGACACCGGCAGGACCGGAGCGTGGAGAACCCCGACCGCCCCCGATCCGGTCCCGGTGCCGGTTGTCCAACCCCCAGCCCGGTCGGTCCCGGTTGGGACACGCCCGTCGCTCCAACCGATCGGGGCCTCTCCAGCTCAGTCCGCTTAACCGGTCCGGTCCCAGCCCAGTCCGGTCCCGGTCGGTGGCCCCTAATCCGCTCCAGCCAGTTTTCGGCTGCCCCCAGCCCGCCGGTCCGGTTCGGTTGCCCCCAGCCCAGGTCGGTCCGTTCGGTTGCCCCCAGCCCAGGTCGGTCCGGTTCGGTTGCCCCCAGCCCAGGCCGGTGCCGGTTCGGTTGCCCCCAGCCCAGGTCGGTGCCGGTTCGGTTGCCCCCAGCCCAGGTCGGTGCCGGTTCGGTTGCCCCCAGCCCAGGCCGGTGCCTGTTCGGTTGCCCCCAGCTCAGGCCGGTGCCGGTTCGGTTGCCCCCAGCCCAGGTCGGTGCCGGTTCGGTTGCCCCCAGCCCGGCCCAGCCGGGTCCCAGCCCGGTGGCTCCCGGCCCCATCCCAGCTCAGCCCAGCATCCCGGTCCCGGTCCCGGTCCCGGTCCCCGCCCACCCCGCGAGGCTCCGCCCCTTCAGTGGCACTAAGCCTTCTGGGTAATGTAGTCCGTGTTTAATGGCGCAGAAGGGGGTTCGCTCCAGAACTACACTTCCCAGAGGGCTTTGCGGCGAGAGCAGCGAGATGGCGCCGCCAGCGCCGCCTGCTGCCTCGGAGGAGTCAGAGCCGGTGCTCGGAGCCGCGGCCGTGCCCGGACACGGGGCGGGGGTCCCGGGGGGCGCCCACCGGGGACGGGGACAGGGCACCGGGAACCCGCACGGAGCGTCATCCCCGCCGCGGGCGGGTGGCAGCGTGGGAAATGCAGCTCAGGGGGTCGTGACCGAGGGAAACTGAGGCACGGTGCTGGCACCTCCCGCGACCCCACCGACCCCCGGGGGTTCCCCTGCAGCTGCGGGGACCGGGGGGCTAAGGTGCGGCGGCCCCGGTGTGCCAAGCCCCGGGAGCGGCGCGGGCGGCGGGAGCGCGTCCCCGTTGTCCCCGGCCGTGTCCCCGGCAGGTGGCGGCCGCCGCCCGCCCGCGGCACGGAGCTCCCTCCCCGCGTGTCCCCGTTTCCCCCGGCTCGGAGAGCACCGACCCCTCCCGGCCCCGGGGGCCGGTGCACGGACCGAGCCGCCCCCGGGCCCCGCTGCGTGAATTGCCGCCCCCCGCTGCAGCCCCCGCTGCACCGACAGAGCGCCGGGGTCCGGAGCGGCTCACGGAGCGACCCCCGCTGCCGCCCCCCACCCACGGACCGGCCCCACCGGGCAGCCCCCGGTGCACGGAGCGACCCCCCGATCAACGAACAGCCTCCGGTGCAGCCCCCGGTGCACGGAGCGACCCCCCCGGTGCAGCGCCCGGTGCATGGACCGACCCCGGAGCGACCCCGGTGCACCGAGCGACCCCCGGTGCAGCCCCCGGTGCACGGACCGAACCCCCGATCAACGAACAGCCTCCGGTGCAGCCCCGGTGCACGGAGCGACCCCCCCGGTGCAGCGCCCGTGCATGGACCGACCCCTGAGGCATCCCCCGTGCACGGAGCGACCCCCTGTGCAGCCCCAGACCCCCGGGGCAGCTCCGGTCCCACGGTCCGAACCCGCTGTTGCACGAAACGGACCCTGGAGAAGCCCCCGGACCCAGGGACCGACCCCCCGGTGCACCGACCGACCCCCGGTGCAGCCCTTGGTGCACGGAACGACCCCCCGGTGCACGGACCGACCCCCGGTGCAGCCCCCGGTGCACGGAGCAACCCCCCCGGCGCAGCGCCCGGTCCCACGAACCGACCCCTGGAGCGACCCCCGGTGCAGCCCCCGGTGCACGAACCGAACCGGACTCCCCCCGGTGCAGCCCCCGGCCCGAACCGGACTCCCCCCGGTGCAGCCCCCGGCCCGAACCGGACTCCCCCCGGTGCCGCCCCCGGTGCACGGAGCGACCCCGACTCCCCCCGGTGCAGCCCCCGGTGCAACCCCCGGTGCAGCCCCCGGTCCCCGGCCCGACCCGGACTCCCCCCGGTGCAGCTCCCGGTGCACGAACCGACCCGGACTCCCCCCGGTGCAGCCCCCGGCCCGACCCCGCCCCCCCCGGTGCCGCCCCCGGCCCGAACCGGACTCCCCCCGGTGCAGCCCCCGGTGCCACCCCCGGTCCCCGGCCCGGCCCCGCCCCCCCGGTGCCGCCCGGCCGCTCCCATTCCCGCCCGCCGCGGGGGGGGCGCAGTTTCAGGGCGGGGGTTTCCCCCGCTCTCCCGCCCTCCCACCACGTTTCACCCCACGTGGGCCCCGCCAGGGGCGTCCAATCAGCACCGTGCTCGTGGGCGGCCCCGCGCTGCGCCAGCCAATGAGCGAGGCGGGGGCGCCGAGCGAGGCCCCGCCCCGCGGCGCGAGCCTATAAAAGGCGGCGCCGGGCGCGGCAGAGGCTCAGAGCGATCTCGCTGGAGCGGCGGCCGGAGCGGAGCGGGGACGGCGATCGCGATAGCGCCGCGATATCCCCGCGATAGCCGCGCTCGGGATTATTGCTCTTGGAATTTGCCTTCTTCTCCTGAGGATTACAATTGCACCATGACCCTGGAGGAGCTGGTGCCTTGCGATAGCAGCAAGTAAGTGGCGGGCGGCTCGGGGGTTGCGCTGCCGGCGCTGCCGCTGTCGCCGCTCACCGGCTCTGTCGTCTCTCCCGACAGGATGCAGGCGGTGAGCGAGGCGGTGGAGCGGGTGCTGGTGGCGGCGCAGCAGCAGGACCGCCTCACCGTGGGGGTCTACGAGTCGGCCAAGCTCATGAATGTGTGAGTATCGCGACAGGGCTCTGTCGTGGGAGGGGGGTGTCTCCTCGCGTGGCTCGGTTCATCCCTCGTTTAGCGCAAGGCTGGAGCGTTTGACCGGGGGTGGGGTGACCGGACGGAATTTGCGGGCTTTGCCTCGTGTCGCTATCGCGACAGGAGGGGGTGACACGGCCGTGCCCTCCCGAGCTGTCCCCTCACCCGCCGCCCCCCTTTCCAGGGACCCCGACAGCGTGGTGCTGTGCGTGCTGGCCACCGACGAGGAGGACGAAGGCGACATCGCCCTGCAGATCCACTTCACGCTGATCCAGGCGTTCTGCTGCGACAACGACATCCACATCCTGCGCGTGTCGGGCATGCAGCGCCTCGCCGACATCCTGGGCGAGCCCGAGCCGCAGGGCGAGCCCCGCGACCTGCACTGCCTGCTGGTCACGGTGAGCGCGGCGGGGACACCGCCAGGGTGGCGGGGACACCGGGACACCGCCAGGGTGACACGGTGACAAGCGGGGGACACGGGGAGGGTGACACGGTGGCAAGCAGGGACACCGGGACCACCGGGACACTGGGAGGGTGACACGGTGACAAGCAGGAGACACGGGGAGGGTGACGGGACACCGGGAGGATGACACGGTGACAAGCAGGAGACACGGGGGGGGTGACGGGGACACCGGGAGGATGACACGGTGACAAGCAGGAGACACCAGGACCGCCGAGGACACCGGGAGGGTGACACGGTGGCAAGCAGGGGACACCGGGAGGGTGACACAGTGACAAGCAGGGGACATCGGGACCACCGGGGACACCGGGAGGGTGACGGTGGTAGGCAGGGGACACGAGGAGGGTGACAGGGGGACACGGGGAGGGTGACGCGGTGGCAAGCAGGTGACACCGGCAGGGTGACGGGGCCACCGGGGCACGGGGAGGGTGACACGGTGGCAAGCAGGGGACACGGGGAGGGTGCCAGGGACACGTGTCGCGACTGGCGACACTAACGGCGTGGCTCCCGCTCCCCCAGAACCCGCACACGGACGCCTGGAAGAGCCAAGGGCTGGCGGAGGTGGCGACATACTGCGCCGAGAGTCGCGACAGGAACCAGTGGGTGCCTTACGTGTGTCTGCAAGAACGCTGAGCCCTTCCCCTTCCCGGCCTGGACTTGAAGGATTAAAAACCTTTTTTTTTTAAAAAAAAAAAACACCAAAAAACAACCCCAACTTTAAACAGCAGGAGGAATTAAAAAAAAAAAAAAAAAAAAAAAAAAAAAAAAAAAAAAAAGAAGGAGAAACAGCCAGTTCCAACCACAATCCCCAACACCACCGATTTTATTTTCTTTTGAACGGAGGGCGGAGCGCGGCGCTGCGGTGGAACGGAGTGACGCTGCGAGCGGTGACTGCCCGAGCCCGTGGACAGTGGCCGAGCCGTGGACAGGCGAGCCGGCTGGACAGTGCCGAGCCCGGTGGACAGTGGCCGAGCCCGGGTGGACAGTGGCCGGAGCCGGTGGACATGGCCGAGCCCGCTGGACAGTGGCCGGAGCCGGCTGACAGTGGCCGGAGCCCGGTGGACAGTGGCGGAGCCGGTGGACAGTGGCCGGAGCCGGTGGACATGGCCGGAGCCGGGTGGACAGTGGCCGGAGCCCGGCTGGACAGTGGCCGGAGCCGGTGGACAGTGGCCGGAGCCGGTGGACAGTGGCCGGAGCCCGGGTGGACAGTGGCCGGAGCCCGGGTGGACAGTGGCCGGAGCCCGGCTGGACAGTGGCCGGAGCCCGGTGGACAGTGGCCGGAGCCGGCTGGACAGTGGCCGGAGCCCGGCTGGACAGTGGCCGGAGCCCGGCTGGACAGTGGCCGGAGCCCGGGTGGACAGTGGCCGGAGCCCGGCTGGACAGTGGCCGGAGCCCGGTGGACAGTGGCCGGAGCCCGGGTGGACAGTGGCCGGAGCCCGGCTGGACAGTGGCCGGAGCCCGGCTGGACAGTGGCCGGAGCCCGGGGTGGACAGTGGCCGGAGCCGGGTGGACAGTGGCCGGAGCCGGGTGGACAGTGGCCGGAGCCCGGGTGGACAGTGGCCGGAGCCCGGGTGGACAGTGGCCGGAGCCCGGGGTGGACAGTGGCCGGAGCCCGGCTGGACAGTGGCCGGAGCCGGGTGGACAGTGGCCGGAGCCCGGGGTGGACAGTGGCCGGAGCCGGGGAGCCCCGGAGCGCAGGGCGTGACCCCTGTCGCGATTTTTGGCAGCTGGGACCCGATGGAAGCGAGGACTGCAGAGGAGTGGATTTTTTTATTATTATTTTTTTTTGGCGTTGCAAAAACTGCGCTTTTGTTTTCCCGAGGAATTACCGACGGATTGAACCTGCACGGGTTCTGCTTTTTTTTTTTTTGCACTTGGGAGACCCGGAGCTGAAGCTTTTCCAGAGTTTATTCTTCTACCGAGCGAGGAACTCGATTTATTTGCAATAAAATGTCTGACGTGCCTGGTGTTTGCTCTTCCCTGTGCTCTGCTGGAGCCGTGCCCGAGGCAGCCGGGAGCGCCAGCGGCTCCTCCTGGGTGGGTTTTGGGGTGGGCTCCACCTCCCCTGGGGGCTCCGCGCGTTTTTTTTGGGGGGCCTTTTATAGGGGCTGGAGGGGTTCCCAGCACTGTGTGGCCTCGCTGCTGCTGCAGGAGAAATTCCCACCCCACCCTTCTGTGAAAAAAAAAAGGGTTTTTTCCAAGAAAAACACCCACGAAATGCTCTGAGCTCCGTGGGAAACTGAGGCACGGAGCTTTCCCGCAGCACCCGCGGCGGTGGGAAGGGGGCCGGGGGTGGGGGGAATCCCCGCGCCCCCTCCCCACCCACCGGGGGACAGCGGGGGAATTCCCTCTATTTTGGGAATTTTGGGGAAAGCGTGGAGGCAGAAGCGGGGGAGGGGGCTCGGCCCGGCCGCGGTGTCACCCGGCAGCGCTGTCCCCGCCCGGGTTGGGGACACGGTGTCCGGTCCGGGCAGGGCCAGGGCGAGCGGCCAGCCCCGCCCGGGGCCAGCGCGGCCAGCCCGGAGCTCGCCCAGGGCTGCGCCCGTGCCCTGTGCCCCGCTGCGGGGAAACTGAGGCACGGAGCGCGGCCCGGCGCTGACAGCACCCGGGGCGGGGGGGGGGGTGGGGGGGGGTCGCGCTGTTTGGTTTTTGGGGGTTTTTTTTTTCGGGATAATCCCAAGGGAAAGGGAGCGGGGGTTGTCCCGGGCTCGCGGCGGTCACGCGGCCATTCCTGTCGCCGCTGTCACCGCTCGTGTGATCGCTGTGTCACCCGGGACGGGGGGGGGAGCGCACCCCACTGCCCCGCTCCAGAGCCGCCCCCCTCCCCAAAAAAATCCCCCCCCTCGCCCACCCGGGACACCCCGAATAGCGGCTGGGGCACCCTAAGGGGGCAGGGACCCCCAAAGACCCCCCATAGACACGGAGACCCCCCACCCCCCAAACAGCATCTGGGGCACCCTAAGGGGCCAGGGACCCCCCCAGACCCCCCCCCATAAACACAGAGACCCCCCCCCCCAAACAGCAGCCCAAGGGCTCAGGAACCGCCAGACCCCCCCCATGAACACAGAGACCCCCCCAAACAGCATCTGGGGCACCCTAAGGGGGCAGGGACCCCCAAAGAGCCCCCATAGACACGGAGACCCCCCCCAAAACAGCAGCCCAAGGGCTCAGGAACCCCCAGACCCCCCCAGACCCCCCATGGACACAGAGACCCCCCCAAGCCCCCCCTGTGCCCAGGACCCCCCCAAGCCCCCCGGGGTAGCCCGGTCTCTGTGTGCTGGGGGTCCCGCATTGAATGCGGGGGTCCCCTCTTTCTGGGGGGCTTTGGGGTCCATGGGGGGGTGCAGGGCTGGGAATGGGGGTCCTGGAGACCCCCCCCTTCCTTGAGCCCCCTCCCCAAAAGCTGCTGGAGGGGTTTTGGGGGCGGCGGTGACACGGGGGGCTCAGATACCGCGGGGGGGGGTTGGGTTCGGGGGGGGTGCCCCCTCTTGGGGGAAACTGAGGCACGGAGCGGCTTCTCCCCTCCCCCTCCCCCGTGTCCCCTCCCCCGCCGGAGCAGGAAATCCCTCCGTGACGTCACCGCGGTGTCCCCGTTACGTCACGGGTGAGCCGGCGGGTGAGTGGGTGGAATTCCCGGGAAAAGGGGCGGGGGTGACCCCGGGAGGGGGGGAGGGGGCGTCCCCGCGGCTCGGGGTTAATGAGGGCGGGCAGGGCAGCGGCTCCCGGTGTCCCGGAGATTTCTCGGGAATCCGCGGGGACACGGGAGCTGCTGCCACCCCCGTGACTGTCCCTCTGTCCCTCTGTCCCCCAGTCCCCTGTCCCCATCCCTGTCCCTCTGTCCCTCTGTCCCTGTCCCCTGTCCCTCGTCCCCATCCCTGTCCCTCTGTCCCCATCCCTGTCCCTCTGTCCCTCCTGTCCCTCCCATCCCTGTCCCTCTGTCCCTCTGTCCCATCCCTGTCCCTGTCCCCATCCCTGTCCCTTCCCTCTGTCCCCATCCCTGTCCCTGTCCCCATCCCTGTCCCTCTGTCCCTCTGTCCCCATCCCTGTCCCTCTGTCCCTCTGTCCCCATCCCTGTCCCTCTGTCCGTCCCGCCCTTCCCAGCGGCGTTTTTTTGGAAGCAGACCCTGATAAATCCCAACGATTCGATCCCAACAATCCCAAGCAGCGCATTCCAAGGATTCGCTCCCGGCCTGGATCCCGCGGATTTCCCAGGGAGCGGGAAGAGGCCGGATTCCTTCTCCCGGGAAAAGGGGGGGAGTGCAGCGCTGGGTTTGGGTTTGGGAGGAAGCTGGGACAAGGAGATTCCCAGGAAATGGAGATTCCAGGAAAATGGAGATTCCTGGGACAAAGGAGTTCCCAGGAAATGGAGATTCCTGGACAAAGGAATTCCTGGAAAAGGAGATTCCTGGGACAAAGGGAGATTCCCAGGAAAATGAAGATTCCTGGAAAAGGAGATTCCTGGGAAAATGGAGATTCCCGGAAAATGGAGAGCTAGGGGATTCCCAAGGTGGGATAAGGATTCCGGAGTTCATTCCTTGAGGGCCACAATGGCAGAGAATCCTGAATCCAGAATCCTGAATTCCAGGAACCCTCAATCCCAGGAGATTGAGAATCCCAAGGGAATCGGGAATCCCAGAGAATTGTGAAGCCCAGGGAATCCTGAATCCCAGAGAATCCTGAATCCCCAGAGAACCCCAATCCCAGGGAATCTGAATCCTACAGAATCTGAATCCCAGAGGAATTGTGAATCCAGAGGAATCTGAATCCCAGAAATCCTGATCCAGAGAATCCTCAATCCCAGGGAATCCTCAATCCCAGGGAATCCTGAATCCCAGAGAATCTGAATCCCAGAGGAATCCTCAATCCCAGGGAATCCTCAATCCCAGGAACCTCAATCCCAGGGAATCCTCAATCCCAGAGAATCCTCAATCCCAGGAATCCTCAATCCCAAGAAGCAATCCAGGAATCCTCAATCCCAGGGGAATCCTCAATCCCAGGGAATCCTCAATCCCAGAGAATCCTCAATCCCAGGGAATCCTCAATCCCAGGGAATCCTCAATCCCAGAGAATCCTCAATCCCAGAGGGATCCCAGATGATCCAGAATTCCCGATCCCACCCCATCTTCCAGGGATGGGAATCTCCAGGGGGGTCAGAGCAGCTCCCAAGGGTGGAAAAGGGAATTTCTGGGGTGGAAAGATTCCCAAAAAGGGAATTCCCAGGGGTTTCAATCCCAGAGGGATCCCGAAGGATCCGGAATTCCCGATCCCCCTCAAGGCAGGCGGAGGAAAATTGGCAACAAATGCAAAGTGAGCCGTTTGTTTTATTGTGATTTTCCATTCACTGGGAGGGGGGAACAACAATTCCACGAAATCTCGAACAGGGGGAGCACACGAGAAGGGGAGGGGGGAAAAAAATCAACAAAACGACCCCAAAAAATTGAAACTAAAATCACAAATCCCCCGGGAATTGCAGAGGGATGAGGGCACAGACACCGAGAATTTCCTAAGGACAGTCCGGAAAAAAAACCAACAAAACAAAAAAAAAAAAAAAAAAACCTGGATTGGTGTTTGGCAACGAGATCAGAGTTTGGCAAATAATAATAATAATAATAATAATATTTATAATAATAATAATAATTAATTAAGAGCATTTGAGAGAACGGAGAGAAAATGAGGAGCGCCAAGGATCCCGCGTGGGCTCGGAGTAAATAATTGGGATTTTGGTAAATAAAGTTGGATTTTTAAGGATTTTTTTAGGAAAAATAAAAAATAAAAATCAAAGGGATTTGGGAAGAACCAGAGGCTCCGGGGACAGGGAGGGGAGGGTGAGGCAAAGGGAGGGAAAGTGGAATAGGAGCAATGTTTCCCTGGCTCTTTCATTCCCAGATTTCTATTTTTGGCACTGGCTTCACCACAATCCCATAAAGAAAAGGTTGGATTGATCTGGGCATGTGGTTAAATCCCCAAAAAAAAAGAAAAAAAAAGGGTTTTGTGGAGCTGGGCTCCAGCTCCTCCCAGCATTTAAAAAGTCCTGAAAAGTCTTTTTTTTTGTGGGTTTTTCCTCCTTTTTTTTTTTTTTGTGTTTTTTTTTCCTTCTTTTTCCTTTTTTTTTTTCCTTTTTTTTTTAAATAAATTTATTTGGCAAATGCACTAAACAAAAAGTACAAGCAACTCCTGGGAAATCTGCACTTCTATTTCTGCCCTACAAAAAAAACCCCAAAAACACCCACGGGATCAGCACGGATTTTCAGACAAGGAAAAAATTCCGGAAAAAAAAATAAAGAAAAAAAAAGGAAATAAAAAAGAAGGATTTTTTTTTTCCCATCAAACCCGAGCCTTTTCCCTTTTTCTGACTCCTTTTCCCAATTGTTTTTTCCCAGCTCCTTTTCCCTTTTTCTGGCTTCTTTCCTTTCTCCCTTTCCCTTTTCCCAGCTCCTTTTCCCTTCTCCCAACCCCTTTTCCCTCTTCCCAACCCCTTTTCTCAGCCCCTTTTCCCTTCTCCTGGATCCTTTTCCCTTTTCCCAGCTGCTTTCCCTTCTCCCTGTCCCTTTTTTCCCCTCTCCCATCCCTTTTTCCCTTCTCCCATTCCCTTTTTCTCCTCTCCCTGTCCCTTTTCCCCTCTCCCATCCCCTTTCCCCTCTCTCTCATTCCCCTTTTTCCTCTCCCTCCCCTTTTCCCCTTTCCCATTCCCCTTTTCCCCTCTCCTATTTCCTTTTCCCCTCTCCTTGTTCCTTTTTCCCTCTCCCTGCCCTTTTCCCCCTCTCCCATCCCCTTTTCCCCTCTCCCATCCCTTTCCCCTCTCCCTGTCCCTTTTCCCTTCTCCTTGTTCCTTTTTCCTTCCCCCTGTCCCTTTCCCTCTCTCCCTTCCCTTTTCTTTCCCCTCTCCCATCCCTTTTCCCCCTCTCCCATCCCCTTTTTCCCTCTCCCATCCCCTTTCCCCCTTTCCCATCCCTTTTCCCCTCTCCCTTCCCCTTTTTCCCTCTCCCATCCCCTTTTCCCCCTCTCCCATTCCCTTTTCCCCCTCTCCCATTCCCCTTTTCCCCCTCTCCCATCCCCTTTTCCCCTCTCCCATCCCCTTTTCCCCTCTCCCATTCCCCTTTTCCCCCTCTCCCATCCCCTTTTCCCCTCTCCCATCCCCTTTTCCCCTCTCCCATTCCCCTTTTCCCCTCTCCCATCCCTTTTCCCCTCTCCCATTCCCCTTTTTCCCTCTCCCATTCCCCTTTTTTCCTCTCCCATCCCCTTTTTCCCCTCTCCCATCCCTTTTCCCCCTCTCCCATTCCCCTTTTCCCCCTTTTCCCTTCTCCCTGCCCCTCTTCCCACCCCCTTTGCCTCGGGCAGGACCCCAGATGGGACTGGGGGAAGGCAGAGCGACCCCAAATCCCTTGGGATTCACATCCCGGGGGATTCTCCCGGGATGGGGAGGTTGGAGCCCCTGAGCAGGAGGGAGAGGAGGGAGAGGAGGGAGAATTCCCGGCTCCAGCCCCGGCTCCGGGATAGCACCAAGCTCTGGTCTCGAACACAGAGGAAGAATCAGATCTGGAGTAGAAAAATAAGGCTGGAACTGTCCGAGAGATTAAGGACAGAGGGAATTCCCTCCTGGAAAATGAAGGAATCCCGGGCTGGACTCGGGAGCGGCCGCGTGATTGGAGCGAGGTTTGGGATTTGGGATTTGGGATCAAACTCTCCACAAAAGGCTGTGCTGGGGTTGAAGGACAGGGAGGGAAATTTGGGGAGATGATCCTGTTTTCCCTCCCCCAGCAGGACGGGGGGGAACATTCCCGAGCCCTGGAATTCCGGCACGCAGCGGGGAGCTTTCCCAGGAAAAGCCGCGCGGGTTTTTAGCGTTAAAAACGGGGGATTTTCCCGGTTTTTTTTACAAAGGCAAAGGGCGGCGGAGGGAAAACAAGGAACGGCGACATTCCTGCAGCCCAGCCCGGCCCCCCCCGGGAATTCCATCCGCCTCTGGAATTTTTCTGAGCAGCTCCCAGTGTCCGGATTCTCGTCCCGCGGCAGCTCGAATCCAGGGATTCCCTGGATTCCCCTTGGGAATTGCTCCCTGTGCCGTGCTGACATTCCTAAACCAATCCAAAGTTGTTTTTTTTTTTTTTTTTTTTTTGGGAATGGGGGAATTCCCAGGATTTCCCATCAGGTGTGGCTGGGTTGGTTTTATCCCTTCTTTTCCCAAAATCCTGTGCTCAGGGATAACCGGGAATGGCCTCTCCCTGCGGTGGGCTTGGGAAATCTTTGCCAACCCCATGGATTTTGGGATCCTGGGATTCTGGGAATGTCTCCCAGGAGCTGCTGAGCGCCGGGAAGCTGCACCCAAATCCCGGGATCTGTCCCTTCCCGACAGGGAATCCCGACAGCTCACGGGAATTCCCGGAGCTCTCCCGAGCATCCAGCAGCCCCAGCACTTCCCAGGGATTCCATGGAACTGTCTCCTGATCCCCTTTTTCCTGATCCCCCTTTCCCTGGATCCCCCTTTCCCTGGATCCCCCTTTCCCTGCTCCTTTTCCAGGATCTTTTCCCCATCTCCCTTTTCCCTGCTCCCCTTTTCCAAGATCCCTGTTTTCCAGGATCCCCCTTTTCCCACTCCCTTTTTTCCCTCTCCCCCTTTCCCTGCTCCTCTTTTCCAGGATCCCCCTTTTCCCTCTCCATCCTTTTCTTTTCCAGGATCCCCCTTTTCCAGGATCCTCTTTTCCTGTTCCCCCTTTTCCTGATCCTGCTTTCCCTGCTCCTCTTTTCCCAATCCCTCTTTTCCCAATCCCCCTTTCCCTGCTCCCCCCATTCCCCCCTCCATACCCAGTCCCCTCCCAGTGCTCCCAGTTAAATCCCAGTCCCAGATTCCCAAGGGATGGGAATGGGACTGATCCCTCCCTTCCCCACCCACCCTAAAATTCCCAGGACATTTCCCAGGCCCTGGCTCCACCAGGAACAATTCCCCTGTGGAAAAGGGAAATGGGAAACGCTGGGAATTCACCCATTTGGGGCAAAACTCCTCCAAAAGTCGATTTTTCCAAGATTTTAGGTGCACTGGGAAGCTCCTTCCCTTCCTTTCCCTCCCTCTTTGAATTTGGGGACAGCAAAAAAAAAAAAAAAAAAAAAAAAAAAAAAAAAAAAAAAAAAAAAATCCTGGCTTCCTCCATCCCTGGAACTCCCTAAAATTCCTCCTGGGGTTCCCTAAAATTCCTCCTGGGGTCTCTCCCAGCTGAGGATTCCCTCTCTGGGCCATCCCTGGATCCATGGGATGCAGGGAAAAACCTCCCCAGCCTCCCTTTGGCCATTCCCAAATGGATTTTTCCAGCTGGATTTGGGGATTTTTTTTTTGATGGATTTTTTTTTTTTAATTTTTTTTTTTTTTTGTACAGATTTTCTACAAAACCTCTCCCACCTCATCCCTTTCTCCAGTGGAAATTCCTGCTGGGAATTCCTGTTGGTTGGATCCAGGTCCAGCTCTCACTGGGAATAATCCCCCCCCACCTCCACCACCCTTTTCCCAAATATCCCAATAAAAAAATTCCCCCCCTTCCCCTTTTCCCATGTAAATTTAAAAACCCCAATTCCAATTTTTAACCTCCCTTCCCTAAAAAACCAAAAAAATCCCTCGCTCCCAAATTTTTTCAGGATTGATTTTGGGGTGGTTTCTTTTTGCTTGTTTGTTTTTCTCCCTTTTTTTTGGTGTTTTTTCCTCGGGAATTTTTAAATTCTGTTTGAAACCAGCGTTGAGTTTTTACCCCCTGGGTGTGGAGGAGCCTGGATCCAGAGGCTGGATGGGAATTCCCTGCTGGAAGGACTTGGAGCTATAGGATAATGCAGGGTTTTTTGTCCTTAAAGGGATTTTCAGAAGCAGGAACTCCCACCAGGAGCGGATCGTTCCGGGCATGCTGCTCACAGTAATTCATCAGCTCTGAGGAGGCTTTGGAAACCTGGAATTTGGAGGGAAAAAAAAAATAAAAATTATAGGAATATTCCCAGATCAGAGTCATCACCACTTCCAGGATTTTTGGGGGTTAAAATCCAGATTTTCCCAATAGAAATTTTATGGAAAATCAAGAGTTTTTATGGTGTGGATAAATAGTGAGGGGTGTGGGGAAATAAACCCAGCAGGGAGATTTGAATGGAATGTTATATCCAAGTTTTTATGGGATTTGGGATGAGCTCCAAGGAGGCTCTGGAAACATGGAATTTGGGGGGAAAAATGCAGGAATTTATGGGAATATTCCCAGATCAGAGTCACTGGCGCTTTCAGGATTTTTGGGGTTTGATATCCAGGTTTTCCCAACAGAAATTTCGTGGAGATGAGGAGGAAAAATGGGAATTGGATGTGGAAAATCAGAGTTTTTATGGTGTGGATAAATAGTGAGGGGTGTGGGGAAATAAACCCAGCAGGGAGATTTGAATGGAATGTTATATCCAAGTTTTTATGGGATTTGGGATGAGCTCCAAGGAGGCTCTGGAAACATGGAATTTGGGGGAAAAATGCAGGAATTTATGGGAAAATTCCCAGCCTGGAGTTATCAGGACTTCCAGGATTTTTGGGGTTTGACATCCAGGTTTTCCCCTCATCACCAAATCCTGATGTGAAATTCCCATTTTTCCATCTGAACCCATCCTATTTGTCATTTTCACCAAATCCTGAGGTAAATTCCCATTTTTCCATCTGAACCCATCCCGTTTATCATTTTCACCAAACCCTGATGTGAAATTCCCATGTTTCCCTCCAAACCCACCCCATTTATCCTCATCACCAAACCGGATGGGAAATCCCCCTTTTTCCCTCCAAACCCACCCATTTATCCTCATCACCAAACCCTGATGTGAAATTCCCATGTTTCCCTCGAAACCCACCCATTTATCCTCATCACCAAACCCTGATGTGAATCCCTTTTTCCCTCTGAACCCATCCCGTTTATCTCATCACCAAACCCTGATGTGAAATCCCTTTTTCCCTCCAAACCCATCCCGTTTATCCTCATCACCAAACCCTGATGTGAAATTCCCATGTTTCCCTCCAAACCCATCCCGTTTATCCTCATCACCAAACCCTGATGTGAAATCCCTTTTTCCCTCTGAACCCATCCCGTTTATCCTCATCACCAAACCCCATGGGAAATCCCCTTTTTCCCTCTGAACCCATCCCGTTTATCCTCATCACCAAACCCTGATGTGAAATTCCCATGTTTCCCTCCAAACCCATCCCGTTTATCCTCATCACCAAACCCTGATGTGAAATCCCTTTTTCCCTCCGAACCCATCCCGTTTATCCTCATCACCAAACCCTGATGTGAAATTCCCATGTTTCCCTCCAAACCCATCCCGTTTATCCTCATCACCAAACCCTGATGTGAAATTCCCATGTTTCCCTCCGAACCCATCCCGTTTATCCTCATCACCAAACCCTGATGTGAAATTCCCATGTTTCCCTCCAAACCCATCCCGTTTATCCTCATCACCAAACCCTGATGTGAAATTCCCATGTTTCCCTCCAAACCCACCCATTTATCCTCATCACCAAACCCTGATGTGAAATCCCTTTTTCCCTCCGAACCCATCCCGTTTATCCTCATCACCAAACCCTGATGTGAAATCCCTTTTCCCTCCGAACCCATCCCGTTTATCCTCACCATCCCCTGCTGCAGAGACCCTCTGTGCCCTCTTGGGGTCACCCAGATGCTGGGGGGATCCTGGGCTGCTGCCATTCCCACCTGGGCCAATCCTGGCTTTCCCTGCTCACCTTGATCCTCTCGATGCCGGCCTCGATGCGCAGCTGCTCAAACGAGCTTCCGAGCCTGGCGAGGTTGTTAGTGGTGGACATTGTCTGCCATCAGCTCCAGGCCCCAGCTCAGCAGAATCCTGGAAAAAAAACCCAATAACCATGGGAAAGGTGTGGGTGGAGCTGCTCTGGCTGCGTGTCCATGCTGGCATCGTGGAATGGGCGGAAGGGGTGGCAGAGATGGTCCTGTTCCTCAGCTGTGGCCACCTGGGGATGTCCCGTGGCCACCTGGGGATGTGATCCATGGCAACCTCGGGATGTGTCCTGTGGCCACCTTGGGATGTGACCCCATGGCAACCTCGGGATGTGTCCTGGCCACCTTGGGATGTGTCCCGTGGCCACCTGGGGTTGTGATCCATGGCACCTTGGATGTGTCCATGGCCACCTGGGGATGTGATCCATGGTCACTGGGATGTGTCCCATGGACACCTGGGGATGTGATCCATGGTCACCTGGGGATGTGATCCATGGTCACCTGGGATGTGATCCATGGTCACCTGGGGATGTGTCCCATGGACACCTGGGGATGTGATCCATGGTCACCTGGGGATGTGTCCCGTGGCACCTGGGGTTGTGATCCTGGTCACCTTGGGATGTGTCCCATGCCACGATGTGATCCATGGTCACCTGGGGATGTGTCCTGTCACCTGGGGATGTGTCCCATGGTCACCTGGGATGTGTCCCGACTATGTGATCCATGTCCCTGGGATGTGATCCATGGTCACCTGGGGATGTGATCCATGGTCACCTTCAGACGTGTCCCATGGACCTGGGTACCTGCACTGGGATCCTGGTCCCTTGGACCTGTCCCTGGATCCTGTCCCTGTGGGATCCTGTCCCACCTGCCCATGGGATCCTGTCCCTGTGGGATCCTGTCCTATGGGATCCTGTCCCCTATGGGATCATGTCCCACTGCAGGGATCCTGTCCCTGTGGGATCCATGTCCCACCTGCCCATGGGATCCTGTCCCTGTGGGATCCTGTCCCTGTGGATCCTGTCCCTCATGGGATCCTGTCCCACCTGCCCATGGGATCCTGTCCCTGTGGGATCCTGTCCCTATGGGATCCTGTCCCACCTGCCCATGGGATCCTGTCCCTGTGGGATCCTGTCCCTGTGGGATCCTGTCCCACCTGCCCATGGGATCCTGTCCCTGTGGGATCCTGTCCCACCTGCCCTGGGATCCTGTCCCTGTGGATCCTGTCCCTTGGGATCCTGTCCCTGTGGGATCCTGTCCCACCTGCCATGGGATCCTGTCCCTGTGGGATCCTGTCCCTGTGGGATCCTGTCCCCTGTGGGATCCTGTCCCTGTGGGATCCTGTCCCTGTGGGATCCTGTCCCACCTGCCCATGGGATCCTGTCCCTGTGGGATCCTGTCCCTGTGGGATCCTGTCCCTGGGATCCTGTCCCGGGGATCCTGTCCCTGGGATCCTGTCCCTGTGGGATCCTGTCCCTGTGGGATCCTGTCCCACCTGCCATGGGATCCTGTCCCTGTGGGATCCTGTCCCTGTGGGATCCTGTCCCACCTGCCATGGGATCCTGTCCCTGTGGGATCCTGTCCCTGTGGGATCCTGTCCCTGCAGCCCCCCAGCCCCTCACCCCCCTCCTCTCGCTTTCACAGCGGGAACTGAAGGGATTTTCTCCACGAGACCAAACCAATCCCAAAGAGCAAACCCAAGGAGCCGGCGCTCCGGGTCCCCTCGGTGTCACCCCCGTGTCCCGCCGCTGACTCAGGGCACGGGGGGCGGCTCCCACGTCCCCGCCATCCCTGCAGACCATTCCAGGAGGAGAAGGAGCCAAAGCAAACACGGCCCCGGCTCCCGCCGGCGCTCCCGGCCCCGCCAGCCGCCCACCGCGGCCCCTCCAGCCCTTAATTAGAGGCTCCTCCTCTAATTAACCTTCTCCCCAGACCTGGCAGCTTCAAAGTTCCCGGCGGGAGCGGGCTGGGAGCGCCCGTCCCGTCCCAAATCCTCGCTGTCTCGCCTATGTTTAGACATTTCGGGAGTTTATTCCAGACCACAAGGGCACTCTCAGGGATTATTTTGCTTGGCGTGTTCCCAGCTCCTCAATCCCTGAGCAGCGCTCGGGAATGGGGAGGGAGGGAAGGGAAAAAAACCAGCGGCGCTCCAGCCCCGCCGCGTTCCCGGCTCCGCCGGCGAGGATTCCCTGAATGAGCGGGGTTGTTTGGAAATCTCCGCCTCTCCCGTCCTGGAAGTTGAGTCAAGCCAAGGCGGGGAGGCTGCCAGGGTGAAATCAGGTCTGGTTCTGAGGAAAACGGGAGGAGGAAGGCGGCTGTTCCCTGGGGAAGGAGCGCCTGCTCCAGTTTGAGGCATCCCGGTGAATCCCTGTTTCTCTTTTCCCGGTGAATCCCTGTTTGCCTCTCCCAGGAGCAGAGAGAAGCAGCAGAGTCGGTGCTGAGACCCACGGGGGATCTGAATCCCTCCAAATCCCAGATTCCACAGGGGGATCTGCATCCCTCCCAATCCCAGATCCCACTGTGGGGTCTGTCTGTCTCCCAGTCCCAAATTCCACTGGTTCCACAGTTGGGATTGGCATTGTTCCCTCTCCCAGATTCCACACTGGGATCTGAATCCTTCCCCAGTCCCAGATTCCACACTGGGATTGGCATTGTTCCCTCTCCCAAATTCCACACTGGGATCTGAATCCCTCCCCAGTCCCAGATTCCACATTGGGACTGACATTGTTCCCTCTCCCAGATTCCACACTGGGATCTGAATCTCTCCCAATCCCAGACCCCACTGTGGGATCCACGTTGTTCCCTCTCCCAGATTCCACGCTGGGATCTGGATCCCTCCCAGTCCCAGACCCCACTGTGGGATCCACGTTGTTCCCTCTCCCAGATTCCACACTGGGATCTGAATCCCTCCCAGTCCCAGGTTCAGTGCTGGCATTAGGAGCAGGGAAAAGCTCGAAATCCGTGCCATGAACCCGAGAGCCCTTCCTGCTGCACACTCTGCCAGGACATTCACCTGGACAAGAGCTAGCAGGCAGCTGGGGGAGAAAACATTCCAGGAATTTTGTGTTTCCAAGTGTTTGCAGCAGCACAAGATCACCTGCCTGTACTTTCTCAGCTTCCTGTTTATGGAGTGAGGCCGATGAGTCAGCCCAGGGAGAGTCCAGAGAACTTCTGGGAGTTGTTCCCTCCCCCATCCCTGTCCCTGCAGCGCCCTGAGGATCCCAGGCGTGCAGGAGGGTCCTGCTGCAGGCAGGAATTGTCAAATCACTATTCTAAAAATCCTTGGCAAGGCGGAGATGTGTTCCTGCCTGGTTTGTGGTTTTAGGGAGTTTCAGCTGCCCTGTAGCTCCCCAGCATCGTGGTGAATCCTTGTTTCCCTCTTCCCAGTGAATCCTTGTTTCTCTTTTCCCAGGGAATCCCTGTTTGCCTCTCCCAGGAGCGGAGAGAAGCAGCAGAGTCGGTGCTGAGTCCCACGGGGGGATCTGAATCCCTCCCAGTCCCAGATTCCACACTGGCATCTGAATCCCTCCTAATCCCAGATCCCACTGTGGGATCTGTGTCACTCCCAGTCCCAAATTCCACTGGTTCCACATTTCAGATCTACATTGTTCCCACTCTCAGAGGGGGATCTGAATCTCCCCCACTCCCAGATCCCACTGTGGGATCCACATTGTTCTCACTCCCAGATTCCACAGGGGGATCTGAATCCCTCCCAGTCCCAGATCCCACTGTGGGATCCAACCCTGCCCTGGTGTGGATCCAGCCCTGCCCTGGCTGTGGATCCAGCCCTGCCCTGGCTGTGGATCCAGCCTGCCCTGGTGTGGATCCACCCTGCCCTGGTGTGGATCCAGCCCTGCCCTGGTGTGGATCCAGCCCTGCCCTGGCTGTGGATCCAGCCCTGCCCTGGTGTGGATCCAGCCCTGCCCTGGTGTGGATCCAGCCCTGCCCTGGTGTGGATCCAGCCCTGCCCTGGCTGTGGATCCAGCCCTGCCCTGGTTTTGGATCCAGCCCTGCCCTGGTGTGGATCCAGCCCTGCCCTGGTGTGGATCCAGCCCTGCCCTGGCTGTGGATCCAGCCCTGCCCTGGTTTTGGATCCAGCCCTGGTGTGGATCCAGCCCTGCCCTGGTTTTGGATCCAGCCCTGCCCTGGCTGTGGATCCAGCCCTGGTGTGGATCCAGCCCTGCCCTGGTTTTGGATCCAGCCCTGCCCTGGCTGTGGATCCAGCCCTGCCCTGGTTTTGGATCCAGCCCTGCCCTGGTGTGGATCCAGCCCTGCCCTGGTGTGGATCCAGCCCTGCCCTGGCTGTGGATCCAGCCCTGCCCTGGCTGTGGATCCAGCCCTGCCCTGGTTTTGGATCCAGCCCTGCCCTGGTGTGGATCCAGCCCTGCCCTGGCTGTGGATCCAGCCCTGCCCTGGTGTGGATCCAGCCCTGCCCTGGTGTGGATCCAGCCCTGCCCTGGCTGTGGATCCAGCCCTGCCCTGGCTGTGGATCCAGCCCTGCCCTGGTTTGGATCCAGCCCTGCCCTGGCTGTGGATCCAGCCCTGCCCTGGCTGTGGATCCAGCCCTGGTGTGGATCCAGCCCTGCCCTGGTTTTGGATCCAGCCCTGCCCTGGCTGTGGATCCAGCCCTGCCCTGGTGTGGATCCAGCCCTGCCCTGGTTTTGGATCCAGCTGCTTCATCCCTTTCCCTGTTTTCTAAGGAAATCAGTGTTTGGGAAAGGAGCGGGATGTGACGTCTGCAGCCAGGCCTGGGCAGGAAGCACAGGACAGGCTGGGGACACCCAGATCCTCCAAAAATGAAGAAACAACCCCCTGCAGAGGCAGAATTCCTCCCTGCCAGGGGGGCAAAGCCTCTGGAGCTCAGCCTGGCCGCAGCTCTGCCTTCTCCTGGCCGTGACTCAGCAGCACCGGCCCCTCTCCTCTCGCTGAGTCACCCCCGGCCCTCGCTCAGCACAAAGAAATAAATCTCCAATTTCTGCCCCAGCACCTCCCGCTGATCCCGGCAGCAGCAGCCGCGTTCTGGGACAACCCGATTTTCGGGAATGGCCTCGCTCCTCCTGCTGGCTCCGGGAGTTTTTCCAGCAGGGATGAAGTCACCGAGCCCTGCAGCTGCCCCGGGCTGTTCTCCCTGTTCCTCCAGCACATCCCAGCCCGGGGAACGCTGACAGAAAGATTTCCCAGCAGCACTAAAACCACGGGAAAAGGGTAAAAAAATCACAGAATGCAAGAGCACGGGCAAGGAGGGAACATCGCGAAGTCAAGGACACAAAGAGCTGGGAGGGAGGTTGGGAAATCCAGCCAGGGATTGGAGGTTGGGAAATCCCGACAGAGCTTTGGGAATGACCCAACTCATCCCAGGAAGGCTCTGGCTGCACAACCCCCCCGCGAGAGCACTCCTGCCTATTTTAGGGAAAACATTTAAATCAGGAGAAAGCCTGGCACGATCAAGTTTGGACATCCTGGAGTAAAGGCAGGACTCTCCGAGCTGCAGCAGCAGCCCCAAACCTCTGCTGGCTCCCAGCACTGAACTGCCGGGCTCGCACTGTCACAAACGCGGTGTTTGTGCTCACAATCCCCCTCCAAAAAAAAACAACAACGCTGCGAGGGGAGCCGGGGCTGTGTCACCGTGCTGCTGTCACCCTCCGGTGTCACCGTGCTGCTGTCACCCTCCCGCAGTGACGGCAGCACCGAGCGCGTCCCACGGGGCCGCTCTGTTCCCGAGCTCGCTTTCGAAAAAGCCCCGATTTGGGCTTTTTTTTTTTTTTTTTTTGGTTTGTTTTTTTTCTCTCTCTCCTGGGAAAAGGCAGCGCGGAGCCGCGCAGCTCCTGAGTCAGCGGTGACAGAGCGGTGACAGCAGCGCTGGCTCTGCCGAGCCGTGACTCAGCAGCGGCTCCGTGCTGCAGGAAACGCCTCTTCCTCCTCCTCCTCCTCCTCCTCTTCCTCCTCCTCCTCTCCCAGCACGGATCTGGGCTGGCTCCGAGCAGCCTCTGCCCTTTCGTTTCGGTTTTTTTATTGATTTATTGGTTCCTTCCCGGCGCTTCCCGGCGGGACGGAGGGCACGTGGATGGCCCAGACACATCCCTGTCCAAAATCCATCCCTGTTCAGAATCCATCGCTGTCTCAATCCATCCCTGCCCTAAATCAAACCATCCCTGCCCTAAATCCATCCCTGTCCAAAATCCATCCCTGCCCTAAATCCATCCCTGTACAAAATCAAACCATCCCTGCCCTAAATCCATCCCTGTCCAAAATCCATCCCTGTTCAAAATCCATCCCTGCCCCGAATCAAACCATCCCTGCCCCAAATCCATCCCTGCTCCAAACCTTTCCCTGCTCCAAACCTTTCCCTGCCTTTTCCAAACCTTTCCCTGCTCCAAACCTTTCCCTGCCTTTTCCAAACCCATCCCTGCCTTTTACCTGGGCTCACCCAAACCTTTCCCTGCCTTTTCCCACCCCATCCCTGCCTTTTTCCTGGGATCACCCAGACCCATCCCTGCCCCAAACCTTTCTCTGCCTTTTTCCTGGGCTTTTCCAAACCCATTCCTGCCTTTTCCCGCAGCTTTTCTAAATTCACCACTGCCTTTTCCCTCTGCTCACCCAAACCTTTCCCTGCCCCAAACACTTCACTGCCTTTTCCTTCGGCTTCTCCAAACCTTTCCCTACCTTTTTTCTGGGATCACCCAGACCCATCCCTGCCCCAAACACTTCTCTGCCTTTTTCCTGGGCTTTTCCAAACCCATCCCTGCCTTTTCCCTTGGCTTTTCCAACCCCATCCCTGCCTTTTCCCTGGCTCACCCAAACCTTTCCCTGCCTTTGTCCTGGGCTTTTCCAACCCCATCCCTGCCTTTTCCCTGGGCTCACCCAAACCTTTCCCTGCCTTTGTCCTGGGCTTTTCCAACCCCATCCCTGCCTTTTCCCTGGGCTCACCCAAACCTTTCCCTGCCTCTTCCCTCGGCTTTTCCAAACTCATCCCTGCCTTTTTCCTGGGCTCACCCAAACCTTTCCCTACCTTTTTCCTGGGCTTTTCCAAACCCATCCCTGCCTCTTCCCTCGGCTTTTCCAAACCCATCCCTGCCTCTTCCCTCGGCTTTTCCAAACTCATCCCTGCCTTTTCCCTGGGCTCACCCAAACCTTACCCTGTCTTTTTCCTGGGCTTTTCCAAACCCATCCCTGCCTTTTCCCTGGGCTCACCCAAACCTTTCCCTACCTTTTTCCTGGGCTTTTCCAAACTCATCCCTGCCTTTTTCCTGGCTCACCCAAACCTTTCCCTACCTTTTTCCTGGGCTTTTCCAAACCCATCCCTGCCTCTTCCCTCGGCTTTTCCAAACCCATCCCTGCCTCTTCCCTCGGCTTTTCCAAACTCATCCCTGCCTTTTCCCTGGGCTCACCCAAACCTTACCCTGTCTTTTTCCTGGGCTTTTCCAAACCCATTCCTGCCTTTTCCCTGGGCTCACCCAAACCTATTCCTGCCTTTGTCCTGGGCTTTTCCAAACCCATCCCTGCCTCTTCCCTCGGCTTTTCCAAACTCATCCCTGCCTTTTCCCTGGGCTCACCCAAACCTTTCCCTACCTTTGTCCTGGGCTTTTCCAACCCCATCCCTGCCTTTTCCCTGGGCTCACCCAAACCCTTCCCCGCCTTTTCCCTCGGCTTTTTCCAACCGAAACGCGTTGCCGGGCTGGCGGTGGCGAGGGTGAAACCCGCCGGGAAGCCGGGCCTGCCCGGGCACCGGCCCTGGCTCGGCTCCCGCCCGCCGCCGTCCCGCCGGGGCCGCTGACGGCAGCGCCGAAATATGCGCTGAGCCGGGAATTCCTGCCATTCCTCTCATAGCTGCGAGCTGCCCCGCCTCTCAGCCCGAGCAGCTGAGGGGAATTCAGCCTTCCAGGACCTCGCTTACCCGTCAGGACCCCTCCCTCTGCTCTGCCCTTCCTCCAGGACCTCGCTTACCCGTCAGGACCCTCTCTGCCCTTCCAGGACCTCGCTTACCCGTCAGGACCCTCTCTGCCCTTCCAGGAGCCCGCTTACCCGTCAGGATCCTCTCTGCCCTTCCAGGACCCCAATTACCCGTCAGGACCCTCTCTGCCCTTCCAGGACCCCATTACCCGTCAGGATCCTCTCTGCCCTTCCAGGAGCTCGCTTACCCGTCAGGATCCTCTCTGCCCTTCCAGGAGCTCGCTTACCCGTCAGGATCCTCTCTGCCCTTCCAGGAGCTCGCTTACCCGTCAGGATCCTCTCTGCCCTTCCAGGACCCGCATTACCCGTCAGGACCCTCTCTGCCCTTCCAGGACCCCAATTACCCGTCAGGACCCTCTCTGCCCTTCCAGGACCCCAATTACCCGTCAGGATCCTCTCTGCCCTTCCAGGACCCCAATTACCCGTCAGGATCCTCTCTGCCCTTCCAGGACCCCAATTACCCGTCAGGATCCTCTCTGCCCTTCCAGGACCCTCGTCTACCCTCAGGATCGCTACCTCTGCCCTTCCAGGACCCCAATTACCCGTCAGGATCCTCTCTGCCCTTCCAGGACCCCAATTACCCCTCAGCACCCTCTCTATCCTTCCAGGACCTTCTCTGCCCTTCCAGGACCCCAATTACCCCTCAGCACCCTCTCTATCCTTCCAGGACCTTCTCTGCCCTTCCAGGACCCCAATTACCCCTCAGCACCCTCTCTATCCTTCCAGGACCTTCTCTGCCCTTCCAGGACTCCATTTATCCCTCAGCACCCTCTTTACCCTTCCAGGACCTTCTCTGCCCTTCCAGGACCCAAATTATCCCTCAGGAATCTCTCTACCGTTTCAGGACCCCAGTTATCCCTCAGCACCCTCTCTATCCTTCCAGGACCTTCTCTGCCCTTCCAGGACTCCATTTATCCCTCAGCACCCTCTTTACCCTTCCAGGACCTTCTCTGCCCTTCCAGGACCCAAATTATCCCTCAGGAATCTCTCTACCGTTTCAGGACCCCAGTTATCCCTCAGCACTCTCTCTACCCTTCCAGGACCCAAATTATCCCTCAGGAATCTCTCTGCCCTTCCAGGACCCCATTTACCCGCTCAGGGTCACATTTACCCTTCCAGGACCCCATTTATTCCCCAAGGATCCTCCTTCTCTTCCAGGACCTCAATTAACCATCAGAACCCTCTCTCTATCCTTCCAGGACCCCAAGTGTCCTTCAGCACCCTCTCTACCCTTCCAGGACCTTCTCTGCCCTTCCAGGACCCCAATTATCCTTCAGCACCCTCTCTACCCTTCCAGGACCTTCTCTACCCTTCCAGGACCCAAATTATCCCTCAGAACCCTCTCTGCCCTTCCAGGACCCCATTTATCCGCTCAGGACCCCCTTTACCCTTCCAGGACCTCATTTATTCCCCAAGGATCCTCCTTCTCTTCCAGGACCCCATTTACCCCCTCAGGGCCGCATTTACACTGGGATTTGGGATTTGGGCGTTTTGGGATTCAGGGATGGAGCACCCCTCACATTTTGGGATTGAGGGATGGAGCACCCCTCACATTTTGGGATTCGGGATGGAGCACCCTCACATTTTGGGATTGAGGGATGGAGCACCCCTCACATTTTGGGACACAGGGATGGAGCACCCCTCACATTTTGGGATTCGGGATGGAGCACCCCTCACATTTTGGGATTGAGGGATGGAGCACCCCCACATTTTGGGATTCAGGGATGGAGCACCCCCACATTTTGGGATTCGGGGATGGAGCACCCCTCACATTTTGGGATTCAGGGATGGAGCACCCCTCACATTTTGGGATTCGGGGATGGAGCACCCTCACATTTTGGGATTTGGGATGGAGCACCCTCACATTTTGGGATTCAGGGATGGAGCACCCCTCACATTTTGGGATTCGGGGATGGAGCACCCCTCACATTTTGGGATTCGGGATGGAGCACCCTCACATTTTGGGATTCGGGGATGGAGCACCCTCACATTTTGGGATTCGGGGATGGAGCACCCTCACATTTTGGGATTTGGGATGGAGCACCCTCACATTTTGGGATTCAGGGATGGAGCACCCCTCACATTTTGGGATTCGGGGATGGAGCACCCCTCACATTTTGGGATTCGGGATGGAGCACCCTCACATTTCGGGATTCGGGGATGGAGCACCCTCACATTTTGGGATTCGGGGATGGAGCACCCCTCACATTTTGGGATTCGGGGATGGAGCACCCCTCACATTTTGGGATTCGGGGATGGAGCACCCTCACATTTTGGGATTTGGGATGGAGCACCCTCACATTTTGGGATTCAGGGATGGAGCACCCCTCACATTTTGGGATTCGGGGATGGAGCACCCCTCACATTTTGGGATTCGGGGATGGAGCACCCTCACATTTTGGGATTCGGGATGGAGCACCCTCACATTTTGGGATTCGGGGATGGAGCACCCTCACATTTTGGGATTCGGGGATGGAGCACCCTCACATTTTGGGATTCGGGGATGGAGCACCCTCACATTTTGGGATTCGGGGATGGAGCACCCTCACATTTTGGGATTCGGGGCTGGCCCCGCTCCCGCCGGGAGCCCCCGACCCCTCGGAGCCCGGAAAGGCGGCGGGAGCGCGGCGGGGCCGCCGGGCCGGCGATGCCAGAGCGGCTCCAGCTTTTCGGGATGACCTCACGGGTTTTTTGGGAACAGAGCGCGGCTGTCGGGGCCGGGCTCTCGCTCCTTGTCTGGGCGAGAACAAAGCCGGCTCCATTTTCCCTCCACACTTCCTGCAGCAGCCGCTCCGCGCCTCAATGAGCCATTGAATTTTTCCCTGACTGCAGCAAGTTTTTATTCCCTTTTATATATATATTTTTATTTTTTTTTTAAATTCCCCTCAACTCCTTATTCCCTACAAACAGCCCTGCTGGATTGGGGTCTGGCTCGTTCCCGTTCTGGAATGGGGACACAGAGCCACGCTGGGATCCTCATTTTCCTTTTTCCACTCCTGCCACAGCTCCAGAGGGTGACAAGGACACAAACCCACCCTAAACCATCCCTTAAACCAGAGGGTGACAGGGATCACAAACCCACCCTAAACCACAGCTCCAGAGGGTGACAGGGATCACAAACCCACCCTAAACCATCCCTTAAACCAGAGGGTGACAGGGATCACAAACCCACCCTAAACCATCCCTTAAACCAGAGGGTGACAAGGACACAAACCCACCCTAAACCATCCCCTAAATCCCAATGACTCCTGCCAGAGCTCCAGAGGGTGACAGGGATCACAAACCCACCCTAAACCATCCCCTAAATCCCAATGACTCCTGCCAGAGCTCCAGAGGGTGACAGGGATCACAAACCCACCCTAAACCATCCCTAAATCCCAATGACTCCTGCCAGAGCTCCAGAGGGTGACAGGGATCACAAAGCCAACCCCTAAACCACAGCTCCAGAGGGTGAAAAGGATCACAAAGCCAGCCCTAAACCATTCCTAAACCACAGCTCCAGAGGGTGACAAGGACACAAACCCACCCTAAACCCCAAACCCCAGTGACTCCCCAGCTCCAGAGGGTGACAGGGATCACAAACCCACCCTAAACCATCCCCTAAATCCCAATGACTCCTGCCACAGCTCCAGAGGGTGACAGGGATCACAAACCCACCCTAAACCATCCCCTAAATCCCAATGACTCCTGCCAGAGCTCCAGAGGGTGACAGGGATCACAAAGCCAACCCCTAAACCACAGCTCCAGAGGGTGAAAAGGATCACAAAGCCAGCCCTAAACCATTCCTAAACCACAGCTCCAGAGGGTGACAAGGACACAAACCCACCCTAAACCCCAAACCCCAGTGACTCCCCAGCTCCAGAGGGTGACAGGGATCACAAACCCACCCTAAACCATCCCCTAAATCCCAATGACTCCTGCCACAGCTCCAGAGGGTGAAAAGGATCACGAAGCCACCCTAAACCATTCCTAAACAACAGCTCCAGAGGGTGACAGGGATCACAAACCCACCCTAAACCCCAGTGACTCCCCAGCTCCAGAGGGTGACAGGGATCACAAACCCACCCTAAACCATCCCCTAAATCCCAATGACTCCTGCCACAGCTCCAGAGGGTGAAAAGGATCATGAAGCCACCCTAAACCATTCCTAAACGACAGCTCCAGAGGGTGACAGGGATCACAAACCCACCCTAAACCCCGCTGACTCCCCCGTGCTCTTTCCCCATCAGCGCCGTGTGACCGCGGCTCTTTTCCCATAAAACCACATTTTTTTTTTGGGAAAAGCCGCTGACAGCAGCGCCACGTGAGGCTCCAGAGCCCTTTTGTTTGGGTCACGCTGGGCTGGCAGCGCTCCCGGGCTGAGCTCAGGGCTGCGGCTGCTGCCAGCGGGGCCGGCCCGCCTAAAAAAGGGAATTTTTTTCCCTTCTGTGTGTGTGAAAGGGCTGGGGCGGGAAGCACGTGAGGGAGCCGCTTTGGGGTCACGGGGTTTAAATTTAGAAAATTAGCCGTTGTGGGTTGAGGGAAGAAAAAAAAAAAAAACACAGGAAAAAAAAAAAAAAAAAAGAGGTGAAATTGCTGGAGGAGAGAGGGTTTGGAAGAGGGAGATGTTTATGGGGGGCTGGGATATTGGGAATGGGTTCTGAACTGGGAAAATGAGGTTTGGGTGGGATTTGGGATGGAATTTGTGGAGAAGGTTTGGGGGTGAAACAAATCCCAGGCTCTGAGTTCATCCTGGTTTGGAGGAGACCTGGCAGGTTTAGGGGATGGATTTGGGATGGTTTAGGGGATGGTTCAGGGGATGGTTTGGTTCAGGGGATGGTTTAGGGGATGGTTTAGGGGATGGTTTGGTTCAGGGGATGGTTTAGGGGATGGTTTGGTTTAGGGGATGGTTTGGTTCAGGGGATGGTTTAGGGGATGGTTTGGTTTAGGGGATGGTTTGGTTCAGGGGATGGTTTGGTTCAGGGGATGGTTTGGTTTAGGGGATGGTTTGGTTCAGGGGATGGTTTGGTTTAGGGATGGTTTGGTTTAGGGGATGGTTTGGTTCAGGGGATGGTTTGGTTTAGGGGATGGTTTGGTTTAGGGGATGGTTAGGGGATGGTTTGGTTCAGGGGATGGTTTGGGTTAGGGGATGGTTTGGTTCAGGGGATGGTTTAGGGGATGGTTTGGTTTAGGGGATGGTTTGGTTTAGGGGATGGTTTGGTTTAGGGGATGGTTTGGTTTAGGGGATGGTTTGGGTTAGGGGATGGTTTGGGTTAGGGGATGGTTTAGGGGATGGTTTGGTTCAGGGGATGGTTTGGTTTAGGGGATGGTTTAGGGGATGGTTTGGTTCAGGGGATGGTTTGGTTTAGGGGATGGTTTAGGGGATGGTTTGGGTTAGGGGATGGTTTGGTTTAGGGGATGGTTTGGTTTAGGGGATGGTTTGGTTCAGGGGATGGTTTGGTTCAGGGGATGGTTTGGTTTAGGGGATGGGTTAGGGGATGGTTTGGTTTAGGGGATGGTTTGGTTTAGGGGATGGTTTGGTTTAGGGGATGGGTTAGGGGATGGTTTGGTTTAGGGGATGGTTTGGTTCAGGGGATGGTTTGGGATGGCTTTGTCATCCTCATCACCCTCTGGAACTGCAGCAGGAGGGAAAATAAAACCAGGAAGGGAAAATCAGGGGATGGACAGAGGAAGGGAAGGAGGCAGCCAGGTCCTGGATCCCTGGAAATGTCCTGGAAATATCCCTGGAAATGTCCCTGGAAATGTCCCTTCTCCACATTTAAATCAGGAATAAAATCCCAATTAGCAGAGTTTGAGTTAAAGGCAGCACCAGGCAGCTGGGATGAAGCACACACCCACAACCCCAATTTGTATTTCTATATTTTAACAGGATTTATTTATAAATGTGCAGCTCGAAATTCCCAAGACGGAGCTCAAAATCGACAGGAAATTGGGAATAAATTATTATTTATTATTTCCCAAATTCCCAAATCGTCAGGAAAACTGGGAGTAAATTATTATTTATTATTTCCCAAATCGACAGGAAAACTGGGAATAAATTATTATTTATTATTTCCCTCCTCTGCCAGGGGAATAAATGCCAGGAACCAACGTGATGCCGAATTTATGGCACGGGACAGGCAGCAGGAAAATCCCATAAATCCCATCCTGTGATGAACTCCCTAAGGCAGGGAGGAGTGGAATTTTTTAATATTTATTTTTAACATCTTTTACAGTCATGGCCACAAACACCAACAGCTCCTCCTTTGTCCCACAGGGTTGGGCTTGGAATTCCCAGCTGCAAATCCCAAATGGATTTTTTAAAAAATCAAATCGAATCTCTAATTGGAATTTTTATTTTAAAAAATGGATAAATTATATTTTTATGCTGCTGGGAAAAGCTGTGCTGGCAGTTTGGCATCATCTGGGATAAACTGGGATATAAATTGGGATATAAACTGGGATATAAACTTTATCCACCCATTTTTTCCTCTTCCCAACAGGCACAGGAGCCTCAAAGTTTTTTATCCACACAATTTTCTCTCCCTGAACTGGCACAGGAGCCTGAAAGTTTTTTTGCTTTTTTTTTTCCTGCCCAGTTTTCTCTCCTCCTGACAGCCACAGAAGCCTCAAAGTTTTTTTATCCACCCAATTCTCTCCTCCCTGCACATCTGGGCAGCTGTTGAGGCCCAAACTCGGGCTGTGCTGATTAAGGGGAAAGTAATAAAAATGTTTAAAAATTAAAAATAACCCCCCTGAAGTGTCCCCTGCAGCTGGAAAGCGCCAGAGCCCGGGGCTGCAGCTGCTGCCTGGGCGAGCAGAGGAATGTTTGGGAGGGATCGGCACGAGCGGTGCCGGGGCTTACCTAAGGGCCCAGGAATCCCTCTGTCTGTCTGTCTGTCTGTCTGTCTGTCTGACAGTCTGTGTGTCTGTCTGTCTGTCTGTCTGACAGTCTGTGTGTCTGTCTGTCTGACAGTCTGTGTCTGTGTGTCAGTCTGTCTGACAGTCTGTGTGTCTGTCTGACAGTCTGTGTGTCTCTGTGTGTCTGTCTGTCTGTGTGTTTGTGAGTCTGTGTGTCTCTGTGTCTGTCTGTGTGTCAGTCTGTCTGACAGTCTGTGTGTCTGTCTGTCTGTGTGTTTGTGAGTCTGTGTGTCTCTGTGTGTGTCTGTCTGTGTGTCAGTCTGTCTGACAGTCTGTGTGTCTGTCTGTCTGTGTGTTTGTGAGTCTGTGTGTCTCTGTGTGTCTGTCTGTCAGTCTGACAGTCTGTGTGTCTGTCTGTGTGTTTGTGAGTCTGTGTGTCTCTGTGTGTGTCTGTGTGTCAGTCTGTCTGACAGTCTGTGTGTCTGTGTCGTCTGTCTGACGTCTGTGTGTCTGTGTGTCAGTCTGTCTGACAGTCTGTGTGTCTGTCTGTCTGTGTGTTTGTGAGTCTGTGTGTCTCTGTGTGTGTCTGTGTGTCAGTCTGTCTGACAGTCTGTGTGTCTGTCTGTGTGTGTTTGTGAGTCTGTGTGTCTGTGTGTGTCTGTCTGTCTGTCTGACAGTCTGTGTGTCTGTCTGTCTGTGTGTTTGTGAGTCTGTGTGTCTCTGTGTGTGTCTGTCTGTCTGTCAGTCTGTCTGACAGTCTGTCTGTCTGTGTGTCAGTCTGTCTGACAGTCTGTGTGTCTGTCTGTCTGTGTGTTTGTGAGTCTGTGTGTCTCTGTGTGTGTGTCTGTCTGTCTGTCTGACAGTCTGTGTGTCTGTCTGTCTGTGTGTTTGTGAGTCTGTGTGTCTCTGTGTGTGTCTGTCTGTCTGTCAGTCTGTCTGACAGTCTGTCTGTCTGTGTGTCAGTCTGTCTGACAGTCTGTGTGTCTGTCTGTCTGTGTGTTTGTGAGTCTGTGTGTCTCTGTGTGTGTGTGTCTGTCTGTCTGACAGTCTGTGTGTCTGTCTGTCTGTGTGTTTGTGAGTCTGTGTGTCTCTGTGTGTGTCTGTCTGTCTGTCTGACAGTCTGTGTGTCTGTCTGTCTGTGTGTCTCTGTGTGTGTCTGTCTGTCTGTGTGTCAGTCTGTCTGACAGTCTGTGTGTCTGTCTGTCTGTGTGTCTGTCTGTCTGTGTGTCTCTGTGTGTGTCTGTCTGTCTGTCTGTCTGACAGTCTGTGTGTCTGTCTGTCTGTGTGTCTCTGTGTGTGTCTGTCTGTCTGTGTGTCAGTCTGTCTGACAGTCTGTGCGTCTGTCTGTCTGTGTGTCTCTGTGTGTGTCTGTCTGTCTGTGTGTCAGTCTGTCTGACAGTCTGTGTGTCTGTCTGTGTGCCCGTGTGTTTTGTGTGTCTGTCTGTGTGTCTGTCTTGTGTGTGTGTGTCTGTCAGTCCGTGTGTGTGTCTGCCTGTCCTTCTGACAGTCTGTCTGTGTGTGTGTCAGTCTGTGTGTCTGTCAGTCTGTCTGTCAGTCTGTCCCTCTGTCTGTCCCTCTGTCAGTCTGTCTGTTTGTCCTTCTGTCAGTCTGTCCCTCTGCCTGTCAGTCTGTGTGTATGTCTGTCTCTGTGTGTGTGTCTGTCTGTCTGTCCCCCTGTCAGCCTGTCAGTCTGTCTGTTTGTCCCTCTGTCAGTCTCTCCCTCTGTCCCTCAGTCTGTCCCTCTGTCAGTCTGTCCCTCTGTCCCTCTGGGCTGGGGTCAGGGGCTCTCCTGGCCAGCAATGGCCCCGGAGCAGGGCAGGGCGGATGGCACCGACTGATGGCTCTGTGCCTGTGACTGTCCCTGTCACCTGTGCCTGACACTGTCACCTGTGCCTGACACTGTCACCTGTGCCCTGACACTGTCACCTGTGCCCTGACACTGTGCCCTGACACTGTCACCTGTGCCTTGACATTGTCCCTGTGCCCTGACACTGTTACTGTCACTGTCACCTGTGCTCTGACACTGTCCCTGTTACTGTGCCCTGACACTGACACTGTCACCTGTCCCTGCCCCAGTCCCCTGTCCTTGTCACATGTCCCAGCCCGTCACCTCTCACCTGCCTCTGTCCCTGTCCCTGCCCCAGTCCCCTGTCACCTCTCACCTGTCCCTGCTCCTGTCACCTCTCACCTGCCCCTGTCCCTGACACTGTCACCTGCCCCAGTCCCCTGTCCCAGTCCCTGCTCCTGTCACCTCTCACCTGTCCCTGTCACCAACTGCTGCCACTGTCCCCTGCCACCCGGGATTTTGGGGTTGGGGGGTTTTGGGGTGTGGTGCAGAGCTCAGCTCAGCATGAAGAGGGGGGGAAATCCATCCTCATCCTCATCCCCATCCTTAGCCTTATCCCCATTCTTCACCCTCATCTTCATCCCATCCTCATTCCTATTCTCTCTTCATCCTCCTCTTCATCCCCATCCCGTCCTCATCTTCATCCCCATCCCGTCCTCATCTTCATCCCCATCCCGTCCTCATCTTCATCCCATCCTCATCCCTATTCTCTCTTCATCCTCACCCCCATCCTCATCTTCATCCCATCTTTATTCCTATTCTCTCTTCATCCTCATCTTCATCCTCATCCCTTTCCCTTCCTCATCTTCATCCCATCCTCATCCTCATTTTCATCCTCATCCCATCCTCATTCCTATTCCATTCCCATCCCATCCTCATCTTCATCCCATCCTCATCCCTATACCATTCCCATCCCATCCTCATCTCATCCTCATCCCTATCCCATTCCCATCCCATCCTCATCTTCATCTCATCCTCATCATCTCATCCTCATCCCTATCCCATTCCCATCCCATCCTCATCTTCATCCCTATTCTCTCTTCATCCTCATCTTCATCCTCATCCCATCCTCACCCTCATCCTCATCTCATCCTCATTCCTATCCTCTTCATCCTCATCCCTATCCCATTCCCATCCTCATCTTCATCTTATCCTCATCCCATCCTCACCCTCATCCTCATCCCATCCTCACCCTCATCCTCATCCCATCCTCACCCTCATCCTCATCCCTTTCCCTTCCTCATCCTCATCCCATCCTCACCCTCATCTTCATCCTCATCCCATCCTCACCCTCATCTTCACCCTCATCCCCATCCTCCTCCTCCTCACCCCCCCCCTCCCGAGGAAGCCCCCCGTGCTCCTGGGACCCTGCCTCACCTCACCCCGCTCCGCTGCCGCCTCCAGCTTTAATTAAAACCCTGGGAGCGCATTCCTTAAGGATTCCTCACGCAAACAGCGAGGTTAAAGCCAATTAATAAATGCGAATATTATTAATTAATAAATACGAAAAGCGAAGCCAAACACCCGCGGCCCACGCGCGCCCTCTGCCGCCCGCGCCGCGGAACTGCAGCCAAGGAAAGCCGGGAAGGTTTGCCTTAAAAAAAAATGGGATTTGAAGGGATTTTTTTTTCCCAAAAAAAATATACAAAAAAAAAAGTTTCCACTTCTGCAAAGCCTGGCTGAGACACGCCGGGAAACGCGGAATCGCCTGATCCCAGCTCTGGGATCAGGGAACTCGGGAGCTGCAGCCCTTCATCATCATCATCATCATCATCATCATCATCAAGGTTTGCCACCTCGAGCTCCTGGAGCCGTTTCCCAGCGCAGGAAATTTGGGATTCCACAACAGACTCTCCATGGAAAGTGCTGGAGGTGGTAAAGGGGATGAGGATCCCCAAATTGCTGCTGTGGAATTCCCGAATTCCCAGCTCCAGGCAGCAAGAAATGGAATTTCTTTAAAGCCTGGCTGAAGGATTTCCCGTCTGATCCCATCTCCGGGCAGGGATCGACTCCTACAGGCATCACCCCACTGAAATCCGACTGAAATCCGATTGAAATAGGGAATTTGGGTGCATAAAGTATGGGAAATACCAGGAAAATGAGGGGAAGGAGGGTTCAGAGCAGAGCGGATCGTTCTGAGCTCCGAGATCGCCCCGAGCCCCACGGGATCAATCCCAAAGGATCCCAAAAATCCCCAGGAACCCCCATGGAGCAGCAGCTCCCAGCCAGCTCCAGGTCCCCTCTGGAGCACAGAGCTCTCCCTGACTAATTAACGAGAGAACGTAACGAGGCCCTTAATGAGCAGCGGCCACAGCTGGCACCTCCCATTCCAGACCATTCCAGACCATTCCAGAACCATTCCAGACCATCCTAACCATCCAACCCATCCAACCATCCAAACCATTCCAGACCATCCTGAACCATTCCAAACCCACTCCAAACCATCCCAAACCATTCCAGACATCCAACCTCCAAACCATTCCAGACCATCCTGAACCATTCCAAACCCACTCCAAACCATCCCAAACCATTCCACACCCACTCCAAACCATTCCAGACCATCCTGAACCATTCCAAACCCACTCCAAACCATCCCAAACCATTCCAGACCATTCCAAACCCACTCCAAACCATCCCAAACCATTCCAACCCATTCCAGACCATCTAACATTCAACACTCCAACCATCCCAAACCATCCTGAACCATTCCAAACCCACTCCAAACATTCCAAACCATTCCAGACCATTCCAGACCACCCAAACCATCCCAAACCATTCCAACCATCCAACCACCAAACATCCCAACCATCCCAAACCATCCCAAACCATCCCAAACCATTCCAAACAATTCCAAACCATTCCAAACTCACTCCAAACCATTCCAAAGCCACTCCAAACCCATCCCAAACCATTCCAAACTAATTCCAAACCAATTCCAAACCCATCCCAAACCATTCCCAAACTCATTCCAAACTCACTCCAAACAATTTCAAACCCATTCCAAACCCATCCCAAACCATTCCAAACAATTCCAAACCCATCCCAAACCATTCCAAACTAATTCCTAACTCACTCCAAACCCTCTCCACCCATTCCAAACACCATCCCAAACCCATCCAAACCATTCCTAATTCACTCCAAACCCATCCCAAACCATTCCAAACCATTCCAAACTCATTCCCAACCTCACTCCAAACCATTCCAAACTCACTCCAAACCATTCCAAACCCATCCCAACCCATTCCCAAACAATTCCAACCCATTCCCAAACAATTCCAAACCCATCCCAACCCATTCCTAATTCACTCCAAACCCACTCCACCCATTCCAAACCATTCCCAAACAATTCCAAACCATCCCAAACCATTCCAAACCCATCCCAAACCATTCCAAACCCATCCCAAACCATTCCAAACCATCCCAAACCATTCCAAACCCATCCCAAACCCATCCCAAACCATTCCTAATTCACTCCAAACCCACTCCACCCATTCCAAACCCATCCCAAACCATTCCAAACCCATCCCAAACCATTCCAAACCCATCCCAAACCATTCCAAACCCATCCCAAACCATTCCTAATTCACTCCAAACCCACTCCACCCATTCCAAACCCATCCCAAACCATTCCCAAACCCATCCCAAACCATTCCCAAACCCATCCCAACCCATTCCAAACCCATCCCAAACCATTCCAAACCCATCCCAAACCATTCCAAACCCATCCCAAACCATTCCAAACCCAACCCAAACCATTCCCAAACCCATCCCAACCCATCCCAAATCCATTCCAAATCCATTCCAACCCATCCCAACCCATTCCCAGCCCATTCCCCTAATCAAAAAGCCCCAATTAACACTCATTAACCACTAAGCACACAACCCTCTGCTCACCTTCCCACAGCCGAGCACTCTCAGCCTCCAATCCCGCGGAATTCCTGGAATTTTTTATTTTATTTTTTGGGGGATTCCTGGATTTCCCTCCTGCCAAGAAAAAGGAGAATTCCCATCCCTCACCTCGAGCAGGCGGCTGTCATTAATTAATTCGTTAATGAGGTGATAATTAATTCGTTAATGAGGTGATAATTCCTCCCTCACAGGGGAGGGATTTTCATCCAATTATTCCCGGGAAAATTCCATTGATGGCTGGATTATTTATCAGGATAATCAGGGGAAAGCCAGGGAATTCCTTTGGGTTTAAATTGGATTTATTTTTTTTTTGAGGAAGGCACAGAGGGAGAGGGGTTTGCCCAAATTTTTGGGGGGAATGTGAAAAAAAAGGAGGAAATTCCCCCATTTTGGACAAGAAAAATAATTATTATTAATTTTTGGAGGATTTTCCCCCCATTAATAATAATAATTATAATAACAATAATATCAATAACAAAAATAATAATAATAATTTGCATAATTTTGGAGGATTTTCAATAATAATAATAAATAATATTATAATTATTTTTATAATAATTAGTATAAAATATTATAGTATTATAGCATTTTCAATAATAATAATAATTATTATTATTATTTGCATAATTTTTCAGTATTCCCCCATTATTATTATTTAATAATATTATTAATATTATTTAATAATAATAATAAAACTTTGCATAATTTTGGAGGATTTTTTAATAATAAATAATAATAATAATAATAATAATAATATATAATAATAATAATAATAATAATAATAATAATAATAATAATATTTGCAGGATTTCCCCCATTAATAATATTAATCATAATAATAACAATAATAATAATTATTATTATTATTTGAGGATTTTTTCCCCATTAATAATACTAATACTAATACTACTAATACTAATACTAATAAAAGATTGCACCATTTTTGGAGGATTTTTCAATAATAATAATAATAATAATAATAATAATAATAATAATATATAATAATAATAATAATAATAATAGTTTCCATCATTTTGGGAGGATTTTCAATAATATAATAATAATAATAATATATAATTTATTAATGATTAATAATTAAATATAATAATAATAATAATATATAATAGGATTTCCCCATTTATAATATATAATAATAATAATAACAACAATAATAATTATTAATATTTATTTTGAGGATTTTTCATTAATAATATACTAATACTAATACAATACTAATATACTAATAAAAGTTTCAATTTTGGAGGATTTTCAATAATAATATTAATAACAATAATAACAATAAACAATAACATAATAACATAATAACAAATAATAACATAACAATAAATAATAAATATATAATAATAATAATATAATAATAATATAATAATAATATAATTAATAACAACAAGAACAGGAACAGGAACAGGAAACCTCTGGAATTATTTCCAGGGCTGGGCAGTGACCTTCAAAAACCTTTGGATTTTATCAAAATTCGGAATTTTTTAAGATATTTAAATACTGAAACTCCTAAAGAAGGACGTGACAGAGAGGTTTGGGATGGAAGGATCAAACAATTCCAGGAAAAACATGGAATTATGCCGGCACCTACCTGGGCAAACCACAACGAGCAGAGGGAAGGGACAAATCTCCTGAAAGAAGAGAGGAATTTCAGGCTCTGGAAGGATCCTGCAGGGAATTCCAGCTCCTCTCCACCCCCCCTGGGAGCCACCAGCTGGAGCAGCTCAACCTTCCCCCCCACTTCCAGCAGCTCCAGTTTTTTTTCCCATTTTTCCCTGTATTTTCCCCATTTTTTTCCCCATTTTTCCCTCATTTTTCCCTGGTTTTTTCCTCATTTTTCCCTGTTTTTTCCCACTTTTTCCCTGGTTTTTCCCTGCTGGAATCCAGTCCATTACAGAACCATGTACAGCACCTCTCACTGTCTCCCTATTTCCACCATCCAATCTTTTCCCTGGTTTTCTCCCATTTTCCCCCTGTTTTTCCTCATTTTTTTCTCTGGTTTTTCCCTGGTTCTTCTCTGGTTTTTCCTGGTTTTTTCCTGCTGGAATCCAGTCCATTACAGAACTATTTACAGCACCATATCCATCATCCATGGATCCATCCATGTCCATCATCCATGGATCCATCATCCATGGATCCATCCATCATCCATCCATCCATTATCCATGGATCCATGAATCCATCCATGTCCACCATCCATAGATCCATGGATCCATCCATCCATCATGCATGGAACTATGGATCCCTCCCTGTCCATCATCCATGGATCCATCCATCATCCATTATCCATGGATCCATGGATTCATGCATGTCCATCATCCATAGATCCATCCATCCATCATCCACGGATCCATGGATCCCTCCCTGTCCATCATCCATGGATCCATCCATCCATCATCCATGGATCCATCATCCATGGATCCATCCCTCCTCCATGGATCCATGAATCCCTCCCTGTCCATCATCCATGGATCCCTCCCTGTCCATCATCCATGGATCCATGGATCCCTCCCTGTCCATCATCCATGGATCCATGGATCCCTCCATGTCCATCATCCATGGATCCATCCATCATCCATGGATCCATCATCCATCCCTCCTCCATGGATCCATGGATCCCTCCATGTCCATCATCCATGGATCCATCCATCATCCATGGATCCATCCCTCCTCCATGGATCCATGGATCCCTGTCCATCCATCCCTCTCCCACCCCCCAAATCCCGCCCCAACCACACCACTGCAGACAACTCCCAGTTCCCACCAGGATTTGCCCCACCCCTGACATTCCCGAGGCTGGGAAAGGGAATTTCCAACAGCACCCATGGGGAAAAAAAAAAAAACAAAATCCCTTTTCCCTTCCATGGAAGTGAGAAGGATTGCAGGGAAGAGGGAAGCAGAGCTGCAGCTTTTCCTTCTCCTGTTCCTCCCCCCAACGAGCCAATTAGAAAGCCCACACACGGAATTAATTCCAGTTCCAGGGGAGCTGGGAATACAGAGCCGCTCTTTAGGATTAGGGAAAATTGCTGCCTTCTGCTGCTCAGTCAGGTGGCAGGGAGTGACAGCTGAAAAAGGGGGAAAATTAAAAATATAAAATAATAAAAAAAAAATAAAATAAAAGCGGAGTTGGGCTCCAGCACAGCAGCAGCAAGGGATGAATTCAGGAATGAACTCAGGAATGAATTCGGAGAATGATAACTCAGGAATGAATTCAGGAATGAATTCAGGAATTTAACTCAGGAATGAACTCAGGAATGAACTCAGAATGAATTCGGGAATGAAAATCGGATAATCGAATCAGGAATGAACTCAGGAATGAACTCAGGATGAATGAACTCAGGAATGAATTCAGGAATGAACTCGGGGAATGAATAGAAAAAAAAATTCTTCGGGGAATGAACTCAGGAATGAACTCAGGGAGGTTTTGAGGATCTGAGGAGCCAAGATCCCGTGGTTTCCCCCAAATCCTCCCAAGCTCTCCCAGCTCAGCAGTTCCTTGTTTGCTTCGGTGTTTCTGGAGCTTCCCTAAAATCCCCTTCCCTCGGGAACCTCCCAGGCTTTCCCGCATCCCCTGGAAATCCCCTCTGCTCGAACCCAGCCACACCCACGTTTTCCCGGCTTTGTCTCCCCAGCCGGGACTCTGGGATTGAATTCCTCAGCAATTCCTGGAGAAGCCCTGGGCAGGCAAAGCCCTGCTGCACGCTGGAATTCCCAGGGAATAAACCCCACGGGGGAGCACAGATGATGATCCCAGCTTTTTTAAAATCCCATCCAGGGGAGGAGAGCGGGAGCTGCAGGCGGCCCGGGCAGGGCCAGCTGCGTTTTCCAGAGGGAAATTCCCTGTGGAATCATTACCAGCAAAGCCCAGCCCAGATAAAAACCCGGGAGCAGCTCCTGGAGAAGAAAAAAATCGAGTTTAGGATCCGGGAAGCTCGGGATGGTTTGGATGGGAAGGGAAAACCTCCCAGTGCCCCAGGTGCTCCTGCCCAGCCCTGGGCACTGCCAGGGATCCAGGGAATTCCAGCCATTCCCTCAGCACCCTCCAGCCAGGAATTCCTTATCCCAAATCCCAACCCAATCTCTCTTTTCCCAGTTTAAATCCATTCCCTGTGTCCTCCATCCCTTATCCCAAATCCCTCTCCAACTCTCCTGGAGCTCCTTTAGGCTCTGGAAGTGCTTCCCTGGAATTTCTCTCCTTCAAGCTGGCCTTGGACACTGCCAGGGATCCAGGAATTCCATCCCAGCCCTCAGCACTCTCCCAGCCAGGAATTCCTTCCCAAATCCCTTTTCCCAGTTTAAATTCATTCCCTGTGTCCTGTCCCTCCATCCCTTATCTCAAATCCCTTTTCCCAGTTTAAATCCATTCCCTGTGTCCTCCATCCCTTATCCCAAATCCCTTTTCCCAACTTAAATCCATTCCCTGTGTCCTGTCCTCCATCCCTTATCCCAAATCCCTCTCCAGCTCTCCTGGATCTCCTTTAGGCTCTGGAAGTGCTTCCCTGGAATTTCTCTCCTTCAAGCTGGCCTTGCACACTGCCAGGGATCCAGGAATTCCATCCCAGCCCCTCAGCACCCTCCCAGCCGGGAATTCCTTCCCCAAATCCCTTTTCCCAGTTTAAATCCATTCCCTGTGTCCTGTCCCTCCATCCCTTATCCCAAATCCCTCTCCAACTCTCCTGGAGCTCCTTTAGGCTCTGGAAGTGCATCCCTGGAATTTCTCTCCTTCAAGCTGGCCTTGGACACTGCCAGGGATCCAGGAATTCCATCCCAGCCCCTCAGCACTCTCCCAGCCAGGAATTCCTTCCCAAATTCCACCCCAAATCCCTTTTCCCAGTTTAAATCCATTCCCTGTGTCCTCCATCCCTTATCCCAAATCCCTTTTCCCAATTTAAATCCATTCCCTGTGTCCTCCATCCCTTATCCCAAATCCCTTTTCCCAGTTTAAATCCATTCCCTGTGTCCTGTCCCCCCATCCCTTATCCCAAATCCCTCTCCTGGAGTCCCTTTAGGCTCTGGAAGTGCCTCCAAGCTGGCCTTGGACACTCTCAAAGATCCAGGGAATTCCATCCATTCCCTCCCAGCCAAGAATTCCTTCCCCAAATCCCACCTGTCCCTGCCCTCCTGGAGCTGGCAAAGCAGGAAAATCCCTGGACCAACTGAGGAGTTTGGAGTGAAGATTCCAGCCCTGGAACACTGAGTTCCAGAGAGCAGGAATATCCCAGAAAATCCAGGAATGGGATTCCAGCCCTCCTTGTGCCAGCCTCACTCCCTCCAAGAGCACACAATGACAAAAAATTCCACAAAATCCTGATCCTAAGGAGATCCCTGTGGGAACCACGGCAGCCAGGAAAGCAAATCTGGGAGGATCAGAGCAGGATCTGCTGGGAATGGAGCAAATTCCCAGGATTAGATGAGGATCTGCTGGGAATGGAGCAAATTCCCAGGATTAGAGGAGGATCTGCTGGGAATGGAGCAAATTCCCTGGATCAGAGCAGGATCTGCTGGGAATTGAGCAAATTCCCTGGATCAGAGCAGGATCTGCTGGGAATTGAGCAAATTCCCAGGATTAGAGCAGGATCTGCTGGGAATGGAGCAAATTCCCAGGATTAGAGGAGGATCTACAGGGAATGGAGCAAATTCCCAGGATTAGAGGAGGATCTGCTGGGAATGGAGCAAATTCCCAGGATTAGAGCAGGATCTGCTGGGAATGGAGCAAATTCCCAGGATCAGAGCAGGATCTGCTGGGAATGGAGCAAATTCCCAGGATCAGAGCAGGATCTGCTGGGAATGGAGCAAATTCCCTGGATCAGAGCAGGATCTGCTGGGAATGGAGCAAATTCCCTGGATCAGAGCAGGATCTCCTGGGAATGCAGGAAATGGAGCAAATTCCCAGGATCAGAGCAGGATCTGCTGGGAATGGAGCAAATTCCCAGGATCAGAGCAGGATCTGCTGGGAATGGAGCAAATTCCCAGGATCAGAGCAGGATCTCCTGGGAATGCAGGGAATGGAACAAATTCCCATTCCCAGGGAGGTGGCAGAGGTGACAAATTCTGGGGCTCTCACTTCCCAATCCATTTTTTTTTCCCAATTTTTTTTTTTTTTTTTTTTAATCCAGCTCTACCCCTGGAATTCTTCCTCATTCCCACTTCCATCTGCTGGGAATGCACCCAGGCACTGGGGACAGGTCTTTATTAAATCCTGGAACTGCTCCTCCTCTTCCTCCTGCCCCCACCAGCTCCACAAAACCCTTTCAAAAATCGGGATAATGCTGTTATCCTGGAAGGATCAGATGAGGAGCACAGCCAGCCCTCCTCACTCCTTGATTTTATTCCCACAAAACCTGCCAAAACTAGATTTTTTTTTTTTTTCCTTGAACAAAAAAACCACACAGAACTAACAATTTTTTTTTACAAATCCCAGAATTTACACCCAGAGCACGAGAAAACATTCCTGCTTGGATGAGAACATCCAGGAAAATAAGGATGTGGAAGGTGGCCAGGTCCACCCCTCATTCCCACCCAGTAATTCTGTTTTATTTTAATCAGCAGCCCCAAAATCAATCCAGGGCCAGCAGCCCTTGGAGCAATCCCAGCAGGAATCCAAACCCATAATTACAGCAGCCTGCACATGGAAAACACCGAGCAGGGAGAGGTTATTCGGGCAGGACAAGGGAGTTTGGAGGATGGGATGGATAAATCAGGGAAAAAAATCAAAAATCTGGGGAATTTTGGGGCAGAAAAGCAGCTGCAGCAGAGGTTTGGGGATTCTGGAATTGTAAAAGAAATGGAGTGAGGAGTTTGGGGCTGGAATTTTGGGACTGGAATTTTGGGGAAGAAAAGCAGCTGCAGCAGAGGTTTTGGGATTCTGGAATTGCAAAAGAAATGTTGGGAGTGAGGAGTTTGGGGCTGGAATTTTAGGGCTGGAATTTTGGGGAAGAAAAGCAGCTGCAGCAGAGGTTTGGGGATTCTGGAATTGCAAAAGAAATGTTGGGAGTGAGGAGTTTGGGGCTGGAATTTTAGGGCTGGAATTTTGGGGAAGAAAAGCAGCTGCAGCAGAGGTTTTGGGATTCTGGAATTGCATGGAAAATGTTGGGAGTGAGGAGTTTGGGGCCGGAATGCCTCGGGAGGGGAAGCAGCTTTGGCTGTGAATCCATTTCCTCCCCAGCTTCGTTTCAACATTCCCATAAAAACTTCCTGCCCCTGTGAGAATCACAGCCAGCTTTTCCTGATTTTACCTCCCCAGATTCACCTCCAAACCAGGGAATTTTAGCCAAACCTCCTCTCCCAAAAGCAGCACTCTCCCAAGTTTTCCGAAGCGCTGGAAAACGCCGAGCGGATTTTTTTTTTTATTATTTTATTTTTAATTTTTTTTTCCCCCTCTCTCTTCCCCCCTGGCACCAGGGATGCACACAATGCATCTCCTCTGGTGGCTGACAACCCCTCTGCTATTTTGGGAATGCTCATCTGCAGGTGGAATTGGATTTCTGTTCCCATGACTGACAACACAACTCCATCCCGGCCTATGGCAGCTGCTGCTATTTTCAGCACTCTGCCTCTCTCCAGTATTATTCCAAAGGTGAGAACTATTCCCAGAGAACACCACAAGAGTGTTTTTCACACCTTAACAGAGGGGGAAAAAAAATTGGACCAAAAAAAAAAAATAATAATGGAATTTTGAAAGTTTTGCCACTGGGCAAAGAAGTCTCCGCTGCAAAAAGGATTAATGAGCTCGTGGAGAGTTAAAATGGAATTAAAATCCCTGTTGGAATGGGGGAATTGTTTTAAACTGAAGGTATTCCTCAGCAGCAGGCAGGGAATGCTGATTGCCTCGATGCTGGTGAGGCAGGAATGGGGATTGTCAGTGGGAATTGTCGTAGGAATTGTCAGGAATCCAACAGAAGAACGGTGAAATGGGCTGGGAGTGTTTCAGGTATCCCTGGAAAGGGCGAGTGTGGAGTTTGGGTTTAGCCCAGGAATGGTGCTCGCAGCCAGGGAGAGGGGAATGCTGCCCGGGAGCCTGGCAGGGATAACGAGCAGGGAATGTTAATGGGCTAATTAGCAATCAGAGAGAGGGAGAGAGGGAGAGAGGAGCGCTGGGATCGGGGAGAGGCGCGGGCTGCTGCTGGCACGGCACAGCCTGGATCAGCAGGATCGGATCAGCCTGGATCAGATCAGCCCAGCCTGGATCAGCAGGGATCGGATCAGCCTGGATCAGCAGGGATCGGATCAGCCTGGATCAGATCAGCCCAGCCTGGATCAGCAGGGATCGGATCAGCCTGGATCAGATCAGCCCAGCCTGGATCAGCAGGGATCGGATCAGCCTGGATCAGCAGGGATCAGATCAGCCTGGATCAGATCAGCCCAGCCTGGATCAGCACGGATCAGCCTGGATCAGCACGGATCAGCATGGATCAGCACGGATCAGATCAGCCTGGATCAGCATGGCACAGCCTGGATCAGCCCAGCCTGGATCAGCCTGGATCAGCACGGATCAGATCAGCCTGGATCAGATCAGCCCAGCCTGGATCAGCCCAGCCTGGATCAGCCTGGATCAGCCCAGCCTGGATCAGATCAGATCAGCCCAGCCTGGATCAGCACGGATCAGCATAGATCAGATCAGATCAGCCTGGATCAGCCTGGATCAGCCTGGATCAGCCCAGCCTGGATCAGCCTGGATCAGCCTGGATCAGCCCAGCCTGGATCAGCCTGGATCAGCCTGGATCAGCCTGGATCAGCCTGGATCAGATCAGCCCAGCCTGGATCAGCCTGGATCAGCCTGGATCAGCCCAGCCTGGATCAGCCTGGATCAGATCAGCCCACCCTGGATCAGCACAGCCCAGCTCGCCCTTTCCCAACTCTCTCAGGAATTCTCCAGCTCCTCAGGAATTCTCCAGCCCTTTCCCAAATCCCTCAGGAACTCTCCAGTCCATTCCCAAATCCCTCAGGAATTCTCCAGTCCATTCCCAAATCCCTCAGGAATTCTCCAGTCCATTCCCAAATCCCTCAGGAATTCTCCAGTCCATTCCCAAATCCCTCAGGAATTCTCCAGCCCTTTCCCAAATCCCTCAGGAATTCTCCAGTCCATTCCCAAATCCCTCAGGAATTCTCCAGTCCATTCCCAAATCCCTCAGGAATTCTCCAGTCCATTCCCAAATCCCTCAGGAATTCTCCAGCCCTTTCCCAAATCCCTCAGGAATTCTCCAGTCCATTCCCAAATCCCTCAGGAATTCTCCAGTCCATTCCCAAATCCCTCAGGAATTCTCCAGCCCTTTCCCAAATCCCTCAGGAACTCTCCAGTCGATTCCCAAATCCCTCAGGAATTCTCCAGCCCTTTCCCAGCTCCTCAGGAACCTGGCCTGGATCTCCTATTCCCAGTCTGGAAAAATCCAGGGAACACCTGGAATTTGTCTGGATTGAAATTGGAAGGAAAAGCCCTGAGAGCATCCTAAAAAAATCCAATGGTTTGGGATTCCTAAATCCAAAGGATGGGAATGTCAAGGTTTAATTAGGATTTAATTAGGATTAATGCAATTAAACCTTTGGAATTCCATGGATGCTCCCACAGCTCTCCTGGATCCCAGGAAAAACGGATCCCAAGAGTTCATCCAGAGCCTGTGGAAAATCCCAAATAAAAACCCCCTTTCCAAATAATTCCATAAATTTAAAAAATAGATTTTTTTATTTCCAAAAGGGATAAATTTGGGAATAAAACAAAAAGGGGAATTTCCTCCCTCTGGGCTCCTTTAGGAGCAAGATTATTTTTTTTTAAATCACTTTTTTTTAAATTTTTTTTGTGATTTTCAGTTTGTTTTCTGAAATATGAAAACAAAGCTTCTGAAAAATAAAAATAAATAAAAAATAAAATAAAATAAATCCCCCTTTAAGTGGAAATTGGGGGAATGTTTCCAAAAATTCCTTTTTGTCTGGCAGAATTCAGGAATTGTGGAAAAGCACAAGCCTTAAGTAAATTTCCTGGTTTGTGCCTGAATTTCCTCTTTTTTTTTATTATTATTATTTATATTTTTTTTTATTTTTACGTCACAGCCAATCCCTTCCCCACCCTTCCCAGAAAATCCCAACCCTGCTCATTCCCAGGGAAAACTCAATTCCTCACACCCCTAAAATCCCAGATTATTGGAATTAAGAGGTTTCTACCACCTCAAAAATCCCAGGATATTGGAATTAGGGGTTCCTGCCACTTCAGGAATTCCAAGATGTTGGAATTAGGGTTCCTGCCACTTCAGGAATTCCAGGATGTTGGAATTAGGGGTTCCCAGAATTTCAGGAATATCAGGATATTGGATTTAAGAGGTTCCCACCACTTCAGGAATCCCAGGATATTGGAATTAGGGGTTCCTGCCACTTCAGGAATTCCAGGATATTGGAATTAGGGGTTCCTGCCACTTCAGGAATTCCAGGATATTGGAATTAGGGGTTCCCAGAATTTCAGGAATATCAGGATATTGGATTTAAGAGGTTTCTACCACTTCAAAAATCCAGGATATTGGAATTAGAGCTTCCCACCCTTTCAGGAATCCCAGGATATTGGGATTAGAGTCTTCCAGCCTTTCAGAAATCCCAGAATATTGTAATTAATGCTTCCCACCCTTTCAAGAATTCCAGAATATTGGAATTAAGAGTTTCCCAGCCTTTCAAGAATCCCACAATATTGGAATTAAGAGGTTTCTACCACCTTAAAAATCCCAGGATATCAAAATTAGAGCTTCCCAGCCTTTCAAGAATCCTAGGATATTGGAATTAGAGCTTCCGAGCCTTTCAGGAATCCCAGAATATTGGAATTAAGAGTTTCCCAGACTTTCAAAAATCCCAGAATACTGGAATTAGAGGTTCCCACCACTTCAAGAATCCCAGAATATTGGAATTAAGAGTTTCCCAGCCTTTCAGGAATATCAGAATATTGGGATTAGAGCTTCCCAGCCATTCAGAAATCCCAGAATACTGGGAATTAGAGGTTCCCACCATTTCAGGAATCCCAGGATCTCGGAGCAATCAGAGTTTTCCAGCTCCAAGCTCAGCTGGGAGATCTTTCCCTCAATTCCCAGGCTGGAATTCTGGGGCAGCGGCAGCTCTGGGTTTTTGGGGACCTCAACTCCTGTGATTTCCCAGAAAAATGAGCAGAACAACCCTGGATCAACGCCCTGCAGCAGCTCCCTCCATCAGCACACACACCACATTCCATAAATCCCTTTTTTCCCCCCTCACTCTCTTTTTCCAGGCACAAGAATCCCCAAAATGTCCAAAAAAAAACCCTAAATAATCACAAAATTCCCCCCCTGCTTTTCCAGGTTTTTGGCTCACCCACCCCTCTGCCAGCTCCTCAGCCAAATCCAAAAATCCACTCATCCCATCTTTCCACCCTGAGCTCGTTTTTAGGGATGAAAAGGCAAGAAAATGATTTTTAATTGGTTTTTTTTGGAGTGTCAGCTCCAGCTCTGTGTTCCCAAAGAGCTTTCCCACCTGCTGGCCACTGGAAAAGTGGCCACTCAGAGCCCTCCAGGAAGCAGAGCATTCCCAGGATTATTCCAGAGCTGGAGCTCATCCAGCCTGGGGCAGGGACAGAAAGGAGATTGCCACAAAATCAGGAAATTGCCACAAAATCAGGAATTTCCACAAAATCAGGAAATTGCCACAAAATCAGGAAATTGCCACAAAATCAGGAAATTGCCACAAAATCAGGAGATTGCCCCAAAATCAGGAATTGCCACAAAATTAGGAGATTGCCACAAAATCAGGAAATTGCCACAAAATCAGGAAATGCCACAAAATCAGGAATTGCCACAAAATCAGGAGATTGCCACAAAATCAGGAAATTGCCACAAAATCAGGAGAGTGCCCCAAAATCAGGAGATTGCCACAAAATCAGGAGATTGCCACAAAATCAGGAAACTGTCACAAAATCAGGAATTTCCACAAAGTCATGAGATTGCCCCAAAAATCAGGAAACTGCCACAAAATCAGGAATTGCCCCAAAATCAGGAATTTCCACAAAATCAGGAGATTGCCACAAAATCAGGAGATTGCCCCAAAAATCAGGAAACTGTCACAAAATCAGGAATTTCCACAAAATCAGGAATTTCCACAAAATCAGGAATTTCCACAAAATCAGGAATTTCCACAAAATCAGGAGATTGCCACAAAATCAGGAGATTGCCACAAAATCAGGAGATTGCCCCAAAATCAGGAGATTATCCCAAAATCAGGAGATTATCCCAAAATCAGCTCCTGCCAAGGGGCAGAGTGTGCAGCTCCTCTGGGTCTCCTGTCACACTCTGAGAGCTCCAGATGTGGGAATTCACCAGGGCTGAGCTGGGAACAGCTGGGAATGGGAATAAAATACAGCTGGGAATGGGAATAAAATACAGCTGGGAATGGGGAATAAAATATAGCTGGGAAATGGGAATAAAATATAGCTGGGAATGGGGATAAAATATAGCTGGGAATGGGAATAAAATACAGTTGGGAATGGGAATAAAATACAGTTGGGAATGGGAATGGGCAATAAAACAGCAGGAAAAAGGGAATGGGCACCAAAATATAGCTGGGAATTGGAATGGGAATAAAATACAGCTGGGAATGGGAACTGAATACAGCTGGGAAGGGGAATGGGGAATGAAATATAGCTGGGAATGGGGAATGAATACAGCTGGGAAGGGAAATGGGGAATAAACACAGCAGGAAAATGGGAATGGGGACTGAACACAGCTGGGAATGGGGAATGAAATACAGCAGGGAATGGGCACCAAACACAGCAGGAAAATGGGAATGGGACCAAAACACAGCTGGGAATGGGGAATAAAATACAGAGGGGAATGGGGATCAAACACAGCAGGGAATGGGAATGGGGACTGAAAGACAGCAGGGAATGGGAATGGGGACTGAAAGACAGCAGGGAATGGGGATGGGGACTGAAAGACAGCAGGGAATGGGAATGGGGACTGAACACAGTTAGGAATGGGAATGGGGAATAAAACACAGCAGGGAATGGGAATGGGGACTGAACACAGCAGGGAATGGGAATGGGGAATAAAACACAGCAGGGAATGGGAATGGGGACTGAACACAGCAGGGAATGGGAATGGGGAATAAAATACAGCAGGGAATGGGGATCAAACACAGCAGGGAATGGGAAAGGGGACTGAACACAGTTGGGAATGGGAATGGGGAATAAAACACAGCAGGGAATGGGAATGGGCACCCAAACCATGTTCCCCCCCCAGCCTCACCAAAGAGCCATTTCCATTCGTGTCACAGCCACAGATGGCAGGAGAAATCCTCGGGGACAATCAGCTCCCTTTAAACGAATCGATCCGCATTTCTTTTCTTGGGTTTTTTTTGGGTTTTTTTGTTTTGTTTTTTTTCCCCCACAAAAGAACGGGAGAAATGTCACAAAGTGAACTCCCAGGGGTTTGGTTTGTGGTCAGGGAGCTGAAGCCTCAAGGATCTGCTCAAGGATATCCCCCGAGCAGGGAGAGCAAGACCTGTGGGACCTCCCGGGGGTGGAGGGCTGAGCTGGGCTGGGAAAAGCTGAAGTCAATCAATCAATCAATCAATCAATCAACCGCCGAAAAGGCCGTGAGTTCACTCAGATTCAACACCCTGTCACACCCCAGATTTCCTCCTGGCAGGAATCCCCCCCGCTGGAGCGAGAAGCAGCTCAGGGAGCTGGGAGCTGCCACTTTCCCGACTGGAGCACGGCAATTCCCTCCGAGCAGCAGCCGGCGAGCAGCAGCAGCAGCAGCAGCAGCAGCAGCAGCAGCGCAGCAGGGCAGGGCAGCAGCAGCAGCAGCAGAGCAGCAGCAGCAGCAGCAGCAGCAGCAGCAGCAGCAGCAGCAGCAGGCAGCAGCAGGCAGCGGCAGCAGCAGCAGCAGCAGCAGCAGCAGCAGCAGCAGCAGCAGCAGCAGCAGCAGCAGGGGCAGCAGCAGCAGCAGCAGCAGCAGCAGCAGCAGCAGCAGCAGCAGCAGCAGCCAGCAGCAGCAGCAGCAGCAGCAGCCAGCAGCAGCAGCAGCAGCAGCAGCAGCGAGCAGCAGCAGCAGCAGCGGCTCGGAGCGGCCCCGGCCCGCCCGCCTTTGCTTTCGGGCCGCACCTGATGGCCCGGCCCGCACACAAAGGCCAGAGTGGAAGGGCGGGCTCCGAGCCCGGCTGCCCTGCGCTTCCCCAGCTCCGCAAGGACGCGCCTGGCACGGCCCGGGCTGGAAGTGAGGAGCAGCAGACACATTTCCCTCTCTCTCTGCCTTTGTCTGCAGCACCCACTTACCTCCTCTACACCTCGAGAACACAACCCCGATCCCGCAGCCAGCCCTCCTTTATGTAACCCGCACGATGGCCGGGATCCAGCGGGATCCAGCGGGATCCAGCGGGGATCCAGAGGGATCCAGCTGGGATCCAGCCGGGATTCAGCGGGATTCAGCGGGATTCAGCGGGGATCCAGCCAGGATCCGGCCGGGGATGCAGCCAAGATCCAGAGGGATCCAGCCGGGGATCCAGCCGTGATCCAGCGGGGATCCAGCCAGGGATCCAGCCAGGATCCAGAGGGATCCAGCCGGGGATCCAGCCAGGATCCAGAGGGATCCAGCCGGGGATCCAGCCGGGGATCCAGCCGGGGATCCAGCGGGATCCCAGCGCTGGCCCTGCTCCTCTCCACCCCGAGCCAGCCTGCACTCGGCACGCGGGAAACCAGCCGGGAATGGAGGCGATGCTGGATGCTCTGCCCAGCTCCCAAACCTCCGGGGTTTTCACCCCAAACCAGGGTCTGGCTCAGCCTGGAGTCACCCCAGTTCCCAAGCAGCTGCCGCTGGTGTCCCGCAGGGAATTCCCGCTGTCCCCTGGCACCTCGCCCACCCCATTCGTCCAAAAACCTGGAGACCACCCCCCCCAAAAAAAAAACCAGCTCTGTGCCCCTCAACCCTCCCCACATCGCCCCTGCGCCCAAAGCCCACCCAGCGCTGGGACCCCCATGGGGGCTGCTCCACCCCAAACCCCCGCCCTGTGCCGGGCTCCAGCACCCCCTGTATCCCCCCAGGACCCCCGAACGCCCCCCAAGCATTGCATGGGGGGTCTGTGATCCCACCCCTCCTGCCCAGCTCCCCCTGAGCCCCTCTGAGCCCCTTCCCCACCCTGCTCACCCCCCAGGGCCCCTCACCCCGTGAGGCCCCGTGAGCCCTCACACCCCTGAGCCCGTGAGCCCCCAGGGCCCTCACACCCCTGAGCCCCGTGAGCCCCCAGGGCCCCTCACACCCCCTGAGCCCCCGTGAGCCCCCCAGGGCCCCTCACACCCCCTGAGCCCCTCACACCCCCTGAGCCCCCCAGGGCCCCTCACACCCCCTGAGCCCCTCACACCCCCTGAGCCCCCTGAGCCCCCGTGAGCCCCCCAGGGCCCCTCACACCCCCTGAGCCCCGTGAGCCCCCAGGGCCCCTCACACCCCCTGAGCCCCTCACACCCCCTGAGCCCCCCAGGGCCCCTCACACCCCCTGAGCCCCTCACACCCCCTGAGCCCCCCTGAGCCCCCGTGAGCCCCCAGGGCCCCTCACACCCCCTGAGCCCCCGTGAGCCCCCCAGGGCCCCTCACACCCCCTGAGCCCCCGTGAGCCCCCCAGGGCCCCTCACACCCCCTGAGCCCCCGTGAGCCCCCCAGGGCCCCTCACACCCCCTGAGCCCCCCTGAGCCCCCCTGAGGCCCCCTGAGCCCCTCACACCCCCTGAGCCCCTCTGAGCCCCCCTGAGGCCCCCAGGGCCCCTCACACCCCCTGAGCCCCTCTGAGCCCCCTCCCCACCTTCCTCACCCCCCATTGCCCCTCACACCCCCTGAGCCCCCTCCCCACCTTCCTCACCCTCCATTGCCCCTCGCCCCCCCGGAGCCCCCTCAGGGCTCTCCGAGCGCCCCCGGCCCAGCCCCGCCGCGCCCCCCCCCCCCCTCACGGAGCGGAGAGGGGCCCCGGGCAGGGCCGCGCCGGGGCGGGGGCTGCACCAAGGCGCGGCCCGAGCCAGCCGCGCTTCCCCCCGCGCTGTCCGCCGCCGTGCCGCCCCGTCGGCGGCCGTTCCTCACCGGTACCGGCGGCAGCGGGCGCGGCGGGCGCGGAGCGCGGAGCCGCCGCCTCAGACACCGCGCGGCGCAACGCACCCTGCTGGCCGGCGGGCGGCGCCGGCCACGCCCCCCCGCGCCTGACGGACGGCGCCCGCAGCCAATGGGAGCGAGCGGAGAGCGGCGCGCGGGGGGGAGGTCCGGCCGGGGGGCGGGGCCAGGAGAGGCCGCCAAGTTCGGTTGCGGCGGCGGCGCGGAGGGAGGGAGGGGCCGGGATAAAGGGGGCGGGGCCGACGGAGGAGTGGCGGGAGGAGCGGCCAATCAGCGCGCGGGGCGGGAAATGGGGCGTGGCGGCTGTGGTGGGTCATTAATATTAATGAGGTGGGAGGGGCGGTGGCGGGCAGGGCGCCAGGGGACAGCCCGGGACCCCCGGGGATCCCCCGGTGGGTGGGATCCCCTGACCCCCGGGACCCCCGGGGATCCCCCGGTGGGTGGGATCCCCTGACCCCCAGGACCCCCGGGGATCCCCCGGTGGGTGGGATCACCTGACCCCCGGGACCCCCGGGGATCCCCCGGTGGGTGGGGGTCCCCTGACCCCCGGGACCCCCGGGGATCCCCCGGTGGGTGGGGTCCCCGGAGCCCCCCGGGACCCCCGGGGATCCCCCGGTGGGTGGGGATCCCCTGACCCCCGGGACCCCCGGGGATCCCCCGGTGGGTGGGATCCCCTGACCCCCGGGACCCCCGGGGATCCCCCGGTCTGTGCTCCGGCCGGGACCCTGTGAGCCCCTCCCGGACCCCCGGGGGTGCTCCCGGGACACCCCCCATGCCGAGCCCCCCGCCCCACAAACCCGGTGCAGGATGCGGCACCGATCTCCTGCACGCACCCGGGGGGGGTCGCCCCCCGTTTCCCCCCGGGTCCCCCGAGGGCTCAGACCCCATCACAGGACTTGGGACACCCCAAATCCCCCAGACCACCCCCGGGCACGGCTCTTCCCAGCCGGACCCTGCCCGGGGGTCGCATCCTCGCTCTGCCCCCACCTTGGGGAGCCGCTGCCCCCCGGGGGAACCGAGGGGAAAATCCGGGAACCGCCAAGGCCGGGCTGTCCTCGCACAGCCCCCGCCTTCCCTTGGGCTCAACCCCCAACAATCCAGTTAGTGGGAAGAAGGCTGATTTTCCCTCTAATCCCCTTTACTCCCGTATGTCCCGGGCTCGCCACCTCCTAATCCGCTTTTCCCGCAGCCCCGGGGAACCCCCGAGTGCTGCCAGGGTCGGGGTTGGGGGGCACACAAGGGACGACAGCCCGCACAGCGCCCGTGCCAGCAGCTGGATTGGGTCCCAACATCTGGATTGGTGAAATTTCGGGCGGCGCGGGATGCGGCCGCGCCTCGTCCCATGGCTCATCCCGCTAATTAACGCTCCGCAGCAGCAGCTCTGTGTAAACCTGCGCCCGGGGGAGGCTCGGGGCGCCCGGCGAGAATCCTCCCTGCGGCCCTGCGCTGGCTTGGGGGGGCTCAGGATGGCTTTGGGGGGGCTGCGCTGGGTTTTGGGGGGCTCAGGATGGGTTTTAGGGGGGCTGCGCTGGGTTTGGGGGGCTCAGAATGGGTTTTAGGCGGGCTACGCTGGATTTTGGGGAGCTGAGGATGGGTTTTAGGGGGGCTACTCTGATTTTTGGGGGGCTCAGGACGGGTTTGGGGAGGCTCAGGATGGGTTTGGGGGGCTCAGGATGGGTTTTAGGAGGGCTACGCTGGTTTTGGGGGCTCAGGATGGGTTTTGGGGGGGCTACGCTGGATTTTGGGGAGCTGAGGATGGGTTTTAGGGGGGCTACTCTGATTTTTGGGGGGCTCGGGATGGGTTTTAGGGGGGCTACGCTTGATTTGGGGGGCTGAGGATGGGTTTTAGGGGGGTTACACTTTGATTTGGGGGCTCAGGATGGGTTTTAGGGGGGCTGCGCAGGGTTTGGGGAGCTCAGGATGGGTTTTAGGGGGCTGCGCTGGGTTTGGGGAGCTCAGGATGGGTTTTAGGGGGGCTGCGCTGGGTTTGGGGGGCTCAGGATGGGTTTGGGGGGGCCTGCGCTGGGTTTGGGGGGCTCAGGATGGGTTTGGGGGGCCTGCGCTTGATTTGGGGGGCTCAGGATGGGTTTCAGGGGGGCTACGCTGGATTTTGGGGAGCTCAGGATGGATTTTAGCGGGGCTGCGCTGGATTTGGGGGGCTCAGGATGGCTTTGGGGGGGCTGCGCTGGGTTTTGGGGGGCTCAGGATGGGTTTTAGGGGGGCTGCGCTGGTTTGGGGGGGCTCAGGATGGGTTTTAGGGGGGCTGCGCTGGTTTGGGGGGGCTCAGGATGGGTTTTAGGGGGGCTGCGCTGGATTTGGGGGGCTCATGATGGGTTTTAGGGGGACTGCGCTTGATTTGGGGGGTTCAGGATGGATTTTAGGCGGGCTACGCTGGATTTGGGGGCTCAGGATGGGTTTAGGGGGGCTGCGCTGGATTTGGGGGGCTCATGATGGGTTTTAGGGGGGCTGTGCTGGATTTGGGGGGCTCAGGGCCCCGGTCGGTGGGGGACACAGGGAGGGGACAGAGATGGGAGAGCCGGGAATGGGGGAAACCCGGGATTTTCTACCCCGAGGCGTTTGCGGAGCCTCTGGAAGCGCTCGGAGTTTGGGGGCGAGGGTGGCACCCCAAATCCCTGAGGGGTCCCGCAGGCGGGGGTGGCCCCGCGTGTCCCCAAACCCGCGCGTGCCTGTGCCGCTGTGCTGGATGTCCCCGAGGGGACACAGGGACAGGAGTGCCAGGGAGCCGTGCCCGCCCCGCGGGGCTGGGACCGTGCCCACGGAGCCGGGACCGTGCCCACGGAGCCGGGACCGTGCCCACGGAGCTGGGACCGTGCCCACGGAGCCGGGACCGTGCCCACGGAGCCGGGACCGTGCCCACGGAGCTGGGACCGTGCCCACGGAGCTGGGACCGTGCCCAGGGAGCTGGGACCGTGCCCACGGAGCCGGGACCGTGCCCACGGAGCCGGGACCGTGCCCACGGAGCCGGGACCGTGCCCACGGAGCTGGGACCGTGCCCACGGAGCCGGGACCGTGCCCACGGAGATGGGATCGTCCCCACGGAGCTGGGATCGTCCCCACGGAGCTGGGATCATCCCCACGGAGCTGGGATCATCCCCATGGAGCTGGGACCGTGCCCACGGAGCTGGGATCATCCCCACGGAGCTGGGATCATCCCCACGGAGCCGGGACCGTGCCCACGGAGCTGGGACCGTGCCCACGGAGCCGGGACCGTGCCCACGGAGATGGGATCATCCCCACGGAGCTGGGACCGTGCCCACGGAGCCGGGACCGTGCCCACGGCGCCGGGACCGTCCCCACGGAGCTGGGACCGTGCCCACGGAGCTGGGATCATCCCCACGGAGCTGTGACCATCCCCACGGAGCTGTGACCATCCCCATGGAGCTGTTATCGTCCCCACGGAGCTGGGACCGTGCCCACGGAGCTGGGATCATCCCCACGGAGCTGTGACCATCCCCACGGAGCTGGGATCATCCCCATGGAGCTGTTATCGTCCCCACGGAGCTGGGACCGTGCCCACGGAGATGGGATCGTCCCCACGGAGCTGTGACCATCCCCATGACCTGTGATCGTCCCCACCGACCTGTGACCATGTCCAGTGACCTGTGACCATTCCCAAGGAGCTGTGACTGTCCCCACGGAGCTGTGACCATGTCCATGGACCTGTGACTGTCCACATGACCTGTGACTATTCCCACGGACCTGTGACCATCCCCACAGAGCTGTGTCTGTCCCCATGGACCTGTGACCATGTCCAGTGACCTGTGACCATTCCCACGGACCTGTGACCATGTCCGTGGACCTGTGACTGTGTCCAGTGACCTGTGACCGTCCCTGGTGACCTGTGACCGTCCCTGGTGACCTGTGACCGTGTCCATGACCTGTGACCATCCCCACAGACCTGTGACCATCCCCACAGACCTGTGACCATTCCCAAGGACCTGTGACCATTCCCAAGGACCTGTGACTGTCCCCACGGACCTGTGACCATTCCCAAGGACCTGTGACCATCCCCAGGAACCTGTGACTGTCCCCACGGACCTGTGACCGTATCCATGGACCTGTGACCGTATCCAGGGACCTGTGACCATGTCCAGGGACCTGTGACCATTCCCAAGGACCTGTGGCTGTCCCCACGCAGCCATCCCCGTCCCCGTGGAGCCACAGTGTCCTCACAGGGCTGTGACTGTCCCCAGGGACCTGTCTGGGGCTGTCCACACATTCTGCCATTCCCACAGAGCTGTGACTGTTCCCACAGATCCATGACCATCCCCAAGGATCTGTGACCATCCCTATGGATCCCTGCCATCCCCACGGATCCATGCCATCCCCACGGATCTGTGACCATCCCTATGGATCCATGCCATCCCCACGGATCCATGCCATCCCCACGGATCTGTGACCATCCCTATGGATCCATGCCATCCCCACGGATCCATGCCATCCCCACGGATCTGTGACCATCCCTATGGATCCATGCCATCCCCACAGATCCATGACCATCCCCACGGATCTGTGACCATCCCCACGGATCTGTGACCATCCCTATGGATCCATGCCATCCCCACGGATCTGTGACCATCCCTATGGATCCCTGCCATCCCCACGGATCCCTGCCATCCCCACGGATCTGTGACCATCCCCACGGATCTGTGACCATCCCTATGGATTCCTGCCATCCCCACGGATCCATGCCATCCCCACGGATCCCTGACCATCCCCACGGATCTGTGACCATCCCTATGGATCCCTGCCATCCCCACGGATCCATGCCATCCCCACGGATCCCTGACCATCCCTATGGATTCCTGCCATCCCCACGGATCTGTGCCATCCCCAGGGATCCCCACAGGTCCCTGCCATCCCCACGGATCCCTGCTATCCTTCGGATCCGTGCCATCCCCACAGATCCCTGACATCCCCACGGATCCCCTCGGATCCCCACGGGTCCCTGCATCCCCTCAGATCCCTGCCATCCCCACGGATCCACGACCATCCCCACGGATCCACGACCATCCCCACGGATCCCCACGGATCCCCGCCATCCCCACGGATCCACGACCATCCTCACGGATCCCCACGGATCCCCGCCATCCCCACGGATCCCTGCCATCCCCACAGATCCCTGACATCCCCACGGATCCCCACAGATCCCCGCCATCCCCACGGATCCACGACCATCCCCACGGATCCCACGGATCCCCGCCATCCCCACGGATCCCTGCCATCCCCACAGATCCCTGACATCCCCACGGATCCCCACAGATCCCCGCCATCCCCACGGATCCACGACCATCCCACGGATCCCACGGATCCCTGCCATCCCCACGGATCCACGACCATCCCCACGGATCCCCACAGATCCCTGCCATCCCCACGGATCCACGACCATCCCCACGGATCCCCACGGATCCCTGCCATCCCCTCGGGTCCCCGCCATTCCCCCTCTCCCCTCCCGGGCCGTGCCCTCGGTTCTCGCTCCCCCGCCCATCCCATCCCGCATCCGGAGCCCACGCGCGCGCGCGCGCGGCAGCGCTGGTTGCCATGGCAACGGGCGGGATGACGCACGCGGGACGCGTCACACGCGGGCACGGGGCACGCGTGTCACACGCGTCACACACACACGCGTGTCACAAATGGCACACATGTCACACACGCGGGCAAACGTCACACACGTCACGCACACACAAATGCCACACACAAATGTCACACGCACACAAATGTCCCACGCACTTTTGCCCTCCTCACATACGTGTCACACACACACACAAATGTCACGTATGTCACACGCACGTCGCGTATATCACGCCCACGTGTGCGCACGCGTTACATTTGTGTCACTCGCACACGAACGTCACACACGCAAATGTCACACGCAAATGTCACACACACGAATGTCACACGCAGAAATGTCACACACACGAATGTCACACACGCAGATGTCACACATGTCGCACACGCGTGTGCACACGTCACATGCATCGCACACACGACTGTCACGCACACGCGTCACACATCACAAACACACGCGCGTCACACTCGTGCCACGCACGCACGCGAGTGTCCCCAGTACATCACGCACGCACTCGCACGCACCGCCCCGCGCTCTCCTCGCCCCTGCCCGTGCCCCCCGTGTCCCCCGTGTCCCCCGTGTCCCCCTGGCCCGGGGGCGGCTCCGGGGGTCGCGGGCGCGTTTCTCGTCTCTTTATTGAAGGAAGACTATTTCTAGAATAAAGGCTACATCGTCACCTCGTCCCTGGGCGCTCGGATCCTCGTGTAAAAAGCCGGGGGGGGGTTGCGGGGAGCTGGGGAGGGGGGGCTCGGCTTACCTGGGGACCACCCCCCCCCCTCGGGGACCCCCCCGGCGGGGGACAAAGCCCGAGGGGCCGAGGGGCTGGTGACAGCGCGGGGACCCCGCTCCGGCCAGGGGGGAACAAGCGGGGCTGCGCCGGAGCCGGAGGGTGTCGGGGGTGTCGGGGTCCGGGGGGTCCAGGCCAGCCCGCGGGGTGGGGGGGTCTCTGAGGAGCGGGTGGCGCTGGCCGCCGGCGGGGCCCCGCGGCATCGCTGGGGAGGGGGCAGCGGGGGGGGGGGGCGCGGGGCCGGGGGTCTCCCGCCGGAGCTCACCAGGATTGTGCTGGGTCAGGACCTCCCGCGGGCCCGATGCTTTGTGCTTGGGCTGGCGGCTCCGGCTCGGGGCTGGGGGGGCGAGTACGGGGGGCGGGGGGCGAGCCCGCGGTGGGGCTGGGGGGCTCGGGGGGTGATGGCACCACCATGGGGCTGGGGGGCTGCGGTGCCGGGCTGGGGGCTCAGGGGGCTGCGGTGGCACCAGGATAGGGCCGGGGGGGCTTGGGGGGGGGTGGGGGTCATGGCACCAGGATGGGGCAGGGGGGGGACACCGGGCAGGGGGACACGGGCTCCGCGCAGGGGCCGCCCCCGCCCCGGGGCTCTGCCCGCAGGAGCAGAGCGCTATGGCGTGGGGCCGGGGGGCCGCGGTGCGGGCGACTGTCCCCGAGGGGACCCCGCCAGCCCCGCACGGGGACACCGTCCTTCCCTCCGGCGGGGCCCGGTTGTGCTGGGAGCGCGGGCGGGCCGGGTGTCCCGGCGGCGAGGCGCCGGTCCTGCCGTGGCCGGGCTGGCCGCGGGTCCCTCGGCTCGGCCCCCGACCTCTCGGCCGGCCCCGGGCCGAGCGCAGGCGGCCCCGCGCAGTCACAGTGATGGCACACGGAGGACGAGGGGACGGTCCCGCTGCGGTGCCACCGCCGCGTCCAGCCGTGGGGCGGAGGAGGGAGGGGGGGGGGTATCCGGAGTGGAGGGGAAGGGGGGGCGCGGGCCAGTCCGGGGCTCTACATGATGCTGCACTTGCCCTTGATTTTGTCTGTCCTCTTCTGCTTGCTGGAGCGCTTGCCGTCGATGGTGAGGCTGACGTTCCTCCTCTTCTCCAGGTTCAGCAGCTCCTGGAAGAGCTCCTTGACGTTGTAGTTCATCTTGGCCGAGGTCTCCATGAAGGCGCACTTCCACTCCTTGGCCATGGCCTCCCCCTCCCTGCTCTCCACCTCGCGCTGCGTCTCGTCGCACTTGTTGCCCACCAGCATGATGGGGATGCTCTCCACGCTGCCCTTGATCTGCACGATCTGCTGGTAGATGGGCTTCAGCTCCTCCAGCGACTGCTTGCTGGTGACCGAGAAGACCAGGATGAAGGCATGGCCCTTGGAGATGGACAGGCGCTGCATGGCCGGGAACTGGTGGCTGCCCGTGGTGTCGGTGATCTGCAGGGTGCACACGCTCTTGTCGCAGCTGATCACCTGCCGGTAGGTGTCCTCGATGGTGGGGATGTAGGTGTCGCGGAAGGTCCCCTTGACGAAGCGCAGCACCAGCGAGCTCTTGCCCACGCCGCCGGCCCCGAACACCACCACCCGGTAATCGTTGCTCTGCTCCGGCATCTTGCCGCGCGCTGCCGGGAGGGGGGACAGGGAGGCGTCAGCCCCGATTCCTGCGGGTCACCCCCTGCCACCCCGAGGTGCAGCCCCGGCCCGGAGCGGGGCTCGCTGCCCTTGGTTCGCCCTTGCCGCCCGGCCCGGGGTGCAGCCGCCTCGGTTATTTTTACCGGCCGCCCGCTGTGGCCATATGGCCGAGCGTGGCCACCGGCACGGCAGCTGCTGCCGAGGCTGCCGGGGGATGGGGGCTCGCTGCGCAGGGACCCCCCGAGCCCACCCGGGCAGCGGGAGCGGCTCTGCGGGGCCCGGTGAGGTCGCGGTGGCACCCGGAGCGCCCAGCTGGGCAGAGGGGCCCTCTGACACCTGCCAGGCTGCTGGCGACCCCTGTCACCTCCTGCCACCCTGTGCCACGCCGGGCTGTCCCTCTGCTCCGCTCCCGCCCCGGGGATGCGCTGGGCAGTGCAGGGAAGCAGCGCGGGCTGTGGGACAGAGACTCCCCCGGCCACCCTCACGCTGCCCAAACTCGGTGCCCACCCGCAGGGGACACCTGGCCCTGGCAAAGTCCTCATTGCCCCCCGAGCGACGCCCCCCGGGTGTGAAATGAGGGGGCGCAAAGAGTGGCCCCAGCTCCGGTTGCCCCAGGGGTGGCAGCAGCAGCTCTGTCCCGGGAGGGTCCCCAGGGCGGGTGGGACCCTCACGGAGCCTTGGGGACGTTAAACCGGCCACGGGACAGGGTTTCCAAAGGTGTCCAGTCACAGGCTGAGTGGGAAGGAGGGAAGGGGGGCTGAGCACTGCTTGAGTTCTGTCCCCGGTCAGCTGCCACCCCAGTTCAGGCAGGGGGACAGCAAAGTGCCCCAGCCAGCCCCGTGCTGCTGGCTGCCCTGGGCACGGCAGCTCCTGCGGCATCTCCAGGGGAACCAGCCCCTTACCACAGCTGCTGCATCCCCATCCCGGGGCGCCGGGGGGTGCGGACCCCACGAAGCAGCCCCAGAACGCCGGCACGCCCCCAAACACCAGCGCCGGCTGAGGCTGAGCTGGAGGAGCCCCACGGAGCTCATCCCATCGTGGGCTCCCCGATCCCACCCCGCTGGGAGCGTCACCAGCGCCCGGGGGCTGGAGCTGGAGAGGGGGCCGGGGCTGAGCTGGCGTGTGGGAACGTCCAAGCTTGGCTGGGGCTGGCAGTGGTGCCACCCTGTCCCATCCCACTTGTTCCACCTGTCTGTCCACCTGTCCGTGGCACAGCCAGAAGTGCCCCCGGCCTCGCAGCCCTGCCGTGGGGTGCTGAGGTGAGGGGTTGGGTTAAACAGACCCTCACAGAGCCTGGGGGACTTTCGGGGTGACCCCACGGCCTGTGCCCAGCAGCAGCCCGACTCCAACAGCCCCTGGTACCCCAGGGCCGGGAGCACGGCCCCCCCTCAGCTCGTGGGCAGGGACCACCCGGGCCCCATCCTGCCGGGGGGCTCTGCACCCCCAGGACCCCCCGGCACCCTCCCACTGGGGTCCCCAGCACTGGGGGTGACACTGGTGGGGACTGGGGGTCAGGATGGAGGGCAGGGCAGGGCGAGGGAGCAGAGGAAGGGCAGGGTGAGGATGGAGGGGCAGGGAAGGGCAGGATGGAGGGATGAAAGGGGCAGGAGAAGGGGCTGGATGGAGGGCAGAGGAAGAAGAGCAGGGTGGACGAGCATCCCGCTCAGGATGGAGAAGGCGAGGCAGGGGAAGAGCAGGACACGGCTGGAGAGGCAGAAGGAGCCGATGGAGGGGCAGGACGGAGATGGAGGAGCAGGGGCGGGAGGGACGAGCATCCCGCTCCGGCTGGAGCCGGAGAGGCGGCACAAGGGCACGGCCAGATGGCGGGGCAGGGTCTCGGCTCCCCCGGCTGCACCCCCGCTCCCCGCGCCGGCCGCGCTCCCCCGGCCCCCGCCGCGCCGGTCGCATTGCGGTGCCCGCCGCCTCACCGTGTCCTGCCCGGGATCCGCCCTTGGCTGCGGGCGGCGCGGCGGCCTCAGCGCATGGCCCGGCCCGGGGCGGCCCCGGCGCGGCGGCGGCTCCGCTCCGCTCCGCCCGGCGCGGCTCGGCGCGGCTCGGCTCGGCTCGGCGGGGCCGGCTGGGCTCGGCGGCTCGGCTCGGCTCGGCTCGGCTCGGCTCGGCTCGGGCTCGGCTCGGCTCGGCTCGGCTCGGCTCGGCTCGGCTCGCGGCCGCCGCAGAGCCGATCCCGCCCGCGCGGCCCCGCCCGCCGCGCCCGCCCCGCCCGGGGCCCCGGAGCCCCGGGCCCGGCCCCGAGCGGCTCCGGGACGGGGATGGGGACACACGGACAGGGATGGGGACAGACGGACAGGGACACACGGACAGGGATGGGGACACACGGACAGGGACACACGGACAGGGATGGGGACAGACGGACAGGGATGGCGGACAGGGATAGGGACAGACGGACAGGGATGGGGACACACGGACAGAGACACACGGACAGGGATGGGGACACACGGACAGGGATACCGGACAGGGATGGGGACACACGGACAGGGACACACGGACAAGGATGGGGACACACGGACAGGGATACCGGACAGGGATGGGGACACACAGACAGGGATAGCGGACAGGGATGGGGACACACGGACAGGGATAGCGGACAGGGCTGGGGACAGGGATGGGGACACACGGACAGGGCTGGGGACACACGAACAGGGCTGGGGACACACGAACAGGGACACACGACAGGGATGGGGACAGACGGACAGGGATGGCGGACAGGGACACGGACACACGGACAGGGATACCAGACAGGGATGGGGACAGACGGACAGGGACACACGGACAGGGATGGGGACACACGGACAGGGATACCGGACAGGGATGGGGACACACGGACAGGGATGGCGGACAGGGACGGGGACACACGGACAGGGATACCGGACAGGGATGGGGACACACGGACAGGGATGGCGGACAGGGACGGGGACACACGGACAGGGATGGTGGACAGGGACACGGACACACGGACAGGGATGGTGGACAGGGACACACGGACAGGGATGGCGACAGACAGAGACACACGGACAGGGATGGGGACACACGGACAGGGACACACGGACAGGGATGGGGACACACGGACGGGGACACACGGACAGGGACACACGGACGGGGACCCCCCACATGTGCACACGAACCCACATGAGGAGGGACAGCCCAGGGCTCGTGGATGGGGACAGAGCCCCACAGGTGGTGGCGACAGGGGACACAGGGACAGGACAGACGGATGCCAATGTCCCAGCCAGGCAGGGCACGGGTGGCACAGGGTGCCCTGAGCCCCCGTGGCAGTTGGGGGTGGCCTGGGCAGCGATGCCAAGCTTTGGGGACACCGAGGCCGCGGTGCCACCCCACAGCACAGGACCGGGAGCTTGTGCACACAGCGCAGAGCCTTTGTCACCAACTGCTGTCACCCGCTCGTGGCAGAGCCCCCAAAGCCCCGAGGGGCCACGCTGGGGGTCCTGCTGGAGCTCTGGGACACTCAAACACCGGCCGAGCCCCGCCAGTGCCCGAGTGGCACCGCAACAGCCCCAGGGTGACCATGCCCAGCTCTGTGTCCCACCACCGCTGGCTCCGGGGGTCCGAGTGTCCCTGTCCCAGCCGGGGGGCTGCTCCTGCCTCTGTCCCCCCTCCCATCCCCAACTCCTGAGTGGCAGCAATTAAAATCCGCAGCCTCTATTAATAGCAGCCGGCGGGCACCGGGCCACGGCGGCACCCACACGCTGGCACCGCGCCCCGAGCAGCGGGCGCGGGGAGCTCGGCCCTGCCCGCGCCGGCAGCTGAGCAGAGCCGCAGGGGAGGGGGTGGCAGCAGCCTCAGCCCCCTCCCGGCGCGGTCGGATCCTCCTCGTTAGAGCAATGAATGAGCTCCCCTGGCTCCTTCTCCTGCGGCTCCTCCTCGTTCCATTGAGCCGCAGCTTCCCCGCCACGCCTGACGCAACGGGGCGGCCGCTCACGCAGGGCTGGATCACGGCGCTGCCCAGCGGGCCCTGCTGCGGAGGGGGTCTTGTTCCCGCTCCCCCCGGGCTCGGCACAGCTCTAGGGGGGTCCGGCCGGAGGGGTTGGGCTGCCCAGGGTGGGCTCAGCCCACGCCGGGGTCGAGCACGTGTGGCCGCCGCGTGAGCCACCATGGGGGCAGCAAAAAAAAAAAAGCGAGTGACAGCGAGGGGAGAAGGGCAGGGAATTTATTGGGAACAGCAGAGCCTCCTCCTCCTCCTCCTGCACTACCCCGGAGCACGGGATGATCCTGTGGATGAACCCCCCTCCCCAAAAAAAAAGGGGTGAGGATGGGGGAGCTCAGCACCCCCCGGCACTTCACAGCCGCCCCCCCCGGATCCCAAACTGCAGCAGGAACAGGATGTGAAACGGAGCTTTGGACACTCAGGTCACCCCCAAGGGAGGTGAAAACAGCCCCGAGGTTTCACCACCAACACCGAGCCAAATCACGCTCTCCTCATCCTGCTGCTTTGTGTCATGCCAGGCTCAAAATAACCTCCCTCCGCCGCACCCCTCCCCTCCACTCCAGGTTTTCAAAGGAAGATTAATTGACTCGGGGATGTTGCAGCAATTAAACTAACGAGCCCCAGGATCTGTCAGATGATGCTCAGCTGCCTCCATATGCTGCAGCTGGGCCACCGCCGAGGCTCGGAGCCTGCTGGCCGCTGCCGGCACTGCGCCATCCTTGTAATTCCAGCAGCGCTTCCAGCAGCCCGGCGGAAGCTGCTGCAGGAGCGAAAGCTCCGCGTAATTAAAATGCAGCCCCTGCCTGAGCCGGGCTGTGTTTGGCGGCTGGGAGGGGAGCACGTTCCCAGCTCCAGCCTCTGATCCCGGCTCCTGGCTGCCCAGGGCAAAGCCAGCGGGATGGGCAGCGCACGGAGCCTCCCGGGGGCTCTGCAGCCGCTCGTGGCTCTCAGCGTCACCTCCACTGCCCGAGGTGATTCCATTCCTTTGGAGACCTGGAGTGGCGCCTCATGGGAACTGCTCAGCCCCTCGGACTGCAGCAAACACAAGGGTTTGCCCCAAAATGCCAGTGCTGGGAATGGTTCCTGCCATGGAGGCCCTGTTCGGGATGGCGTGAGATCCCTGGAAGTGCCCAAGGCCAGGCTGGACGGGGCTTGGAGCAACCTGGGACAGTGGAAAGTGTCCCTGCCATGGCACTGCGTGGGCTTTAAGGTCCTCCCCAACCCACACCATGCTGGGATTCATCCTGATTTCCAGAGGTTTTCCTAAGGGAATGCTTGGCCTATGGATACGATGCTGAGAAGGAAGCAGGGTAGAGGGGCCCGGCCTCATTTTTTCCATGAATCCCTGGGAAAGCTGAGCTCCCTGAGCCCAGGTGGAAGCTGTGCAGAGACAGCAGGGCCCAGAAGGCTCGAGCCGCGCAGGGATGTTATTTTTGGCAGCTCTTACAACCAGGTTTTGCTCCGAATTAAGCCAGCGAAAGCAGCTTAGTGCAGCCTGGCAATCCCTGCTCCCACCTGCTCTGCCTCTTCCTGTTTGCTCCTCGCCTCCTCAGAGCCTCCAGAGCAGACTCCCGGCCCGAGGGGAAGCAGGGAGAGTGGGCTCTGGGCAGTGCAGGAAGCCACACACACTCGAGGAGCTCTGGAAGCAGATTTTACCCAGATCCTTAACGTTTGTGTCCGCTAATCCTCGCAGGGACAATCCCCTCGGGATATTCCTCTCTGAGCACAGGGAAGAGATTCTCCTCCTGCAGGTCATCAAGGAAACACCGCCCGAGGCTCGGGCTGTTCCAGCGGTGAAAGGAGCGGCTCCTCCCGCCGCCGGTGGGAGAGGAGAGGCGAGGTTCCACCGCCCTCGCCTCACCAGGGGATGAGCACCAGCCCGGCCAGCGCGGCGTAGCCCAGCACCAAGCACAGCACCTTGAGCAGCCGGTGGCTCTTGTCCTCCAGCTCCTTGGCCAAGATCTCGAAGAACGTGACGAAGAGGAAAGTGCCGCCGGCGACTCCCTGCAGCAGCAGGGACGCCACGCTGCCTGCGGCATTCCTGCTGCTCTCGATGCCCATCCCCACGCCGATTCCCAGCGGGATCATCAGGCACACGGCCGCCGCCAGCTTGGCCGCGTCCCGCAGCGGCAGCGCCGCCTTGGCCATGCTGATACCCAAAGCCACGGCCACCAGCGTTTCGTGCACGGCCACTCCCAGGAACAAGCTGACCACCTGCCGCCGTCCTCCTGCAGGCCCAGGGCCAGGCCCTCGAAGATGGAGTGGGTGCAGAGGGCGAACACCAGCCCCAGCAGGCGCCGCGGGCCGCAGCGCGCCAGCCCCGGCAGCGCCAGGCCGTGCGGCAGCGCGCCCTGCTCGCCCAACGCGGCTCGCCCGCGGGCCGCCCCCAGGAAGGGGCTCTCGTACTCCGAGTCGCTGCCCGCCTCCGAGCCCGCGTTGAAGGTCTCCAGGTCGATGAAGGAGGGTTTGTCCTTCTGGAAGGTCAGGAAGAGCTGGTCCACGAAGACCGACAGGAAGAAGCCCACCATCATGATGGTCTCGGCCACGGGGTAGTCCGTGGTGACGTTGTTCTGCCGGAGGACTTCGTCGAGCTGGAAGGGAGGGAAGGATCCATCCCTGTATGCCTCTGGAGGGAACCATTCCCACAGATCCACAGTGAATCCATCCCTGTATGCCTCTGGAGGGAACCACGCCCAGATATCCACAGTGAATCCATCCCTTTATCCCTCTGGAGGGAACCACGCCCAGATATCCACAGTGAATCCATCCCTTTATGCCTCTGCAGGGAACCATTCCCACAGATCCACAGTGAATCCATCCCTGCAGGCTCAGGTGTCCCTAGGCCAGGATTTCATCAGGACTCAGCTCCTTGCTCCCATTCCCAGCTGGAATCCTGCAGGCTCAGATCTCCCTAATCCAGGACCTCACCAGGATTCACCCCCACTCCCCCCTGGGATCCTGCAGGCTCCAGGATCTCACCAGGACTCTCCCCTGGGATCCTGCAGGCTCCAGGATCTCACCAGGACCCTCCCCCCTGGAATCCTGCAGGCTCCAGGATCTCACCAGGACTCTCCCCCTGGGATCCTGCAGGCTCCAGGATCTCACCAGGACCCTCCCCCCTGGAATCCTGCAGGCTCCAGGATCTCACCAGGACTCTCCCCCCTGGAATCCTGCGGGCTCAGCTGCCCCCGGCTCTGCCCAGCACCCACCTTGCCCCTCACGGCGGGCAGGAGGGCGTTGAAGCACGTGGCCAGGAAGACGCCGCCCCCGCAGGAATTCCAGAGGGCCAGCACCTTCCTGGAGCGCTGAGCCTTCTCGTAGTCAGCCTCCATGAGCCTGACGGGCAGCAGGGCCCCGGCCAGCACCAGCCCGCAGATGGCCAGCAGGCACAGCACCTTGGCCACCACGATCCTCATCGTGCCCGGGCCTGCAGGGACCCCGCCGGGGGGCTCAGCGCGGGGACATCGGCCTGGAGCGCTCTGCGGAGGAAAACGACACAGGGTGCTCCTCAGGGACACAGGGTGCTCCTCAGGGACACAGGGTGCTCCTCAGGGACACAGGGTGCTCCTCAGGGATAGAGGGTGCTCCTCAGGGACACAGGGTGCTCCTCAGGGATAGAGGGTGTTCCTCAGGGACACAGGGTGCTCCTCAGGGACACAGGGTGCTCCTCAGGGACACAGGGTGCTCCTCAGGGACAGAGGGTGCTCCTCAGGGACACAGGGTGCTCCTCAGGGACACAGGGTGTTCCTCAGGGACAGAGGGTGTTCCTCAGGGACACAGGGTGCTCCTCAGGGACACAGGGTGCTCCTCAGGGACACAGGGTGTTCCTCAGGGACACAGGGTGCTCGTCAGGGACAGAGGGTGTTCCTCAGGGACACAGGGTGCTCCTCAGGGACACAGGGTGCTCCTCAGGGACACAGGGTGCTCCTCAGAGAGGCTCTAGGACAGAGGGTGCTCCTCAGGGAAGAGGGTGTTCCTCAGGGACACAGGGTGCTCCTCAGGGACACAGGGTGTTCCTCAGGGACACAGGGTGCTCCTCAGGGACAGAGGGTGTTCCTCAGGGACACAGGGTGTTCCTCAGGGACAGAGGGTGCTCCTCAGGGACACAGGGTGCTCCTCAGGGACAGAGGGTGCTCCTCAGGGACACAGGGTGTTCCTCAGGGAACAGGGTGCTCCTCAGGGATAGAGGGTGCTCCTCAGGGACACAGGGTGTTCCTCAGGGACACAGGGTGTTCCTCAGGGACACAGGGTGCTCCTCAGGGACAGAGGGTGTTCCTCAGGGACAAGGGTGTTCCTCAGGGACTAGGGTGCTCCTCAGGGACACAGGGTGCTCCTCAGGACAAGGGTGCTCCTCAGGGACAAGGGTGTTCCTCAGGGACAGAGGGTTGCTCCTCAGGGACAGAGGGTGTCCTCAGGGACACAGGGTGCTCCTCAGGGACACAGGGTGTTCCTCAGGGACACAGGGTGTTCCTCAGGGATAGAGGGTGTCCTCAGGGACACAGGGTGCTCCTCAGGGACACAGGGTGCTCCTCAGGGACACAGGGTGCTCCTCAGGGACAGAGGGTGTTCCTCAGGGACACAGGGTGCTCCTCAGGGACAGAGGGTGCTCCTCAGGGACACAGGGTGCTCCTCAGGGACAAGGGTGTCCTCAGGGACACAGGGTGTCCTCAGGGAGCAGCAGGGGGTTCCAGGTGTAGAAGGGTGTTAGCTGCAGTTGTGGCACTCAAGCAACCGGTCCCTGCGGGCTCCCAGGGCAGGCTGGACTCCAAGCTTGTTCTTGGACAGCTTCCAGGGAGTGGCAGCCACGGGAAATCCCTGCCAGGGCCTCCCCACACCTCCAGGAATCTCTCCAAAATCTTGTATAAACCTTCCAAAATCCCATCGACCCCCTCCCCAAAATTCCACCTACCCTCCTCTCAAATCCATCTAGCCTTCCCCAAATCCCACCTTCCTTTCCTAAAATCCCACCATCCCTTTCTCAAAATCCCATCTACCCCTTCCCCAAATCCCACCTATCCCTTCCCAAAATCCCACTAACCCTTCCCAAAATCCCATCTATCCCCTTCCCAAAATCCACGACCCCCTTCCAAAATCCCATCTACCCCTTCCCCAAATCCCACCTTTCCCTTTCCAAAATCCCACCTAACCCCTTCCCAAATCCATCTATCCCTTCCAAAATCCCACCTATCCCATTCCAAAATCCCACCTAACCCATTCCCAAAATCCCACCTATCCCCTTCCCAAAATCCCATCTATCCCCTTCCCAAAATCCCATCGACCCCCTTCCCAAAATCCCATCTACCCCTTCCCCAAATCCCACCTTTCCCTTTCCCAAAATCCCACCTAACCCCTTCCCAAAATCCCACCTAACCCCTTCCCAAAATCCCATCTATCCCCTTCCAAAATCCCACCTATCCCATTCCCAAAATCCCACCTAACCCATTCCCAAAATCCCACCTATCCCCTTCCCAAATCCCATCTACCCCTTCCCCAAATCCCATCGACCCCCTTCCCAAAATCCCATCTACCCCTTCCCCAAATCCCACCTTTCCCTTTCCCAAAATCCCACCTAACCCCTTCCCAAAATCCCACCTAACCCCTTCCCAAAATCCCATCTATCCCCTTCCAAAATCCCACCTATCCCATTCCCAAAATCCCACCTAACCCATTCCCAAAATCCCACCTATCCCCTTCCCCAAATCCCATCTAACCCTTCCCCAAATCCCATCTAACCCTTCCCAAATCCCACCTATCCCATTCCCAAAATCCCACCTAACCCCTTCCCCAAATCCCACCTTTCCCTTTCCCAAAATCCCACCTATCCCCTTCCCAAAATCCCATCTACCCCCTCCCCAAATCCCACCTTTCCCCTTCCCATTCTGTGGATGCAGCCACATCCAGCATCCCTGAGAGGGAAAGGAAAACCCAGGAACTGCTGGGCTTCTCCTCACCTGCTCCTCCTGCACACCTGGGCTGTTCCCCAAAAGTGCTGCAGCCAGGGATTAACTCAGCTCCTGCTCGGATTAGTGGCTCATAACGAAGCATCCAAGCGATGAAAAATATTATATAAAGCAGGCAGGGCTCTGTGGGAGGAAAAAACAAAAGGGTCTCCTCATCTGTGAGCTTCTAAATCCCAAGATTTTTGTTAAAAATCGGCCCTGCCAAGCCTTTGAGATTGTCCCTCAGGGTGGGGAGGGGGCTCCAGCCTGAGCCCCTCAGGGTGGGGAGGGGCTCCAGCCTGAGCCCCTCAGGGTGAGGAGGGGGCTCAGCCCAATCCCCTCAGGGTGAGGAGGGGGCTCAGCCCGATCCCTCAGGTGAGGAGGGGGCTCATCCCGATCCCCTCAGGTGGGAGGGGGCTCTGCCCGATCCCCTCAGGATGGGGAGGGGGCTCAGCCCGATCCCTCAGGTGAGGAGGGGCTCATCCCGATCCCTCAGGATGGGAGGGGGCTCACCCGATCCCTCAGATGGAGGAGGGGGCTCATCCCGATCCCTCAGGATGAGGAGGGGGCTCATCCCGATCCCTCAGGGTGAGGAGGGGGCTCACCCGATCCCTCAGGATGAGGAGGGGCTCACCCGATCCCCTCAGGGTGAGGAGGGGGCTCAGCCCGATCCCCTCAGGGTGAGGAGGGGGCTCATCCCGATCCCTCAGGGTGAGGAGGGGGCTCACCCGATCCCCTCAGGTGAGGAGGGGGCTCAGCCCGATCCCTCAGGATGAGGAGGGGGCTCACCCGATCCCTCATGGATGAGGAGGGGGCTCACCCGATCGCTCAGGTGAGGAGGGGGCTCAGCCCGATCCCTCAGGTGGGGAGGGGGCTCACCCGATCCCCTCAGGTGAGGAGGGGGCTCAGCCCGATCCCCTCAGGTGAGGAGGGGGCTCAGCCCGATCCCCTCAGGTGAGGAGGGGGCTCAGCCCGATCCGCTCATGGTGAGGAGGGGGCTCATCCCGATCCCTCAGGATGAGGAGGGGGCTCAGCCCGATCCCTCAGGGTGAGGAGGGGGCTCAGCCCGTTCCCTCAGGGTGAGGAGGGGCTCAGCCCGATCCCTCAGGATGAGGAGGGGGCTCAGCCCGATCCCTCAGGATGAGGAGGGGGCTCATCCCGATCCCCTCAGGGTGAGGAGGGGGCTCATCCCGATCCCCTCAGGGTGAGGAGGGGGCTCATCCCGATCCCTCAGGTGAGGAGGGGGCTCATCCCGATCCCCTCAGGTGAGGAGGGGGCTCATCCCGATCGCTCAGGTGAGGAGGGGGCTCATCCCGATCCCCTCAGGGTGAGGAGGGGGCTCATCCCGATCCCTCAGGGTGAGGAGGGGGCTCAGCCCGATCCCTCAGGATGAGGAGGGGGCTCATCCCGATCCCTCATGGTGAGGAGGGGGCTCAGCCCGATCCCTCAGGATGGGGAGGGGGCTCAGCCCGATCCCCTCAGGGTGAGGAGGGGGCTCATCCCGATCCCTCAGGGTGAGGAGGGGGCTCATCCCGATCCCCTCAGGATGAGGAGGGGTCCCGGCCCGCTCCCCTCAGGATGAGGAGGGGGCTCATCCCGATCCCTCAGGATGAGGAGGGGGCTCAGCCCGATCCCCTCAGGATGAGGAGGGGGCTCAGCCCGATCCCCTCAGGGTGAGGAGGGGGCTCATCCCGATCCCTCGGGGTGAGGAGGGGCTCATCCCGATCCCCTCAGGGTGAGGAGGGGGCTCAGCCCGATCCCCTCAGGATGAGGAGGGGGCTCATCCCGATCCCCTCAGGGTGAGGAGGGGGCTCAGCCCGATCCCTCAGGATGAGGAGGGGGCTCATCCCGATCCCCTCAGGATGAGGAGGGGGCTCAGCCCGATCCCTCAGGATGAGGAGGGGGCTCATCCCGATCCCCTCAGGGTGAGGAGGGGGCTCAGCCCGATCCCTCAGGATGAGGAGGGGGCTCATCCCGATCCCTCAGGTGAGGAGGGGCTCAGCCCGATCCCTCATGGTGAGGAGGGGGCTCAGCCCGATCCCTCAGGATGAGGAGAGGGCTCAGCCCGATCCCTCAGGATGAGGAGGGGTCCCGGCCCGCTCCCTCAGGTTGAGGAGGGGGCTCAGCCCGACCCCCTCAGGATGGGGAGGGGGCTCATCCCGATCCCTCAGGATGAGGAGGGGGCTCATCCCGATCCCCTCAGGATGAGGAGGGGGCTCATCCCGATCCCTCAGGATGAGGAGGGGGCTCATCCCGATCCCCTCAGGATGAGGAGGGGGCTCATCCCGATCCCCTCAGGTTGAGGAGGGTCCCGGCCCGCTCCCCTCAGGTTGAGGAGGGGGCTCATCCCGATCCCCTCAGGATGAGGAGGGGTCCCGGCCCGCTCCCCTCAGGTTGAGGAGGGGTCCCGGCCCGCTCCCCTCAGGATGAGGAGGGGTCCCGGCCCGCTCCCCTCAGGTTGAGGAGGGGTCCCGGCCCGCTCCCCTCAGGTTGAGGAGGGGTCCCGGCCCGCTCCCCTCATGGCGGGGACCTCCCCAGCCGCCCGCAGCAGCTCGGGCCCCGCGCCCACCCCTCACACCTCGAGCGGCCGCAGCCCCTCACGGCGAGCTCGGGGTCCATCCCCTCACAGGGGAAGGGGCCCAGCCCCGCCCCCGCGCCCCCTCCCCGGCGCCGCCATCCCCTCACGACCCCCGAGCCCCCGTCACCCCGGTAACCGCCCCCCCGCCATCATCACTCACGGCCCCGCTCGCTGCCGGCCCGGCCGCCCCGCACGCCCCCGCCCACGACGCCCTCCCATTGGTCGAGACGCAAAAAAGACTAATTCTGATTGGCCGTCAAGGCTGTCAATCAACGCGACCACTCCCGGCTATTGAAGTCCGCGGGAAACGCGTCCCGCAAGCGCTGGGTTCCGGGGGGAAAAAACCGGGAATGGGACAAAAAAAAACCGGGAATGCGATAAAAAAAACCGGGAATGCGATAAAAAAAACCGGGAATGGCACCGCCACACCCCCGGGTGATGCTGCTCTGTGATCAAACCGCACCAATATCAGCTGCGGGAGGCTCCGGGGGGAGCTGTGACCCCACCTGGAAATGCCATAAAATTCCATGAAATTCAATAAAATTCCATAAAATCCAACAAAATTCCCTCTTTTTTCTTTGCTATCAGCTCGCCAAAGGAGCCAGGAATTTTGGGGAAAGTCCAAAAAGGAGGCTGCAAGTTCAGCTTGGAGCTCAGGGCCAGCTCAACCCTTCTGGAAATTCAGGAGCGGCTCCAAAATTCCCTGGAAATTTCTCCTGGAAAAATCAGGGCAGGGCAAAAATCCCAACCCAGAGAGGTGGAAAAATAAATAAAATTAAAAAAACGAGTTAGGGAAGAAAAAATAGGGCGAGGGGAAGGAAACAGCACAAAATGAGCTGAAAAACAGCTCAGTGATTTCCATATTTTTGGAAAATTCCGGGAATATTTTCCTTTCCAGCCTCAAATTCTTTGGGAGAAGCCACAAAAAAGCAGCTGGAGAGGAATTAAAAGCGATTTTAGGAAGGAGAAATAAGGGCTAAAAAGAAAAGTTTTCCTTTTTTTTGTGCTGTAGGAGAATTCCTGCTGGGAAAGAACAAAAAAAAATCGGGAAAAATGGGATAAAAAAATTCTGGAAAAATCACCTGAGCACCACGGGATAACAACCAAAGTGTCCAAATTTTTTTTATTCCTCACGAGTGACACGAACCACACGAATTCCACGGAGCCTCACCCGAAAAACAAAATAAAATTAAATTAAAAAAAAAAAAAATCACTTTTAATTTCGTTTTTTCCATGATTTTTTTCCATCTCAATTTTCCAGAGGGGCTCCTCCTTTCTTCTCCCACCAGGAGCTCCTTCTCCAAAAAAAAAAAAAAATGGGATTTAAATCCATTTTGGATTATTTCCAAAAAAATAAAACTAAATCCTTCTGGTGTCTCCCAGCTGGGATCTGAGGCGGCTCCAGGAGCTTCCCTGCTCCAATCCTGGAATTTTTTTGGATCCCAATTTGGATTCCAAAGGGGAATTTTTGGGATTTTCCCCCTCCACCTCCTCCTCCCCCTCATCACACACATGCAATTAAAATATTTAATAATTCAGGGAAAAAAACCTCCTTGCAAAGCCCTAAAAACAACTCCACGCCCTCCCTGCTCCCATTCCAAGGGAGAAATTCCCATTTTTTTCCATGCCCAAATGGGATTTTCCAGGATTTTATTATTTTTTTGCTGGAAAAAAACCCCAAAAAAACACCCGGGGGTTGTTCAGTCCTGGATTAGGAAGCGGCAAAAATCCCCCAAATCCCAAATTTTTGGAGTAAAATCTTCATTCCCAGAAGGTGGAAAATCCTGGGAATTCCAAGGTGGGGATGCAAACACTTCTTGGAAGTGGCTCCCGAGGGGAAAATTAGGGAAAAAAAAGAGGAATTTGCTTGAAAATCCTCAAAAAAAAAAAAAAAATTGGGAATAAACCCCATCCCCTGCAGGAATTTTGGGAATTTCCAGCGGAATTCTCTCAGGTTTCCTGCTGGGGCTGCCAGGAAAAGAAGAAAATCCCTAAAAAAAAAATAAATTTTTGGGAAAAGGGAAAAAAAAAAAGGGGGAATGGGGAATTCTTGGTGACATGCAGGGCATGGAGAGGGTTGGGAATTGGTTTGGTTTTGGTTTTGATCCGTTAAATTTTGGGATTTTCCCCCTCTTGGAGAATTCCAAGTGAAGAGATGGCAACAAGGAGGTGGGAAAGAATTCCGGAATTTCCAGGAGCTGCAAGAGAGGAAAATCAGGGAATTCAGCTGGGAAAAAAAGGGATAAGTGGGGTTTTATTTATTTAAATTAAATTTATTTAGTTTTTTTTTATTTTTTTTAAATTTTTTTTAATTTCAATTTAATTTTTATTTTATTTTATTTAAATTTTTGGTTTATTTGTATTTAAGTTTAATAAATAATTATTCCTGTAATATTTCAAATGGACAATAATTTAATGTTGTCTGAATAATGGAAATAATTATTTCTTATTTATTAAATAATTATAAATATTATATATTATATTATTGTATAATATATATTATATATTATATTAAATAATTAGAAATTATATATTATAATTATAAAATAATTTAATATCAATAAGTAGTTATTACTTCATATATATAATAATAATTTATTTAATAAATTTAAATATGAAGAATTATTTAATAAATATACTATTTAATATAGAATATTTTATTATCTAATTATATTATTTCATTATATTATTTAATAATTATATTATTTAATAATTATTATATTATTAATATATTATATATAATATTTAATAAATAAATTCAACTAAAAGGCAATTATTAATTTAACAACTTTCACAGGAAATAATTATTAATCACTTAATTAATATTTTATTAAATTATAATAGCATTTAATAGCTCTGAAATTATTAATTATTTCTCTAATATTTTTAATTAACCATAATCATTCAATTAATAATTTTAACAAGAAACCAACGAGAAATTTGGGACCAAATTCCCACATTTTGCATTTTTAATGATTTTAAAAAATTTAAAAATATTTAGAAAAAAAAATGTTAGAAATGTCTTTATTGAATAAAGAAATCCGTGACTGTTCCAGCTGGGTGGGAATTCCGGTGGGAATTCCAGACTGGAATCCTGGGTGGGAATTCCAGGTGGGAATTCCAGGAGTCTGAATCCCAGACTGGAATCCTGAATGGGAATTCTGGACTGGAATCCCAGCTGGAATCCTGAGTGGGAATTCCAGGTGGGAATTCCAGGCAGGAATCTTGGTCAGGAATTCTGAGTGGGAATTCCAGGTGGGAATTTGGGCGGAATTCCAGGTGGAATCGCAGTGGGAATCCAACAGGAATTGAGGGTGGGAATGCTGGTAGGAATTGGGAATTCCAGGAGTCTGAATCCCAGACTGGAATTCTGAGTGCGAATTCCAGGTGGGAATTCCAGGGTGGAATCCAGGAGTTGAATCCCAGGAGTCTGACCAGATGGATGCTGAGTGAGAATTCCAGGTGGGAATTTTGGGGTGGGAATTCTGTGACTGGAATCCCAGACTGGAATCCTGGGTGGGAATTCCAGGGTGGGAATCCCAGGAGTCTGAATCCCAGACTGGAATCCTGAGTGAGAATTCCAGATGGGAATTTTGGGGTGGGAATTCCAGGCAGGAATCTTGGTCAGGAATTCCGAGTGGGAATTCCAGGTGGGAATTTGGGCAGGAATTCCAGGTGGGAATCGCCGTGGGAATCCCAGCAGGAATTGAGCGTGGGAATTGGGGGTGGGAATTCCAGGCAGGATTGCCAGGGGGGAAAGCCTGGGTGGGAATGCCGGGGAATTGCAGCAGGCTCCCGGGCTGGGATCCCAAATGCCGCCGGGAACGCTGGGAACGCCGGGAATGGCTGGAATGCCTGGAATGGCGGGAACGGCGGGAACGGCGGGAATGGTGGGAACGGCGGGAGTGGCGGGAACGCCGGGAATGGCGGGAATGGCGGGAACGCCGGGGACGGCGGGAATGGCGGGAATGCCTGGAATGGCGGGAACGCCTGGAATGGCGGGAACGCCGGGAATGCCTGGAATGCCTGGAATGGCGGGAATGGCGGGAATGGCGGGAATGGCGGGAATGCCTGGAATGGTGGGAATGGCTGGAATGGCGGGAATGGCGGGAATGCCTGGAATGGCAGGAATGCCTGGAATGGCTGGAATGGCGGGAATGGCTGGAATGGCGGGAATGCCTGGAATGGCTGGAATGGCTGGAATGGCGGGAATGGCTGGAATGGCGGGAATGGCGGGAATGCCTGGAATGGCGGGAATGCCTGGAATGGCAGGAATGGCAGGAATGGCGGGAATGCCTGGAATGGCTGGAATGCCTGGAATGGCGGGGAATGGCTGGAATGCCCGGTCCCACCTCACTCGTGCTGCTCGTCGTTGCTGGCGCTCGGGGTGCGGCTGCGGATGTGGCTGCGCAGCTGCTCAATGAGCTCGGGGTTCTGCTGCTGCATCTGCTGCGCGAACTGCTGGCCCCTGCGGGGACACCGGGGACATCAGGGGACACCGGGGACATCAGGGGACACCGGGGACAGCGACTGCTGGCCCCTGCGGGGACACCGGGGACATCAGGGGACAGCGACTGCTGGCCCCTGCGGGGACACCGGGGACATCAGGGGACACCGGGGACAGCGACTGCTGGCCCCTGCGGGGACACCGGGGACATCAGGGGACACCGGGGACAGCAGGGAACAGCGGGGACAGCAGGGGACAGGGGGACATCAGGGGACATCAGAAGGGACAGGGGGGATGGGGGGGACACAGGGGGGACGGGGGGGACGGGGGGATGGGGGGACAGGGGAGGACAAGGGGACACACAGGGGGACACAGGGACATCAAGGGACAGCAGGGGACACACAGGAAAGACAGCAGGGGACAGAGGACACAAGAGACAAAGGGGACAGCAGGGGACACCTGTGACACAGGGGACACTGGAGACCAGTGACAGGACAGGGGACAGGACAGGGGACACAGGAGAGTGACAGGACAGGGGACAGGACAGGTGACACAGGAGAGTGACAGGACAGGGGACAGGACAAGGGACACAGGACAGGGGACAGGACAGGGGACACAGAAAACACCCTGGGACGTTCCCAGCTCTGGATCCAGGACTGTCCCCAGATTGTCCCCAGATTGTCCCGCTGGGATTGTCCCCCCAGGATGACCCCAGGAGTGTCCCCACTGTCCCCAGGAGTGTCTCCAGGTGTCCCCACTGTCCCCAGGAGTGTCCCCAGGACTGTCCCCAGTGTCCCCCGTGTCCCCACTGTCCCCCATGTCCCCAGGAGTGTCCCCAGTGTCCCCAATGCCCCCACTGTCCCCAGGAGTGTCCCCCGTGTCCCCAGTATCCCCTGTGTCCCCAGTGTCCCCAGGAGTGTCCCCCATGTCCCCCCTGTCCCCCGTGTCTCCCCGTGTCCCCCCTGTCCCCCCGTGTCCCCAGTGTCCCCACTGTCCCCTGTGTCCCCACTGTCCCCACTGTCCCCAGTATGACCCCAGGAGTGTCCCCGTGTTCCTCCTGTCCCCCCACTGTCCCCCTGTCCACCCTGTCCCCATGTCCCCCCCGTCCCCGTGTCCCCACTGTCCCCCATGTCCCCGTGTCCCCCCGTGTCCCCCCTGTCCCCCCTGTCCCCCCCTGTCCCCCCGTGTCCCCCGTGTCCCCAGTCACCCCTGTCCCCGTGTCCCCAGGAGTGTCCCCCCTGTCCCCCGTGTTCCTCCTGTCCCCCCACTGTCCCCCTGTCCACCCTGTCCCCATGTCCCCACTGTCCCCCGTGTCCCCCGTCCCCGTGTCCCCCTGTCCCCCCGTGTCCCCCCTGTCCCCGTGTCCCCCTGTCCCCACTGTCCCCCCCTGTCCCCGTGTCCCCCTGTCCCCCCGTGTCCCCCCCTGTCCCCCCGTGTCCCCCCGTGTCCCAGTGTCCCCCCTGTACCCCTGTCCCCGTGTCCCCCCTGTCCCCGTGTCCCCCCTGTCCCCGTGTCCCCCCATGTCCCCGTGTCCCCCGGTGTCCCCCCTGTCCCCCGTGTCCCCCTGTCCCCCTCTGTCCCCCCTGTCTCCCCGTGTCCCCCTGTCCCCCCGTGTCCCCCCTGTCCCCGTGTCCCCCCTGTCCCCCACTGTCCCCCCTGTCCCCGTGTCCCCCCTGTCCCCGTGTCCCCCCTGTCCCCCCGTGTCCCCCCCTGTCCCCCCGTTCCCCCGTGTCCCCCCGTGTCCCAGTGTCCTCCATGTCCCCGTGTCCCCCTGTCCCCCTGTCCACCCTGTCCCCCGTGTCCCCCTGTCCCCGTGTCCCCCCTGTCCCCGTGTCCCCCCTGTCCCCGTGTCCCCCCTGTCCCCCCGTGTCCCCCCCTGTCCCCCCGTTCCCCCGTGTCCCCCCGTGTCCCAGTGTCCCCCATGTCCCCGTGTCCCCCCTGTCCCCCTGTCCACCCTGTCCCCCGTGTCCCCCCTGTCCCCGTGTCCCCCCTGTCCCCATGGTGTCCCCCGTGTCCCCCCCTGTCCCCCCGTGTCCCCCTGTCCTCCCCGTGTCCCCCTGTCCCCCCGTGTCCCCCCGTGTCCCCCATGTCCCCGTGTCCCCCCTGTCCCCTGTGTCCCCCCTGTCCCCCCGTGTCCCCCTGTCCCCCCGTGTCCCCCTGTCCCCCCCGTGTCCCCCCGTGTCCCCCCCTGTCCCCGTGTCCCCCCATGTCCCCGTGTCCCCCTGTCCCCTGGTGCCCCCCCTGTCCCCCCGTGTCCCCCATGTCCCCCCGTGTCCCCCGTGTCCCCCCCTGTCCCCAGTGTCCTCCATGTCCCCGTGTCCCCCTGTCCCCCTGTCCACCCTGTCCCCCCGTGTCCCCCCTGTCCCCGTGTCCCCCTGTCCCCCTTGTCCCGTCCCCTGTCCCCCTGTCCCCTGTCCCCCTGTCCCCCGTGTCCCCCCTGTCCCCGGTCCCCCTGTCCCCGCCCTGTCCCCCGTGTCCCCCTCCCCGTGTCCCCCCCGTGTCCCCGTCCCAGTCCCCGTGTCCCCCATGTCCCCGTGTCCCCCCTGTCCCCTGTCCCCCTGTCCCCTCCCTGTCCCCCCGTGTCCCCCTGTCCGTGTCCCCCGTGTCCCCTGGTGTCCCCCGTGTCCCCCCTGTCCCCCCGTGTCCCCCTGTCCTCCCCGTGTCCCCCTGTCCCCCCCCGTGTCCCCCCGTGTCCCCCCCCTGTCCCCCGTGTCCCCCATGTCCCCGTGTCCCCCTGTCCCCTGGTGCCCCCCCCTGTCCCCCCGTGTCCCCATGGTGTCCCCAGTGTCCCCCGGTGTCCCCCGGTGTCCCCGCCCTCACGCCTGGATCAGGCTGGCCAGGTCGTTGGTGCCCGGCTGCTCCCGCTGCTCCCCGCGGCGTTGTGCCCCCCCGAGATCATCCCTGACATCCTGCAGGGAAAACATCCCGAAAATCCCTAAAAACCCCAAACATCCGAAAAACACACAGAATCCAACCCTGCCCTCATGGAAAAATAAAAAAAAAATTCCCAAATCCTGGAAAAATCCCTAAAAACCCCAAAAATCCTGAAAAACAAACAGAATCCAACCCTGCCCTCATGGAAAAATAAAAAAAAATATCCCAAATCCTGGAAAAATCCCTAAAAACCCCAAACATCCTGAAAAACAAACAGAATCCAACCCTGCCCTCATGGAAAAATAAAAAAAAATATCCCAAATCCTGGAAAAATCCCTAAAAACCCCAAAAATCCTGAAAAACAAACAGAATCCAACCCTGCCCCTCATGGAAAAATAAAAAAAAAAATATCCCAAATCCTGGAAAAATCCCTAAAATCCCTTAAAAACCCCAAAAATCCTGAAAAACACACAGAATCCAACCCTGCCCCTCATGGAAAAATAAAAAAAAAATATCCCAAATCCTGGAAAAATCCCTAAAAACCCCAAAAATCCTGAAAAACAGACAGAATCCAACCCTGCCCTCATCGGAAAAATAAAAAAAAAATATCCCAAATCCTGGAAAAATCCCTAAAAACCCCAAAAATCCTGAAAAACAAACAGAATCCAACCCTGCCCTCATGGAAAAATAAAAAAAAAATATCCCAAATCCTGGAAAAATCCCTAAAAACCCCAAAAATCCTGAAAAACAAACAGAATCCAACACTGCCCTCACTGGAAAAATAAAAAAAAAAATCCCAAATCCTGGAAAAATCCCTAAAAACAATCCTGAAAAACAGACAGAATCCAACCCTGCCCTCATGGAAAAATAAAAAAAAAATATCCCAAATCCTGGAAAAATCCCTAAAAACCCCAAAAATCCTGAAAAACAAACAGAATCCAACCCTGCCCTCATGGAAAAAATAAAAAAAAAATATCCCAAATCCTGGAAAAATCCCTAAAAATAAAACCCAAAAAATCCTGAAAAAACAAACAGAATCCAACACTGCCCCTCACGGAAAAATAAAAAAAAAAAATATCCCAAATCCTGGAAAAATCCCTAAAAACCCCAAAAATCCTGAAAAACAAACAGAATCCAACCCTGCCCTCATGGAAAAATAAAAAAAAAAATATCCCAAATCCTGGAAAAATCCCTAAAAACCCCAAAAATCCTGAAAAACAAACAGAATCCAACCCTGCCCTCATGGAAAAATAAAAAAAAAAATATCCCAAATCCTGGAAAAATCCCTAAAAACCCCAAAAATCCTGAAAAACAAACAAAATCCAACCCTGCCCTCATGGAAAAATAAAAAAAAAAATATCCCAAATCCTGGAAAAAATCCCTAAAAACCCCAAAAATCCTGAAAAACAAACAGAATCCAACCCTGCCCTCACGGAAAAATAAAAAAAAAAATATCCCAAATCCTGGAAAAATCCCTAAAAACCCCAAAACATCCTGAAAAACAAACAGAATCCAACCCTGCCCTCATGGAAAAATAAAAAAAAAAATAATAAACCCAAAATCCTGGAAAAAAATCCCTAAAAAAACCCCTAACCCAAAAATCCTGAAAAACAGACAGAATCCAACACTGCCCTCACGGAAAAATAAAAAAAAAAATATCCCAAATCCTGGAAAAATCCCTAAAAACCCCAAAAATCCTGAAAAACAAACAGAATCCAACCCTGCCCTCATGGAAAAATAAAAAAAAAATATCCCAAATCCTGGAAAAATCCCTAAAACCCCCAAAAATCCTGAAAAACAAACAGAATCCAACCCTGCCCCTCATGGAAAAATAAAAAAAAATATCCCAAATCCTGGAAAAATCCCTAAAATCCCTTAAAAACCCCAAAAATCCTGAAAAACACACAGAATCCAACCCTGCCCTCATGGAAAAATAAAAAAAAAAATATCCCAAATCCTAGAAAAATCCCTAAAATCCCGGAAAATGCTAAGAAAACTCCCAAAAGTAAAAAAAAAATCCACCCTAAAAATCCTGAAAAATCTCTAAAGCCCCAGAAAATCCAATGAAATCCCAGGTTTGACACCTGGGAATGGGAGCAACTTCCCAAGCCCGGGATTATGGAATTCCCTGCAGCAGCTCTGCCTGGATCAGCTGGAAATGAGGGATTAAACTGAACAATAAATAATTACAATAATGTCATTATTGCCAGATTCCTGGATTTATGGAATTACAGCCCTGCTCTGCATCCAAGCCAGGATTGCCTGGATTCCCTGCAGGTGGGAATTCCAGCTGGCACCCCAAAAATCCCGGGATTTGGGGGCTCCCAAGGGTCTCTCCCTCCTCCCACAGGGATGGGAATGCCCTGAGCTTTCCTTGGATTTCTGAATTTCCTTAAAACATCACCAACATCTCCTCACGACCAGCCAGGAATGGGAATATTCCCATTTTAACCACGCTGGAGAATCCTGAAATCCCATAAATCCAATTCCAGCATCCATCCCTCTGGAATAATTTTATCCCAACCCTTCTCCCAGCACATCCCAGAGCATCCAAACCAGCCCAGCTGAGAGAACTGGGCGGATTCCCAGCCCTTCCCTCCACATTCCTGCCCCAAATTCCTCCTGCTCCTCCCCTGGGAATGGCCAAACCCAGGAATTCCAAGAGGGAATCCAGAAAAACGGGATCCAACTCACAGCTGCTGCACCTGGGGGTTGTTCATGAGGTTTGAAGCCTGTGGGGAATAAAAAAAAAAAACAGGTCAGGCAGGGCCAGAGCTGCAGGGAATCCTTGGGAATTCTTGGGAATCCTTAGGGATCCTTGGGAATCCTTGGGGATTCAGGAAAAAGGGGGAAAAATGGCAAAAAGAAGAGCAAAGCTCGAGCTCCGAGCAGACCGAGCTCATCCCACAGCCCCTGGAGAAATTCCCAGCTCTGCCTTCCCAGCTTCCCCACGGCTCCAGGGATTGGGGAAAGGCAGCTGGGAAAAGCTCCCAGGGAGGCTCCATCCCAAGGAATTCCAGCTGGGGAGACACTGGAGCTCCTGGAGAGGCTCCATCCCAAGGAATTCCAGCTGGGGAGACACTGGAGCTCCTGGAGAAGCTCCATCCCAAGGAATTCCAGCTGGGAAGAGCTCCTGGAGAAGCTCCCTCCCAAGGAATTCCCTGTGGGCAGAGCCCCAGGGTCCCATTCCAGGATCCCATTCCAGGATCCCATCCCATGATCCCATCCCATGATCCCATCCCGTGATCCCATTCCAGGATCCCATTCCATGATCCCATTCCAGGATCCCATCCCATGATCCCACTCCAGGATCCCATCCCATGATCCCACTCCAGGATCCCATCCCATGATCCCACTCCAGGATCCCATCCCATGATCCCATCCCGTGATCCCATCCCATGATCCCATCCCATGATCCCATCCCAGGATCCCATTCCAGGATCCCATCCCATGATCCCATCCCAGGATCCCATCCCATGATCCCATCCCATGATCCCATTCCAGGATCCCATTCCAGGATCCCATCCCAGGATCCCATTCCAGGATCCCATTCCATGATCCCATCCCATGATCCCACTCCAGGATCCCATCCCAGGATCCCATCCCAGGATCCCATCCCATGATCCCACTCCATGATCCCATTCCAGGATCCATCCCATGATCCCATCCCATGATCCCATTCCAGGATCCCATCCCAGGATCCCATCCCATGATCCCATCCCATGATCCCACTCCATGATCCCATTCCATGATCCCATTCCATGATCCCATCCCAGGATCCCATCCCATGATCCCATCCCATGATCCCACTCCATGATCCCATTCCATGATCCCATTCCAGGATCCCATCCCATGATCCCATCCCGTGATCCCATCCCATGATCCCATCCCATGATCCCATCCCAGGATCCCATCCCATGATCCCATCCCATGATCCCATCCCATGATCCCATCCCAGGATCCATCCCATGATCCCATCCCATGATCCCATCCCATGATCCCATTCCATGATCCCATCCCATGATCCCACTCCATGATCCCATCCCATGATCCCATCCCATGATCCCATCCCAGGATCCCATCCCATGATCCCATTCCAGGATCCCATCCCATGATCCCATCCCGTGATCCCATCCCATGATCCCATCCCATGATCCCACTCCATGATCCCATTCCAGGATCCCATTCCAGGATCCCATCCCAGGATCCCATCCCAGGATCCCATCCCATGATCCCATCCCAGGATCCCATCCCATGATCCCATCCCATGATCCCATCCAGGATCCCATCCCATGATCCCATCCCATGATCCCATCCCAGGATCCATCCCATGATCCCATCCCATGATCCCATCCCATGATCCCATCCCATGATCCCATCCCATGATCCCATCCCAGGATCCCATCCCATGATCCCACTCCAGGATCCCATTCCATGATCCCATTCCAGGATCCCATCCCATGATCCCATCCCATGATCCCACTCCATGATCCCATTCCAGGATCCCATCCCAGGATCCCATCCCATGATCCCATCCCATGATCCCATCCCATGATCCCATCCCAGGATCCCATCCCATGATCCCACTCCATGATCCCACTCCATGATCCCATTCCAGGATCCCATCCCATGATCCCATCCCAGGATCCCATCCCATGATCCCACTCCAGGATCCCATCCCATGATCCCATCCCATGATCCCACTCCATGATCCCATTCCAGGATCCCATTCCAGGATCCCATCCCATGATCCCATCCCAGGATCCCATCCCAGGATCCCATCCCAGTGATCCCATCCCATGATCCCATCCATGATCCCATCCAGGATCCCATCCCATGATCCCATCCCATGATCCCATCCCATGATCCCATCCCAGGATCCCATCCAGGATCCCATCCCATGATCCCATCCCATGGATCCCATCCCATGATCCCATCCCATGATCCCATCCATGATCCCATCCCATGATCCCATCCATGATCCCATCCGGATCCCATTCCAGGATCCCATCCCATGATCCCATTCCAGGATCCCATCCAGGATCCCATTCCATGATCCCATCCCATGATCCCACTCCATGATCCCACTCCATGATCCCATCCAGGATCCCATTCCCTGATCCATCCATGCTCATATGAACCGGGTTTCAGATCCCCCATGACCTCCGTGACCACCGTGTCCTGAAGAACCAGAGCTGCTAGAATCCCCATTCCCAATCCCATCCTGATCCCACATCCCAACCCCATCCAATCCCACCATCCATCCCAATCCCATCCATCCCATCCATCCCACTCCCAACCCATCCCAACCCCATCCACCCCCATCCCCAACCCACATCCCAATCCCCATCCCCATCATCCCATCCCAATCCCACATCCCATCCCCATCCCAACCCCATCCATCCCATCCCAATCCCAATCCCCATCCCAACCCATCCCAATCCCACATCCCAATCCCATCCCACCCCATCCCAACCCCATCCCAATCCCCATTCCCAATCCCATCCCACATCCCATTTTCGTCCCATTCTCACTCCATCCCTCATCCCAATCCTTCCTCCCCATCCCACATATTCCATCCTCATCCCAATCCCCATTCCCATCCTCATCCCAATTTAATCCCAAATAAATTCCCAAAATTAACCAAAAAATTCACTTTTAATCCTAAATAAATCACTTTTAATACTAAATAAATTCCCAAATGAAAAAAAAAAATCACTTTTAATATTAAATAAAAAAACCAAATCACTTTAATCCCAAAAAAAATCACTTTTAATCCCAAATAAATCACTTTTAATCCCAAAAAAAATTCCCAAAATTAAAAAAATCACTTTTAATCCAAAAAAATCACTTTTAATCCCAAATAAATCACTTTTAATGCCAAATAAATCCCAAATTAAATAAAAATTCATTTTAATCCCAAATAAATCAGTTTTAACCTATCCCAAAATTAAAAAATCACTTTTAATCCAAATAAATCACATTTAATCAATAAAATCACTTTTAATCCCAAATAAATACTTTTAATCCAAATAAATCCCAAATTAAAATAAAATCACTTTTAAAAATAAATTCCAAATTATAAAAAAAAAATCACTTTTAATCCATAAATCCCAAATTACAAAAATCACTTTTAATCCGGAATAAATCCCTTTAATCCCAATAAATTCCCAAAATTAACAAAAAAAATCACTTTTAATCCCGAATAAATCCCTTTTAATCCCCAATAAATTCCCAAAATTAACCAAAAAAATCACTTTTAATCCGAATAAATCCTTTTAATCCCCAATAAATTCCCAAAATTAACAAAAAATCACTTTTAATCCGGAATAAATCACTTTTAATCCCAATAAAATTCCAAAATTAACAAAAAATCACTTTTAATCCGAATAAATCACTTTAATCCCAATAATTCCAAAAATTACAAAAAAATCACTTTTAATCCCGAATAAATCCCTTTGAATCCCCATTCCAAATTAACCAAAAAAATCACTTTTAATCCGAATAAATCCCTTTGAATCCCCAATAAATTCCCAAAATTAACCAAAAAATCACTTTTAATCCGGAATAAATCCCTTTTAATCCCAATAAATTCCCAAAATTAACAAAAAAATCACTTTTAATCCGAATAAATCCCTTTTAATCCCCAATAAATTCCCAAAATTAACAAAAAATCACTTTTAATCCGGAATAAATCCCTTTTAATCCCAATAAATTCCCAAAATTAACAAAAAATCACTTTTAATCCCGAATAAATCCCTTTGAATCCCCAATAAATTCCCAAAATTAACCAAAAAATCACTTTTAATCCGGAATAAATCCCTTTTAATCCCCAATAAATTCCCAAAATTAACCAAAAAATCACTTTTAATCCGGAATAAATCCCTTTTAATCCCAATAAATTCCCAAAATTAACCAAAAAATCACTTTTAATCCCGAATAAATCCCTTTGAATCCCCAATAATTCCAAAATTAACCAAAAAATCACTTTTAATCGGAATAATCCCTTTAATCCCAATAAATTCCAAAATTAACAAAAAATCACTTTTAATCCGAATAAATCCTTTGAATCCCCAATAAATTCCCAAATTAACAAAAATCACTTTTAATCGGAATAAATCCTTTTAATCCCAATAAATTCCAAAATTAACAAAAAAATCACTTTTAATCCGAATAATCCTTTTAATCCCAATAAATTCCCAAAATTAACCAAAAAATCACTTTTAATCCGGAATAATCCTTTGAATCCCCAATAAATTCCAAAATTAACCAAAAAATCACTTTTAATCCGGAATAAATCCCTTTGAATCCCCAATAAATTCCCAAAATTAAATAAAAAATCACTTTTAATATTAATAATTCCCAAATTAAAAAAAAAATCACTTTTATCCATAAATTCCAAATTACAAAATCACTTTTAATCCGAATAAATCCCTTTGAATCCCCAATAAATTCCCAAATTAAAAAAAAATCACTTTTAATCCCAATTAAAATTAAAAAAACATTTTAATCCGAAAAAATCCTTTAATCTGAATAAATCACTTTTAATCCCCAATAAACTCCAAAATTAACAAAAAAATCACTTTTAATCTGGAATAAATCCCTTTTAATCCTGAATAAATCACTTTTAATCCCCAATAAATCCCCAAAATTAACCAAAAAATCACTTTTAATCGGGAATAAATCCCTTTTAATCCCCAATAAACCCCAATTAAACTAACAATCCCTTTTAATATTAATAAATTGCTGTCGTTACCGGGCTGGGCGTTTCCCTCATTTTCTGCTCGGCGATTCTCAGGTTGCATCTGTAGGTGTCGTTCTCAGGATCCAACTCCAGAGCTCTCTTGTAATAGAGCACGGCCTCGGCGTGCTTGTTCAGGCTGGACAGAGCCAAACTGGGGGAAAAACAAAATAAAAATAAAATAAAAACAAAATAAAATAAAATATTGAAATGTAAATGGGAAATTCCCGAGCCCGCTTGTAATAGAGCACGGCCTCGGGGGGCTTGTTCAGGCTGGACAGAGCCAGACTGGAGAGAAAATAAAATAAAATAAACATAAAATAAAAATAAAATAAAATAAAATATTGAAATGAAAATTAATGGGAAATTCCCAAGCCTGCTTGTAATAGAGCACGGCCTCGGGGGGCTTGTTCAGGCTGGACAGAGCCAGACTGGAGAGAAAATAAAATAAAATAAACATAAAATAAAATAAAATAAAATAAAAATAAAATATTGAAATTAAAATTAATGAAAAATTCCAGAGCTCGCTTGTAATAGAGCACGGCCTCGGGGGGCTTGTTCAGGCTGGAGAGAGCCAAACTAGAGAGAAAATAAAATAAAATAAACATAAAATAAAATAAAATAAAAATAAAATATTGAAATTAAAATTAATGAAAAATTCCAGAGCTCTCTTGTAATAGAGCACGGCCTCGGGGGGCTTGTTCAGGCTGGACAGAGCCAGACTGGAGAGAAATATAAAATAAAAAAAATAAAATAAAATAAAATAAAATAAAATAAAATAAAATAAAATAAAATAAAATAAAATAAAATAAAATAAAAATAAAATAAAATATTGAAATGAAAATTAATGGGAAATTCCTGAGCCTGCTTGTAATAGAGCACGGCCTCGGGGGCTTGTTCAGGCTGGAGAGAGCCAGACTGGAGAGAAAATAAAATAAAATAAACATAAAATAAAATAAAATAAAATAAAAATAAAATATTGAAATTAAAATTAATGAAAAATTCCAGAGCTCTCTTGTAATAGAGCACGGCCTCGGGGGGCTTGTTCAGGCTGGACAGAGCCAGACTGGAGAGAAAATAAAATAAAATAAAATAAAATAAAAATTAAAATTAGAATTAAAAATTAAAAACTAAAAACTTAAAAATTAAAATAAAAAATTAAAACTTGAAGTTAAAATGAAAAATGAAAACTTAAAAAGAAAATTAAGATTAAAAATTAAAATTCAAAATTAAAACTTGAAATTAAAATGAAAAATGAAAACTTAAAAAGAAAATTAAGATTAAAAATTAAAATTCAAAATTAAAATTAAAATATTAAAATTAAAATTAATATTAAAATTAAGAGTAAAATTAAAATTAAGATTAAAATGAAAACGTAAATTGAAATTAAAATTAAAATTAAAAATGGGATTTAAAATTTATTTTTTACTGCCTGTTTGTTAAAAATTAAAATTAAAATTAAGATTAAAATTTTAAATTAAAATGAAAATTAAAATTAAGATTAAAATTAAACATTAATATTAAAAATTCCAGAGCTCTCTTGTAATAGAGCACGGCCTCGGGGGGCTTGTTCAGGCTGGAGAGAGAAAATAAAAATAAAAATAAAAATAAAATAAAAATAAAAATTAAAATTTAAAAATTAAAAAATTAAAACTTGAAATTAAAATTAAAATTAAAAAAATTTAAAAAGAAAATTAAGATTAAAATTAATATTAAAAATTAAAATTAAAATTAAAAAGAAATTAAAACTCCGGAAGACAAGTGGAAAATTCCACGGGAAAGGTGGAAAACTCCAGGGGAAAGACAGGAAATTCCCAGGAAAAGGTGGGAAATTACTAAAGAAAAGGTGGAAAATTCCCAGGAAAAGGTGGGGAATTCCACATTAAGGGTGGGAATTGCCAGGAAAAGGCGGGAATTCCAGGAAAAGGTGGGAAATTCCCTGGGAAAGGTGGGAAACTCCAGGGGAAAGACAGGAAATCAGGAAATTCCACAGTAAATGTGGGGAATTCCCAGGAAAAGGCGGGAATTCCCGAAAAAGGCGGGATCTGCCAGGAAAAGGCGGGAATTGCACAGTAAAGGTTGGAAATTCCCAGGAGAAGGCGGGAATTCTCGTGAATTCTGGGCATTCCCGTGAATTCCCAGGAAAGGCGGGCATTCCAGGAAAGGCGGGCATTCCAAGGAAAGGCAGGAATTCCCGTGCATTCCCAGGGAAGGTGGGCATTTCCAGGGAAGGCGGGCATTCCCGGCCATTCCCATGGCAGCCGGTCATTCCCAGCATTCCAATGGCAGCCGGCCATTCCCGGCCATTCCCATGACAGCCGGTCATTCCCGGCCATTCCCGTGAATTCCCATGGCAGCCGGTCATTCCCAGCATTCCCATGGCAGCCGGTCATTCCCATCCATTCCCATGGCAGCCGGTCATTCCCGTGAATTCCCATGGCAGCCGGCCATTCCCGTGAATTCCCATGGCAGCCGGTCATTCCTGGCCATTCCCATGGCAGCCGGTCATTCCCAGCATTCCCATGGCAGCCGGTCATTCCCAGCATTCCATGGCAGCCGGTCATTCCCAGCATTCCCATGGCAGCCGGCCATTCCCGTGAATTCCCATGGCAGCCGGTCATTCCCATGGCAGCCGGTCATTCCCATGGCAGCCGGTCATTCCCATGGCAGCCGGTCATTCCCATGGCAGCCGGTCATTCCCGGCCATTCCCATGGCAGCCGGTCATTCCCAGCATTCCCATGGCAGCCGGTCATTCCCAGCATTCCCATGGCAGCCGGTCATTCCCGTGAATTCCCATGGCAGCCGGCCATTCCCGTGAATTCCCATGGCAGCCGGTCATTCCTGGCCATTCCCATGGCAGCCGGTCATTCCCAGCATTCCCATGGCAGCCGGTCATTCCCAGCATTCCCATGGCAGCCGGTCATTCCCATGGCAGCCGGTCATTCCCATGGCAGCCGGTCATTCCCGGCATTCCCATGGCAGCCGGTCATTCCCATGGCAGCCGGTCATTCCCATGGCAGCCGGTCATTCCCGGCATTCCCGGCATTCCCGGCATTCCCGGCTCACCCCATCCTGCCGTAGGCTTTGCCGTAGGCCGGGTCGATGCCGATGGCGCGCTCGCAGTCCCGCACGGCGCCCGCGTAGTTGCCCAGCTTGCTGTAGGCAGCGGCTCTGGAAAAGTGGGAAAAGCAGGAGCGGGGAATGCTGAGCAGCTGGAAAAACCCCCAGGAGGTAGCGCTGCTCATTCCTCAATTCCCAGCCTTTTATTCCCTCATTCCCCAAGTTCCAGCCTTTTATTCCCTCATTCCCCAAGTTCCAGCCTTTTATTCCCTCATTCCCCAAGTTCCAGCCTTTTATTCCCTCATTCCCCAATTTCCAGCCCTCATTCCTCAATTTCCAGCCTTTTATTCCCTCATTCCCCAATTTCCAGCCTTTTATTCCCTCATTCCTCAATTCCCAGCCCTCATTCCTCAATTTCCAGCCTTTTATTCCCTCATCCCCAATTTCCAGCCCTCATTCCTCAATTTCCAGCCTTTTATTCCCTCATCCCCAATTTCCAGCCCTCATTCCCCAAGTTCCAGCCTTTTATTCCCTCATTCCCCAATTTCCAGCCCTCATTCCTCAATTTCCAGCCTTTTATTCCCTCATTCCCCAATTTCCAGCCCTCATTCCTCAATTTCCAGCCTTTTATTCCCTCATTCCCCAATTTCCAACCCTCATTCCTCAATTTCCAGCCTTTTATTTCCCTCATTCCCCAATTTCCAGCCCTCATTCCTCAATTTCCAGCCTTTTATTCCCTCATCCCCAATTTCCAGCCCTCATTCCCCAAGTTCCAGCCTTTTATTCCCTCATTCCCCAATTTCCAGCCCTCATTCCTCAATTTCCAGCCTTTTATTCCCTCATCCCCAATTTCCAGCCCTCATTCCTCAATTTCCAGCCTTTTATTCCCTCATCCCCAATTTCCAGCCCTCATTCCCCAAGTTCCAGCCTTTTATTCCCTCATTCCCCAATTTCCAGCCCTCATTCCTCAATTTCCAGCCTTTTATTCCCTCATTTCCCAATTTCCAGCCCTCATTCCCCAATTTCCAGCCCTCATTCCCCAACTCCCATCCTTTCATTTCCATCCTTTTATTCCCTCATCCCTCAATTTCCATCCCTCATTTCCCTCCAATTTCCATCCTTTCATTTCCTCTCATTTCCCATTTTCCCTCCTTTCATTCCCCTCATCCCCAATTTCCATCCTCATTCCCCTCATTCCCCAATTCCCATCCTTTCATTCCCTCATTCCCCAATTTCCAGCCCTCATTTCCCTTCCTCCCTCAGTTTCCATCTTTTCATTCCCCCTCAATTTCCATCCTTTTATTCCCCTCATCCGTCAATTCCCATCCCTTATTTCCCTCATTCCCCAATTTCCAGCCCTCATTCCCCTCATCCCAAATTTCCATCCTTTTATTCCCTCATCCCTCATTTCCCTCATCCCCCAAATCCCATCCTTTTATTCCCTCATTCCCCAATTTCCATCCCTTTAATTTCCTCTCATTCCTCATTTTCCATCCTTTTATTCCCTCATTCCTCAATTCCCATTCTTTTATTCCCTCATCCCTCATTTCCCTCATCCCCAATTTCCATCCTTTTATTCCCTCATTCCCCAATTCCCATCCCTCATTCCCCAATTCCCATCCTTATTTCCCTCATTTCCCAATTTCCAGCCCTCATTTCCCTCATCCCTCCATTTCCATCCTTTTATTCCCTCATTCCTCATTTCCCATCCTTTCATTTCCTCTCATTTCCCATTTTCCCTTTCATTCCCCTCATTTCCCAATTCCCATCCTTTTATTCCACTCATTCCCAATTCCCATCCTTTTATTCCCTCATCCCTCAATTTCCATCCCTTATTTCCCTCATCCTTTTATTCCCATCCTTTCATTCCCCTTCATCCCTCAATTTCCATCCTTTTATTCCCTCATTCCCCAATTTCCATCCTTTTATTCCCCTCATGCCTCAATTCCCATCCTTATTTCCCTCATCCTTTTATTCCTCTCATCCCCAATTCCCATCCTTTTATTCCCTCATCCCTCATTTCCCTCATACCCAATTCCCATCCTTTCATTCCCTCATTCCCCAGTTCCCATCCCTCATTCCCCAATTCCCAGCCCTCATTCCCCAATTCCCAGCCCTCATTCCCCAATTCCCAGCCCTCATTTCCCAATTCCCAGCCCTCATTCCTCAATTCCCATCCTTTCATTCCCTCATTCCCCAATTTCCAGCCTTTCATTTCCATCCTTTTATTCCCTCATCTCTCAATTTCCATCCTCATTCCCCTCATTCCCCAATTCCCATCCTTTCATTCCCTCATTCCCCAATTCCCATCCTTATTTCCCTCATTCCCCAATTTCCATCCTTAATTCCCTTCATTCCCCAATTTCCATCCTTTTATTCCCTCATTCCCCAATTCCCAGCCCTCATTCCCCAATTTCCAGCCCTCATTCCCCAATTCCCATCCTTTTATTCCCTCATTCCCCAATTCCCATCCTTTTATTCCCTCATTCCCCAATTTCCATCCTTTTATTCCCTCATTCCCCAATTTCCAGCCCTCATTCCCCAATTCCCATCCTTTTATTCCCTCATTCCCCAATTTCCATCCTTTTATTCCCTCATTCCCCAATTTCCATCCCTTTAATTTCCTCTCATTCCTCATTTTCCCTCCTTTTATTCCCTCATTCCTCAATTCCCATCCTTTTATTTCCATCCTTTTATTTCCCTCATCATAAAGGGATTTTTAAAAATAAAATAAAATTTAAAAAAAAAATCATAACCTGGGATTTTTAACAATAAAATAAAATAAAAAATTTAAATGGAATTTTTAAAAATAAAAAAAAATTAAAAAAGGGGATTAAAAAAAAATAATAAAATAAAATAAATTAAAAATGGGATTTTGTATCTGAAAAATCATTAAAAAAACAAAAAATGGGATTTTAAAAAAATAATAAAATAAAAATAAATTAAAAATGGGATTTTGTATCCAAAAAATCATTAAAAAGCACTTAAAAATGAGATTTTTATAAATTAAAAAAAAATTAAAAAATTAAAAATGGGACTTTGTATCTGAAAAATCATTTAAAAAAAATTAAAAATGGAATTTTTAAAAATAAAAAAATTAAATTTAAAAAATTAAAAATGGGATTTTGTATCTGAAAAATCATTTAAAAAAATTAAAAATGGAGTTTTTAAAAATCAAAAAAGAAAATTTAAAAAATGAAAAATGGGATTTTCTATCTGAAAAACAATTAAAAAAAGGTGCAATTTTAAAAATTAAAAAAATAATTAAAAAATTCAAAAAACGGGATTTTCAAATTTAAAAAAAAAAAACGGTGATTTTTTAAAAAAATAAAAAAAAACCCTAAAAAGTATGATTTTTACCCTGCAACCCGAGAGAAATAAATGAAAATAAAGAAGGAGGAGGGGAGGGTGAGGAGGGTGAGGAGGGTGAGGAGGGTGAGAGGGTGAGGAGGGTGAGGAGGGTGAGGATGATGAGGGTGATGATGGTGAGGGTGATGATAGATGATGGTGAGGTGATGATGGTGATGAGGGAGGGTGATGATGTGATGATGGTGAGGGTGAGGATGATGATGGTGAGGGTGAGTGATGATGGTGAGGTGAGGATGATGATGGTGAGGGTGAGGATGATGATGGTGAGGGTGCTGATGCTGAGGTGATGATGATGATGATGCTGAGGTGATGATGGTGATGATGGTGAGGGTGATGATGATGATGGTGAGGGTGATGATGGTGATGATGGTGAGGTGCTGATGCTGAGGGTGATGATGATGATGATGATGGTGAGGGTGATGATGGTGAGGGTGATGATGCTGAGGTGATGATGATGATGGTGAGGGTGAGGATGGTGAGGGTGATGATGGTGAGGATGCTGAGGGTGATGATGGTGATGGTGATGATGGTGATTGGTGAGGGTGATGATGGTGAGGTGATGATGGTGAGGGTGCTGATGATGATGATGGTGAGGGTGAGGATGGTGAGGGTGATGATGCTGAGGGTGATGATGATGATGAGGTGAGGGTGATGATGATGATGATGTGAGGGTGATGATGGTGAGGGTGCTGATGCTGAGGGTGATGATGCTGAGCTGAGGGTGATGATGGTGATGGTGATGATGTGAGGGTGCTGATGCTGAGGTGATGATGCTGATGCTGAGGGTGATGATGGTGATGGTGATGATGGTGAGGGTGCTGATGCTGAGGTGATGATGATGATGATGGTGATGATGATGATGGTGAGGGTGATGATGCTGATGCTGAGGGTGATGATGATGAGGTGAGATGATGATGATGCTGATGATGGTGAGGTGATGATGATGAGGGTGATGATGGTGAGGGTGCTGATGCTGAGGGTGATGATGATGATGATGGTGAGGGTGCTGATGCTGAGGGTGATGATGATGGTGATGGTGAGGGTGATGATGATGATGGTGAGGGTGAGGATGATGATGGTGAGGGTGATGATGGTGAGGGTGATGATGCTGATGCTGAGGGTGATGATGATGATGCTGAGGATGATGATGCTGATGATGGTGAGGGTGATGATGATGAGGGTGAGGATGATGAGGGTGATGATGATGATGATGGTGATGATGGTGAGGGTGCTGATGATGATGATGGTGATGATGGTGAGGGTGCTGATGCTGAGGTGATGATGATGATGATGGTGAGGGTGATGATGATGATGGTGAGGGTGATGATGGTGATGATGGTGAGGGTGAGGATGGTGAGGGTGCTGATGCTGAGGATGATGATGATGGTGATGATGGTGAGGGTGCTGATGCTGAGGGTGCTGATGCTGAGGATGATGAGGGTGAGGATGGTGGGGTGCTGATGCTGAGGGTGATGAGGGTGAGGATGGTGAGGGTGCTGATGCTGAGGATGATGGTGAGGGTGATGATGATGATGCTGAGGGTGATGATGATGATGCTGAGGATGATGATGCTGATGATGGTGAGGGTGATGATGATGAGGGTGAGGATGATGAGGTGAGGATGGTGAGGGTGCTGATGCTGAGGTGATGGGGTGAGGATGGTGAGGTGCTGATGCTGAGGTGATGAGGGTGATGATGGTGATGATGGTGAGGGTGCTGGCGAGGCTGCAGGGGCGCCGGGGCCGCACCTGTTGCAGAAGTAGACGGCGTTGGCCGGGTTGAGCTCGATGGCGCGGCCGTACAGCGACACCGCGGCCGCGAAATTCTCCGACTTCATCTGCTCGTTCCCTGCGAGAGAGGGAATGCTGGGAATACCGGGAACACCGGGAACACCGGGATCACAGGGAACACCGGGAACACCGGGAACACCGAGAACACCGAGAACACCAGGAACACCGGAATACTGGGAACACAGGGAACACCGGGAATACCAGGAACACAGGGAACACCGGGAACACTGGGAACACCGGGAACACAGGGAACACAGGGAACACCGGGAACACCGGAACACCGGGAACACCAGGAATACCGGGAACACAGGGAACACCGGGAACACAGGGAACACCGGGAACACAGGGAACACCGGGAACACCGGGAATACCGGGAACACCAGGAATACCGGGAACACCGGGAATACCGGGAACACCGGGAACACCGGGAACACAGGAATACCGGGAACACTGGGAACACCGGGAACACAGGGAACACCGGGAACACCGGGAACACACTGGGAATACCGGGAGGGGAATACCGGGAACACCAGGAATACCGGGAGAGGGGAATACCAGGAATACCGGGAATTCACTGCTCCAGGGAAAGGGGGAATCCAGGGAATTCACTGCTCCGCAGACAGGGAGAACCCAGGGAGAGGGAAATATTCCCAGGGAGAGGGAGAATCCCTGGAATTCCCTGCTCTAGGGAAGAATTCCCTGCTCCAGGCAAAGGAAAAAGCCCAGGAATTCCCTGCCCCAGAGAAAGAAAAAATCTCAGGGAAAGGGAAAATCCCAGGATTCCCTGCTCCAAGGAAATGAGAAATCCCAGGAATTCCCTGTTCCAGGGAAAGGGAGAATCCCAGGAATTCCGTGCTGCATGGAAAGGAGAAATCCCAGGAATTCCTGGCAGCAAAACCTCCCCACGCTCCTGCAGCCCGAGCAGAGGCAGAAAAGGAAAATATTCCTGGTTAGAAATGGGAAATATTCCTGGTTAAAAATGGGAAATATTCCTGTTTAGAAATGGGAAATATTCCTGGTTAGAAATGGAAAATATTCCTGGTTAGAAATGGAAAATATTCCCGTTAAAAATGGGAAATATTCCCGTTAAAAATGGGAAATATTCCCGTTAGAAATGGGAAATATTCCCGTTAGAAATGGGAAATATTCCATTATAAAATTATTCCCAAAACTATTTTCCATTAGGAATGGGATATATTCCCATTTAGAAATGGGAAATATTCCTGGTTAAAAATGGGAAATATTCCTGGTTATAAATGGGAAATATTCCCGTTAGAAATGGGAAATATTCCCGTTAGAAATGGGAAATATTCCTGGTTAAAAATGGGAAATATTCCATCTTAAAATTATTCCCAAAGCTATTTTCCATTAGGAATGGGATATATTCCCATTTAGAAATGGGAAATATTCCTGGTTAAAAATGGGAAATATTCCTGGTTAGAAATGGGAAATATACTGGTTAAAATTTGGGAAATATTCCTGGTTATAAATGGGAAATATTCCCGTTAGAAATGGGAAATATTCCTGGTTAAAAATGGGAAATATTCCTGTTTAGAAATGGGAAATATTCCTGGTTAAAAATGGGAAATATTCCTCCTTAAAAATGGCAAATATTCCCGTTAGAAATGGCAAATATTCCCGTTAGAAATGGCAAATATTCCCGTTAGAAATGGCAACTATTCCCGTTAGAAATGGAACTATTCCCTGCTGAACGATTCCCAAAGCTGTTCCCACTGGGATTGGGAATCTCTCCGGTACCTTCGCTCTTGAGCCGCTCGGCTTCAGCCACGTCGTCCTCCGACGGCGTCACCGGCTCCGAGCTCGGTCTGGAATGTTCCAGCTCCTTCCAAGAACAAGGGAGAAGCTTAAAAAATTCCCATTTTTCCAGCCAACCCCAAAAAACCCCAAAAATTTCCAGGAGCAGCCTGGAAAATCCAGCAGAGCTCGAGGAAATTAAACAGAGAAATGAGATTTCCGGGCGCTCGCTCACCTTCCCTGCCACAGCCTCGATATATTTCGGGAAGGGTCTGGGATACAGCCAGGCTTTGGTCTTCCATGGAAACCCCAAATGCTGTTTCCAGGCACTGGATGGCCACTGGATAATTAATAGTATTTGGTAATCAATTAATATTTATCCCTCATCCCTCGTTTCTCAAAAATACCGGGAAAAAATCCCGATGTTTTCCCCGCGCCGGATGGGATTTTTGGGGGGTGTGTCCTTGGATTTTGCCAAAATTTGGGGCAGGGTGGAGTTAAATCCCAGTTCCCACGGTCCTCAGGGATTTCTGGGGGGTGCAGCAGCATTCCCAGAGTTGGGAATGGCTCAGAATTCCAGGCAGAGATCCAGAGATTCCCCTCTGGGAAGGTGCAGGAAGCCAGATCTGCCTCCTCATTGGGCTTGGGAAAAGCTGATTCCAGGGAAAAGAGAGCTTCCAGGGAAAAAGAGAGCTTCCCGGGAAAAGGGAGCTTCCAGGGAAAAGGGAGCTTCCAGGGAAAAGGGAGCTTCCAGGGAAAAAGAGAGCTTCCAGGGAAAAGAGAGCTTCCCGGGAAAAGGGAGCTTCCCAGGAAAAGGGAGCTCCCAGAGAAAAGCTGCTCCCAGGAAAAAGCTGCTCCCAGGGAAAAGAGAGCTTCCAGGGAAAAGCTGTTCCCATGGAAAAGGGAGCTTCCCAGGGAAAAGCTGTTCCCAGAAAAAAGAGAGCTTCCAGGGAAAAAGAGAGCTTCCAGGGAAAAAGAGAGCTTTCCCAAGGAAAAGCTGTTCCCAGGGAAAAGAGAGCTTCCCCGGGAAAAACTGTTCCCAGGGAAAAGCTGCTCCCAGGGAAAAGAGAGCTTCCAGGGAAAAGGGAGCTTCCCAAGGAAAAGCTGATTCCAGGGAAAAGCTGTTCCCAGAAAAAAGAGAGCTTCCAAGGAAAAGCTGTTCCCAGGGAAAAGCTGTTCCCAGGGAAAAGCAGCTTCCAAGGAAAAGCTGTTCCCAGGGAAAAGCTGTTCCCAGAAAAAAAGAGAGCTTCCAGGGAAAAGAGAGCTTCCCAAGGAAAAGCTCTTCCCAGGGAAAAGAGAGCTTCCAGGGAAAAGGGAGCTTCCCAGGGAAAAGCTGTTCCCAAGGAAAAGCTGCTCCCAGGGAAAAGCAGCTTCCAAGGAAAAAGAGAGCTTCCAGGAAAAAGCTGCCTGCAGGAAAAAGCTGTTCCAAGGGAAAAGCAGCTTCCAAGGAAAAGCAGCTTCCAAGGGAAAAGTGAGCTTCCCAGAGCTCTCCTGCCACATTTCACATCCCAACACATCCCATCCCCAGGAATGTTCCCCACAGGCACGCTCCTTCCACCAGGACAAACCCCCAAATCCAGGACTCGACCCCAAATTCCTTAAGGACACCTCATAAAATCCGTGAGCTTTGGAAAAACCCTGGGGGGGGGGGGGATGGCATTTTGGGGGAGCAGGAAAGGGAAAAAAAAAAAAAAACAACAAAAAAAAATCCAAAAAGATTCCCTGGAGCCACGAAATTCCCACCCCCCAGAGTCCTGGATGAACCCTGGAAATCTCCAAGCAGGGATCAGGGAGATTTTTAATCCCAGGTACATCCCTGCCTCGGGCTAAGCCGCTCTTGGAAAAGACCACAAACAAAACCCCACGGAGGGAAAACAAAAACCCCTCGGAAATTCCAGCGCCGCGTCCGAAAAAACCTCGGGATCGGAAATTTTCACGTGACCCACCTTCCAAACTCTCCTGAGCATCGGGAGACATGGAGCCGTTCTGGAGCTGGGTGTGCAGGAATTGGATGATGGAGAAGGCGAGACGCTTCTGGTCTGCCATGCTGGGAAACACCAGCGGGACCGCGCTCCTCCGCTCCTGGCTTCCCAAAAAAATCCTGGAGAGAGGGGTTGGAAGAGCCGGCGGGGGCTTTGCTTCGGGGGAGTTTTGGGGGGACAGTAAGGGAGAGGTGCAAAAGCTCGCTGGTGTTTTTTAGGAATTTTCCAGGTCTGGATTCAGCTTGTGCACAGCCAGAGGTGCTGCGTGGGATGGAACTCAGGAAACACCGGGAAAATTCCCAGTTTTCTGCACCCTGAGCACAGCGTGCTCCCAGAGCGAAGCCAAGGGCAGGAATGTGGTAACCAGGGCTTGTCCCGGGCAGGGAAAAGGGAGGGAAATCCCAAAGCAGAGCGCCCGAATTCCCGAGGCTGGGAATTCCCAGCGATCCTTTAGGCTCCAGCGCCGAACAGGGTTGGATGGGAGCCCGGCCGGCCGGAGGCACCGGAGCGGCTCGGGAAACCGGGATCACCGGCTCGGGAAACCGGGATCACCGGCTCGGGAAACCGGGATCACCGCCACGGGAAACCGGGATCACCGCCACGGGAAACCGGGACCACCGCCACGGGAAACCGGGACCACCGCCACGGGAAACCGGGATCACCGCCACGGGAAACCGGGATCACCGGCTCGGGAAACCGGGATCACCGCCATGGGAAACCGGGATCACCGGCTCGGGAAACCGGGATCACCGGCTCGGGAAACCGGGATCACCGCCATGGGAAACCGGGATCACCGGCTCGGGAAACCGGGATCACCGGCTCGGGAAACCGGGATCACCGCCACGGGAAACCGGGACCACCGCCACGGGAAACCGGGACCACCGCCACGGGAAACCGGGATCACCGGCTCGGGAAACCGGGATCACCGGCCCGGGAAACCGGGATCACCGGCTCGGGAAACCGGGATCACCGGCTCGGGAAACCGGGATCACCGGCCCGGGAAACCGGGATCACCGGCTCGGGAAACCGGGATCACAGGCACGGGAAACCGGGATCACCGGCTCGGGAAACCGGGATCACCGGCCCGGGAAACCGGGATCACCGGCTCGGGAAACCGGGATCACCGGCTCGGGAAACCGGGATCACCGGCCCGGGAAACCGGGATCACCGGCTCGGGAAACCGGGATCACCGGCACGGGAAACCGGGATCACCGGCACGGGAAACCGGGATCACCGGCTCGGGAAACCGGGATCACCGCCACGGGAAACCGGGATCACCGGCTCGGGAAACCGGGATCACCGGCACGGGAAACCGGGATCACCGGCTCGGGAAACCGGGATCACCGCCACGGGAAACCGGGATCACCGGCTCGGGAAACCGGGATCACCGGCCCGGGAAACCGGGATCACAGGCACGGGAAACCGGGATCACCGGCTCGGGAAACCGGGATCACCGGCCCGGGAAACCGGGATCACCGCCACGGGAAACCGGGATCACCGGCTCGGGAAACCGGGACCCCCGCCCCGCACACCGGGACCCCCGGCCCCGCACACCGGGACCCCCGGCCCCGCACACCGGGACCCCCGGCCCCGCACACCGGGACCCCCGGCCCTGCACACCGGGACCCCCGGCCCCGCTAACCGGGACCCCGGCCCGCACACCGGGGCCCCCGGCCCCGCTAACCGGGACCCCCGGCCCCGCTAACCGGGACCCACCGGCCCCGCACACCGGGACCCCCGGCCCCGCTAACCGGGACCCCGGCCCCGCACACCGGGACCCCCGGCCCTGCACACCGGGACCCCCGGCCCTGCACACCGGGACCCCCGGCCCCGCTAACCGGGACCCCCGGCCCCGCACACCGGGACCCCCGGCCCGGTGCCGGCGCTCCCCTCCCGCCGCCCCCCTGAGCAGGTCCCGGGCCTGGCAGCGGCAGCCCCGGGGCTGCAGCAGCTGTCAGCCGCTCCCGGTCCGCCCCGTGCCGTGCGGGCCCGCCCCGCCAGGCCCCGGTGCAGCCGGTACCCGCCGGTGCCGCTGCCCTCGGGAGGAGCGCAGCCGCGGCTGCCGGCGGGCAGCAGGGCCGGGCGGCGGCGGGCCCGGAGGCGGAGGGGCCGGTGCCGGTGTCCCCGCTATCCCCCGGTATTCCCGGTATTCCCGGTATTCCCGGTGTCCCCCGGTCCCCCGCGCTCACCGGACACTCGCCTGGGCCGGGCGCGCTCCCGCACTGCGCATGCGCCGCGCCCGCCACGCGCCGGCGCCGCGCTCGCCACGCCCCCTCCGTTCACCCTCAGAAAGGGGCGTGGCCTGTGGCGGAAGCCCCGCCCACACAGGACCATAGAGATGCGGCGTTGTCACGGCAACGCGCGGGGGGCGTTGCCATGGGAACGGGCGGGCGGGACCCGGGGATGCTCCGCGCCCGCCCCGGCGCCGCTGCCGGCCGGTACCGGGGGTCGCGGCGGGGATGAGCCCCCTCCCGCTGCCCGGCGCGGCGGAGGCGCGGCGGAGGCTGGAGCGGCCCGGCCCGGTCCTCCAGGCTCCCAGCATGCCCGCTCTCCCGCCCGCCTCTCCGGTCGGGGCACATGCTCGGTGCGTGGGGCCGGCCCGCTTTCCTGCCGGCCTCGTCAGCAGCGCGGGGCCTCCCGGTACCCCCGGCACCCCCGACATGGCCCCCCGACAGGTACCGGGAGAGGGCGAGGGGCCGGCGAGGCCTGGGCGGAGCGGCCGAGGGGAGAGGGATGGGGCGGCGGGACGGGGGAACGGGACGGGACCGGGGGAGCGGGACGGGGCCGGGGGGAACGGGACGGGACCGGGGGAACGGGACGGGACGGGGGAGCGGGACGGGACCGGGGGAACGGGACGGGACGGGGGCTGCAGGAGGGACCGGGGGAACGGGACGGGACCGGGGGAGCGGGACGGGGCCGGGGGAGCGGGACGGGACGGGGGAACGGGACGGGACCGGGGGAGCGGGACGGGACCGGGGGAACGGGACGGGACCGGGGGCTGCAGGAGGGACCGGGGGAGCGGGACGGGACCGGGGGAACGGGACGGGACCGGGGGAGCGGGACGGGACCGGGGGGAGCGGGACGGGACCGGGGGAGCGGGACGGGACCGGGGGAACGGGACGGGGCCGGGGGGAACGGGACGGGACCGGGGGAACGGGACGGGACCGGGGGAACGGGACGGGGCCGGGGGCTGCAGGAGGGACCGGGGGAGCGGGACGGGACCGGGGGAACGGGACGGGACCGGGGGCTGCAGGAGGGACCGGGGGAGCGGGACGGGCCGGGGGAACGGGACGGGGCCGGGGGAACGGGACGGGGCCGGGGGAGCGGGACGGGACCGGGGGGCAACAGGAGGGACCGGGGGGCAACAGGAGGGACCGGGGGGAACGGGAGGGACCGGGGGGAACGGGAGGGACCGGGGGGCGACAGGAGGGACCGGGGGGAACGGGAGGGACCGGGGGCGCGACAGGAGGGACCGGGGGGCGACAGGAGGGACCGGGGGGAGAACAGGAGGGACCGGGGGGAACGGGAGGGACCGGGGGCGCGACAGGAGGGACCGGGGGCGCGACAGGAGGGACCGGGGGCGCGACAGGAGGGACCGGGGGGCGACAGGAGGGACCGGGGGGAGAACAGGAGGGACCGGGGGCGGCAGGAGGGACGGGGAGGCGGCAGGAGGGACCGGGGGGAACGGGACGGGTCGGGGGGGAATAGAAGGGACCGGAGGCGGCAGGACAGGGCCGGGGGCGGCTGGAGGGGCCGGGGGACAGTGGGACGGGACCGGGGGCAGCGGACCGGGCCAGGGGGGGTGGCAGGAGGGACCGGGGGCAGCGGGAGGGGTCGGGGGGCGGCAGGAGGGGACAGGGACGGCAGGAGGGGACGGCGGTGGCACGGGGCCGGGGGCAGCAGGAGGGGTCGGGGAGCGGCAGGACGGGGACAGGGGGCAGCAGGAGGGACCGGGAGCAGCAGGAGGGACCCGGGAGCAGCAGGAGGGAATCGGGGACAGCGGGAGGGGCTCGGGGACAGCGGGAGGGGGCTGGGGGCAGCAGGAGGGACCCGGGGACAGCAGGACGGGGACAGGGACGGCAGGAGGGGTCGGCGGTGGCACGGGGTCGGGGGCAGCAGGAGGGGTCGGAGGGCAGCAGTTGGGACCCGGGAGCAGCAGTTGGGACCGGGAGCAGCAGTTGGGACCCGGGAGCAGCAGTTGGGACCCCGGAGCTGCAGTTGGGACCCGGGAGCAGCAGTTGGGACGGGAGCAGCAGGAGGGACCCCGGGAGCAGCAGTTGGGACCCCGGAGCATCCCCTGAGCGCGGCCGGGCTCTCTCCTACCCCCTCGCCAATAGTCACCCCGTCCCGGCGGGCAGCACCGCCTGTCGGGACACGGGCTCGGGTGTCGGGACACGGGCTCGGGTGTCGGGACACGGGCTCGGGTGTCGGGACACGCTTTACCGGGAGCCATCCCGTGCGAGCGCCGCGCTGTCCCGCAGGGAATGTCGAGGACAGCCAGGCGCCGCGGCTGGTGGCCAGCCAGCTGCGCTGGGACCTGACGGCCGAGCAGATCAAAGCCATGGCCACCGAGCTCACCGAGAGCACCAAGCTCGTGTACGACCGCGTGGGAGCCCAGGAGAGAGGCGAGGTCTCCTACGAGAACACGCTCAAGGCGCTGGCGGACGTGGAGGTGGAATACACAGGTGGGAAAATCCAGGAGGAACGTGGGGGATTGCTAAAGGTTCATAGGAAAAAGCTGCGAAAAAAGCAGGTTTGGGAAAGGGCAGAGCAGAAGTTAAAGCCGCAGGGTTGAAGTTTTAAACGTGGCGAAGCAAAGAGAGGACAAGGATGGGGAAAGGATGGCTCGAGGGTTAGATTTGGTTGGCAGAAATCACCAGGGGAGCTTGCCCAGAGGAGCTGGGGCTGCTCCAGCCCTGGAATGTCCAAGGCCAGGCTGGAGTCACCTGGGATAGTGGAAGCTTTGAGGTCACTTCCAACCCATTCCAATTATTAGGATTTTATTTTATTTTATTTTATTTTATTTTATTTTATTTTATTTTATTTTATTTTATTTTATTTATTTTATTTTATTTTATTTTATTTTATTTTATTTTATTTTAAGCTCCGTGCTGTCACCTGCTTTTCTCTCCCTCTGGCTGCCAGCAGAATGTTGGGTTTTTTTTTCCCAGTTAATGTTTACACAGCCAGGAAGCAGCACAAAGAGCAGATTTGGAAAAGCAAAGGAGCCCAAGGGCAGCCCTTTGGCAGGAGGAGCAGCCAGGTCCCCAAGGCACCAGTGGGAACAGGAGGCAGAAAAAAAATCCAAGAAATTCTCCCCTCATTTTTCCCTGGGGCAGCAGATAAATATCTCTCCATGTGCCTTGTTTCCTGCTGGGATTTTTCTTTTAAGAGTAAATCCTGCTGGGATTTTTTTTTTTTTTTTTGAGAGTAAATCCCATTGGGAATTTTTCGGGAGAGAAGATCCTGCTGGGATTTTTTGGGAAGAGTAAATCCTGGGATTTTTTGAGGATCGTAAATCCCACTATGATTTTTAAGGAGAATAAATGCTGCTGGCATTTTTTGGGAGAGTGAATGATGCTGGGATTTTTTGGGAAGAGTAAATCCTACTTGGATTTTTTGGGGGAGTAAATCCCACTGTGATTTTTTTGGGAGAGAAGATCCCACTCTAATTTTTTTGAGTAAATCCCACTGTGATTTTTTTTGGGAGAGAAGATCCTGCTGGGATTTTTTGGGAATAGTAAATCCTGCTGGGATTTTTTGGGAGAGAAGATCCCACTGTTAATTTTTGGGGGGAGTAAATCCCACTGTGATTTTTAGGGAGAATAAATCCTGCTGTGTTTTTTTGGGGTTTTTTTTTGGAGAGTAAATCCTACTGGAAATTTTTAGGAGAGCAAATCCCACTGCAGTTTTTTTGGAGAATAAATCCTGCTGGGATTTTTTTGGGGGGAGTAAATCATTTGTTATTTTTTGGGAGAGCAAAATCTGCTGGGATTTTTTTGGGGTAGTAAATCCTGCTGGGATTTTTTTGGGAACAGTAAATCCCACTGATTTTTTTGGAGTGAATAAATCCCACTAGGATTTTTGGGTGAATAAATCCCGCTGTGTTTTTTTTTGGGAGACAAGATCCTGCTGAGATTTTTAGGGAGAATAAATCCTGCTGGGATATTTTTTTTTTGGGAGAGTAAATCTTGCTGGGATTTTTAAGGACAATAAAACCTGCTGTGATTTTTTTCAGAGAGTAAATCTTGCTGGGATTTTTAGGGAGAATAAATCCTGCTGGGATTTTTATTTTTTTTAAAGTAAATCCTGCTGTCCCACCTGTCTGGGGCAGGGAGCAGCCTCATCTTCCTCCTCTCCCTGTTTTTTTTTTCTCCTAAAATAATTAGGAATAAAATCATTCCTCTTGCTCAGCAGCAGGAATGTTCACCTCAGCACTTCCCTGCCTGCTCAGCTGGAGAATCCAGGTGCCTGCAGAGCAAAAACTGGGAGGTTTTGCAGGGGAGAGAGCAGCAGGGAATGTTCTCCCTGTTTTCCCACGTGGAATTGCACCAGGACAGGGCACACCTGGCACCTGGTGGCTTTTTCTCTGCACACAGAGAAATTCAGGCTTTCTGTGCTGACAGAAAAGGATCCACAGGGATATATTGCATTTAACCTGAAGCCCTGAGGAAAGCTCCCAAAACTGAGTAATAACACTCAGTCTGTATGTAGTTAAATAGAGATGGGTTATATCTCAAAGTAAGAAATTTAGAATTTAAAATAACTAATTAAAATAATATATATTTAAGAAGATAAAAAATTTAGAGCGTAGCTTTCTTCTTCTTTCTTCTTTTCCTTCTCCTTTTTCTTCTTCCTCCTCCTCCTTCTTTCTTTTCCTTCTCCTCCTTCACAAGTTCAAATAATTTTGTATAATTAAGAACTCCGCAATACAAGACATAATTATTAATTAAATCTAAAATAAACTTGTTAGCATCTCACAATTAAATAGTTTAAACTTAGCAAGACCTTAAGACTTTACTCTATACTGGATTTTTACCTTATTAACTTAATAGATAAAAAACACTCACAGTCAATAAAGCCATAACTAAAATTAAAAAACCCCAAAAAACATCAAAGTCCAAAGAAAAATTCTAGCTCTCATGCTTCTCCTGGGGATCCAATTCACATGGACCCAGGACTCTCTAGGATATGGATTCCCCCATCCCTGAGCCCTTTTCTCTTTGGGATCCAGTTCACATGGACCCAGGACTCTCTAGGACATGGATCCCCCATCCCTGAGCCCTTTTCCCTTTGGGATCCAATTCACATGGACCCAGGACTCTCTAGGATATGGATCCCCCATCCCTGAGCCCTTTTCTCTTTGGGATCCAGTTCACATGGACCCAGGACTCTCTAGGACATGGATCCCCCATCCCTGAGCCCTTTTCCCTTTGGGATCCAATTCAGAATCAACCCAGGACACTGGGAAATGGATCCCTCATCCCTGAGCCCTCCTTGGGATCCAATTCAGAATCAACCCAGGACACTCTGGGCTGTGGATCCCTCATCCCTGAGCCCTTTTCTCTTTGGGATCCAATTCAGAATCAACCCAGGACACTCTGGACCATGACTCCCAGCTCTGAGCCCTTTACCCTGCAGTCCATAGGAACATGCTGGATTTCCCTGATCCCATTTTCCCTGCAGTCCGTAGGAACATGCTGGATTTCCCTGATCCCATTTTCCCTGCAGTCCATAGGAACATGCTGGATTTCCCTGATCCCATTTTCCCTGCAGTCCATAGGAACATGCTGGATTTCCCTGATCCCATTTTCCCTGCAGTCCATAGGAACATGCTGGATTTCCCTGATCCCATTTTCCCTACAGTCCATAGGAACATGCTGGATTTCCCTGATCCCATTTTCCCTGCAGTCCGTAGGAACATGCTGGATTTCCCTGATCCCATTTTCCCTGCAGTCCGTAGGAACATGCTGGATTTCCCTCATCCCATTTTCCCTGCAGTCCATAGGAACATGCTGGATTTCCCTGATCCCATTTTCCCTGCAGTCCGTAGGAACATGCTGGATTTCCCTGATCCCATTTTCCCTGCAGTCCGTAGGAACATGCTGGATTTCCCTCATCCCTTTTTCCCTGCAGTCTGTAGGAACATGCTGGATTTCCCTGATCCCATTTTCCCTGCAGTCCGTAGGAACATGCTGGATTTCCCTGATCCCATTTTCCCTGCAGTCCATAGGAACATGCTGGATTTCCCTGATCCCATTTTTCCCTGCAGTCCATAGGAACATGCTGGATTTCCCTGATCCCATTTTCCCTGCAGTCCGTAGGAACATGCTGGATTTCCCTGATCCCATTTTCCCTGCAGTCCGTAGGAACATGCTGGATTTCCCTGATCCCATTTTCCCTGCAGTCCGTAGGAACATGCTGGATTTCCCTGATCCCATTTTCCCTGCAGTCCGTAGGAACATGCTGGATTTCCCTGATCCCATTTTCCCTGCAGTCCGTAGGAACATGCTGGATTTCCCTGATCCCATTTTCCCTGCAGTCCGTAGGAACATGCTGGATTTCCCTGATCCCATTTTCCCTGCAGTCCGTAGGAACATGCTGGATTTCCCTGATCCCATTTTCCCTGCAGTCCGTAGGAACATGCTGGATTTCCCTGATCCCATTTTCCCTGCAGTCCGTAGGAACATGCTGGATTTCCCTGATCCCATTTTCCCTGCAGTCCGTAGGAACATGCTGGATTTCCCTGATCCCATTTTCCCTGCAGTCCGTAGGAACATGCTGGATTTCCCTGATCCCATTTTTCCCTGCAGTCCATAGGAACATGCTGGATTTCCCTGATCCCTTTTCCCTGCAGTCCGTAGGAACATGCTGGATTTCCCTGATCCCATTTTCCCTGCAGTCCGTAGGAACATGCTGGATTTCCCTGATCCCATTTTCCCTGCAGTCCGTAGGAACATGCTGGATTTCCCTGATCCCATTTTCCCTGCAGTCCGTAGGAACATGCTGGATTTCCCTGATCCCATTTTCCCTGCAGTCCGTAGGAACATGCTGGATTTCCCTGATCCCATTTTCCCTGCAGTCCGTAGGAACATGCTGGATTTCCCTGATCCCATTTTCCCTGCAGTCCGTAGGAACATGCTGGATTTCCCTGATCCCATTTTCCCTGCAGTCCGTAGGAACATGCTGGATTTCCCTGATCCCATTTTCCCTGCAGTCCGTAGGAACATGCTGGATTTCCCTGATCCCATTTTCCCTGCAGTCCGTAGGAACATGCTGGATTTCCCTGATCCCATTTTCCCTGCAGTCCGTAGGAACATGCTGGATTTCCCTGATCCCATTTTCCCTGCAGTCCACAGGAACATGCTGGATTTCCCTGATCCCATTTTCCCTGCAGTCCATAGGAACATGCTGGATTTCCCTGATCCCATTTTTCCCTGCAGTCCATAGGAACATGCTGGATTTCCCTGATCCCATTTTCCCTGCAGTCCGTAGGAACATGCTGGATTTCCCTGATCCCATTTTCCCTGCAGTCCGTAGGAACATGCTGGATTTCCCTGATCCCATTTTCCCTGCAGTCCGTAGGAACATGCTGGATTTCCCTGATCCCATTTTCCCTGCAGTCCGTAGGAACATGCTGGATTTCCCTGATCCCATTTTCCCTGCAGTCCGTAGGAACATGCTGGATTTCCCTGATCCCATTTTCCCTGCAGTCCATAGGAACATGCTGGATTTCCCTGATCCCATTTCCCTGCAGTCCTAGACATGCGGATTTCCCTGATCCCATTTTCCTGCAGCCGTAGGAACATGCTGGAATTTCCTGATCCCATTTTCCCTGCAGTCCGTAGGAACATGCTGGATTTCCTGATTCCATTTTCCCTGCATCCGTAGGAACATGCTGGATTTCCCTGATCCCATTTTCCCTGCAGTCCGTAGGAACATGCTGGATTTCCTGATCCATTTCCCTGCATCCTAGGAACATGCTGATTTCCCGTGATCCCATTTTCCCTGCAGTCCGTAGGAACATGCTGGATTTCCCTGATCCCATTTTCCCTGCAGTCCGTAGGAACATGCTGGATTTCCCTGATCCCATTTTCCCTGCAGTCCGTAGGAACATGCTGGATTTCCCTGATCCCATTTTCCCTGCAGTCCGTAGGAACATGCTGGATTTCCCTGATCCCATTTTCCCTGCAGTCCGTAGGAACATGCTGGATTTCCCTCATCCCATTTTCCCTGCAGTCCGTAGGAACATGCTGGATTTCCCTCATCCCATTTTCCCTGCAGTCCATAGGAACATGCTGGATTTCCCTGATCCCATTTTCCCTGCAGTCCGTAGGAACATGCTGGATTTCCCTGATCCCATTTTCCCTGCAGTCCGTAGGAACATGCTGGATTTCCCTGATCCCATTTTCCCTGCAGTCCGTAGGAACATGCTGGATTTCCCCCAGCACGTTTCCCCCTCCAAATCCATCCGTGCCGCCAGCACCGAGGCCGACAAGAAGCTCTCCGAGTTCGACGTGGAGATGAGCATGAGGCAGGACGTGTACCAGAGGATCGTGTGGCTCCAGGTACCTCCCTCTGCAATCTCCTGGAATTCCAGCAATTCCAGCAAATCCCTCCTCCTTGGCTGAGGAGGGAGCTCGAGGCCGGACTCTGCTTTTTTAAGCCTGAAGTTTCCGAGTTTCCCAAGCTTTGGTTTGCTGCAGCTTGTCCCCAGCAAAAGAACGTTGGTTTTGTAAGGATATGTGAAGGAAATTGTTCATATATAACATAGGAAATTGGTTTTGTAATGGTGTTCATGTTGTGAATCTGCACAGGGATCCTCTGGATGAGGAGATTTGTCTTTCATCAATCACAATAATCTGGAAAATTGTGTATAAGGGAGCGATCTGTTGCTCTAAAATTTAATTTTTTAAGTGTTATTTTATTTTTAGCATAAGATTTTTATGAGTTTTAACAAAAATAAGATTTTTTTTACGTTCTTCTTAGAATGTTTTCTAATAGACTGCTAGTTTGACTAGTGTGGGTGGAGAAGTAGTAATCTCATTTTCTGATCTCTAATCATTGTTCTGAATTTATAAATAGAGAGGTCAAGAAATAAACTTTTTTTCCTTTGTTCCCTGACACTGAACTGTGTCGACAACAACAGCAATCCCTAAAATGAAGTCGTTCTTTCTTCATGCAGCCTTGAGAAAAATTCACAGATATTAATATTGTATTAATATATTACAATGATAATCACCATATTATTGTAATAATATTTTGTAATATTGTGTTTATCACACTTTCCTGGGAAAGAACATCAGAAAACTAAAATATTAGGACTAAAACCAGACAACAGCAGTGGAGTGCTGATGGGAAATTTGGGATTGAGGGCTCTGCCCCCACTCCTTGATCCCCCCTTGGCTGAGGAGCTCTTGGTGTAAATCCCAGCCACCTCCCTGGGGCTGCCCCCCAAAAATGTTGAGGTGGCACCAAGGTGAAGAGTTTTTCCTGGGAAGAATCCCTGAGGTGGCACAGGAACCAGAGCAGAGCCTTCCCTGGGGATTTTCCAGCTGGGGGGCTCTGGTGTTCCCAGAGCAGCACCTGCTCCTGCAGCTCCCTGAGCAGGAGGAATGTTTAATTTTATTTTATTTTTTTTAATCCAGGAGAAAGCAGAGAGTGCTTCCCTGAAGCCTGAAGCAAAGAGGTACCTGGAGAGGCTGATCAAGCTGGGAAAAAGGAATGGCTCCACCTCCCTGAGGAGACACAGGAGGTGAGAGCAGGGAATCCAGGGATGGTTTGGGTTGAAGGGACCTTAAAACCCATCTGCCACTGTCACAGTTTGCTCCAAGCTGGCCTTGGACACTTCCAGGGAAGGGGCAGCCACAGATCCTCTGGGAAATCTCTGCCACCCTCACAGGAAGGTTTTTTTTTTTTCCCTGATATCCCATCTAATCCTGTCAGTCTGAATCCATTCCCCCTTGTCCCTGGCACAGCCTGGCAGGGCTCAGAGCAAAGCCTGAGGCTCAGGTTTGGGTTTTGCCCCTGATTCTGGGGATTTTGGGTGATGTCTCCAGCCCCCCCCCTTTTTTTCCTTCCCACTGAAAGGGTGATATTAGCTGAGTGGGAGTTAAGGAATTCCTGGGAAGCTGAAATTGGGAAGTTAACACCAAATCCCCACATTCCAAGAGCTGGAGTTGGGGTGAAGGGAAGCTGAGCTGCTCAGGGGCCTCCCTCCCTTACCCTGCACCAGCAGAGGAGCTCAAAACTGGGTTAAAAGCAGAAGAAAAGGTGAAATAAGGAGAGAGGAGGCTGTTCCTGCACCACCTGCAGGCAGCAGGGGCCAGGCAGAACCTTGCTGAGGTTGCTGATCCCTGCCAGGTGTGACCCCAGGGAGCCACAGCATCATTAATTGTGCACTGTTAATTGGGCTGGGGCAGAGCCAGGGCCAGGCTGGGTGCTGGGCAGCTCAGCAGGGTGGGCACAGCCCCAGTTGCCCCCCTTGGCTCTGATTTCTCTCTGATTTTTCCGCGTCCTGAAGAAAATCAAAGCGATCAAGAAAAAGCTGAGCGTGCTGTGCATAGACTTCAACAAGAACCTCAACGAGGACACCACCTTCCTGCCCTTCTCCAGGGAGGAGTTAGGTATGGGCTGCTCTGCTGGCAGGGCCCTGAGTGCCTGGATTGGATGATCCCAGAGCATCCCGGGAGAATCCTGGGCTCTCCCTCAGCTCCTGCCTGCTCTTTTCCCAGGGGGGCTCCCTGAGGACTTCCTGAACTCCCTGGAGAAGACAGAGGATGGGAAGCTGAAGGTCACCCTGAAGTACCCACACTACTTCCCGCTGCTGAAGAAGTGCTACGTGCCTGAGACCAGGAGGAAGGTGGAGGAGATGTTCAACTCCAGGTGCAAAGAGGTTGGTGGCACCGACCAGGGGCATCTCCCCGGGCGTTGGTGTTTCTTTGCACTCTGCTCCCCTTCTCCCCCTCTGTGCTTCACTGGCTGCCTTGCAGGAGAACTGCCTGATCCTGAAGGAGCTGGTGGACCTGAGGGCTCAGAAAGCCAATCTGCTGGGCTTCAGCACCCACGCCGACTTCGTGCTGGAGATGAACATGGCCAAGAGCAGCCGGACGGTGGCCACGTTCCTGGGTACGTCCTGGGCCCGAGCAGGGCCACCCTGGGCAGGGCCTGCTGCTCTGCTCCCAGCCCCCAACCCTGCCTGGCTTCCCCAGATGAGCTGGCCCAGAAGCTGAAGCCCCTGGGGGAGAAGGAGCGGGCTGTGATCCTGGACCTGAAGAAGAAGGAGTGCGAGAAGCGCGGGCTGGACTTGACAACCGCATCAAGCCTGGGACATGCGCTACTACATGAACCAGGTGGAGGAGACCAAGTACAGCGTGGACCAGAACCTGCTCAAGGAGTATTTCCCCATGCAGGTGGTCACCATGGGCCTCCTGGCCATCTACCAGGAGCTGCTGGGCCTCACCTTCCACCTGGAGGAGAAGGCTCAGGTGTGGCACGAGGACGTGCAGCTCTACACGGTGAAGGACGCGTCCTCCGGGGAGACCATCGGGAAGTTCTACCTGGACCTGTACCCACGGTGAGGCCAGGGCACATGGGGAAATGGGGCAGCAGGGCTGGGGCAGGGGCAGCAGAGCCCGAGCAAGGGCAGATTCCTGCTGCCAGCTGGGTGTGCGCAGCGGGGACAGCGCCGTGCGCTGGGGCAGGGAGTCACCGAGCGGGTCAGAGCGGGCTCCGAGGGCCACACAGTGAGGGATGCCACGGCTGCGTGTCTGGCTTCTGGAAGGATCCCTGAGCCTCCTGTGCCTCCCCCAGGGAAGGGAAGTACGGCCACGCCGCCTGCTTCGGCCTCCAGCCCGGCTGCCTCCTGCCGGACTGCAGCCGGCAGATCTCGGTGGCCGCCATGGTGGCCAATTTCACCAAGCCCACGCCGGACGCCCCTTCCCTGCTGCAGCACGACGAGGTGGAGACCTACTTCCACGAATTTGGGCACGTCATGCACCAGCTGTGCTCTCAGGTGAGCTGGCACAAGCCAGGGGGGTTTCCCCTATCCCGTTTTCCCACGGAATTCCGAGCGGGCTGTGTCTTCTCTCCCCCCCCACCCAGGCGGAGTTTGCCATGTTCAGTGGGACCCACGTGGAGCGGGACTTCGTGGAGGCCCCGTCCCAGATGTTGGAGAACTGGGTGTGGGAGAAGGAGCCTCTGCTGCGAATGTCCAGGCACTACAAGACGGGGAGCCCCATCCCGGATGAGCTGCTGGAAAAGCTCATCAAATCCCGGCAGGCAAACACAGGTGGGAGGGAGTTGATGCCTCCCTGGGTGTGGGGATGGGAAGGGGACACTCAGGGATGTGGCTGGGGACAGCAAAAGCTTTTCTTTGCTCATCGTGGTGCTGGAGGTTCTGAGGGGATGAGGGGGAAGGAAGCCACACGTGGGAAGGGAGAGGGGAATGTGGCACGGGATGGGGACAAGGAGGTGCCACCCAGCCTGCCCTGCTGCCCCCAGGCTCGGTGACACTCCCAGCCTCAGTTTGCCTCCTCTTCTTGAGAACAGGGCTCTTCAACCTGCGCCAGATCGTCCTGGCCAAGGTGGACCAGGCCCTGCACACCCAGACCAAGGCTGACCCCGTGGAGGTGTTTGCCCAGCTCTGTGAGGAGGTGCTGGGTGTCCCTGCCACCCCAGGTACGAGGTGCCACCCTGCTGTCCCTGCCCTGCACCCGTGGTGCCTCTGGGGTGGGCACGGTTCCTGCTGGCTGAAAAAGCCTGGAAAGTTCCACCCTTTGTGTGCTTTGTGACCAGCTGAGCCAGCACCTCCTGGGACAGCACTGGAGGGTTTTTTTTGGGTTTTTTTTTCCCACCCTTGTGTGCCCCTCAGGTACAAACATGCCAGCCACCTTCGGCCACCTGGCTGGGGGCTACGATGCCCAGTACTACGGCTACCTCTGGAGCGAGGTGTACTCCATGGACATGTTCCACACCCGCTTCAAGCAGGAGGGAATCATGAACTGCAAGGTGGGCAGAGGGCTCTGGGCATGGCCAGCAAGGGGAGGAGCGAGGGCGAGCATCCCACCCCTGCCCGCAGGTGGGCGTGGATTACAGGAACTGCATCCTGCCCCTTCCCCCCGCAGGTGGGCATGGATTACAGGAACTGCATCCTGCACCCCGGCGGCTCCGTGGACGCCTCGGACATGCTGAGGAGGTTCCTGGGCAGGGAGCCCAAGCAGGACGCCTTCCTGGCCAGCAAGGGACTGAAGGTAGAGAGCAACTCGGTGCCTTCAGCCTGAGGGTGCTGGAGGAAGCTCCTGCCCACGCACCTGCCCTCAGTTCCTGTTACCAAACCCCCCCCGGGTCACCCCTGCCTGGAGCTGCCCCACCAGGGTCCCTGCTGGGCTGTGGGAGCCTCAGCCCTGCCCTGGGGCTCTGTGGTGGCACAGAGGGGACCGGCCCTTGTCAACCCCCACCCCCAGCTGGCTGAACTTTGAACCGGGTTTCAGCACCAGGAGGGTGAGTGTTGGCCTCATTTGGAGCCGGGGAGGAAGGGGAGGGGAGTTCCCAAAGGTGAAGCTTTGTTTTTTAAGAAGCCTCGTTGTTTTTCTTGTTGTTGTTGTTGTTGCCACTTTGGCTTGCAGCTGTTTCACCAGGGCAGGGACAGCCCCCCTCTCCCCATCTTTGGGAAGCTCTTGGTTGTGCAGAAACATGGGGGGATCCCAGAGCTCAAAACCCACAGGGGATTGACTGGATCATCCTGCCCTGGCAGGGGCACAGAGGTGTCCAGTGCAGGCATTCCCAGAGCAGGAGCTTTGGGGACGTGGCCAGATGTCCCAAGGCCATCTCAGGGTCATCCTGGGGCCAGCCCAGAGGGCTCAGCCTGTGGCAGCTGAGGGTGTTGCTGTTGCTGTCAGCTCTGAGCCATGCTGGGCCAGGGGAGGGTTGTGTTTATGACTGAAAACACCGAGCTGACAGCTTCAAACAACACAAATGCCGGGATAAAAATATCCCCTGGGCTCCGTGCCAGGCCTTGAGCTGCCAGCCACGGCGCCACGGGGAGGGACAGCAGCCAGCCTGGGCTGTGCCACCTGCCCTGGGCTGTCCCCAGTGTGCCCCAGGACCCTGGCTGTTGTGGCACAAGGCTCCTGACCCCTCGGAGCAAAGGCTGGCTTTGCTCCCGGCTTGGGAAAGGTTTGGAGCAGCTTCCTGGGCAGCTGAGGAGCTTCAGGAGGAGCTGGGATTTGTGTCCCCACCCCTTCCAGCCTCGGGTGTGTTGTGTGAGGCCGTTTGAGGGCTGTGGGATCCATCCCTGCCGTGCTTTGGGGACACAAGTGACAGCCCCGAGTGTCCCGGCTCGCTGCCACCATCCCGGCCACTGCAGGCTGTCCCTGTTCCCTCTCTTTGTCACCAGCACGGCTCTGGCGCTGGGACAAGGCTCCCCCCAGTGCAGACCAAGCCGTGGCTGTCACCTCCCTGCCCCAGAGCCCGCTGGTGACAACCCCTGGCCCTTCCAGGAACGGCTCCTTGGTGCTGGCTGGGGCCACCACCTCGAGCATCTCGTCCTTGTCCCCCCCTCTCCTTGTTTTAGGCACTGCCCGGGGCTGTTTTTAGTGTCCTGTTTTTCTGAGCTTTTCACCGTTTTCTCCGACTCTTCTCTCCAGAGAGAGAGAGAAGTGAAGCCGAGCTGGGAAACCACGCACTCCCCTCCCTCCTTCCCAGCCCACAGCTCCCTCTTGTCCCCTCTCCAGTGTCCCCAGTGGGGCTGGCAGCTCCAGTCCCAGGAGCAGCTGCACCTCCCCATCCCCATGCCAGGGAAGACAGCTCCTTTTATTTTTGGGGTTTGGACTTGGGGGGGTTGTTGGTTTTTTTTCCTGTTAACAGTTTTAAAGGGCAAACTGGTGTGTGTGTGTGCCGTTCGTACTGGTCACTTCCCACCCCGCTTGTTTCCATGACTGGATTTTAGACGGTTCCCAACACTAATAAAGGTTTTCCTCCGCGGATTTTCGGGCTCAGGTCCTTGGGGAGGGGCACGGCCACGCCCGGGGGGGACAGGCACACAGCCACAGCCCCGCAGGATCCGGCACAGGGGCTCCTGTCCCACGAAGATGGGCACGGAGTGGCAGGCGCGGGGCGGCAGCGTGTGGGGTGTGAAACCCTGGGGAGCGACAGGCGGTGACCCCCGGTGCCCCCCCGGCTCCCCCCCTGCCCCGTGTCCCCCCAGCCCCTCACCTGGGTGAGGAAGGGGTGGCCCAGCACCCCCTCCGGGCCGGGCCGTGCCGCGGGGTCGGGGTCCAGCATGCGGGCGATGAGGGCGCGGGCTCGGGGGGAGAGCTGGGGGGGCAGCGGGTACCGAGCCCCCCGGATGCGCCGGTACAGCTCCGGGCGGTGCCGAGCCTCGAACGGGGCGTGGCCGGTCAGCGCCGTGTACCTGCGGGGGACCGGCAGGGCCGGGGGCGCCCCCGGGCTCCCCTCGGTGTCCCTGGGCTCCCTCCGGTGTCCCTGTGCCCCCTCCGGTGTCCCCGTCCTCCCCTCGGTGTCCCTGTGTCCCCCTCCGGTGTCCCTGTATCCCCTCCGGTGTCCCTGTATCCCCTCCGGTGTCCCCGTGCTCCCCTCCGGTGTCCCTGTATCCCCTCCGGTGTCCCCGTGCTCCCTCCGGTGTCCCCGTGCTCCCTCCGGTGTCCCTGTGTCCCCCTCCGGTGTCCCCGTGCTCCCCTCGGTGTCCCCGTGCTCCCTCCGGTGTCCCTGTGTCCCCCTCCGGTGTCCCCGTGCTCCCTCCGGTGTCCCTGTGCTCTCTCCGGTGTCCCTGTGCTCCCTCCGGTGTCCCTGTATCCCCTCCGGTGTCCCTGTGCTCTCTCCGGTGTCCCTGTGCTCTCTCCGGTGTCCCCGGGCTCCCCTCGGTGTCCCTGTGCCCCCTCCGGTGTCCCTGTGCTCCCTCCGGTGTCCCTGTGCTCTCTCCGGTGTCCCCGTGCTCCCTCCGGTGTCCCTGTGTCCCCCTCCGGTGTCCCCGTGCTCCCTCCGGTGTCCCCGTGCTCCCCTCGGTGTCCCCGTGCTCCCCTCCGGTGTCCCCGTGCTCCCCTCGGTGTCCCTGGGCTCCCTCCGGTGTCCCCGTGCCCCCCTCCGGTGTCCCTGTGCCCCCTCCGGTGTCCCTGTATCCCCTCCGGTGTCCCCGTGCTCCCACCGGTGTCCCCGTGCTCCCCTCGGTGTCCCTGTGCTCCCTCCGGTGTCCCTGTGCTCCCTCCGGTGTCCCTGTGCTCTCTCCGGTGTCCCTGTGCTCTCTCCGGTGTCCCTGTGCTCTCTCCGGTGTCCCTGTGCTCTCTCCGGTGTCCTTCTCCTCCCTCCAACCCCTTCGTCCTCCCTCCAGTCCCTCTATTCTCCTTCCAGCCCCTCCCTCCATCTCCCCTTGTTCCCCATCCCATCCCATCCCATCCCATCCCAATCCCCATCCCATCCCAATCCCCATCCCCTCCATTCCCCATCCCAATCCCAATCCCATCCCATCCCGCTCACACGGCGCAGCCCAGGGCCCAGATGTCCGCGGGCTCCGCGTGTCCCCTGCGCTCCAGCACCTCCGGGGCCAGGTACCCGGGGGTCCCACACACCGCCCTGCGGGAGCACGGCACAGGTGACCCCCGGGGACCCGGGCAGGGCGCCCCCCGGCCCCGCAGCCCCCCACCCGGCCCGCAGCCCCCCCTCCGGCCCCGCAGCCCCCCATCCGGCCCCGCAGCCCCCCTCCGGCCCCGCAGCCCCCCCTCCGGCCCCGCAGCCCCCCCTCCGGCCCCGCAGCCCCCATCCGGCCCCGCAGCCCCCATCCGGCCCCGCTGACCCCCCCGGCCCCGCAGCCCCCCATCCTGCCCCGCAGCCCCCCATCCGGCCCCGCTGACCCCCCCCCGGCCCCCGCTGACCCCCCCCCCGGCCCCGCAGCCCCCCCTCCGGCCCCGCAGCCCCCCATCCGGCCCCGCAGCCCCCCATCCGGCCCCGCTGACCCCCATCCGGCCCCGCTGACCCCCATCCTGCCCCGCTGACCCCCATCCGGCCCCGCAGCCCCCATCCGGCCCCGCTGACCCCCCCCCCGGCCCCGCAGCCCCCATCCGGCCCCGCTGACCCCCCCCGGCCCCGCAGCCCCCCATCCGGCCCCGCTGACCCCCCTCCGGCCCCGCTGACCCCCATCCGGCCCCGCAGCCCCCCATCCGGCCCCGCTGACCCCCCCCGGCCCCGCAGCCCCCCATCCGGCCCCGCTGACCCCCCTCCGGCCCCGCTGACCCCCATCCGGCCCCGCAGCCCCCATCCGGCCCCGCAGCCCCCCATCCGGCCCCGCTGACCCCCCTCCGGCCCCGCAGCCCCCCATCCGGCCCCGCAGCCCCCCACCCGGCCCCGCTGACCCCCATCCGGCCCCGCAGCCCCCCATCCTGCCCCGCAGCCCCCCATCCGGCCCCGCAGCCCCCCCTCCGGCCCCGCAGCCCCCACCCGGCCCCGCTGACCCCCATCCGGCCCCGCAGCCCCCCACCCGGCCCCGCAGCCCCCCCCCCGGCCCCGCAGCCCCCCATCCGGCCCCGCAGCCCCCCATCCGGCCCCGCTGACCCCCATCCGGCCCCGCTGACCCCCCTCCGGCCCCGCTGACCCCCCCCGGCCCCGCAGCCCCCCCTCCGGCCCCGCTGACCCCCCTCCGGCCCCGCAGCCCCCCATCTGGCCCCGCAGCCCCCCATCTGGCCCCGCAGCCCCCATCCGGCCCCGCAGCCCCCCATCCGGCCCGCTGACCCCCATCCGGCCCGCAGCCCCCCATCCGGCCCCGCTGACCCCCATCCGGCCCCGCTGACCCCCCCGGCCCCGCAGCCCCCATCCGGCCCCGCTGACCCCCATCCGGCCCCGCAGCCCCCCATCCGGCCCCGCAGCCCCCATCCGGCCCCGCAGCCCCCATCCGGCCCCGCTGATCCCCATCCGGCCCCGCTGACCCCCCCCGGCCCCGCAGCCCCCCATCCTGCCCCGCAGCCCCCATCCGGCCCCGCAGCCCCCCATCCGGCCCCGCAGCCCCCCATCCGGCCCCGCTGACCCCCATCCGGCCCGCTGACCCCCCCCGGCCCCGCTGACCCCCATCCGGCCCCGCTGACCCCCCCCGGCCCCGCAGCCCCCCATCCGGCCCCGCTGACCCCCAGCGCCGCCCGGGCGGTGCCGCCCGCCGGGCCAGCCCCAGGTCCCCGATCTTCACCCGCATCCGCTCCGTCACCAAGAAGTTGCCTGTGGAGGGAGGGACGCGGCTCGGGTCACCCTCGGGACACCCCCCCGGTGCCTCGGGGGTCCCCCCCGAGCCCCACGCACTCAGTTTGAGGTCCCGGTGCACGAGGCCGTGTCCGTGCAGGTAGCGCAGCCCCGAGAGCAGCTGCCGCAGGTAATAGCGCACCTCCGGCTCCGTCAGGCGGCCCGAGCCCGCAGGATGTCGGCGAGGGACTGGGGACAGAGCGACAGGGACAGAGCGACAGGGGCTGGGACAGAGCGACAGGGACAGAGCGACAGGGGCTGGGACAGAGCGACAGGGGCTGGGACAGAGCGACAGGGGCTGGGGACAGAGCGACAGGGACAGAGCGACAGGGACAGAGCGACAGGAGCTGGGGACAGAGCGACAGGGGCTGGGACAGAGCGACAGGGGCTGGGGACAGAGCGACAGGGACAGAGCGACAGGGACTGGGGACAGAGCGACAGGGGCTGGGACAGAGCGACAGGAGCTAGGACAGAGCAACAGGGACAGAGTGACGGGCTGGGACAGAGCGACAGGGGCTGGGACAGAGCGACAGGGACTGGGGACAGAGCGACAGGGACAGAGCGACAGGGGCTGGGGACAGAGCGACAGGGGCTGGGACAGAGCGACAGGGGCTGGGGACAGAGCGACAGGGACAGAGCGACAGGGACAGAGCGACAGGAGCTGGGACAGAGCGACAGGAGCTGGGGACAGAGCGACAGGGACTGGGACAGAGCGACAGGAGCTAGGACAGAGCAACAGGGACAGAGTGACGGGCTGGGACAGAGCGACAGGGACAGAGTGACAGGAGCTGGGGACAGAGCAACAGGGGCTGGGACAGAGCGACAGGGGCTGGGGACAGAGCGACAGGGGCTGGGACAGAGCGACAGGAGCTAGGACAGAGCAACAGGGACAGTGACGGGCTGGGACAGAGCGACAGAGACTGGGGACAGAGCGACAGGGGCTGGGGACAGAGCGACAGGGACAGAGTGATGGGCTGGGACAGAGCGACAGAGACTGGGGACAGAGCGACAGGGGCTGGGGACAGAGCGACAGGGACAGAGCGACAGGAGCTGGGGACAGAGCAACAGGGACAGAGCGACAGGAGCTGGGGACAGAGCGACAGGGACTGGGACAGAGCGACAGGGACAGAGCGACAGGAGCTGGGGACAGAGCAAGGCACCTGGCTGGGCCCTGCTGAAGCCCCGGCCTGAGGGTGCTCAATTTCGGGGTTCAGAGGCTCAGTTTTGGGGTGTAGGGGCTCAATTTTGAGATGCCGGGGATCAGTTTCGGAGTGCGGGATTTCAGGGTTCAAGGGCTCAGTTTCAGGGTTCAAGGGCTCGGGTTTGGGGTTCAAGGGCTCAGTTTGGAGGTTCAAGGGCTCAGTTTCAGGGTTCAGGGTCTCAGTTTGAGGGTTTAAGGGCTCGGTTTCAGGATTCAAGGGTTGTTTTGGGGTTCAAGGGCTCACTTTCGAGGTTCAAGGGCCCGGTTTCGGGGTTCAAGGGGCTCGCTCTCGGGGTGCAGGGGCTCGCTCTCGGGGTTCAGGGGCTCGCTCTTGGGGTTCAGGGCTCGCTCTCGGGGAGCAGGGGCTCGCTCTTGGGGTTCAGGGGCTCGCTCTCGTGGTTCAAGGGCTTGCTCTCGGGGTTTGCAGGGGCTCGCTCTTGGGGTTCAGGGGCTCGCTCTCGGGGTTCAGGGGCTCGCTCTCGGGGTGCAGGGGCTCGCTCTCGGGGTTCAGGGGCTCGCTCTCGGGGTGCAGGGGCTCGCTCTCGGGGTTCAAGGGCTCGCTCTCGCGGTTGCAGGGCTCGCTCTCGGGGTTGCAGGGGCTCGCTCTCGGGGTGCAGGGGCTCGCTCTCGGGGTTCAGGGGCTCGCTCTCGGGGTTCAGGGGCTCGCTCTCGGGGTTCAAGGGCTCGCTCTCGCGGTGCAGAGGCTCGCTCTCGGGGTTGCAGGGGCTCGCTCTCGGGGTTCAGGGGCTCGCTCTCGGGTTCAGGGGCTCGCTCTCGGGGTTCAAGGGCTCGCTCTCGCGGTTGCAGGGGCTCGCTCTCGGGGTTCAGGGGCTCGCTCTCGGGGTGTCAGGGGCTCGCTCTCGGGGTTCAGGGGCTCACTCTTGGGGTTCAGGGGCTCGCTCTCGGGGTGCAGGGGCTCGCTCTCGGGGTGCAGGTCTCACCCCGCGGCTGCAGAGCTCCAGCAGCAGGTAGAGGTGGCCGCGGTCGCTGAAGTGGCCGTGCAGGCGCACGATGTGCGGGTGGCGCAGGTGACGCTGCAGCTCCCGCTCCCGCTCCACCTGCACCGACAGCAGCCTCGGGACCCCTCGGGACCCCGCGGGGACGGGAACCCACCCAGACCCCCGGGGAGGGGCACGGGCAGGGCTGGGGGGCTCCGCGGGGCTGCTGCCCCCTGTCCCTGGGGGGTGTCCCCGCCCGGACTCACCCTGTCCCCGATGTCCCCGAGCCGGGCTCGCGGGATGGCCTTGGCCGCGTAGAGCCGGCCGCTGGCCACCTCCGTCACCTGGTAGCAGCGGCCGAAGGTGCCCTGCGAGTGGGAATGGGCAGCCGGGGGGGGGTCAGGAGAGGGTCCCGGGCGTTGGGGTGCCCACCCAGGTGCCCCTCGATGTGGGGTGAGGAGCCCCAGGGTGCGGGGCTGCTGGGGCTCAGTGCTCTGCCTGAGTTTCCCTTTCCCCAGAGGGGATGGGGTGGGTCCCCCCTTGGAGCGGGACCCCTCGGGGGGTGCGGGCGTGTGACCCCCCCCTCTGCGTGGCCAGCGGGGAGGGGGCGCTGGCTGCGGCGGTTCAGGGGGGCAGGGAGGGCGATGGATTTACCTCTCCCAGGAGCCGTCCCCGCTTGTAGAGCGTCCCGCTGCCCTCGTCGCGGATGTACCAGCCCGGGGGGGGCTCAGCCCCTGCGCCCCTCGGGACCATCCTGCCCGCTCTGCTCGCCACCGGCGACACCCCGAGGGACACCGGCACCCCGACACTGTAACCCCTTCAGCGCCGGGCTGCGGCTGCCCATGGAGCCCGAGGGTGCTGGGTGCCCCCCTCCCCCTGCACTCAGCCCCCACCGCTCTGCCCCCCCGAGCCCCCCAGAAGACCCCGATCACCAAGCGGAGACTCCCGACCCTCGGGGATGCCCAGCACCGGGGGATCCCGGATCGGGATAAGACCGTGCAGGGGGGTCCTGGCTCCTCCTCCCCTCCGCCGCTGGGGCCGAGGGGGTCCCGGAGGCGGGGGGGGGGGATGCTGATGTTGCTTTGCACCACCCGCGCCCCCCCGAGACGCCACCAGCCCCTCCCCGACCGCCGGAGCTCCGGGCCCCCAAGGGTTAACGGGCGGCCGGGGAGGGCTGGGCGCACCTTTGGGGCTGGATATTAATAACGCGGCGGGGAGGGACGGGAGGCGAACGGGAAGGGAGCGGGGGGGGGGGGGGGGAAGCCTCGCCCGGCCCCCCCGGAGCTGCGCAGGCGATGCCCGCTCGCCCCGGGTCCCCCCCGCTCGCCACCGCCGGGACGCCGAGCCGGGACCGAGCCGCCGGGACGCCGCGGATGAGGGGCGGCATGGCCGGGGGGGGCCGGGGGGGCTGCTCGGACCCCCGAGGGGCACCCCCCGGTGCTGGGTAAGCTCCTGATCTCTGCTTTAACCCCCCCCGCCCCGCACCCCCGCGCACCCCCGGAGCTCCTGCGGGGGAAACTGAGGCACGCAGCGCCCCCCGCGCTGCCCGCGGGGTTCGGGCATCACCCACCCGATATCGCCCGAGCCTCGGCGGGGTCCGGGCGCTCCCAACACCCCCCGGAGCGGCGGCAGCGCGACCCCCCGGCCCTTCCCCTGTCCTGCTGCGGGTACCCAGAGCCGGGGGCTGCCGGTGGCCACCCGCGACCCCCCGGTCGCCGCGGGAGCTGCGCGGCGGGACGGAACCGGCTCGGCCGGGGGATTCCCCGGCGCCGGGATGGGACCTCGGCACCCCCCGCGCACCCTCCCACCCCCCGGGCTGGGCGCTTTGGGGTGCTGCAGGATCGGGCTCTGTGGGGAGGGGGGGGCCCTTCCCGCTGCCTCCCGCTGCCCCCCACCCTGCTCGCGGGGCCGGATCCGGATCGGGGAGCGACGCGGAGCCCCGGCGTGCAGGTCTGGTCCTGCCCCGGCAGGCAGCGATCCCGGCCCGGCGCCCGCCGCGGGGCCCTGGGGGCGGCGGGGCCGTCGCCCGCCCCGGGACTGCGTGGGCACGTGTGGGGGACACGGCGTCACCCACCCGGTGTCACCCACTGGGTGTCCCCCACCCGCCTGCCCCCGCTGGTGGCACCAGCCCCCCCCCCCCCATCCCCTCCCTGGGGTCCGGGCTTGCCCCCTCCTCACCCCGTGCCCTCACTGGGTTCCTCGGGGGGGCTCGGCGGCGATGCTGGGCTGGGGAACCCCCCGGTGTCACCCCCCTGTCCCTGCCCTGGGGACAGCGGGCTCAGGGCTCTCTGCTCCGCAGGTCCTGGCGGCTGCTGCTGCTGCTGGCCTGGCTCAGCCTGGTGGGCACGGCGCAGGTGAGGGGGCTGGGGGCAGGTGAGGGGGGCTGGGGCACACGGTGGCACCCCAAACTCCTCCACCCCCAGCGCTGACCACCACCTTCCTCACGCAGGACCCAGCCCTGGGGACACCAGCGAGGGTCCCCGAGCCCCCAGCCCCTGCTCGGCCCCGGGGGATCTGGGGGTCCTGGGGCCCCTGGAGCTCCTGCTCCAGCTCGTGCGGGGACGGCGTCGCCCTGCGCAGCCGGAGGTGCCTGCGGTGAGCGGGGACCCTGCACGGACCCCCCCGGGGTGCCCCCAAACCCGAACCCCGCGTGGCCCCGGAGCCCACGGCACGGCCCTGCCACCACCCGATGCACCCCGGGCCCCTCAGCAGCGCCCGGAGCCCCCACCCCGGGGTGCAGCTCCAAAGGGACGAGGGACACTGCGGGACATCGGGGTCCCCTCCCCTCTTCTACTGCCCTTGGGGGGGGGAAATGTCACTCCCAGCCCGGAGGTGGCTCAGGGGGCATCGTGGCTGCGGAGCTGGGGGAACACAGGGGGACACAGAGGGGACACGGGGGGGACACAGGGGGGACACAAAGGGGATGGGGGGACACGAAGGGACACGGGGGACAGGGGGGACATGGGAACGGAGGGACACAGGGGAGGGGGAACGGGGACGGAGGGCATGGGGGACGGGGACACGGAGAGGACACAGAGGGGCATGGGGGACGGAGAGGACACGAGAGATGGGGGACACAAGGGGCACGGGGGCATGGGGGGGACACAGAGGGGACACGGAGAGGACACAGAGGGGACATGGGGGACACGGAGAGGACACAGAGAGAATGGGGGACACAAAGGGGACACGGAGGGCATGGGGGGGACACAGAGGGGACACGGAGAGGACACAGAGGGGACATGGGGGGACACAGAGGGGACACGGCGGGGACACGTCGCTGTCGCTGTGACCGCAGGACCGGCGAGGAGCAGCCGTGCTCGGGGGACCCGCGGCAGTACCGGCTGTGCCAGCTCCAGGTGAGCGCCGGGAGCGGCACGGCACGGCCCTGGCTGTCCCCAGTCGCCGCGGCGGCTCCCCCGGCTCCATCCCGGTGCTCCCACAGGGCTGCCCCAGCGGCTCCGTGCCCTTCCGAGCCATGCAGTGCTCCCTCTACGACAACCGGCCCGTCCTGGGCACCTCCGCCCGCTACCGATGGGTGCCCTTCCACGGAGGTGAGGCCCGGGGCGGTGGCGGCGACACCGGGGGCTCACGGCTGTCCCCTGGCATCAGCCCAATCCCTCCCCACCCTGCTCTGGCAGCCCCAAACCTCTGCGACCTCAACTGCCTGGCCGAGGGGCACAACTTCTACTACAGCTTCGGCCGGGTGCTGGACGGCACCCGCTGCAGCCCCGGCTCCCCGGACCTGTGCGTCGGCGGGCGCTGCCTGGTGGGTGCGAGACCCCCGGGACCCCCCAGAACCCCCGGGACCCCCGGCCCCGAGCCCCCCGCGCTGAGGGGGTGTCTGGGCTCCCCGCAGAGCGTGGGCTGTGACGGGATCCTGGGCTCGGGCTCCCGCCCCGACGCCTGCGGCCACTGCGGCAGCGGCCAGAGCTCGTGTGTCCTGGTGCACCGGCTCTTCCAGGGCTCGGACCCCTCCTCCGGTGAATGAACCATTGCCCCGGCCCCCTCCATGGGTGAATGCTTTGGCTCTTGGCTCCCCTGTCCTCCTGTCCCCATCCCTGTCCCCAAGGCATCGCCTGGGTCCCCCGTTGGCCCATCCCCTCTCCATCTCCCCCATCCCTGTCCCTGGGTGCCCATTGTCCCATCCCCTCTCCATCTCCCCCATCCCTGTCCCTGGGCCCTCGCTGTCCCCAACACGCGGGGACAGGGACTGGGAGCAGCCCCTTCACTTGGGGGGGATTTAACTCATTGCAGAGGGGTCACTCCTGGGGTGGTGGGGGGTCTGTTTTGTCCCCAGGGGTGTCCAGGGGCGCTGGGGGCACTCAGAGTCTCCATGTCCACATGTCCCTGATGTGGGGCACAGCTGGGTGAACGCCCCAGAGCCGGATCCCCTCTGTCCCCTCCCTCTCTGTCCCCCCGTGGTGTCCCCTGGGCCCTGCCCTGGCTCTGGCCTGACTCTGTCTCCTCCCCAGGATATCTGGGATATGTCAACGTGACCAAGATCCCGGCCGGGGCCACCCACATCAAAGGTGACGGACAAGAGCCGCAACTACCTGGGTAGGACGTGAACTGCCCCGCTCCCAGTCAGTCCCAGTCCATCCCAGTTGGGCCACGGCTGCGTGTGCGGGCAGGGCAGGGCTGGGCAGGGCTGGGCTGGCCGTGTCACGCCGCGCTGTCCCGTGTTTGTCCCCTGTGCCGCTCCCTCGCTCCGATGCTGTTTTGAGCATCGCGGGGTCACTGAACTCGCAAGCGCTCGGGGCAATTTTCCAGAGGCCGCGCATTTTGGGAAGGGCTCAGCTGGATCAGAGCCAGCCCGGCCACTGCAGCACCAGGACAGGGACCTCCATCCCCATCCCCCGTCCCCTTTCCCATGCAGCTGCAGTCCCTTCCCCCAGCCCAGCCAGGATTTGGGGGCTCGGGGCTGCGTTTGCACACCAGGCTTTGGCTGCGGCTCGGGCCCGAAGCCAAGATCCTGCAGGAACGCAGATTCCCGGAGCCCCGAGCGCGGCTCCCCGGCCCACGCTGCCCTCCCGCGCCGGGAGAGGCCTCCGGTGGGGACCCTGCCTGGGGTCCCGGGGGGGCCGGGCTTTGCCGGAGCCGCTCCCTCCCGCAGCGCTGATGGCGAGTGACGGGCGCTACGTCCTGAACGGCGACTGGGCCATCGCCTGGCCGGGGCCCTACGAGGCCGCCGGCACCGTCCTGACCTACAGCCGTGCCCCCGACGGCAGCGAGAGCCTGGAGGCGCCCGGACCCACGCAGGAGGATCTGCACGTGATGGTGAGGGCAGGGGGACACCGCGCTGGGGACCCCCCGGCTCCCCTCCCAACCCGCCCGTGTCCCCCCAGGTGCTGCTGCAGGAGCCCAACCCCGGCATCGAGTACCAGTTCTGGCTGCCCCGCGGGCACCCCCAGCTCGGCCGCGGTGACACGAGCCCCCTGCGGCAGCCCCAGCCCCGCGGAGCCGGCAGCCCCCCGCCCCCGGAGCCCCCGCGCACCCCGGCCCCACAGCCCGGGGGCTTTGCCACGGAGCCAGCGCCGAGGAGACCCCCTGGCCAGAGCCAGGACGGGGCTGCCGCAGGTACATCCTTGGGGGTCCCGCAGGTACATCCTCGGGGGTCCCGCAGGGCATCCTCGGGGTCCACAACATCCTCGGGTCCGCAGGTACATCTCGGGTCCCACAACATCCTCGGGGTCCCACAACATCCTCGGGGGTGTCACAACATCCTTGGGGGTCCCACCACATCCGGGTCCCACACATCCTCGGGGGTCCCAGAACATCCTTGGGGGCCCACAACATCCTCGGGTCCTCAGGTACATCCCGGGGTCCCACAACATCCTCGGGTCCCCACATCCTCGGGGGTCCCACAACATCTCGGGGTCCCACAACGTCTCGGGTCCGCAGGTACAAACTCGGGGTCCCACCACATCCTCGGGGGTCCCGCAGGTACATCCCGGGTCCACACATCCTCGGGGGTCCCGCAGGTACATCCTCGGGGTCCCACACATCTCGGGTCCCACCACATCCTCGGGGGTCCCACCACATCCTCGGGGGTCCACACATCCTCGGGGGTCCACAACATCTCAGGTCCACCACATCCTCGGGGGTCCCACCACATCCTCGGGGTGCACAACCACATCCTCGGGGGTCTCCCCACAGCCACATCCTCGGGGGTCTCCCCACAGCCCCCTGCACTCCTGCTGGGAGCACCCTGGGCTGCCCAGGTGGGGGAAGAAGATGGGGACCCTAAAAAGGACCCTGTCCAGGCTCTCAGGAGCCCCGCGTGACCCTCGCTGGGGCCTGGACCCGCAACCTCCCCTCCCAAAGTTGCATGAGCGGGGTTTTGGGGGGTCCCCTCTGCCCCCTAAATTGCTGCAGCTTTCTCCCCGCAGGGCGCTGCGGGAGGTGCCGCCCGCCCAAGGGGCGCTCCCAGCGCATCCGGCACTTCTGCCAGAGCGACTTCGGTGAGCGCCGGGGCGGGAGGGGCCGCGGAGGGCGCCGGGGGTGGGAGCGGGCTGAGGGCACGGCCAGGGCCAGGGCCAGGACGGGGAAGGAGCTCGGGGTGACCCCGGGGCGGTGCTGGGGATGGGAAGGGCTTGGGCTGCTGTCGGTGACAGGAATGTGCTCTGGGTGATGCCAGGACGATTCCAGGGACAGGGATGTGCTCAGGGTGATGCCAGGGACAGGAATGTGCTCAGGGTGATGCCAGGGGCGATCCCAGGGACAGGGATGTGCTCAGGGTGATGCCAGGGGCGATTCCAGGGACAGGGATGTGCTCAGGGTGATGCCAGGGGCGATCCCAGGGACAGGGATGTGCTCAGGGTGATGCCAGGGACAGGAATGTGCTCAGGGTGATGCCAGGGGCGATTCCGGGACAGGGATGTGCTCAGGGTGATGCCAGGGGTGATCCCAGGGACAGGGATGTGCTCAGGGTGATGCCAGGGGCGATCCCAGGGACAGGAATGTGCTCAGGGTGATGCCAGGGACAGGGATGTGCTCAGGGTGATGCCAGAGGCGATTCCAGGGGACAGGAAATGTGCTCAGGGTGATGCCAGAGGGATTCCAGGGACAGGAATGTGCTCAGGGTGATGCCAGGGACAGGGATGTGCTCAGGGTGATGCCAGGTACAGGGATGTGCTCAGGGTGATGCCAGGGGCGATCCCAGGGACAGGAATGTGCTCAGGGTGATGCCAGGGACAGGAATGTGCTCAGGGTGATGCCAGGGGTGATTCCAGGGACAGGGATGTGCTCAGGGTGATGCCAGAGGCGATTCCAGGGACAGGAATGTGCTCAGGGTGATGCCAGGGGCGATCCCAGGGATGGCAAGGCACTTTAGAGCGCTGCTGGGACAGGAGTGGGCTCAGGCTGACGCCGGTGGCACGAAGGTGCTCCGGGTGACACTGGGGACGGGAGGAGACTCGGGCTGATGCCAGAGGCGATGCGAAAAGGCTCAGGGTGACGGCGGGGGGCAGGAAGGGTCTCAGGGTGCCCCACCCTCCGTGCCGCAGTGTTCCAGGGGCTCATCCTGGCGCGGCGCGCCGTGGGGCGGGAGACGCGCTACGAGGTGGAGGTGAAGGCGCGGTACCGGCAGCGCTTCCCGCTGGTGTCCCGGGAATACCTGTGGGTGCCCAACACCTGCGGGTGCCCGGCGCTGAGCCAGGGCGGCGAGTACCTGCTGATGGCCAGGCGCCACGTGAACCACGAGCACACCCTGAACCGCATCCTGCTGCAGGACGGCGGCTACGCCCGGCCCTGGACGCCCCGCGAGGCCCGGCTGGTGCGGGAGGCCGCCCGGCACTGCCCGCACCCCCGGCCGCCCTGAGCCCGCCCCGGGGGCAGCGCCCCCCAGGACGGGACCCCCCGAGAGCGAAGCGGGCGCTCCTGCCGGGCACAGAACCCTCGCCATGCCCCCTCCCCTCCATGGCCCCCCCTGTCAGTGTCGCCGTCCTTGGGGGTCCGCGTGGGAGCGGGCGGGTGGTGGAGGGGGGGGTGGTAATTTATTATTTTTGCAGAAAATAAATTGTTTATCCCCTCACTCGCAGCGTGTCCCTTCCGGGCTGGTGATGGCGCAGGGGGTCCGCACATTTCAGGGGGTCCCCTCGGTGTCCCCGTGAGCAGGGGGGCTCCTCCGTGTCCCTGCATCTCAGGGGGTCCCCTCGGTGTCCTCGTGGTCAGGGGGATCCCCCCGTGTTCCTCCATCTCAGGGGATTCCCCTCCGTGTCCCTCTGCCTCAGGGGATTCCGCCGTGTCCCTCCATGCTCGGGGGTCCCCTCGGTGTCCCCATGCACTGGGGGTCCCCTCGGTGTCTCCATGCTCGGGGGGTCCCCTCGGTGTCCCCATGCACTGGGGGTCCCCTCGGTGTCCCCATGCTCGGGGGTCCCCTCAGTGTCCCCGTGCTCAGGGGATTCCCCTGTGTCCCTCCATACTCAGGGGGTCCCCTCGGTGTCTCTATGCTCGGGGGGTCCCCTCGGTGTCCCCGTGCTCAGGGGGGTCCCCTCGGTGTCCCCATACTCAGGGGGGTCCCCTCGTTGTCCCCGTGCTCAGGGGGGTCCCCTCGGTGTCCCTCCATGCTCGGGGGGTCCCCTCGGTGTCCCCGTGCTCAGGGGATTCCCTGTGTCCCTCCATGCTCAGGGGGTCCCCTCGGTGTCTCCCATACTCAGGGGGGTCCCCTCGTTGTCCCCGTGCTCAGGGGGGTCCCCTCGGTGTCCCCATGCTCAGGGGTCCCCTCGGTGTCCCCACGCCGAGCCCCTGGAGCAGCTCCCGCCCGGCCGCGTGTCCCCGTCCCCGTGGCCGCGTGCCAGGCTCTGCCTGCCGGGGTCGGGGACCTCTCGCTTATCTCCCTTCCGGCGGAGCCGAGCGTGTCCCCCCCCGCCGTGCCAGAGCCCCCCCTGCCCGTAACCCAACCCTCGGGCTGGTGGCGGCCACCGCGGGGCCCCTGAGGGGACAGGATGTGACCGGGGACACCGCGGGGGGCTGCGGGGGAGCTGAGACCTCCCAGCTCCTGTGGCTGTCCCCAAACTGGGGGTCCCGGTGGCTCTGGGGAGCTCCGAGTGGCGGCTGCCAGCCCGGGAAGGTCTTTGTCACCTCGGGTGACATCAGAGACGAGCGCTGGGACCAGCTGGGGAGCCCAGACCTGAGCCCCAGCTGGTCCCGGTGAAGTCTGAGTGCCTCCAGGTGCTGGGAGCTCCCTCCGCCCGATAAAAACGCTCCCTGCCACCCCCACCCCACGGCCAATTTGGGGCTGCTGGGTGGGGGGGTTTGTCCCGGGCAGGGTCCCAGCCATGGCGGGTTTGGGGGCCACCCCACGCACGAAGAAACCCCCGAGGGAGCCCCAGGGGCTCCCGACCCCGAGGGCTGCGGCTCGCGGTCGGGCCAGGAGCCGGCAGAGAGAGGGGGAGCAGGGGGCGCCCGTCCCGCGGGGGTGGGCGCGCATCCCCGGCTCCCCCACCACACCCGGGAAGGGGCGGCTGGTCCGGCGGGGACCCGAGGAGGGTCCCGGCCCCGGGGACAGCGGTGAGGGGTCCCTCCTGCCCGGGGGGCTCACTGCGTGGGGCAGGGGGGCTGCCCTGGCTGTGCTGACAGGACCCCCCTGCCCCACAGACCCCGCCAGCCTCCCCGGACTGCCCTGTCCCGGGGGGTTCTATGTCTTGGGGCTCCCCGAGTTTGAGCATCAGGTCCCTGCTGTGCCCGTGGCCCCCAGCCTGTGAGTGCGAGGGGGGTCCCCATAGCCCCCCCAAATAGTGGGGGGGTCCCACAGCCCCCCCCCCCAGCACCGTTGACCCCCTGCCTTCCCCCTCCAGGCCGAGCCCCGGGGCCCTGACCCCTGCGAGGGAGGGGCCCCGGAAGATCCGGAGCAAGCTGCAGCCCACCCTGGTCCTGGAGCTGGTGAGCTGGGGGGGTCGGGGGGGGTTTCTGCAGCACCTGGGGTGGGGGCTGACCCTGCTCCCTGTCGCCAGGATGGGACCCTGCTCTACTCCTCCCTACTCGCCCACGGGCAGCAGGATGCCACGGCCACCTTCACCATGGGCTTCCAGGCGACCTCCTACGAGGTGGGTGCTTTGGGCTGGGGCTGGGGGGCTGTGGTTTGGGGCGTGGGTGATGCGGCTCTCCACTGCCCACCCCACTGTGCCAATGTCCCTCGTAGCCGAAGGGGAGGGGGCTCTGCAATCCCATTGCTGAGGGCACTGACCCCCTCCACCCCCTCCTTGGGGCTCACCTTGGGGTCAGGAGGGGGGGCACTGGCGTTTTTCCAAGCTGCTGTTCCCTCCCAGGTCCACGTGAAGCTGCGTCCACACGTGCAGGAGTTTTTGGAGAGCCTTTCCAAGACCTACGAGGTACCAGAGCCCCGGGGTCTGTGGGGTGACCCCTGGGGGGCTGGGGGGACTCGAGCAGCCCACGCAGGGACCTCCACCCTCTCTCTGCCAGATCTTCATCTACACCACTGCGAAGAAGGACTATGCCAAGAAGCTCCTGGAGGTGCTGGACCCTAAGAAGAAGCTGATCAGGTGATGGTGCTGGTGGGGCCCTGCTGGGGACCCTCCGTGGGACAGGGCGGGGTCCCCACGGCTCTGTGTCCCCTCCAGGCGCTGCCTCTCCCAGTCGGATTGTGTCTGCTCCCAGGGCTGCTACTGGAAGGACCTGACCCGCCTGGGCAGGGACCTGGCCAAGACGGTGGCCCTGGACTACACCATGCAGGGCTTCCCTGCCCAGGTAGGGCAGCGCTGCCCCGAGGGGGGAACCTGCGTGTCCCTTACCCCGGGGATCCGCGCGGGATGCCCCCTTGTCCTTCCCGCTCCCCGGGGATCCGCGCGGGATGCCCCCTTGTCCTTCCCGCTCCCCGGGGATCCGCGCGGGATCCGACCTAGTCCCTGTCCCCCCCAGGCTGCCAACTGGATCCCGGTGCCGCCGTGGTCTGGGGACCCTCAGGATGAGGAGCTGCTGCGTCTCATCCCAGCGCTGGGCCAGCTGGGCCAGGCGGTAGGACACGGGGATGGGGACAGGATGGGGACCGGCGCTCCGGGCACAGCCCGACCCCGCTTCTCCCCCTGCAGGAGGACGTGCGCCCCCAGATCCAGCGGCAATTCCAGCCCAGCCAGCCGCCCGCGGAGGATTAGGCCAGCCTGGATGGGAAGAGTTCTGGGAGAAGCCGTGCTCGGGGACGTTGGCACCCCGTCCGACGGAGCTGGGCTGGGTGGCTGTGCCAGGACTCTCCCGGGGTGTTTGCAGCTCATTCCTTTGGGGCTGGGGGTGCCCCCAAGGAGAGCCCCTGCCTTTGGAGACAAAGCTCCCTCCTCTCCCTGCTCTGTAAGGTCCAGCCGGGGTTTTCACGGCTCATTACAAGCTTGGAGAAATGTCTGGCTCTGCCTTAATTACCAAAACTCTTCAGCTGAGAGAACACGCTGTGCTGGGGGTGGCACAGCCAGGTAAGGGGGGACACGAACCAGCTCCCCAGTGTCCTGGGGCAGTCCCGGGGCCAGGCACGGGGTCGGTGCCCACAGGACAGCCCAGCTGGCCACTCTCCCTGTCCCATCCCTGCCCAGCGCCGTGGGTGCCACATGCTGGGGTGCTGCTGCCTCTGCCAGTCCCCGTGGGACAGAGAGCTGGGGGTGCAGCCACCCTGCGACCCCTTTTTTAAGGCCTAAAGCTGCTGGTGGCCAGGAATTGGGGACTCTGGCGGGGTCTGGGCTGGCCTGTGCTGCCTCTGCTCTGCTGGAAGCTGCGTGGGCTCGTGGCTGATCTCCTGCCGTGGCCACATCGGTGCAGCTGCTCGGGAACATGTCACATCTGTCACATCTCGTCCCTCAGTGCCTGGCAAAGGGCACAGGGCTCCCAAGGGGGCCCCTATGGGAATGTCCCTGTCCCCAGGGGTCTGGGAGGAGCCACCCCCTTGTCCCCTCAAAGAGCCAGACACAGGCAGGGCCCATCCCAGGCACTGCTGAGGAGGGGAATCACCCCTGGAAAAACAACAACCGGTTTATTTGGAAGCCTGGCTCTGTCCCTGCAACCCGGGCTGGTGTCACTCTGTCCTCCCAGCCTGGGGCCAGCAGGCAGCTCCTCTGCCAGCACGGAGGATCGTGGGGTACAGCACCCCTGCCAGCACCAGGCTGCTGCAGGCCAGCACAGCCGCGGCCAGCAGGTCCCTGCGCAGCCTCAGCGGGCTGGGCGAGCCCTCTGGGGCGGGCTGGCAGCTGTGGGTGATGTCCTGGAAGGTGTGGCTGGAGGGACAGGACGTGCAGTTGTTGGCGGAGGCGCCCTGGCAGGTGTAGCAGGAGTGGTGGCAGCTGGCACAGGCACGGGCGGTGTCCCCGGGGGTGGCACCCCGGGCACGGCTGTAGAAGCGTGGGGGGCAGTAGGACAGGCAGGAGCCGTGGTGGGTGTACAGGGAGCTGCCACAGTCTGTGGAGAGAGGCTGGGGTGAGGCCCTGGGGCCCAGAGCGTTGTCACTGTCCCCACAAAGCCTCGCTCACCCTCGCAGCCTCCCTGCTCGTCCCTCCTCAGGCACTCGTCGGGGGCGGTGGCTGCAGAGTGCCGGGCTGCCATGTCCTCAGCTGTGCCGTGCAGGTGCAGAGTGAAGCTGGTCAGCTGGCCTGGGGGACAGGAGGGACAGGGGACTGCTGGGAGCTTTGGGGTTGTGTCCTGCTGCCAGCCCTGTGCTGGCCAGGGAGACCCTCAAAGCCAACACGGGGTCCTGTGCCAAAGGAGGGCTCATGGCCGGGAAGGAGAAGCCAGCAAATTGCCCAAGTGGGGGAGGAGTGACCAAGCTCAGGGTGACCCCGGTAAAAATGGAGTCCACCCCCCTCTGGGACACCCACCTGTGTTCTGATCATCCCCCCTGTTCTCCAGCTGGAGGGTCCAGATGCCCTTGGGGTTCTCATCCCAGAAATGCGTGGACATGAAGGTCCAGTCCTTGTAGCCATCCTGGCTGGTGTCGTAGGGGCTGGAGGAGGAGAGCGGAGCTGGGAGGGGCAGGAGGTGACCTGAAGGGTCACCCTGTGCTGGCTCTGGGAGTGCCCCCCACGTGGCAGGGGTCCAGAGGAGTTTGGGGCTCAGCGAGCCCCTTTTTGGGAGCCTCCCGGCCCTGGGGAAGCCGTGGGAGCGCCGGGGCTCGCCCCTGTCCTTACCGCACTGTCACCAGCGTGGACGTGGTCCCCATGGGGCTGCTCAGCGCCACCAGCAGGTCCCCCCTGCGGCTGTAGCTCAGGGACAGCTGCACCTGCACGTGCTCCAGCGAGCGGATGCTCTCCGAGCAGGAGGAAGCATCCGTGGAGATGGCGAGCCCGGAGCCGATGTCCCTGCCGAGGACGAGCTGCAGCTGAGGGCGTTCCCTCCTCTGCCGTGGGCATCCTGCCCGTGGCCTCCGAGCACAGCAGAGCCCGGGCAGCACAGATCCCTGTGAACCCAAGCCAGACCCCGTGGGGTCACTGCCCCTTACCTGGGCACCTGAACGGCCTGGACCGAGCACTTCTCCTGAGGCTGAGTCCCTGCCCACCTGGCAGCCTCCTGCACCAGCAGCCCCGCGTCCAGCAGCCCATAGCCGTAGTAGTGGCTCACTGGGACACGGGTGCCACCCAAGGGAGGGACCTGTGAGCCCCTCGGTGTCACCAGGGCACCGGGGGCTGCTGCTGGGAGGGGCTGGAGGGGCCGAGCCCTGCACTCACCCCTGCGCCCCACGCCATTCGCAGCCCAGTCCTCTGCCTGCAGGTGAGCGGGTCTGGAGGCCCTGATGATGAGGTGCTGCAGGTCACGCCAGGTCAGGGCTGGGCTGGAAGCAAGACAGAGGTCTGGGTTGGTTTTTAAGGGGGAGGTTTAGCTCTTCTGGGGTGGGTAGAGCAACTGTCTGGGCCCAAGCTGATCCCCCCACGAGTGCTTTCAGTGCCAAAATGGCAGCAAAGAGCTCCAGAGGAGAACCCTGCTGCTCTCCCATGATCCTGGGGAAGGACACAACTCTGCACCCCAACCTTCCTGCTGTCCCTCCCCTTTCTCATCCCTGGTTAAGCACCAGCTGTCCCGGGGTGGTGTCACCTACTTGGCCTCCAGTGCCAGGGCCACCATCCCCGCGGCCAGCGGTGCCGAGGCGGAGCTGCCGTGTGTTTGTCTGTGCAGCCGTGGTGCAGGTCAGTGGTCACCTGGGGGGATAGGGAGGGCTCTCTGGACTCTAAAAAAGCTCCTTGCAGTTGGAGACCTTCAGCAAATTCTCATTTTGGGTCCTTCAAGCTTTTGGAGCTCTACACAGACACCAACCTGGGGAGGACTGGGACCAGCTCAGCCTGTGCTGGGGTCTCTCTGCCCAGAGCTGCTGCTGTGACACTCACAATCTGCTGGGATCTGTCTGCCCTAGAGCTGTTGGTGTGACACTCACACTCTGCTGGGATCTGTCTGCCCTAGAGCTGCTGGTGTGACACTCACACTCTGCTGGGGTCTCTCTGCCCCAGAGCTGCTGCTATGACACTCACACTCTGCTGGGATCTGTCTGCCCCAGAGCTGCTGCTGTGGCACTCACAATCTGCTGGGTTCTCTCTGCCCTAGAGCTGCTGCTGTGACACTCACACTCTGCTGGGGTCTCTCTGCCCCAGAGCTGCTGCTGTGACACTCACAATCTGCTGGGTTCTCTCTGCCCCAGAGCTGCTGCTGTGGCACTCACAATCTGCTGGGTTCTCTCTGCCCTAGAGCTGCTGGTGTGACACTCACACTCTGCTGGATCTATCTGCCCCAGAGCTGCTGCTGTGGCACTCACACTCTGCTGGGGTCTGTTGCTAAGAGCTCTGCAGTGACACTTCACAATGGTCTCTCTGCCAACTGCTGCTGTGTACCTCAAGCTTGCTGGGTCTCTCTGCACCGAGCTGCTGCTAGGCACTCACACTCTGCTGGGGTTGTCTGCTAGACTGCGCTGTGCACACTGTGCTGGGGTCTCTCTGCCCCAGAGCTGCTGCTGTGACACTCACAATCTGCTGGGTCTCTCTGCCCAGAGCTGCTGCTGTGACACTCACACTCTGCTGGGTCTTCTGCCCTAGAGCTGCTGCTGTGACACTCACACTCTGCTGGGGTCTCTCTGCCCCAGAGCTGCTGCTGTGACACTCACACTCTGCTGGGGTCTCTCTGCCCCAGAGTGCTGTGGCCTACTGCTGGGTCCTCTGCCCCGAGCTGCTGCTTGACCTCACAATCTGCTGGGTCTGTCTGCCCTAGAGCTGCTGTGTGACACTCACACTCTGCTGGGGTCTCCTGCCCCAGAGCTGCTGCTGACACTCACACTCTGCTGGGTCTTCTGCCCTAGAGCTGCTGCTGTGACACTCACACTCTGTTGGGGTCTCTCTGCCCCAGAGCTGCTGCTGTGACACTCACAACTGCACCTTGCTGCTGCTCCTGCTGCTGTAGTGGTGTGAGGATGGCGGGGCAGCTCTCGCTGTGCGGGCGCTGCCCGTCCCCCAGCACGCTGCCCACCGACACCGTGTAGATGCTGTGCTGTAGCGTCGCAGTGCAGTTGTCGTAGTTGCTGCCACCCTTGCCCGAGCCCAGATGAAGATGGAGCCGAGCCGCCCCGTCCCTGTTGAAGAGCAGAGCGGGCTGAGCGCGTGTCCCGTGTCCCTGCGGTCCCCGAGGCAGGGCTGGCTTACGGTGATCCCTCTGTGGAAAGCGGCGTGGCCAGAGTCCGGCCGTCCACCGTGCTGCCGTCGTCCTCGGGGCCCCAGCTGGCGCTGTAGATGTGGATGTGCTGGGGCTGCAGGCTCAGGGCCCGGGCCTCCACTATGTCCGTGATGGAGCCGTCCAGCATCCGCACTCCTGCGGGCAGGCGCCCGGGGATGGGAGCCACGCACGTGCCGGGCTGAGGGAAGGGCCTGGGGGCACCTTTGCCAGGCCCCCCTGGCTCCCCACAGCTTCCTGCAGCTTTCACATGACCCTGCCCTAAGGAGATCAGGCTCCCCCACGGGTCTGTGCCCGTGAGCTGCTGCCCGAAGCTCCTCGTTAAGCCTTTTGTAATTAAGCCCAGGGAGCGCTCCCGGATTTTAACCCCGCTTTGCCACCCTCAGTTCCACAGCAGAGCCCTGCTGGCTGTCGGGCTGAGCATTAAACCCCCGAGGCTGATGTGGGGTGACACTGCAGAACCCCAGGGCAGCCCCACCTGGGCTCCTGCACTCCCACAGGAGCTGAATTCCATCCTCCCTCCCACGGGAGCAACGTCTCACCTCCGATTTTGGCGTTGTAGGCGACGCCAGCCCCGCAGATCCCGTTGTTGGCCACAGCTGCCACTTCCCCTGCGCAGCGTGTGCCGTGCCTGGGGGGCACAGAGGGACCCTGTGAGGGGCAGGGGGGGCCTGGGCCAGCCCCAGAGGTGACCCCCACGCTTTGGGGAGCCGGGCAGCACCCACCAGTTCTTGTCACCGTCACCGTATCGGGGCTGGGGATCGGGGTCGTTGCTGTTGAAGTCGTAACTCGCCAGCGGGTCCTGTTACAGAGCGAGGTGCTGGTGTGAGCCAGAGCGCCCGGGCAGGGCTGGGACAGCTCGGCACAGGCGCCTGGCACCCGGCCCGGGGGCACGGCGGGGCCCCCCGTGCCCAGCTGCGCCGGGAGCTGGAGCTAAAGCGAGTCCTGGGAGGGAACGGAGCTGGGGAAGCGTTTGGAGCGCCGGGAGAGGCTGGGTGGGAGCGGGGAAGGGGCTCAGCCTGGAGAAAAGGAGGAGCAGGGGGGATCTTGTGGCTCTGCACAAGTCCCTGAGAGGTGGGGACAGCTAGGGGGGGGGGTCAGGCTCAGCTCCCAGGGGACAGCAGGACAGCAGGGAACAGCCTCGGGCTGTGCCGGGTGCGGCTCCAGCAGGAATTTCCTCATGGCAGGGGTGGTCAGGCACTGAAGGGAGCTGCCCAGGGAGGAGTGGAGTTGGTGTCCCAGGAAGGGCTGGAGGAGGCACTGGGAGCTCTGGGCTGGTCACACGGCTGGGACTCGATGATCCTGAAGCTCTTTTCCAGCCTCAGTGACTCTGGGATTCTGCAGGAAGGGGTGAAAGCAGCAGAGCCCAGAGCGTGCTGTGGGCTCTGAGGGTCACCTGAGGGTCACCTGAGGGTCACCTGAGAGTGATCCTCACTGGCCACACAGAGGAACCCACGGAAACGGCGCTGTTAGAAATTACAAACACCCCGGATTGCCTTCCCTTCCCCGGGGAGCACGGGAGGCTTTACCAGCTTTACTGGCTTTGCAGCTTGCTGTAATTACACCTATCTGGGGGGCTCTGTACAAGTTCCAACATTTCCTCAAGGTGAGATTTCACCACGGGAAGCTCCAAACCTTGGATTCAACCCTGCAGAGGCCGAGCTGCCACCGCACAGCCCCGGGGGTGGGATGAAGGAAGGGACAGGGACTCCCACCCTCCCTGAAGGAGTTGTTCCCCTGTAGTTACGTAGTTGGCAGCCAGGTCGGGATGATCCTTCTCCAGCCCATCATCCAGGACAGTCAGCACCACCCCCAGCCCCGTGTAGCCTCTGCTCCAAGCCGTGAGGATGTTCAGGTCAGGGTGGACATCGTTGTTCTGGAAAGGAGATTAAATTGGATCGGCAGCCCGGGGTCACCCTGGAGGGCTCTGCTGCCTCAGCACTGCCGGCATTAGCTCGGTTTGGGTCCTGGCAGGGCGCTGGAAGGGCAGTGCTGGCGGTCAGGGTGGGATCCTGCCCCTCTGCTCGGCCCTGGGGGGCATTTCTGGGGTGCTGTGAACAGCTCGGGGCTCCTGGAGTGGGACCAGGGGTGCTGTGAACAGCTCGGAGCCACAAAGATGAGGAGGGGATCAGAGCAGCTCTGGCACAGAAAAGCTGAGGGAGCTGGGGCTGTTCAGCCTTGAGAGGAGCCCTGGGTGGCCCTGGCTGTGCAGGGAGGTGCCAGCAATGGCACCAGAGGAACAGGCAGGGCCTGATCCCAGGAATTCCCGGGATCCCAGGAATTCCCCTCCTGCACAGGAGGAAGAACTCGATGAGTGTGCAGAGCTCTGAACAGACCAGCGAGGCTGCGGGGACCCTCCCTGGGGATATTTCAGAATAATCCAGACAGGATCCTGTGCCCTGGGCTGGTGCTGAGCAGGGAGGTGGCACTGAATGCCCCACCCTGCTCCCTTCCATCCATGATTTGGGGGGTGTCAGGAGGGGAAGCAGCCCGGTCTCACCATGTACCACTGCTTGGGGAACCAGGGATCCGTGGGCACCACGCCGGTGCCTCTCTTGGAGCGCCTCTTCACCGTCTGCTGCTCAAACCACAGCACCTGGGTGGGGAGCAGCGCTGTGGGTGCCGGCCAGGGCCGGCCCCGAGCTGTGCCCGGGCTCCCCGTGCCCTCCTGCCTACCTGGGGGTCCCTGAGGAGCCGCATGTGCCACCCCCAGTGCCTGCCCAGGGCTCTCTGCCTGCTGCCGCGGTGGCTCAAGTGATAAAAGGGCTCTCCCTCCATCACCTGCGGGCACAGAGAGCTGCTGGGAGCTTCCCCGCGGGACACCAGCGCCAGCCCCGCGCGGGCTGTGGGGTCAGAAAAGGGGAATTTAATGGGAGTTGTGGTGAGGGACGGGCAGAAAGAGGCACTTGGAGACCGAGTGGAGAGCTGGGGAGAGGGGTGTGCCCTTGGGGGTGCCTCGCTGACCCCTGCGTGCTCAGAGACCGCTGGCCCCGAGGGCGGGGGATTCCCAGAGGGCCAGGAAGTGTTTGAGGCCAGGCCGGACAGGGCTTGGAGCAACCTAATGGAGATGTCCCTACCCATGGGACAGGCGAAGGGGACAAACAACATCCCCACCAAGGATACTGGGTGGGCACCACCAACAGCGCCGGGCCAGGAGCACACGGCGTGGGCTGGGCCCGCCTCTCCCAGCCCAGCCCGCACCTGGCCCAGGTAGAGCAACCCGTGGCGACCAGCCAGCGCCCGGGCGTCCCTCAGCCCCGCCGCCACCCGCACGGCCCAGCTGCTCAGATAGACGCGGGGCTCGCCGGGGCTCGCCGGGGCGGTGGCGGCCACGGCGAGCAGCGCCAGCAGCACCGGGAGCGGCGGCGGCAGCGCCGGGCCGGGCCCGGGCCGAGCCGCCATGAGGCCGCGCCGCCATGAGGCCATGGCAACGGCGGCGGCCCCGCCCACCCGCACGGCCTCGCCTCATTGGCCCGCTCCATCCACGCCCCGCCTTCTCATTGGTCCCGCCCTGGCGTTAACCCCGCCTCTTTCCCCGTTGAACGCGCCCCCTCAGTGTGTGGCTCCGCCCCCTCAGTGTGTGGGCTCCGCCCCCTCAGTGTATGGCTCCGCCCCTCGCGTTGGCCACGCCCCCCCGGCGCTGACCGGGGCGCGGGGTCGAACCGGGGCCGCTCCGGGGCCGCCGCCGCCGCTTCCTCACCGTCGGCATCGCCGCCGCCGCCGCCATGGGCTCCGTGCAGCAGCGCCTGGAGCGCTTCCTCTACCGCCCCGGGCCCATCGCTGATCTGCTGGGCCAGCTGGAAGCCCGTACCGGCGTCCAACGGCTCTACCTGGCCACAGGTGCGACCGGTAGCGCGGGGCCTCCCCGGTTGTCCCGTTCTGTCCCTTGCTTCCTCCGTATCCTGGGGTGCCTTGGCAGCTGCTCGCCGTGGCTCTGGGCTCAGCACGGGGGCAGGGGGAGGGCAGGCAGGACCACCCTGGTTTTTGGGGGTGCTGGGAGGGGGCTGCGGGTGTTGGGGGTGACGTCGCTGTCACCGCGCTGCCCTCGCCTTCCGCAGGCACGAAATCCCGAAATGCCGAGGCTCGCAGGGTTCGAATGTCAGGGGGACCCTCGAGACCCCTGGCACTGGCAGAGGGGGGGGTCCCCGTTCTGTGTGAGCCCCCAGATCGTGGTGGGCTCTGGGGATGGGAGCTCGTCCCCGTGTCCCACGGGTGGGACCGTGGGGATCCGGCCTTCAACCGGATCCCTGTTGTTCATTAATGAGGAACCAGCCGGATTCTCCCTGGGGATCCTCCTCCTGGCACGCCGTGCCCCCTCTCCTCTGACCCTCGGCCCTGTGCCCTCTCTGCCAACTTGAACCGGCCTTGTCAGCGTGCTCCAATCTGAGATTTCATATCAAACCTCCCGGGAGGGGCTGGGGCTTCCCTGCTGCCTGAGCCCTCCCAAGCCTCTGGCCTCCAGGTGTGGTTTCCTGGCTTTTCACCTGCAGCAGAGCTGGTGTTTCCACTCGGGGGGGAAAAGTGTCCATGAAAAAGCACGTGCTGCTGTGCAGGTTGTGTTTGGACGTGGTGCCACTCAGGCGTCTTCCAAACAAAACAATCCCGGGGATGTGATCAGGCTCAGCCGTGATGGACTTCTGGGGTAGGACAAGAGCAGACGCACCGAAAAGTGATAGTTCTGCATTCTGGATCCCTGTCCTGGAAAGGAGAAGCTGTTGCTGAACTAAAAATTCCCAATTTCGCCCTCACGCAGCTCTTGAGCAGTCCCTAATTTGTGTTTGAACCCCTGGGCTGGGGTTTGGAGCAAGCCCTGGGGCAGCACCACCTCCACCTGCTCCTTTCGCTGGGTTTTGCTGTTATATAAATTTCTCGGGGGGGTTAAAATCCTGCGAAATCCCTTCTAAGGCTCTTGGGGCAATGAAACCCAGCACTGCCTGGACCTGCCTGCCCTCCTTGGAGGGAGGTTTGGGATTGCTCCAAAGCCACGTTGCTCCTGCCCGTCTCCCAGGAAAGACCCGGAGCTGTGGGTGCCCCGGATCGGGGCCGGAGCTCAGCCCAGGAATGCTGTAGCGAGCAGAGCTGGGATAATCCGCCCTCCGAGCCCGAGCACGGACTTTAATTCACCAGCACAGACAGGTTAATTCCCAGCCTTCTTGCTGCTGCTGGAGGAGTTTGTCCCAGTGCTGGGGAGAAGCTGCTGGGCTGGACAATCCCCCCATCCCGTGTACCCCCGAGGTTTTCCTGCCCTTCGAGCCCTGCTGGGAGCCAGACTCTGCCGTGGTTGCCAAAAATCCCCCTGTCCCGCCTTCCCCTGTCTCCCAATCCCTCCCCAGCCTCCTGCGAGTGCCCGAGCGCCGGGCGAGCTCCGGGCCACCAAACGCTGCGGCTCGCGTTTAATCGAGCGATCTAATTAAACAGCGGGGCGAGCGGGCTCGGATTGCCGCTCCCGGGGGAGCCGAGCCCTGCCACGAGCTCCTGCGGGAGGAGCCGCGATGGGACCCGGGAGCGGAGCCCGTCCTCGAGCGGGAGCTCCGGGAATGCCGAGCGGCTCCGGGGGAGGCGAGCGGAGCCTTGACTTTGGACCACGGGCGTGTTTGTGTCAGCGTCTGCGGCTCCTGCCGCCCTGGCCCCGAGCCAGGGGAGAAAGTGCGGCCAGGTTGGGGTGGTAAAACGCCACCCCGAGCCAGGGGAGGGGACGGGCGGTGACAGGAGCAGGTCCCGGGTCCCACGTGTCTCCTTACATCGAGCGCCTCCGCTCGATGAATTGGGGGTGGTCGCGGTCCCCTGTTCCCGCTCTGCGGTGAGAATCCGAGCGGGGTGTCCCCCCCCCGCGGTGACAGCAGAGCTGTCCCCTGTCCCCCGCAGGCTCCGTGGCTTTCCTGGGGCTGTACCTGATGTTCGGCTATGGCGCTTCCCTGCTCTGCAACATCATCGGCTTCGCCTACCCCGCCTACGTCTCGTAAGTACCTGTGCCGCACCTGGAGAGCGTTCCCTGCCCTCCGCTGAGCCTCTCCCTGTTCACTGAAGAGGCGATTATGGCTGGGAAGCTCTTGAGACCTTCCTGGGAAGGGCTGGGGCCGCGCCAGCCCAGAGCAGCCGAGTTGCCTCCAAGGTTTGGAGGATTTGGGAAGGTGGAGTTCATCCCAGGACTGCAGCAGCCGTGTCCTTCCTTCCTTCCCCTGTCCTGTCACAGCATCAAAGCCATCGAGAGCCACAGCAAGGAGGATGACACCATGTGGCTCACCTACTGGGTGGTGTACGGCGTCTTCAGCGTCGCTGAGTTCTTCTCCGACCTTTTCCTCTACTGGTTCCCCTTCTACTACGCCGGGAAGGTAAGGGCTGAGCAGGCAGGAGCTGAGCGTGGTGGGCTCTGAGCAGGAGCAGCGTGGGGAGCAATGAGCTCCAGCCTCGGGCGCTGCTCTTGGACCCGGCTGGGAGACCCTGGAGCAGCTGAGCCCCTCCTGAGCCCCTCCTGTGCCCGCAGTGCCTGTTCCTGGTGTGGTGCATGGCCCCGGTGCCCTGGAACGGCTCCCAGCTCATCTACCACAGCGTCATCCGGCCCTTCTTCCTCAAGCACCACCAGGCTGTGGACTCCATGATGGGTGACATCGGCACCAAGGCCCTGGACGCGGCCTCCACTGTCACCCGAGAAGGTAACTCAGGTGTCCCCGTCCCTCCATCCTGCTCCGTGTCCAGTTTTTCCCAGCGCAGGGGCGTGGGCAGCTCCGTTTAATCACCAGCGAGTGATTATTTCTCCGAGCCCAGGGGCCGCGCTACCCCGGGGAGGGGTCACAGTCCCCTCTAACCTCTCTCTCCTCTCTGCGCTGCCCGGTCCAGTCCTGCAGACTCTGGCCAAGAGCAGAGCCCGGCTGGCGGCCGGGGTGGCCCCGCAGCCCAGCCTGCCCGTATGTAACGAGCCGCGGCTCCCGCTGCCGCCGCTCGCGTCCCGCACAACCGGCCCTTTCTCCCGCGGCGAGCGTAGAGCAGGCGCTTCCCTCCCGCTTCTCCGTAGCCAGACCCCAGCCGTGTGTCCATCCACTGTCCATCCCCTGTGTCCATCCATTGTCCATCCCTGTGCCCACGTCTCCCTCAGCGCTGCTGCCCACCTGGGGGCCGGGAGGGCAGGGCTGGCTGTCACCTCAGCGGGACGGGGAGGGAACGGGACGGTGAGGCGGGGCCGGGCCGGGCACTGCCCCGGACACCGGGCACTGCCCCGGACACCGGGCACTGTCCCCGGACACCGGGCACTGTCCGGACACCGGGCACTGCCCGGACACCGGGCACTGCCCCCGGACACCGGGCATGCCCCCGGACACCGGGCACTGCCCCGGACACCGGGCACTGCCCCCGGACACCGGGCACTGCCCCGGACACCGGGCACTGCCCCGGACACCGGGCACTGTCCCCGGACACCGGGCACTGCCCCCGGACACCGGGCACTGCCCCGGACACCGGGCACTGCCCCGGACACCGGGCACTGCCCCGGACACCGGGCACTGCCCCCGGACACCGGGCACTGCCCCGGACACCGGGCACTGCCCCGGACACCGGGCACTGTCCCCGGACACCGGGCACTGTCCCCGGACACCGGGCACTGCCCCCGGACACCGGGCACTGCCCCGGAGCCGGGCACTGACGCCATCCGTGTCTCCGCAGGCGTCAAATCATCCCTGAACATGGCAGAGATAGTGCAGAAGGTGAAGTAAGAGGGGCATCGGGGCCTCTGGTACCGGCACTACAGCCCCGGTACTGGCACCGGTACCGGCACCAGCGGCCCCAGGACCAGCACCACGCTCCCAGTATTGGTACCGGCAACCCCCGTTCTGGCACCGAAGTCCCCCGTACCGACACTACAGATCCGGTACCACGCTCCCGGTGCTGGTGCCGGCATCTGTTCTGGCACCGCAGTCCCCCATACAGACGCCGGTACCGGCCCCGTGCTCCCGGTACCGGCCCCGTGGCCCTGTTAACGGTACCGGCCATTCCGGGCCGTACCCGTCCGGGACCCCGAGTCCCTCCAGCCCAAGTGTGTTATTCCCCCGGTCCCCAATAAACGCCGGTGCCCGCCGAGCGCCGCTCCCGTTCCGCGGCGCCTTTAAGAGTGGGCGGGGTCTGCGGGGAGGGGCGTGGCTGTGTTGGTGACGTATGCGGGGCGTGGCGGAAGTGCGGCCGGAGCCGTCTGTCCGTCTGTCCGTCTGTCCGCGGTACCGGCAGGGTCGATCTGGCCGGTGGGAGGGACCCGGGGGCTCTGTCTGTGTGTCCGGGGGGCGGTTTATCCCTCGGGGGGGGGGGGGGTCTGTCTGTCTGTCTGTCCGTCCAGCGGCGGGCGTGGGGACAAGGAAAGGTCTGTCCGTCTGCTGTCCGTCCAAAGGGCGGGGTGGGGGAGTCAGTCAGTCTGTCTGGAGTGAGGGGGGCGGCAAAGGGGATCTGTGTGTCTGTTGGGGGGGGCGGGTGTGTGTCTGTCTGTCTGTCTGTCCGGAGGGGAAGGGGGCGGGGGTCTGTTTGTCCAACAGGGGGACACGGAGGGGGCTCTGCCTGCTGCGGGGGGTCCGTCTGTCAGTCCGAAAGGCAGCACGGGGGGTCTGTGTGTCTGTTGGGGGGGGGATAGAAAAGGGAGGGGTCCTGTCTGTCTGTCTGTCTGTCCGGAGGGGAAGGGGGGGGGTTCTGTTTGTCCAACAGGGGGGACACGGAGGGGGCTCTGCCTGCTGCGGGGGGGTCCGTCTGTCTGTCCGAAAGGCAGCACAGGGGGTCTGTCGTCTGGGGGGGGGGGTATAGAAAAGGGGGGTACCTGTCTGTCTGTCTGTCTGTCCCGGGGCCAGGGAACAGCTCCCTCCGGGGTCCGCGCTGCCGACACAGGTCTTCCCTGGGCGGAAGAGACCTGCTGCCTGCTGTCGGCACAGCCCTACCCTGCCCCCGCGCGCCATGACCCCCGCATGAGCCCAAGGCCAAGCGGGTGTTGGGCACCCGCCCTGAGTTCCCCAGCGCCGAGCAGATCCTGGCCGACGTGCAGGGCACGCAGCCCAGCGACCCCGTGTTCGTGCTGCCCGCCGAGCCCGCCCAGGAGCACGGCCCCGCTCCAGGTGAGCCCGCGCTGGGCACGGGGGGACACCTGGGCAAAGCCCCCCGGCCCCGCTGAGCCCCGGCTCTGCCCGCCAGGCTGCCCCGAGCCCGCGGCCGAGGAGCGGGAGCGGCTCTACCGGCAGATCCGCTCCTACGTGGGCATGAACCAGCGGCTGCAGCGGTCCCGGGAGCAGCTGCGGGAGCGGCGCCGGGAGCTGCAGAGCGTCAGGGAGGCGCTGGATCGTGGCATAGCGGAGATGAGGCAGAAGGCGTTCTGAGGGACCGCGGTGGGCGCCTCAAGTGCTCGTGGTTTCACCTTCCCAAAGCCGTTCGCCTCGGGAGGATCCGGACTGGCCAGGGCAGCCCCGCCTGTGCCCATCCCAGTGACCTTTACCCAGGGGAACGCTGGAATCGGCCGGGTCAGCGCGGTGGCACCTTCCTGGTGCTGGACCAAAGGCTCGCCCCTCTCCCTCTGCCCCTGGAGCGGCTGCCATGTCCCCCGTGGGTGGCACCTCCTCTGCTCCCTACGACTTTTCCCTCTGGTACTCCCCCGAGGATGACGGCGTCGCCTCCCGCATCGCGGAGCGCCTGAGGGAGGAGGGATTCCGGGGCTTCGCCGAGCACCAGGACCAAGTGGCCGGCACATCCGTCATCCGGACGGCCGTGGAGGCCATCGAGGCCAGCCGGGTGGCCATCCTGCTCCTCTCGGCCAAGTCCGTGGGCGACCGGTGGTGCCAGCGCGTGTCCCAGTGGAACCTGAGCCGCAGCTTCCACCAGCGCGGCCCCAAGGTGGTCCCCGTGTGCCTGGGGGTGAGCAGAGCCGAGGTGCCCCCGTTCCTGCGGCACCTGGTCCTGCTGGAATACCAGAACGAGTTCTTCTTCCAGCGGCTCCTGGCCAAGCTGAGGTCCCGCCCAGGGAGCGGGGCCAGGCGGGTCCCGCCCGAGGGGTCGCGCTGACCGCGCCAGGGGGGCTGGCTCGGGGGTCGCGGTGTGAGGAGCTGTCCTGTTTTGCTAATAAAGGTGGTGGGCAGGGGTCACCCAGCGCGGTGAGCTGTAAATCTCATAAACCCCCCCGGTTTTGGGAGCTGGAGGTGCCGCTTTCCGTCTGCAAAGCCCAAAGCTCTGCTCGGGGGCGGGGGGCTCCGGGGAGGATGCTCACCCTGAGCGGGTGGGGGGCCCTGTCCCCTGGTCGGGCGTGATGTCCTTCAGCAGCCGGGATGCCACTGAGCCTTTCAAGCCGCCGGTGGCCACCTGGACCGTGAAGTACAAGAAATGGACCCAGAGAACGCTGCGGAGGGGCTGCGGCTCCGAACACACGGGACAGACCAAACGCTCCTTCCTATTTACACAGGTTGGCTTTTAATTGGGAATACTGTCCAGAGTCTGGGAAAATAACATCCTTAGTACATAGATACAGTGAGGGCGAGCGGAGCCCGGCGGGATTGTCGGTGGAGGAGGGGAAGGGCGGTGGCTTGTAGCCGGGGGGCGACGCTGGCCCTCCTGCCACCCCTGCGCTCCGGGATTTTCCTCCTTTTCTTCAGTCCCGGCCGCTGGTCCCTCCGTGCTGACCACTGCCAGGGCAGGGGGGCTCCAGTGGGCACTGGGGTGGGCACAGGGGAGCCCCCGCATATCCCCACGGTCCTGGTGTCTCCCTGGCCCCACTGTGTGTCCCCGGTGCCACCCAGAGCCCCTCGCTGTGTCCCCTGCACATGTCCCCGTAGCCCTGTGTCAGTCCCTGCAGCCCCCCGTGGCACTGGGAGGGGTGGGGGTCACCCCATCCAAAGCAGGGAGTGATGGTGTAGGACTGGGAGCTATCTGAGGGCTCTGGGACCACCTGGATTGGGGGTCTCTCTGCAGCCCCTCCCACTTCCCACACCCCCAGTCTCGGCCCCTGGGCCCGGCTGGCAGCAGGAGTGGCGGTGTCCCCAGGGTTTTGGTGCTCGTGGGCGTAATCCAGTCCTGGATGGATTCGTCTCCACATCCACAAGGACACGCCAGGATCCTGGCTGCGAGCTGAGGCTCTCCTGCTCTGGGGAGTGGAGGGAGGCTGGGGGGCTGTGGGTGAAGGTGAGGGACCCCAGACCCTTTCCTGGGGGTCGGGCATCCCGGTGCCAGCTCAGCACCCTGTTCCCTCCCAGAGCAGCCCCCCAGCCTGGTGACAGCACCCTGGGATGAGCCAGGAGCTCTGCCCGGCTCCTCCCGCACCATTTCCACCTGCCACCTCCTCGGACCGGCACAGGTCACGACCCGTCAGCACTCGGGAGCCTCCAGCAGCACAAACGGGGGTCCTGGTCCCCATCTCCCCCTCCCAAGCCCCTCCCTTGCAGCCCTTCCCCTGATAATAAATGAGCTGCCATCGCTGGTAGAGCCAGAGTTGGTGCCAGACAAGCTGCAGCGTGTGGGGTTTTCCTGGCACGGGATGTGCTGTGGGATCAGGCTCTGCTTCAACCCCTGGGTGAGCAGGACAGGGACACGGCCTGTCCCTGGATGTCCATCAGCGGGAGGAGACGGTCCGCGAGAGCTCCCCCAGCGTGTCAGACCCGGAGCATTCCCAGTTCAGTCCAGTCCTTGCCGCTGGGAATTGTGATGCTCCAGCACAGCAAGACCCCAGCCGGGGTGACTCACTGGCCCCCAGCTGTCCCACATCCCCACGTGTGTCCCCGAAACAGTCCTGGCCGGCTCCCGCGGCGCCGGGGGTGTCGCAGGACCCTCACTGGGGCATCATCAAGCTTGGATTTTCTCCACCGCCTTGTCGGCCACCGCCGTCACCGCCATGGGGCTGGGGACGTAGTTGAAGGGGGTGACACGGGCGGCCTTGCTGGGGGAGCCGTGCCGGCTGCCGGGGAAGGTCCCGGCGGGCGCCTCGTGGCCGAAGGAGATGGGCAGGGCGGCCTTGGCGGGCGCGGGGGCTTCGCCGTCGCCGGTGACGCGGGGGTGCGGGGGTCCCTCGCGGGTCTCCAGCGTGGGAGAAGTGCTGGAGTTGGTCTTGGAGGTGGCGAAGTCCTCGGTCTGCACCACGGCGTCGCTGGTCTTCCTGGCCGTGCCGGGGCTACCGGGACTGCCGGGGGGCTCCTCGTCGCCGGAGTTGGCCAGCGGCAGCGCGGAGGAGGGCAGCGTGCTCTTGAGGATGTGCGGGATGTCCTCGTCCCGGATCCTCCGCCACGTGCCCTTCATCACCACCACCGGCGGCTTCCCCGGCGGGCTCCCGGCAGCCGGCTCGTTCTGCCGCCGCCGCGCCGCCGCCTCGGAGCGCACGGAGGACGGGCTGGCCGCCCGCCGAGCCACGCTGATGTTGGGCGAGGACGAGTAGCGCTTGAAGGGCTCGGCCGCGGGCACGCTGGTCTTCACCGGCAGCCGGGAGGGGCTCTCGGAGCTGGTCCGGCGCGGAGGTTTAACCCCGGCCGTGGCTTTGCCGCCGGGCTGCGCTCTGGGGATGAGCGGCCGCTGGCCGGGGGTGGCCGGTTTGGCCGCCTTGAGCTCGTCGCAGCGGGAGGAGCAGAGGAACACGGCCGGGAGCGCGGCCCGGCTGCGCTGGGGGGAGCCCCGGCGAGGCAGCGAGGAGGCCGGTGGCGCCGGGGACAGGTCGGAGCGGTGCCGCAGCAGCAGGCTCGAGGATTCCTTGATGAAGGTGAGCTGGCGCAGGAAGCCGGAGCGGTCCGAGTCGCTCCCGCTGGAGCGGGCGGATGACATCCGCACCAGGTTGAGCCGGCTGCCCCCCGGCCCCCCGGGCCGAGCCTTGGAGCCATCGACCTGCTCCTCCAGCACCGGCATGGCCCCGCGGCCCGGCAGCACCTTCCTGCTGGGCTTCTGCATGAAGGGGATGCGCACGGGAGACTTCTGCGTCTTGGACTGCTTGGGAGCCGGGGATTTGGGGGCCGGGGCTCTGGCCGGGGGTCCCGGCGGGGACGAGGAGCAGCTCGCCTTGCCCGCGGCCGGGCCGGCCTGTTTGGTGACCTGGGAGGGCGACGGCAGCTTCTTGGGGGCGTGCTGGGAGGGCGTGGAGGTGCGGGAGGAGCCCGAGGAGGGGGGGCCTTTGCCGATGCGGGCGGGAGGGGTCGTGCTCCTCTTGGGCAGCGCCAGCTCGCCGGTTTCGGGGGCTTTGCCCAGCCGGTGCAGGCTCCGCGAGCGCTGCTGGCTCAGCGAGAGGTTCTTGGCCGGCGGCGCCTCGGGCTTGGCCGCGGGGGTCTTCTTCGGGGTGGCCCGTGGGCTGGCGGCATCTTTGGCCAGGCTGGGCATGTAGATGACGGTCCTGCCGCGGAAGACCACGGGCAGGTTGGGCACGGGCTTGGCGGGCGCCGGGCTGCGCTCCGCCCTGGAGCCGGCGCGGCCGGCGGGTCGAGCCCCGGCCGCGTCCTTGCGCTCCGGGCGGCCCTTGCTGCGCTCCCTCCGCGCCGGGTCCCGGCCCGAAGCGCTGCCGGGCCGCTGCTTCTCCTGCCTGCCCAGGGAGAGCTGCAGCGTGGAGCCCACCGAGAGCCCCGACATGAAGGACAGGATGGAGTCGGACTCGGAGGAAGGCTCCCGGGACAGGGAGGCGGCAGCCTGGTGCAGCCAGGTGACAATGGAGTTGGCTCCCTCCTGGATGGCTTGCCACTCCACGCTGTCCAGGTCGGAGCCCCGGTCGGAGCCGGCCTCCTCCTCGGGGTGATGCCTGGTCTCGGCTTTCCGCTCCCTCCCGCCGGCGCCCGGCGGCTTCTGCTTTCTCTCCACCAGCCTGCGGCGAGCCGCGGGCCGCCGGCGCTTGGGCATGGCCGAGCCGATGCACTTCTGCAGCAGATCATCCTCCGAGTTGAGGCTGGGGGAGCTGGGCGAGCCCCCTGCGCCTGCCCCGCTGCAGCCGAGCGCGGCCAGGCGGCTTTGCCGCAGGGCTGGCCCCGCTCCTCGCCCTCGGAGAGGTTGGCGTCGCTCAGGGAGCTCATGGAGGAGCTCAGCGAGTAGCACGGCGGCGTCTCGTCGGCGATCAGGTTGTTTTGAGGCTTCGTCTTCGCCGGACGGGCACCGGGCTCGGGGTCCTTGTGGGGGATGGAGCCCCCCCAGCGCTCCCTCCGTGGCGCCCGGCCGGGCTGCGCTCTGCTGCCGGGCCCGTCCCTGCCCGCCTCGGGCAGCTCCTCCAAATCCGGATCGTAGAAGCAGTAGACGGCTTCCTCCGTCGGCGTGGTGTGGGCACAGCGACTGGAACACCACCCCGTCCTCCAGAGCCTCATCCTTCCTGCCGGGGGCACCGCTGGCCCTGCCCGCGCCCAGCTCCAGGCCGGCTGCGCCCTTCGGGAGGGTCTGGCCCCGCTTCCCCTCCCCGCGGCCCGGCGCCGCTCTGCCCTTCCCGGCGGAGCCGAGGCGGGCGGGGGCCGAGCTGCCGGAGGCGGCCCGGCGGGCAGGGATGGTGCCGGGCTCTCGGCGCCGCTCGGGCCGCGGCTGCTCGGCCTCCTCGCCCGCCGGCTGCCGCAGGGTCTCGTCGCTCAGCGAGGCAGCGCTGGAGAAGTTGACCGGGGTCCCATCGGCCGAGTCGGTGAAGGAGTCGTCGTCCTTGAAGAGGTCGCGGGCGGTGGCTCGCAGGTGCTTGGGCACGCCGGCGTGGGCGTGGGCCGGCACCAGCATGTACACGGGGACGTGCAGCGGCTTCTTGGTCTGCGGGTGCAGCACCTGGCCGGACAGCAGCGAGGTCTTGACCTTGCGGAAGCGGGAGGGCATGGCCGAGCTGATGCACTCCTTGAGGATCTCGATGTCGTCGTCGTCGGGCGGCTCGGGGCGCTCGGCCCTCCGCCGGCCCTCCAGGTACCGCTCCTCCCGCCGCTCCTCCCGCTTCTCGTGAGCCGCGAAGTTCAGGCTGTTCTTCTCCGGGAAGGTGGGAATCAGCTTGAGCTCCACGTCCTTCTGCACGTAGTGCTCGTGGAGGGGCAGGGCGCTCAGGCTGGAGGCGCACGAGAAGTTCTCGTTGGGTTTCTCCACCGTGAAGTAGACCATGGAGTCCAGGTCCTGGGGCAGCTGGAAACGTTCCTTGAAGTCGGTGATCTCCATGAACTTCTTGACGTTGTTCTCCCACTGGATGTTGAACTGGCTGGTCTCCTTCTCGGGCTGGCAGCCCAGCTCGAAGAGGGGGGTCTTGCTGCGGCTGGGGGGCATGGTCTGCCCGGGGCTGTCGGGCAGCTCGCTGGGGCTGATGGTGCCGCTGATCATTTCACTGCACGGGTCGCTCTGGATGGAGCTGGCGATGGAGGGGCTCTCGAAGCTGCCCAGGGAGCTGACGGAGCTGCAGCGGCTCATCACCAGCGGCGTCTCCTGGATGTAATTCTCCGAGGAGCTCGAGGGCGTCAGGTCCTCCTGGCGTGAGGGCGAGGCTTCCCGCAGGAAAACCTTGTCACGCTTCGGGAAGGGGATGCTGATGGGCTGGGAGATCCCCACCGGTGTGGTGGGACCCAGATCCACTGCCTTCTCCTTCTCCTGCCTCCCATCCTCCCCTTCCACGTCCCCTTCCTCCATCTCCAGGATCTCCAGGGAGGAGTCGCTATCCAGGTCGTTCTCGCTGTGGCTCTGCCCGTCCAGCACGTTGTCTGCCGAGGAGAGGGAGGACAGGGAGCTGCACCGGGAGAAGCAGATTGGGGTGTCCTCCACCGAGTACTTCTGCACCGACTCCTGCTCTGCCGAGGCCGGGGGCTGGGCCGGCAGCTTCTCCGGGATCTTGCTCAGGGGCTCGGCCGCCTGCAGCAGCGCCGGGGGGAGCCAGGCTTGCTTCCTGCCCAGGAGGGAGGGCGGGTGGCCAGCAGCTGTGCTGCTCTTGGCCAGGGTCTCAAGCATGGGGACGTGCTGGTAGGATGGAGAGAGCTTGATGGTGCGAACGTGGGGGTCGGCGGGGGGCTTGGTGCCCACCTCCTTCTTCCACTCCGTCTCCTTCTCCGGCACCTTGGGGCTGGGGAATGTCACCACCTTCTTGGCCCGTTCGGGCAGGTCCCGCTGCTCGGGTTTGTCTGGCTCGGCCGAATCCCGTGCAGGGGGCTCAGCCCTCTCCGGTTTGCCCAGGATGTTCTTGAGGTCGAGCCGGCTGGGCCGCTTCTGGTAGCGCTGCAGCTCGTCACGATAGTCCAGGAAGGCGGCCCTGGGGCAGGGCTTCATGTGCTCCTTGGTGCAGTAGCCGTCGCTGGTGCTGCCGCTGTTGAGGCTGTCGGTGGACAGGCTGGTGTAGGCTGTCCTCAGCCTCAGCAGGGTGTGTGCCCGGCTCAGGCTCTCCCGCTTGGCCAAGCCGCCGGCGTCCGACAGCCGGCACGGCGAGCAGGACTGGGCGCGCGCCTCGTGCCCGTCCTCGGGGCCGTACTGCCAGTCCAGGCAGTGATCCTCGGAGCTCAGGCTGAAGCTGTCGTCCGACGAGTTGTGCATGGTGGAGATGTCCTCCACCAGCTTGTCGATCTTGGCCACCGTGCTGGAGATCTTGTTGGCCAACTTCTCGGCGGCCAGCGAGACGTCGTCCTCCGGCAGCGGCGGCTTCTTGGGCTCGGCCGCCTTCCCGCTGCCGTCCTTCTCCGGCTCCGGGCAGCGCCGCTGCGCCAGCGCCCGCGGCAGCGCTTGGCCCTGCAGGAAGGAGGAGTTGAGGAACATGGAGAGGACGGAGGCGCTGGCCGTCTCCACACCCGTGGAGATGTTGGGCACCTCGTCGTCGTCGAAGCAGCCAGAGTCGGAGGCGTAGTCCTTCACCAGGCTCTCCATGTGCCGCAGCGGCTTCTTGGCGCTCTGGCCCTTCAGGCTCTGCTTCTCCATGGTGTCGAAGGTCTCAGCCAGGTGTTTGGCGTCCAGCTCGGCCTCCAGCGCCTTCTGCTTGCGCATGTAGAGCGAGGGCATGCAGGAGCCCGGCGACACCACGGCCGCGTCCTTGTACTTGGGCGGCCGGTTGGTCAGCAGGTTGCGCAGCGCGGCCGCGCTGCCCATGGCGATCATCTTGTGCTTGGAGTGGATGAGGTTGCGGAGCATGCTGACCGCCCCCAGGTCCCACAGCAGCTCCTGGTCGCGGGGGCTGCGGGCAGACAGGTTCCAGAGGGTTCCGCAGGCGTTGCTGACGATGGTCAGGCTGTGCGAGCGCAGGTGCTGCAGCAGCGTCTGCAGGCAGTTGTGGTCCCGGAGCACCTGCCTGTGGGACAGAGGGGAATCCCCGCGGCTGTCAGGGTGATTCTGGACTCCTTTCTGCCCCATTCCAGGGGTGTAAGGTGACCCCAGCCCTGCTCAGCCATGGAATCCCCCCAGTGCTGTCCCTGGGGTTTGCAGCGCCCCTGATCCTGCAGCTCCTCCAGCTGTGCTATCCCCCAACACCATCCACGGTGCCCAGGGTTCCCCATTTCCATCCTACCCCAGCCATGGCATCCCCAACACCATCCCTGGGTCTGTGGAGCCCAGGGTTCCCCATTTCCATCCTACCTCCAGCCATGGCATCCCCAACACCATCCCTGGGTCTGTGGAGCCCAGGGTTCCCCATTTCCATCCTACCTCCAGCCATGGCATCCCCAACACCATCCCTGGGTCTGTGGAGCCCAGGGTTCCCCATTTCCATCCTACCTCCAGCCATGGCATCCCCAACACCATCCCTGGGTCTGTGGAGCCCAGGGTTCCCCATTTCCATCCTACCCCCAGCCATGGCATCCCCAACACCATCCCTGGGTCTGTGGAGCCCAGGGTTCCCCATTCCCATCCTACCTCCAGCCATGGCATCCCCCAATGCCAGCCATGGTGTCCAAGCTCCCCCATCTCAATCCCTTTTGTACCTGCAGCCCTATCACCCCCCAGCACCATCCCTGGGGTCCCTCAGGTGTGGCCCCACCCCGCCGTGCCCCTCACCTGTAATCCTCCCTCGTGGCCACGAGGCTGGAGACGTTCCTGAGGATGCCACCACCGCTCTCGATGATGGCCAGCGAGTTGCTCTGGCACTTGTAGGTGAGGGTGCTGACCAGGAAGCCCAGGGCCCCCTCCACCCCGCAGATGGCCGCCTTGTTCTCCGTGCTGTGTGCCGAGAGGTTCCACAGCGCGCTCAGGACGCTCTTCAGCGTCGACTCCTGCTCCGGGAGGGGACACACAACTCCTGTCAGCCCTGCCCGGTCACCCTGTGCCCTCTGCCACCCCTCCCAGAGGGGACACACAGCCCCGCCAGGTCTGTCTGTCCCCCCCGTGCCCTCTGCCACCCCTCCCGGAGGGGACACACAGCCCCACCAGGTCTGTCTGTCCCCCCCGTGCCCTCTGCCACCCCTCCCAGAGGGGACACACAGCCCCGCCAGGTCTGTCTGTCCCCCCGTGCCCTCTGCCACCCCTCCCGGAGGGGACACACAGCCCCACCAGGTCTGTCTGTCCCCCCCGTGCCCTCTGCCACCCCTCCCAGAGGGGACACACAGCCCCGCCAGGTCTGTCTGTCCCCCCGTGCCCTCTGCCACCCCTCCCAGAGGGGACACACAGCCCTGCCAGGTCTGTCTGTCCCAGCTGTGCCCTCTGCCACCCCTCCCGGAGGGGACACACAGCCCCGCCAGGTCTGTCTGTCCCAGCTGTGCCCTCTGCCACCCTTCCTGGGGGGGACACACAGCCCTGCCAGGTCTGTCTGTCCCCCCCGTGCCCTCTGCCACCCCTCCCAGAGGGGACACACAGCCCCGCCAGGTCTGTCTGTCCCAGCTGTGCCCTCTGCCACCCCTCCTGGGGGGTACACACAGCCCCGCCAGGTCTGTCTGTCCCCCCCGTGCCCGCTGTCCCCGCCCCGGGCTCACCTTGCCGGCGTGCAGGGCACAGCGGGTCAGCCCGGTGACGCTGCCCACCTCCCGCAGCACCTTCTTGCTGTTGATGTCAGCGCGCCAGGAGAGGTTCCTCAGGATGCTGGAGACCACCTGGAGGGGCAGAGCGGGCTGAGTGTCCCGGACTGCCCCCCCTCCCTGTGCCCCACCCCAGAGACCCCCTCCAGCACCCACCTGGTGCAGCTCCTCGCTGTCGGAGCCCAGCTGAGCCACGATGGCCTCCATGCAGCCCCGGCGGGAGCACAGCGTGGCCTGAGGGGAGGACGAGGGTGGTGAGGGTGACTCCGTGACCCCCGGACCCTGCTGACCCGCCCCCAAAAAGCGCCGCCCCCCACCTTGTTGACCACATCCCCGAAGGTGAGGTTGGTGAGGGCCATCCCCGCGTAGCGCCGCAGCGCCAGGTTCAGCGGGTCGTTGGTCATCTTGTGCATCTCGTAGTCCACCTGCAGCAGCTCGGCCACCGCCTGCAGCCCACCTGTGCGAGCGGGCAGGGGTCACTTGGGGTCTCCCCACCTCCAGCACCCCGCCTGGGTGCGGCGCAGAGGGGAGGAGCCCCCCATCCCCGCGCTCACCCAGCTCGTTCATGGCCCGCCGGTACTCCTCGTCGAAGGACAGCTTCATGATGGCGCAGGTGGCCTGGCAGATCTGCGGCTCGATGGGCACCGGCACTGCGGGGGGATGAGGGGCAGACCCCTGAATCACACACGGCGCTCCCAGCCCCTCCCAGCCCCTCCCAGCCCCTCCCAGCACACTGCCCCGCCCGTACCGGCGCCCTCGGGGCCCCGTCCCCCGTCCCTGCTCTGCATCTGCAGCCAGTCCCAGCAGGTCTCCGAGTAGGAGCGGATCTGCTCCAGCACATGCAGCACCCGCATCTCCTTCTTGGCCTGGCCCTCGTCGGGCTGCGAGAAGACGATGTTGTGCAGGGCGGCGTTGGCTCTCATCCGCGCGTCCTTGGCGCCCGTGGGGCTCTCGGGGGGCCCCGGCTCCCCGTCGGAGTCGTGCAGGATCTGGATGAGCAGGGGCAGGCAGCCCGACTTGCGCATGGCCAGGCAGCTCTCCTGCGAGCTGGACATGGCCAGCAGCGTGCGGGACATGTCCTCCTTGTCGCGCGTGGCCAGCATGGACAGCAGCCAGAAGACCACCTCCACCTGCGGGGGGACACGCGCGGGGTCAGGCTCAGCCCGGCCGCGGGCTCGGCGACCCCCAGCCGCGCTCCGGCTCTGCCCCCTCACCTTGGTGTTGCCCCCCTCCTCGGGGTGGGTCGGGGGGTCCAGGCTGCCGTCCCCCTCCATGCCCGGCACCTTCCCGCAGAGCTGCAGGGGAGGGGGCAGGTGTGGGGGGCTGCACTGAAGCGCCCTCGCCCCCATGCCCGGCCCATCCCCACTTTCCTGCCACCCCCTGCGATTCCCGGGCGTTGCTTCCGTCAGTGCCAGGGCGCGTTTAAAGCTAAAATCAGGGATGAGTGGGATGGGGGGGCTGCCGCAGCCGCCGGCTCCGGGAAGGGAGAGCGTGGGCGAGCGAGAGGGTGGGCAGAGGGGAGGGGGCTGGGGCTGAGCCTGGGGGGTGATGAGGGGGCTGGAAATGGGGGGCTGAGGGGATCTGGGGGTGACGGGGGGCCGCGGGGGTTTCCACGTGGGGCTGTGGGTGATGCTGGGAGGGGGGTGATGATGGCAGGGGGGCTGTGGGTGACAGTGGGACCATGATGGTGACAAGGGCAGAGCTGTGGGTGGCAGAGTGACGATGATGATGGCAGCCCGTGATGATGATGATGATGGTGGGGCTGTGGGTGACAGTGGGACAATGGTGATGGCAGCCCGTGATAATGATGATGATGGTGGGGCTGTGGGTGACAGTGGGACAATGGTGATGGCAGCCCGTGATGATGATGATGATGGTGGGGCTGTGGGTGACAGTGGGACAATGGTGATGGCAGCCCGTGATGATGATGATGGTGGGGCTGTGGGTGACAGTGGGACAGTGATATTGGCAGAGCCGTGGGTGACAGTGGGTCACGGCAGTGGTGGGGCAGTGGGTGACAGTGTGGCGGCAGCCCGTGACAATGAAGATGATGATGATGATGATGGTGGAGCAGTGGGTGACAGCGGCACGGTGACAATGGTGAGGCCGTGGGTGACACCGGGCCCGTGTCGAAGGCAGCCCATGCCGATGCCGATGAGGATGGCAGCCTGCCCACCCCGGCGTCTCCGGCGGCGGCAGATGCCGCGGGAGCCCCCGCGCCGCCCGCCCGCCATGGCCTACTTCTGGTCTCCATGGCAACTGCCCATTTCACGGTGCCCGAGCCACACAAAGCCCTGGCTGTGCCGATGGGGACAGCGCGGGGACAATGGCGGGGGGGCCGTGCTGGCCCCCTCCTCCCCCCCCGGGACCCCCGGCCCCGCTACCTGCGGCTCCGGCTGCTGCGCCTTGTCCTGCGCCTCCATCAGCTCCTTGTCGATCTGCTCCAGCCGGGATGCCCGGATCTGGGGGGGCAGAGAGGGGCTTGGAGAGGGCTGGGACCCCTCCAGGACCACAGGAAATGGGAGGGGTGAAAGTGTGCAAGGAACGGGGTGTGGGGAGCTGGTGTGGGGTGTGAGGAGGTGGTGTGGGGTGAGAGGAGATGGTGTGGGGTGTGAGGAGATGGTGTGGGGTGTGAGGAGCTGGTGTGGGGTGAGAGGAGATGTTGTAGGGTGTGAGGAGATGGTGTGGGGTGAGAGGAGATGGTGTGGGGTGAGAGGAGATGGTGTGGGGTGAGAGGAGATGGTGTGGGGTGAGAGGAGATGGTGTGTGAGGAGATGGTGTGGGGTGTGAGGAGATGGTGTGGGGTGTGAGGAGCTGGTGTGGGGTGTGAGGAGATGGTGTGGGGTGAGAGGAGATGGTGTGGGGTGTGAGGAGATGGTGTGTGAGGAGCTGGTGTGGGGTGTGAGGAGATGGTGTGGGGTGAGAGGAGATGGTGTGGGGTGTGAGGAGATGGTGTGTGAGGAGCTGGTGTGGGGTGTGAGGAGATGGTGTGGGGTGAGAGGAGATGGTGTGGGGTGTGAGGAGATGGTGTGGGGTGAGAGGAGATGGTGTGTGAGGAGATGGTGTGGGTGAGAGGAGGTGGTGTGGGCTGAGAGGAGATGGTGTGGGGTGAGAGGAGGTGGTGTGGGGTGTGAGGAGATGGTGTGGGGTGTGAGGAGATGGTGTGGGGTGAGAGGAGATGGTGTGGGGTGTGAGGAGATGGTGTGGGGTGAGAGGAGATGGTGTGGGGTGTCCAGAGCTGGTGTAGGGTGCAAGGAGGGTCAAGGGTGTGAGAAGTTGGTGTGGAGCGCCCAGAGCTGGTGTGGGATGTGAGGAGCTGGTGTGGGGTGAGAGAAACTGCTGTGGGCTGCGAGCAGCTGCTTCTGAGGGTGCCCAGAGTTGAGCCCATCAGTCTGCCCGTCCCCCCCCCCCCACCAGAGGCAGAGCAGGGGGGTCTGGGGGTGAAGACCCCACCTGTGCCCTCTGCACCATCTCGTCGGCCGTCCCGAAGCGCTCCTCCATCAGCGAGCGGATGTGCTGCGCCTCAAACTGCAGCTGCTGCCGGATCAGATCCATCTGCATGGAGAACTGGGGGGCACAGGGGGTTGGCGTGAGCGGGGCAGGGTCCCCGCGGCCTGGGGGGCTCAGGGGGTGCCCCCACTCACCGTCTCCACGTGGGGCAGCTCGTCCAGACGCGTGGCCAGGCTCTGCAGCTGCGCGTAGTACCAGACCTTCTCCTTCTCCTCCTTCTCGATCTCCCCCAGCAGGAAACACCTGCAGGGAGGGGAGAGCCCCCGTCAGCACCATCCCCGGCTCCCCCAGCCCCTTTTACCCCCCAGCCCATCACCTCTCGCGGTCCAGCTCCTCCAGCATGCGGAAGGTGGCCCTGCCCAGCTCGCCGGGGCCGTCCCGGTGCGCGGCGGGGGCCGGCGGGCTCTCCTCGGCGCCGCGCCCGGTGCTCGTCACCTCCGGGGCGAACTTGAGGTTGTAGAGGCTGGTGATGTCCATCTGCAGGGCTGGCGACGACGGGGACAGCGCTGTCAGGGTGGGCTTGGCGGGGTCACCCCCGCCTCCCCAGCCTGCCCGGGCACTCACCTTTGAGCTGGTCCAGCACCTCCGTCTGCCCCGAGGACACCATGACCCGGGCCTCCTGCTCCAGCTTGCCCTGGAGGTGCTTCAGGACCTCCTAAAACCGGCATGGAGGCGTTGAGGAGGGGGAGACGTGGATGGAACCCCTCAGTCTGGGGTTTGTTTCCCCGCCCTCAAGCCCGGCCCGGCCCCACCTTCATGTCCGAGGTCTCATTTTCCAGCTTGGAGAGGTGGTTGGAGTTGTCCTCCAGCTCCCGCCGGAGGTGGCTGTTCTCCTTCTTCAGCGCCTCCACCTGCCGCACCAGCTGGTCGTACGAGGCGATGGAGCCGGACATCTTCACCTCCTCCAGCGCCTGCCGGGGGGGTTTGGGGGTGGGCAGCACCCTGGGGGGCTCTCACAGCCCCCCAGCACCCCCCACCCACCTGGGATCACGGCACAGTGCTGGGCACCCCCCACCCGCACCGCCCGAGCCCTGGAAGAGCCGGTGCCCCCCAAACCCCCCCAGAGGGCTCAGAGTGGGGGTCCAGGGCCGCTCCCCCCAAGGCAGGGCCCCCCCTCCAGCCCCGCCAGCCCCCGCCTGGTTCCCAGCCTCCGCAGAGCTCCGCTCTCCGCTCCCTTTGTCTCGCTTTTGTCTTCTCCCGCTCCCAACCTTCTCCCGCTCCGCTCCCTCCGGCACCGGGGGCAGCCCCGGCCCCTCCACGGCCCTCCCGCCTCGCTCTGTGCCCCCCAAACCCTCTCAGCCCCTCCCGTGGCCCCCCCAGCCGCCCCCAGCCCCCCAAACCTCCTCTTGCCGCAGCGCCCGCCGCCGCCCCTCGCACCTGCCCGGGGGTGGGGGGCACACGCGGGGAGGGGGGGCCGCGCTCGGGGACCCCCTCGTCGCCCCCCCAGAGGGTCGGGCGGGCAGCGGGAGCCCGGCGGCGCCTCCGTCAGCACCACGTGTGAGGAGGGGGGAGCATTGGGGGGCTGGGGCTCCCCCCCTCCCGCCCCACAGCCCCTCACCACAGCGGGGCGGGGGCGGCAGCGATCGACCCCCCCCCCTCCCCCGCGGCTCTGACACCCCCAAATCTGCCCCACGGAGGCTCCCCGGGGGCCTTGTGCTTCCACGAGTCCTTTTGGGGGTCCCAACAGCCCCCCAAGGCCCCATCGGTGCCCTTCACACCCCCGGGAGCCATCCCGACCCCCCCCCCAAACTGCTCCTGCACCCCACAGGGGTGGGGTCCCCACACCCAGATCTGCCTGTGATCCCCGAGGGAGACAAAGAACCCCCCAAAAAATTCCTCCCGGGAGAGGAACAACCCCGGGTGGATGGGGCGGGAGAGGGGGGGGAGCAGAGAAGAAGGGTGGAGGTGTGGGATGAGGGATTTGGGATATGGGATGCAAGATAAAGGATGAGGGATGCAGGGACGTGGAATGAGGGATGCAGGATAATGGATGCAGGGATATGGGATGCAGGGTATGGGATGCAGGATCATGGATGCAGGGATATGGGATGCAAGGGTATGGGATACAGGATAATGGATGCAGGGATATGGGATGCAGGATAATGGATGCAGAATGTGGGATATGGGATGAGGAATGCGGGATATGGGATGCAGGGTATGGGATGCAGGATAATGGATGCAGGGATATGGGATGCGGGATAATGGATGCAGGGTATGGGATGCGGGATAATGGATGCAGGGTATGGGATGCGGGATAATGGATGCAGGGATATGGGATGCGGGATAATGGATGCAGGGATATGGGATGCGGGATAATGGATGCGGGATGCAGGGTATGGGATGCGGGATGAGCACAGCCTGCTGTTGCTATGGTGACAGCGATGGGGGAGCACAGGCGGTTCCCGGCCCTTCCTGAGGACTCACATGTGGAGGAAGCGGGGGATCAGCCCTGTAGGGGACACATGGAGCCAGGGGCTGCCACTCCTCCCGGGGAACGCGTTCCCCCCTCCCCAGCACCCCAAACCTGTGGGTTCACACCTGGCTGCCCCTCCCCTGCGGGACCCCCACCCTGTAAGAACTCGGGGTGCTCCGGCTGCTCTCCCAGGGGTCAGGGCTGGGATATTCGGGGGGTCGATGGAGGGGGGGGCTGAGCTCTGCCCCCCCCCAGGTGCTGGCAGGGCCGGCCGAGCGCAGCGGCTGCAGCGGCGCCGGGATCTGCAGCCTGCGGGGAGGGGCTGGGCCGCACCTGCATCCAGGCAGCGGCGAGACAACGGGGAGGGGGCCAGGGCTGCGGGAAAGGGGGGGAGCCAGGGGTGCGGGAAAGGGGGGGAGCCAGGGGTGCGGGAAAGGGGGGGAGCCAGGGCTGTGGGAAAGGGGGGGAGCCAGGGGTGCGGGAAAGGCGGGGAGCCAGGGGTGCGGGAAAGGGGGGCCAGGGGTGTGGGAAAGGGGGGCCAGGGAAAGGGGGCCCAGGTCTGCAGGAAAGGGGGGCCAGGGCTGTGGGAAAGGGGGGACCAGGGCTGCGGGGAGGGGACCAGGGCTGCAGCTACATTCCAGCACTGTGGTGGTCACAGTCCCACAGTCCCCGGTGACCCTCCATGGGCTGACCCTAGGGGGGATCTGCTGCTTCAGGTCCTGGGTGTGTCTCCTCCCACCCCCAAAATCTGCCTCTCTCTGCTGAGGGCACCCCAGGACTGGATCCCAGGCCACTGGATCCATCCAGCAATTTCCTGGCAGGGCAGATGCTGCAGCAGATGAAGCAGCAGCTGCACTGCCCAGCACACCCTGGTGTCCTCCCCGCTGCCCAGGTGGGCTCACTGCCCACCCCACTGCCCACCCCACTGCCCACTCCACTGCCCACCCCACTGCCCACAGCGCCCACTGCCCCCACCCCACCGTCCCCTGCATTGTTCATCACTGCAGTGTCTTTCTTGCCCACCAGCCACTGATGCCACCTTGGCCTGGGCAGGGCCCGGGGAGCCCTGGGGGTCCCCCAAGCTCCCTGCACCCCTCGGCTCGCTCCAGCCTGGCAGCAGCTCTGGGGACAAGGCTGGGGACAGTGGGAGCCCTCAGCCCAGAGCAGCCACATCGCCAAAGCCACAGCTGAGCCCCGGCCGGCTGCGGCTCCCGCAGCCCCCGGGGACATTAAACAAACAGCGTGTTGTCACCAGCCCGGGCTGATCGACCCGGCCCCGGGGACCCCCGACCACAGCAAACTCCCCCCGGGGAGCACAGGCCCCCCCTTCTCGACCCTGCACGCGTGAGGGGGCACACGGGGACCTGGGAGCCATCACCCTCTGCTCGCACGGCATCGACCCCCGCAGCCCCCGCACGGCACCTGCACTCGCACACGCGGCCATGGTGGGCTGGGGGTGGATGTGGGACCCCAAGACCCCCAGCACAGCCCCCCCACAATGCAGGGCCCCCCGTCCCCACCCCACGCCCCGTGGGAGCCAGCGGGGAGGAACGTGCTGGGGCCAGCAGCCGCTCCCCACCCCCAGCCGGGGTGACTGGGGACACCCCCGCTCGGGGACACGGCACTGGGACCTTGGGGTGCCCCCCGGGTGGGGTGGAGGTGCTGGTTTAGCGGCCGGGATTTTTGAGGGATCAGTTTGGGAGGTGGATTTGGGGTGCGGGTTTGGGTGAGGTTTTTGGGGCTCCATGTCGGGCTCAGCCGCAATCCCCGGCCCAGCCGCCTCGGGGGAGCATCGGGAGGGGGGGGTCTGCGGGGAGCCGAGCTCGCATCGGGGCGGGGGGAGCTGCTGTCACCCCGGGGACGAGCCCCCGCCTCCCCCGAAGGATGGGGATGGGGATGATGTGAGAATGGGGACGGGGGGTGCTGCTCCCTCTTCCCCCCCTCCCGCGGACTCCCCGCCGAGCCCCGGCATTGTCCGGCCTTTGTCCCTGCAGGATGCGGAGGATAAACGCTGCCCGACCCTCCCGGTTCGCCTTGAACCCCCCGATCCGCCCCGAACCCTCCTGTCCCCCGAGATCCCCCCCGATCCCGGGGGACGGAGCCGCGCCCGCCTCAGGACGCAGCGCAGCCGGGGGGCATCCCCTCCGCGGGGAGGGGGCTCAGATCGGGACCCCCCCGGGTGCATCCAACCCTCCGCAAACCGACACCGCACCCCGATCCCCCCCGGGCCCGCCGCGCAGCATCCCCCGCTTCTCCCCATCCCCGGCGGCTGCAGCGGCCGGAGCCGCCGGGACCCGCGGGGGCTCGGGGGGCTCGGGGGGCTCGGGGGGCTCGGGGGGCAGGTGCGGCCGTACCTCATCCCCGGCGGTGCGGAGCGGCGCGGGGCGGTGCGGAGCGGCGCGGAGCTGGGCGAGGCTCCGGCGCGGCCCCGAGCAGCCGCATCCCGCCCCCGCCCCCCCGCTCTCGGCCGGGATTTTCCAGCGGCGCCGCCGCCGTTAGAGGGCGGCACCGGGGGCTCCCCGCGCCCCCCCCGGACTCTGCCGGGCGGGGGGAGACGGGACCACCGGGCAGGGCTCTGTTCCCCTCCATCCGCATCTTTTCCAGGCTCCGCTAAAACGCCGGGATCTGCCCCGTTCCCACGTCCCGGGACGCACCTGCCGCTCCCGACCGGACCGGCCCTTCCAGCCCGAACCGGTCCCTCCAGACCGAACCTGCCCTTCCAGACCGAGCCGGTCCCTCCAGACCGAACCTGCCCTTCCAGACCGAGCCGGTCCCTCCAGACCGAACCGGCCCTTCCAGCCCGAACCGGCCCCTCCAGACCGAACCGGCCCCCTCAGACCGAGCCGACCCTTCCAGACCGAACCGGCCCTTCCAGACCGAGCCGGTCCCTCCAGACCGAACCTGCCCCTTCAGACCGAGCCGGTCCCTCCAGACCGAACCTGCCCTTCCAGACCGAGCCGGTCCCTCCAGACCGAACCGGCCCTTCCAGCCCGAACCGGTCCCTCCAGACCGAACCTGCCCTTCCAGCCCGAACCGGCCCCTCAGACCGGCCCGGCCCTTCCAGACCGGACCGGCCCTTCCAGACCGAACCTGCCCCCTCAGACCGAACCGGCCCCCTCAGCCCGAACCGGCCCCCTCAGCCCGAACCGGCCCCTCACCCGAACCGGCCCCTCAGACCGAGCCGGTCCCTCCAGACCCAATCTGTCCCCCTCGAGCCGCCCGGCGCCGGCCCCGCGTCCTTGGGGTCCCACCCGAGGGGTGGCAGCAGCGGCCGAGCCCCGGTGTGCCCCCCGGGATGAGCGGGACCCTCGCGGCGACCCCTCTGCAGCCGATCCCTGCCGTGACCGTGGCTTCCGCCACGTGCTCAGGCCGCCGTCACCCACCGAGGTCTCTGTCACCCACCGAGGTGTCACCCACGTCCCAGCTGGGGCATCCTGGCCCTCCAGACATCGCCCCCCGGGGCTGAGAGTCCCCATGGGACCCCAGCAGGGCAGGGACCCCAACAGGAGGGACCCTCAGCAGGACAGGGACCCCAACAGGAGGGACCCCAGCAGGACAGGGACCCCAGCAGGGCAGGGACCCAGCAGGAGGACCCCAACAGGACAGGGACCCCAGCAGGACAGGGACCCCAACAGGAGGGACCCCAACAGGACAGGGACCCCAGCAGGACAGGGACCCCAACAGGAGGGACCCAGCAGGGCAGGGACCCTCAGCAGAGGGACCCCAACAGGACAGGGACCCCAGCAGGCAGGGACCCAGCAGGAGGGACCCCAACAGGACAGGGACCCCAGCAGGACAGGACCCCAGCAGGACAGGACCCCAGCAGGAGGGACCCAGCAGGACAGGGACCCCAGCAGGACAGGGACCCCAACAGGAGGGACCCCAGCAGGCAGGACCCTCAGCAGGGCAGGACCCCAACAGGAGGGACCCCAGCAGGGCAGGGACCCAACAGGAGGACCCTCAGCAGGACAGGGACCCCAACAGGAGGGACCCCAGCAGGACAGGGACCCCAATAGGAGGGACCCTCAGCAGGACAGGGACCCCAGCAGGACAGGGACCCCAGCAGGACAGGGACCCCAACAGGACAGGGACCCCCAGCTCTCTTGTCCCCGCCGCCACCAGCGAGGGTGGCAGGAGGATTCTCAAGGTCACATTGCTCGAACAGAAAGGGACCCCGAGCCAGGGGACCTTCCCTAAAGGACAAACGGCCCCGAGAATGGGATGGGACTTTAAAGAGCTGGATCTGGGCCCCGAGGGACCCCTGAGGAATCCCCGAGGGACCCCGGCCAGCAGCAGGGACAAGCCAGAGCCACCGCGGGGACAAACGGTGCCTCTCCAGCGATGGCTTCACCGGGGACTCGGCACTGGTTCCTTTGGCTCAATTCAGGGACAAACCGGATCATCCACCCGGGATCAACTCCTCTTCCTTCCCATCATCATCACCCTCATCCCTGAGAACATCCCCCAAAACACATCCCTCCCTCCCAGCCCGAGCTGCAAACCCCCAGTTCACCCCCACTCTGTGATCCCTGTCACCAAAACCCTTCGGGTTCCCAAATTAAGGACAAGGGAATAATGGTTTGGGGGTTCGACATCCTGTGATGGTTCCTGGCGGCTTCTCCTGGGACTCGGGCTGAGCCTTGGGAACCCCCCTGCCTTCCCCCAATTCCACATTACTATTCCCAGTATTCCCAGTGTTTATAATAACAAAAGGTTAAAAACATGGAAATGCTGTAAATATTAAAGTACCATTCCCCACTTCCCAGCAAAGAGCAAGGAATTTCATTCATTTACTAAACCCACATGCTTTACTTGCTGCAGGTGCCAAAAAACCTGGGAATACTCAGGAAAACACCCAACCACGGTGGAGAGAAGAGCTCAGCACACCCCAGCCCATCCCCCCAGGGAATGGAGAGCCAGGAGACAAACAGATCCGGGTGGAATTTCTTTATTTACACTGGACCAGGCTCCCTCCCGGGGCTACTTGAGCGGGATGAAGCGGGAGGAGTGGGTGGCCCCGATGCCGGGCCGGCCGTGCTTCACCGGCTTGTAGGTGATGGAGAACTCGCCCAGGTAGTGGCCAATCATCTCGGGCTGCAAGTGGAGAGATCCGTGCTGGGGACAGCGCCGGGGGACACGGGGACATCCCCCTGCCACCCCTGGCACAGCCAGGGCTCCTCCCCCGGAGCCTTGGTGTGGAGCCACAGGGGCTTTGGTGCCCTCCCAGGTGGGATTTAACGGCAGGCAGGAGCAAGGAATGGCATTTAATCCCACTGGTGGTATCGGGTGACACCAGCCCGTGGGTAATTCCACTCCCGGGGAAGCTCAGGGATCCGTTTCATCCCTGGGAGCCAGGGCTGGATCACTGCACAGCTCCTCCAGTGCTTCAGAGCCACACGGAGACCACTCTGGGATGGCACCTCCAGGTGTCCCTCTGTGCCAGCCCTGCTCCAAGGAGCTTGAATTCCCCAGGATGACACCTCCAGGTGTCCCTCTGAGCCAACCCCACCCCAAGGAGGGGCCCAGACCCGTCCCGGACCCACGGAACGAGCAGGATTTACAAAGAGAGTCAGAAATGAACGCTCTGGACGCTGAGCTCAGCGAGAGCCACCTGCCAGGCCCCAGCTCACCTTGATCTCCACCTGGTTGAAGGTCTTGCCGTTGTAGACGCCCACCATGCTGCCCACCATCTCGGGCAGGATGATCATGTCCCTCAGGTGGGTTTTCACCACCTCGGGCTTCTCCATGGGTGGTGCCTCCTTCTTGGCCTTGCGCAGGCGCTTGAGCAGCGAGTGCTGCTTGCGCCGCAGGCCCCGGTTCAGGCGCCGCCGCTGCCGCGCGCTGTACAGCTGCATCAGCTGCTCGCTGCCGAGGGGACAGGCACGGCTCAGGGACAGCGGGGACCCGGCCCGGGGTACGGCCTGGGGACCCCAATCCGGCCTGGGGTACAGCCTGGGGTACAGCCTGGGGACACCAATCCGGCCTGGGGTACAGCCTGGGGACCCCAACCCGGCCTGGGGTACAGCCTGGGGTACAGCCTGGGGACACCAACCCGGCCTGGGGTACAGCCTGGGGAGAGCCCAAACCCAGCCTGGGGTACAGCCTGGGGAGAGCCCAAACCCAGCCTGGGGTACAGCCTGGGGTACAGCCTGGGGACCCCAACCCAGCCTGGGGTACAGCCTGGGGACCCCAACCCAGCCTGGGGTACAGCCTGGGGAGAGTCCAAACCCAGCCTGGGGACCCCAACCCGGCCTGGGGTACAGCCTGGGGTACAGCCTGGGGACCCCAACCCAGCCTGGGGACCCCAACCCGGCCTGGGGTACAGCCTGGGGAGAGCCCAAACCCAGCCTGGGGTACACCCCAGGGACCCCAAACCCAGCTTGGAGTACAGCCTGGAGTACACCAACCCAGCCTGGGGTACAGCCTGGGGACCCCAACCCAGCCTGGGGTACAGCCTGGGGACCCCAACCCAGCCTGGGGAGAGCCCAAACCCTGCCTGGGGAATAACCCCGAGGACACCCCCAGGGACCCCAAACCCAGCCTGGGGAACAGCCCAGAAACACCCCCAGGGACCTCAAACCGAGCTGGGGGTACAACCCCAGGGACAACAAAATGAGCTAGGACATGGCCTGGGGAGACCCCTCGGGGACCACTCCAGAGTCACCCACACCGAGCCTCTGAAACCCCCAGGGACCCCAAACTGAGCCGGGGGTGCGTCCTGGGGAGACCCCCAGCGATCCCAGCCAGGATTATTACCCAAACTAAGGGCCAGGGGTCTAGGAAAGGTCTAGGTGAGCCAGGGGTACAGCCTGAGGAGACCTCGGGGATCCCGAACTGAGCCTGGGGGTGCAGTCTAGGGAGAGCCCAAAATCACAGTGTCACCCCAGCTGAGCCCGGAGCCTCGGGGAGCTCCGGGGACCCCACAGCATCACCCGACGTGAGCCTGGGGCAGGGGTCCCCCACCGAGGGGCTGCACGCAGCCCACAGCCCGGTACTGAGCATACCCGAGGACGGGGCAGGAACGCCCCGAGCCCCAACGCGGGGGCTCCGCAGCCCTTACTAGGACATGTCGAGCAGCTGGTCCAGGTCCACCCCGCGGTAGGTGAATTTGCGGAAGGTTCGCTTCTTCTTCTGCTCCACCTCCGCCTGCAGCGGGACAAGGCAGGTCAGGGCCGGGGGCTCCGCGATTCCGGGCCGCCCGCGCTCCCCGCCCCGCACACGGCAAGGCCGCGGCCCCGCCGAGCTCCGCGGGGCGCCCGGGCCGCTCCCTCCCCTCAGCGCCGATCCCGCCCCGCCCGGCCCCCGCAGCGCCCGGGGGAGGCTCATTCCCCGTCCCGCAGGGAAGCCTCGACCCCCGAGCGGCGCCGCCGCGGCGGGTGAAGCCCGGATGGCGGCGGATGGAGCCCGATGGCGCCGGCGGGGTCTCCCCCGCACCCACCATCTTGGCCGGGGCTGCTCGGAAAGGCCGGGCCCGCGCCGGAAGCGGCGAATCTCGCGAGAGCGGCGCGCGCGCGCAACGGGCGGAGAAGCCGCGGCCGCGCTTCCGCCCTCAATGCCCTTAAAGGGGCCGCGCTTCCGCCCTCAATGCCCTTAAAGGGGCCGCGCTTCCGCCCTCAGTGCCCTTAAAGGGGCCGCGCCCGCAGCCGGGGACACGGCGGGGACAGGGCGGGGTCACCTGTGAGGAACACTGCAGAGACACCTGAGTGACAGGGCAGGGACAGGGCGGGGACACCTGTGAGAGACACCTGTGAGGGACAGGGCGGGGACACCTGTGAGGGACAGGGCGGGAACACGGCAGAGACACCTGTGAGGGACACGGCAGGGACACGTGTGAGCGACACCTGTGAGGCGCGGAGCCTCCTCTCCCCGCCGAGCCTGCGGGAACCCAGGGCAATCTCCGGCTCCAAGGCAGCCGCTCCGTCCCGCTGCAGTGACAGGTGAGTGTCACCGCACAGCCCGGGGACAGCCGGCCCCGCAGCAGTGACAGGTGAGTGTCACCGCACAGCCCGGGGACAGCCGGGCCCCGCTGCAGTGACAGGTGAGTGTCACCGCACAGCCCGGGGACAGCGGGCCCCGCAGCAATGACAGGTGAGTGTCACCGCACAGCCCGGGGACAGCCGGGCCCCGCAGCAATGACAGGTGAGTGTCACCGCACAGCCCGGGGACAGCGGGCCCGCAGCAGTGACAGGTGAGTGTCACCGCACAGCCCGGGGACAGCCGGGCCCGCTACAGTGACAGGTGAGTGTCACCGCACAGCCCGGGGACAGCCGGGCCCCGCAGCAATGACAGGTGAGTGTCACCGCACAGCCCGGGGACAGCCGGGCCCCGCAGCAATGACAGGTGAGTGTCACCGCACGGCCCCGGGACAGCCGGGCCCGCTGCAGTGACAGGTGAGTGTCACCGCACAGCCCGGGGACAGCCGGGCCCCGCAGCCGCTCTGTCCCGCAGCAATGACAGGTGAGTGTCACCGCACAGCCCGGGGACAGCCGGGCCCGCAGCAGTGACAGGTGAGTGTCACCGCACAGCCCGGGGACAGCCGGGCCCGCTGCAGTGACAGGTGAGTGTCACCGCACAGTCCCGGGGACAGCCGGGCCCCGCAGCAGTGACAGGTGAGTGTCACCGCACAGCCCGGGGACAGCCGGCCCCGCTGCAGTGACAGGTGAGTGTCACCGCACAGCCCGGGGACAGCCGGGCCCCGCAGCAATGACAGGTGAGTGTCACCGCACAGCCCGGGGACAGCCGGGCCCGCAGCAGTGACAGGTGAGTGTCACCGCACAGCCCGGGGACAGCCGGGCCCGCAGCCGCTCCCGGCTCCGTTCGGAACCGCAGGAGGTTCCGGATCTATCACGGGCCTGGGAGAGCTGGCTCTGTGCAGACAGGACCCAAATCCCATCGCTTTTGTCCCAGAAGAGGGTGAAGATGTGGGCTGTGCTGCGGGGCTGTGCCGTTTCCACGCTGTGTCACGCTCCTGAGGGGCTCCACGAGTGATGCCGGCACAATCGTGGCTGGAGCAGCTCCAGTTCCAGCAGGGATTTTGAGCTGTGGATGTAACGGAGCGAGGAGCAGAGCCACGAGGATTGGAGGGGGATTCACGGGGAGCAGAACCAGAGCCACACGAAATACTGAATACTCTCTGAATTGATGGAAGTCCTGCCAGGAGCGACCTGCACAGCACAGACACATCCCAACACAGCCCCCGTTCCACCTCATTAACAGTGATTAATTACACCAGACAGGGCTAATGAGCACGGACACAGCCCCCGGAGAAGGATCCACAGGCAGGATTTGGGGCTGCCCTTGAGCCAAGGGACACTTCCAGCCCAGGGCTATCCTTTCCCACAGCTTAGCCCCACATTTCAGGGAATATATTCCAGAAGATGTAAAGTTACAGTCACTGACATCCACTGAAGATGCTGATAAATCCATAAATTACCCAATTTTCTGGAGTGCCTTGAGGTGAAGGGTGAAGAGCAGCGTTTGTGTCACTGCCACCATCAGATGGGGCACAACATGGGGCCAGGCCAAGGGTTTTTAGGAGCCCTTAATTAGTTCAGATCTGATCCAGGATGGAGCCCTTCAGCACATGGAATCAGACCCAGAGCAAAGCCCTCTGCCACGAGGGATCCAATCCAGGCTGGAGAATCCTTCACCCTTGTTGAATTCCAAGCCCTTCCCTGGGATGGCTCTAAGTCAGGAGGGATCCAGTCCAGGCTGGAGAATTCACCTCATTGGATCCACTGCAATGCCAAGCCCTTCCCTGGGATGGCTCTAAGTCAGGAGGGATCCAGTCCAGGCTGGAGAATTCACCTCATTGGATCCACTGCAATTCCAAGCCCTTCCCTGGGATGGCTCTAAGTCAGGAGGGATCCAGTCCAGGCTGGAGAATTCACCTCATTGGATCCACTGCAATTCCAAGCCCTTCCCTGGGATGGCTCTAAGTCAGGAGGGATCCAGTCCAGGCTGGAGAATTCACCTCATTGGATCCACTGCAATTCCAAGCCCTTCCCTGGGATGGCTCTAAGTCAGGAGGGATCCAGTCCAGGCTGGAGAATCACCTCATTGGAATCCAACTGCAATTCCAAGCCCTTCCCTGGGTGGTCTAATCAGGAGGGATCAGTCCAGGCTGGAGAATTCACTATTGGATCCCCTGCAATTCCAAGCTTCCCGGGATGGTCTAAGTCAGGAGGGATCCATCCAGGCGAGTTCCACACTACTAGACCCACGCAAAGTCCAAGCCCTCCCTGAGGGATCAATCCTTCAGGCTGCCAAGGTCACTTCTCCAGGCTGGAAATCCCCCACTCACACGGCTAGAGAAGAAAATAGCACAATAGCAGTGCAAAACACAAAAAACCAGCAAAAGCACCCAGGACTCCAGGTGCTTCCAAGGCACTTCTCTACAAACCCCCACTCACAAAAGCAAAAAAAAAAAAAAAAAAAAAACCAGAACAATGAGACAGCTGGTTTTCTTATTCCAATGTTTTTTTTTTTTCAAACCAGGGCAAGCACTTGCTCAGTGCAAAGCACCAACCTTTTTTTCTTTTTTTTTTTTTTTTGCCTGAGGAAATGCACGTGTGGGCCCAAGGGCTGCTGGAGCCCGTCCCCAGTGCCTCTGTGCAGCTGCATCCTGCCCCGGCCCGGCTCTAAACCCCAGACAAACAGCAAATACCTCAGCGGATTTCTGTCACTCCCAGTTCGGACCTCCGCCCCGCGCTGCGTGGGGAGGGAGGGAGGGGCTGCAGCTCTTCCCCGCCTCCGGCAGCGCTCACGGAAACCCTGTTTTAAATTAAAAAATAAGCCAGCATACATAGTAGAAAATTTCTCTTAAAAATTTCACAATCTGTAAATGTTATATATTTTTTTTTTCTTTTAAACATAAAAGTTTACAATATACGGTAAAACAAAGGCTCAGGAAAAATAATTTCAAAAAAAAGAAACCTGAAGTTTTGAATTAAAGCTGAAGACATTTTTAAAACCCTGTAATTTGAACCAGTGACATTTTCTTTATTTGTGCTGATGGGTTAGAGAAAAGAAAAAAAAAAAATCTTTTAAAAACTGCAGTCCAAACACCCACAGCTCTGCCTTCAGAAGCCATCTGCCCCCAACCCACCCCCCCCACCAACCCCCGGAAAAAAAAAAAAAAAAAAAAAAAAATTGTTGTTAGGTTTTTCTTCCATCAAGTAATGTGATTGTCACAAGTTCAGAAGTCTGGGATGGCGGGGTTCAGCTGGGCCCAGAGGTCCCTGTGGACAGCACTCCCTGATTGCCAGCCCAGCCTAGCGCCGGTAGGGGTGGAATCCTTGCACGTTGTGGTTCTGGCCCCGGCCGAAGCCGCTGCCGCCGGCGGGGGGGCCGCTGGATGGCTGCACCGAGGGGCCTCCGTACGGAGGGGGCTGCTGGCTGGGGTCAGAGAAGCCTTGTCCAAACCCACTCAAGTCTTGTCCATACCCTGGTGAGGAGGGAAAGGCACAGGGTGAGCTGGCAGAGCAGCCGCGGGGGTGAAGCCCGGCGCCGGCAGCGGCTGGGAGGAGCGGCGGCTCCGGGGTCCTGCAGGGATTTTCTGGGCTCACAGAAGGGAATCACGGGTGTGTGGGTGGAGTGGCTCCAGCCCCAGGATAAAGCCAGGTTGGGGGGTGAGCAGGGGCAGGCACAGCTGTGTGAAGGTCTGGAGCCATTCCCCGAGTTGGGTTTCTCTCACAGGTTATCCTGGGCAGGAAGGGGAGGTTTGTGTTTGGGCTGGCAGCTCAGTCAGGTTTGGGGTGGCTCACAGGCAGCACTTTGGTTTTTTATTGGCTAAAAGCTGGCAGATCCTGCACGGGGAAGAGATGGAGGCAGGAAGTTTGCCCCGAAACTTCCCAGACTGAGGGGGCAGTTATCAGATTTTGGTTTTAAGCTCCATCACCTGCACACTCAAAAACCTTCCTGTACTGAACAGACAATCCTAAAGTTCCCTTTCAAAACACCTGTAAATATTGGGACCTGCACCACAGACCACTCAGAATTTAGGGACAGGGAGAAAAAACCCCAGGGGTTTCCTTTCCAAGAGAAAAGACTGGCCAGAATTCCTGCTACCAACACAAAATTTACAACTTGATGTAAATTAAGACGACTGAGAAATTGAGAAATTTAATTCAAATTCCCATAATTAAATATGACTCTTAATCCTGGCAGCAGTGCCAGCCCCTGCTCTGAAAGATGCTATTAAGGCTCCTAATTACCAAGAGCATTTCTGCAGTGCTGCCTCTCTGTGTGCAGGCTTAGAGCAGGTTTAACTCTCTTAATCCCAAACAAAGTCTCTTAGCACATCTCCAGCAGTTCCATTTCAAGCTCTGCCTGTCCCTCAGGACTTGCTGGCACTAATGAGCACTAAAACACAGCGAGCTCAAGCTCTGGGAGCTCCAAATGCTCCTCCTGGCATTTGTTCAGACCCAGATAAGCAGGCTCCCAAAACTACAACTTGGGACTGTTTGTCAAGGGGTGAGGTTGGGAGTGGAAAAACACAACGCTGGAGTTGCTCTGGCTGCACACAGTGGTGCAAAGCCCAGCTCACACAGGGCTCAGGATTTTCTGATGAAGGAAATCACAGCACACCCCTGCACAGCACTCAGGACTCTCTGCCTCCCCTGCTGCAGCCCCTCTGGGCTGTGCCAGGGGTGTGGTTGGAGTGTCTGGATCCAGCCCCAGGATAAAGCCGGGGGTGAGCAGGGGCAGGCTCAGCTCTGTGAAGGTCCAGAGCCATTCCCTGAGCTGGGGAGACACAAGGGGTTTCTCTCCCAGGATATCCTGTTCTGTTACCCCTGTTTAGCCCTGTTCCTGTGTCCCTCTGTCACTCTCCCTTCTTTTCCCACTGTCCTCCACACCCTGACTCCCCTTTTGTACTGATAATCGGCCCCTGAGGCTCTCTCAGCCTGACCTTCCCCTTACTGGAGCCTGCACCCTCTCCTCAAGCCTCACCTGGAATAAAATCCCTGTGGAACCCAGACAAAGGCCCTGCTGCCTCTCTGCCAACACCATAACTGCAGCTCTCCTGGCTCTCAGCACAGCTGCCTGTGGGGTTTCAGCCAGCTCAAAGAGCTGCACTGCCCCAAACCCCAACGTGTGAGCCCCATCCCTGCCTCTCACCCTCTCCAACAGCCCAAGGAACACCCGGGAATTTTCCCAGGAGCTGCCTGAGGCTCCTCCTCCCTGCTCAGCCTGACCTTGGGAGTGCAGACAAAGCTCTGGGGTGTGGCCTGAAGGGTCTGGAGCAGACAAACCCATCCCAGCGAAACTGAGGGGATTGCAAGGACCAGCCTCCCTCAAGAGCACCCTGCATGGAGGTAATGAATTTTTAATGATTTTAAATGAATGTAATTAATTAGTTTGATTTTGCAGGGTGAGTGTTAGTGCTGACACTCATCCTGGGTGCACACACTGAAGGATTTAGGACAGTGCCCAGGATAAACCTCATTAGGGAACTCTATACCCACAAACTTTACACATTTATGTAAATATATGCAAATCAGGGACACTTCCAGAGATGGGACAGCCACAGCTTCTCTGAGGAACCTGTGCCAGGGCCTCAACAGCCTCACATGGAGAAGTTTTTCCTAATATCCAGTCTAAACCTGTTCATTTCCAGATTGAAGCCATTCCCCTTGTGCTGTCACTAGAGCTCCAGGTGAAGAGTCCTCCTCCATCAGATCCTTCCTAAAATTCCAACACCTCACCAACTCTGGCTCCTCACTGACTGGAACTGGCTCTGCAGGGATTTGTGCTTTATTTAGAAGGGTCCAACCCACTCCAAAAAGAATCTGCAAAGAGCCAAGTTCTGACAGAACAAGAAAAACTTCCTCGAGTCACAAGGGTAAAACTTGAAATCCACAAAATCGACTGTGTTTGTAAGGAACAAATGAGAAAACATTTCAAACCCATCAACATGAGGACATGCCGCTGCACAAACACATCTCAAAAGCTCATCTTCCTTCAGAGGCTGCTCTACATTGCTGGAACTTTGAATATTATCTATTTAAATATATTTTGTGAAGTTTTCATCTCCTGGCAGTTTCTGCAGGAACTCGAGGCAGCACTGCCACATGGAGAACGTGTTCCAGCAGAGAACAGCCTGAATGCATGAAAAATTCCCTTCAGAAGTAAAAACTGACCAATTACAATCCCTTAAAAAAAACATTAGTACAGAGCTCTTTGGAGAGATCTCTGCAGAGATATTTGGAGAGCACTGCTGAAAAACAGGGCTGAGAGGAGCAAGATGAGAATGAGAATTCCCCCTGAGCTCCCTCAGGGAGCAGCAGCAGAAATTTCACTCTGGAGCACAGGCGCTCGTCTAGCAATTTTAAAAAGAATTTGTTTTTTTGTAGCACTGCCTGCCTGGTTTAAAACTTGTTATCTCAGTGCCTTCTACCTCAAAGTTACTACAGAGCACAACAAAGCTTTGCACAGAACTGCACCTCCAGGGAGATGGGAAAAGGGAGGAAAAGGCACCGGTTTGGATCCTTACACATGCACTGCCTGTCTCTCCATGCTGCTCTTACTCTTCAAGGTCTGGAGACACAAAAAAAAAAAGTTCACTACAAGCTCTGTGAAGCTCTTGGAGTGCAAAGTTTTAGCTGGAGATTCAGGGAGAGTGAAAACCAGGAATTCATCCTGGCAGCATGCAAGCCCCCGAAGGTTATTTCACAGCACAAAAGCAACACTTTAGAGCTAGGAAAATTCCCTCTGGCTAGAATACTGCATGATTTAAGGATGGCTTGAGCTGGTGGGAGCATTCCCACCCCAGAGAAGTGCCTGCAGCAAACTGTGTCCAACACTCTGTACAGGCAGCACTAAAGGGGATAAAGTGCAGCAGTTACTCACCAAACTGACTGTAAGGGAATTCTGGCTGAGCAGTCGGGGGTTTGCTCATGTCCTGAGTTGCCTGAGATGGTGGTGGTGGTGGAGGAAAAGCGAGTGGTGCTGCCCCTGGAGTGGCAGGTGGAGGGGGGACTCCAGGAGGGGCAAACTGGTCAGGTGGAGGAGGTGGAGCACCGTAACTAAAACCTGGAAGGACAGAACAGGTGAGCATCAACAGCCTGCTTGGCTTTAGAGAGGATGCAATTCAAACCCAACGTTTCTAAATTAAATCCCAGGTGTTTGTGACCAGTGGCTGCACAGATTCACCTCGATGTGTTGGTCACCCCCAGGGCTCAAAGATCTCAGCAATTCACCTTGCACAGGTGGGAGAAATGCCCCCCTCATAAAAGGCAGAGGCTGCAGCAGCCAGCACAGAGAAAGGGCTAACGCACAACTGGGGACCAAACTCTGTGCTCACACACATGAGAAATGAGGAAGAAGCTGTATTATCCAAGATTTTAGGAGGAAAAACTATCTTGAGATAAGTGGGTGCTATTTTCCACCTTCTTCTTTAAACCAGGTTTGTGACAGACTTTTGCAAAGGTGTTAAAATCCTCTTTGTATTTCCAGCTCCAGTTATGACCTTAATTCCTTAAGCTCCTCCAAAAAACCCTGCCTGTGTTTGGCCCAGGTCACCAGCAGTGAGCTCCACGTTTTTTCTCAGATGTCCTTGCAAAGGTGCACAATGTATCTAAACTTACTTAGCAACACAGATTTAAACTAAACACCAGAAACGTTACTGCATACAAGAATAAAATAATCCAAGACAGAAAAATAACGCTATAGTTAATTACAGCTCACAATATATAATCTGGGGAAAAATAATTAAGGATAGGTAAAACACAAGGGGAAATCTAAGTCCAGCAAACAATGAGGAAAAGCAGGAGGTGCTCCAGCTCCTGGGGGTCACTTACTAAACGGTGGAGGGGTGCCATAGCCCTGTGGAAATCCTTGTGGAGGCGGGAATCCCCCGGGAGGTGTGGAGACAATGTATGAGGTAAATGGTGGAGGGGGAGGAGGAGCTCCTCTGCCCGGAGGAGGGGGTCCATATCCACCTGGAAAAGGAAGAGAAAGCAAAAAAACTGAAGCAGCTGAATAGCAAGGAGCTGCTGCTGGAGTCAGCTTCCTCTAGATGGGGTAAGGCTGTTGGGTGGATTTCACACGCAGGTTCAGCTTTCTATGAATTCTCACTTGGGGAAATATTTGTCCTCCAAGTATCCCCACTGTAAATAATTGCAGTTTAGCATGTAATCCCTTGGTAACAAATTAATGTGGCTGGAACAGCAGGATGTGTGTCAGCTCCCATTACTGAGCTGCTAAGAATCCACTGTCTTCCCCTTCGTTCTTCCAGGGCAAATTCAATCAAGCTTTTAAATGTAGGTTAAATCCTACAGAAATCCACACATCACTGTGAATGCTCAAAGAAGCTGTGCCCGTGCTTGGGAGGATTTTTCCCTTTCAGAATTAGTCCCATATAATGTACTTACCAATTGCCTGTCCAGCTGGCACCCACATCCCTACAACAGAACAAAAAAAGAGCCTCAGACATCAGTGAAGCTGCACACGCCGGAGCAGGGATGATGCAAGGAGGAGGATTTGGCTCTGGGATGGACTGGGGATCCTCCCCGTGTCCCTTACAGGGCTATTTTTATGGCTCAAGCAACATTTTGGGACTATTTCTGAATGTGCAATTCTGGAAAGACTCTGAATCATTCAGTAAATGACACTCAGAAAAGACAGCAGTTCCCAAATCAGATTGAGCATTCGAGAGCTGCCACGTACCAAGAGCAAGCAACTGCAAGCACTACAGAGAACAAAACCCTGGAGAACCCCAGCAGACTACACATCCAAGGGATTCTTAATTTACTACCAGGTTTATCTGAGTTATTTTTGCAGTTTTTGAAGCTTAAAAAAGCTTTTCCCATCCCTTGTGCAGCGCTGAGATTGAAGGATAAATGCGCTCGTGTCTGACATTAATCTTTCCAGGAGATCAGATATCATTTTCCCTACTAATCACTGCATGGAAAATAATGGGAGTTTCTCAGTTTGCAGATTAGCACATCTGTGCACAATGTCAACCCTCAGCTGCAGCTTTCAAGTTAATCAGCACCGTGGGGAAATGAGCAATCCCTGTGCATCAATCCCTGCACTTCCATCCGTGGGAGCAGGGATGGAGCAGCCATGCTCCCTGCAGCCCCCCAGGTGAGCATTTCTCATCTCTCAGAGCAAGCAAGTCACAGCAACTCAATTATCCCTCTGTGTTTCTCCAGAAGTTATCAAAATTGTCTGTGGATGAACTCAGAGTGTTTATCCTGCCTCTGGAATCTTGGGGGGGTTGCAGCCATCAAGCCACTGGTGTGCACTGAGTGTTCCCTGCACCACAGCTGCCTGCTGCTTTCCCAAGCTTTATTAAGCAATTAAATCCAAAGGCAAGGCCATCCATTTTCCCCTCATTCCTTTCAGATTTTCTTGATGACTTCCTTTGAAGCTGCCTCATCCTTGAAAAGCCGTATTTCAACTAAATTTGTCACTGGGGTGCTGGGCAGAACTCACTCCACAGCTGGAGTCACAGCTGGAGCCTTCCCAACAGCTCTGAGCTCCCCCAACCCACGGGGATTCCATGTGGGCAGAGGCAGCTCCAAAGGGAACAGGTGAGACACACCTGGGCCACGGGCCAGACCTGGCACTGCCTCCTGCCAGTGGAACAGTTCTGGGAAAAGCTTAGTGAAAAAAAACCTTGGGAAGGACTGGGGGGTGGAAATTTCATCCTATCAGGGAGATAAACCTGGGAACAGCAAGTGCGCTGGAAAAGCAAAGTGCAGCGAGCTGGAAAGGGTGGACAGGGGAGGGCAGAGGGAGGACACAGGGAGGGCAGAGGGAGGACACAGGGGAGGGCACAGGTGGACAACCAGGGTGGACACAGGGGAGGGCACAGGGTGGACACAGGGGAGGGCACAGGGTGGACACAGGGGAGGGCACCCTGGGCAGGGACAACAGAGGCCAGACAGATGGGATGACAGAGGCTGGATGGACAGGGAGGACAGAGGGTGGACAGACAGGGGAGAGCCCCCTGGGCACACACACACAGGGCACAGCCCCCTGGGCACACAGACAGACAGGGCACAGCCCCCTGGGCACACACAGACAGGGCACAGCCCCCTGGGCACACACACAGACAGGGCACAGCCCCCTGGGCACACACAGACAGGGCACAGCCCCCTGGGCACACACACAGACAGGGCACACAGACAGGGCACACACACAGACAGGGCACACAGAGGGCACACACACAGACAGGGCACACAGAGGGCACACACACAGACAGGGCACACAGAGGGCACACACACAGACAGGGCACACAGAGGGCACACACACAGACAGGGCACAGCCCCTGGGCCACACCACACAGACAGGGCACAGCCCCCTGGGCACACACACACACAAGGGCACACACCAGACAGGGCACACAACACACACACGACAGGGCAACAGAGGGCCACACAGACAGGCACCAGGGCACACACACAGACAGGGCACACAGAGGGCACACACACAGACAGGGCACAGGCCACCAGACAGGGCACACCCTGGCACACACACACAGACAGGGCACAGCCCCCTGGGCAACACACACGACAGGGCACAGCCCCCTGGGCACACACAGACAGGGCACAGCCTGGCACACCACAGACAGGGCACAGGGGCACACACACAGACAGGCACACAGAGGCACACACACAGACAGGGCACACAGAGGGCACACACACAGACAGGGCACACAGAGGGCACACACACACAGGCACAGGGCACACACACAGACAGGGCACACCCTGGCACACACACAGACAGGGCACAGCCCCCTGGGCACACACACACAGACAGGCACAGCCCCTGGGCACACACACACACAGACAGGGCACAGCCCCCTGGGCAGTACCTTGGGGGCCGTATCCCTGCTGCCAGGTCGGAGGGGGCTGCCCTGCCCAGCCGTTGGCAGCACTTGGCATGATCCTGCTCCCCCACTGGCTGGCCCCTGGTGGCCCTGGAGTTTGGCTCTTGCTGTCCCGAGGCTCAGCTCGTTTCACCTCCACCTAAACAAAGAGAGGCAGAGCTCAGCAGGGCTGGGGGGGCCCCGCGCCCCCCGGCCCCTCACACACACCCGCAGTTACACTTAAGACTACACTTAGCATCTTATGACTTATGTCTAAGTACTTATTAATTAAAACTTAAGGCCGGTAATTTACAATGTTTCTCAGGTACAGTGTAGGTGATGGTAAGGCATTAGGAAGTTCTACTGTCGAGGGATTCCGAGAAAAGCAGCCTACAAATCACTTCAGTCTCGTTGGCTTTAATCTTAAAACAGCAGTACCCTCTTACAGCAGCTCTGCACTGACAACAGCAGAATCTTGGAGGTTAATGACACACTGATTTCATGTTCAAGGCAGCGGATATGAAGATGATATTCTCAGTTAAAAAAAACAGAATTTTGAGTGAAGAGGCTGCTCTGAAAAAGGGTACTAATGCTTTAACCAAACATGTTTGGGGTCCATTTGGAAGTGACAGTTTAACCCGCCCCAACTAACTGCAATTTCAGCTCTGCTCATACCTGAGAAACACACATTTTTTGATTTTTTTTTTTGTATTGTTGTCTTTTTTTTTTTTTTTTTTAAACTTAAGATTTTATTTAAATGTCTAATGGAAGATAAAGACTTACCTTCCCCAGGCTAACGCTTAAAGAATCTCAGTTAACTCAAACAATGTCAGAGGGAATGGATGTGATAAGAGAATCTTACATTACATCTAACAAAAAAGTAAACAAACATGCAAGTAATAAAAATGGACAGTTGAGTCAATAAGAAGCAAATCTTCATACTGTGTTAAGTCAGTGACAAAACCCCTCCTGTTTTAAAAATCAGTAACCACAGTGCTTAACTTATTTCATTCCAAGATAAAATGTCCTAGTGTTCCCAGCCATGGAATAAGTGCATTTGACCTACTTAAAATAAGCTGCACATTCAACATAAACCTCTCTCTCAAAATAAAAAAAAAAAAAAAAAAAAAAAAAAAAATCCAGTTCTGATTTAATGAAACCCTCTCAGCACTCGCTGAATTCGAGGCTTTTTTTTTTTCCTTCATTTCATGATTAATTTTAATGGGTGCCAGAGTACAAAGAAAATAAATCTCAATCATCAATGGGCCTGAGTAGTATGGAAAATAAAGTATTCAGAATTCTTCCTGCCATGTCTTAAAAGCCATTCATGTCGGAGAACAAACAGGAAACAGGCACAAGGCAAGGACAAAGCCCCCCACGCCCCCCCTGCCAATGCCCCAAGGACATGAGACATGACAGTAACCAAATCTCTGTCAGCCCAAGGCCCTTCCAGAGAGGAACCAAGGGAATTTTTCAAAGGACTCAAATTAATGAGTCTTAACACATTTGCCTTGAGGGAATTCAGTTATTGCTTACAAAAGCAGAGGCCTTCTTGCAATTTTAATTTTTTTTCCCCTTCCTTTCAACAACATATGGATTCATTTCAGCAATACCTTTTTAATTACCAAAAAGACAGAGATACCATTTTTTAAAGCAGGCATGATTAGGCAGTGAAAGAGAGAGCAGGGGAGCTGGAGCTCATTAATCCTTGTGGAAGAATCCCATTAATTTTTCAGTGCACACTTGGAAGCGGGGACCTGCCAAAGTGAGGACTGAAAATTCCCTGTGCAAAAGGGAGCTTCAAATTCCACACCTGCCTGGAGCCCAGCTTACCCCAAGAACTGAGGCAGCTTGATTACTCTGAGCTAAAAATCCCTGAATCCTGCTTTTTTTTTTTTTTTTTTTTTTGGTCAGTGAAAGGGAGGGAAAAAGGGCAAAAATGGATTATTTCAGTGTGGAATTGGGTTTTGTCTGGGGGGAACCCCGAGCCCCAGAGCTGTGTCCCAAAGCCAGCAGCAAGGAGGGGACATCTGGAGGCTCACACTGGGCTCCATCCTCCCCCAGCACCTCGTGGATGTCCCCACTGGGATCAGCTCCCACTTGCTGAAGGCAATCCCAAGGGCACATCAATGTTGGGGGGATCCAGGTGAGCCCTGGGGGGATTTACTGCACCTGCTCACACCAGGAACCCAGAACTGATGTTCTGGATGCCACAAGCACTCTCCTTTGTTCCCATTCTCAGGACACCACCCAGCCCTCCACCCCAAAACGAGTTCACAGGAATTAAAGGCATTATTACACTGCAAAATGAACCAGAACTCCACTGATATGCTGAGTGTGTCCCCTGCTAGCTAAGGAAAGCCTTATGAAATATCAGCACATAAAAGACTTAAAGACAATTAACAACTCATACAATGCAATCATTTAAGGAATGTGAGAATTTTCTGTGTCTCTCTGAAGCCTCTCACTCCAAGTTTAGCAGTTTTAACATTGAGCTTAAAATCTGGACAGACCTTAAAGCTGTGCAAGGACTTAAATTTACCAGAATTTCCTGTGGCTCGTTTTTCTTTAAATTACTCCTTTCTCTATATATAAAACTTGTGCATCCTGCAACAATTTATTTTCCTTTTAGGTTGTTTGTTTTTTTTTTTTCCACAGGTAAAAAGTATGTTCCTTGCTGAGTAACATCAAAAGGAGCCTAAAAAATTCCTGCCTATCCAAGCCCTGTTTGCTGACAACACAGTATGAAGATGAAACAACCAGAGGTCACTTAACTGCATTGTGGTTAAATACTATATAGAGTACGTGGGTTGGTATCAAAGTTTCACAGTAAGTGACCCAATTTTTTAAAAAACCAATCCTTCAGGATGTTTTGTTTTTTCCTCCCTTTTTCTTTCAAAGTTTAAGGTTATATAAAGCAGATTGTTTGACACCACCTCGAGATTTGAGTATGGAGTACACATCTGAAGGAGTGGTATCTTAAACCAAGCCTTGAACAACTCGGATTTCACTGGGATTCTGCTTTGCCAACAGCTGGAAATCACCGATTTCTCTCCTGGCACCACAGCAGCGCTCAAAGCAGAGGCAGTGAGCACCAGGTAAGAGGATCCCAGTTCATGAGCTCAGCCAGAGCAGCCCCCAGGTCTGTACACACAAGGCCTCATCCCAAGCAGAGCCCACAGCCTGAATCCTCAAGGCTTCCCTTCCCCAGGCTGCCCCAGCCTAACTGCCCTTCTCCAGCAAACTCAGACTTTCCCCACCTCCATGGATAAAGCCTTGAATTTGGACTGCTGTGCTCTCCCATCCACAATTCAGGTGCATTCCCCAGTGCAATCGCTCGTTGCCCAAGACTTGGTTCTTTCTTAAGGTAAAATAAAACTACAACTACACACTTTTTTGCCCATGATGTCGTGAAAATGCATGTTGACAGCCTGGTCCACTGATTGTTCGTCCTCGAAAGTAATAAATCCAAAACCTAGCCAACGACGAAGAGTGAATCAAGGTAGCAGGGTGTTGTGACACAAAACAGGATGATGAACAGTATTAGGGGCAGACCAAGGGTTCAAGCAGGGGTTTCAGATAACGACACTTGTGTTCAACTGGCAAAAACTCTGAGGAAATTGCAATGGGTACTTCCTGTGGAGAGGCTTTAGTGCCTCGTCTCGATTGCGCGCATGCAGCTTCGAACTGAGCTCGTTAACCGGCTTTTAATTTGATTTTATTCCTCATCCACCTACCAGGAAATGGAAAAAAACTGCTAAAATCAAAATATTTGTGGGACAGCAGATTGAAGTCAAGCAACTTTGCTGCTCCTCCCCTTTAATTCAGCCTGGTTTCCCAAGGAAAGCCTGTCATATATCCCTGTTCCCCAAAGCTGCAAAGCAACTTCCTCCCAATCCCTTAGCCCAGCTTCCAGTTAGGGAATATTTTCCGTGGAAAATAAGAAAAGTTAGTTTTTGAAATGTAGCTGTTAAAGCATGAGAAATTTTACCACTCCATGGATGAATGAGAAGCTTCAGAAACTAACAACCTACATCAGAGGTTCTCAAGTTTTCCACACCTTGGAGAAAAAGCACGGAACAGGTGTTACTCCTTCCCAACACTGCAACCCCCTGTGAGGTGCTGCTCCCACAGAACGTGGTGTTGCTGACACAGCCTGAATCTGATGAATTTCTCGTTATTTCCTGTTGCTTTCCTCCTGAAAATCCACACAACTTCCCAGTCCTTTTTGCCCCCAACGAGTGGCTCATTCCATTGCACCCTGAGCGCCGGCAGCTCAGCTGGATCCAGCACCTTTTGGTGCTTGGAGAAAAACTTTGGGTAAGGAGGCAAAGCTGCCCTTTGGGGAGGTCACTCTGAGAACCACTGCACGTAGGTTGTAGCTGCTGACACAGCCGAGAGAGTGGCAAAATCGTGGTTAATCCCCCAGGACACGGCGGCTGCTTCATGCCATCACCCACTGGCTGCTGGCTGGGGACAAACCCAGGGCAGGGAGGGACACATGCAGTACAGGAATTGTGCCATTCTTTGGATTAGCTAAGGAAAAGAGGGAAAGGGGGGAGAGCAATAAAACTCAGAAAAGAAACCCGAGGTGCGGCGTGGGAAGCGTTTATGGAACATGGATGCGGTTCTGCTTTTCTGAAACCCAAGATTTCCCCCTTGGTTTGCATTTTGCTTTGCAGCTAGTGCTGACAGCAGCCAAATCTTGCTCTAAAGCGTTACAGAATACAGGATCTAGCACAGGAATGTCTCTCCACGCTTATCCAACTGCGTTGGGTAAGCCCAAAGAGGCCTAGTGTAGAGAAAGTTTAATATATTATATATATATAAAAAATACACAAAGATACAGGCCAAAATAGATTCCAGCAGGTCAAATTCTGCTGTCAGCAACAAGAGCAAAAGACATCACTAAAATAAACTGAAAATAAAAAGGAAAAAACTTGGCATTTCCCACACACAAGAGACTGGCAGTATAAACGAAGTTTTGTGGAGCTGTGATGAAAGCAGCCTCGAAGCTGAGAGCAGCATTTCATCACAATATATTTGTCTGAGTTAACCAGAAATCCGAGTGTCGGAGCCAAAGGAAAAGTGTTTGTATTTAAATCACGTTTAGTATTCCAGCCTTTGTCTAAAAAGAGACGGGGAAGGAAAACAATGGATTCCAGCTGGATGTGAAGGTTGTTGTTAAATTTGATTCCACAGCTAAAGGAAGGGAACAGATTGTGGGATGGGGTTGGGGTGGAACAGGGAGAGCAAGAGGTCGTTGAGGGAAGCAGTAAATAAATTTTAAAAAGGAGACTTGAAAGGGTGAGACAGCACAAGATAAGGAAGAGTGAAGAAATCAGAGCAACAGGGCAGAACTGCAAGGTGAAGTTGTGAGCAGAAGTGATGAAACCAGCACCTGCAGCTCCAGAGTTTGAAGGACAGGACTCTGAGAAAGGCTGGAGAAACGAACTGCATCCAGCAGGAACCCATAAGGAGCAGAGCAGAGTGACTGGGCTGGGCTGCAGCCGAGGGAGGAGGAGAACAGACACAGCAAGGACCTGGGGATCCCTTCCCAGCTGCTGGCTCAGCCAAGAACAGGAAGCAGGAGAAGCTGAGGCTGCTCCAAAGCCACTTTGCTCCTTCAGAGATGTGACACAGCTGCCGTGCTTGGGCTGTGGGGAGAGTTTGGAAGAGGCAGGGCTGGCAGAAGAGGGAGGAAGCAAAGATCACGTGGATACCTGACCCCAGCCAGCTCCTCAAGGACATCACCTGAGAATTTGGGGCCTCCTGAGGAGCTGGAGGTAAATGGAGGCTACAGGGATTAGGAACAGGGATCATTTTCCCTCCTCCCACCAATGTGCACCTCCAAAGGACGGGGGGTCAAGTGAATAAGGAAAGGCAAGATTCAGAAGGATCTGAGGAGAGATGAGACTGAACTGGCCTCTGGAATTTTATCAACAGTCATTAAAAGGATAAGGGGAGAGAGCAGCAAGAGAACACAGAGAGAAGGCAAGAGAAAATGTGTTCTGGGATGCACAACCAGGGGAACCCAACACAAACTCGAGGAATTTTCCTAGCACCCCCCAGGGACTGCCAAGGCCATTTTGGGAGATGACTGTTAGTCAGCACACTAAAAAAAGCCTGGAACAGCACAGAAACAAAAGGCAGAGAGAGAGAGGATTCAAGAAGTGCTTAAGAAGCCTGATGAATGAGGGGAGGAAGATTTCTGTGGGTGGAGACAAGACCCTTCCCCCACCTGGCACTTGTGCTCTGCACCCCAAGCCCTCCTTTGCCCATTTTGTTTTTAGTAGAGCTTGAAGCAGAGAAGCCATTAATTGAGCCAGGATTAATCCAGACCAGGCATGATGTTTAAGCACCTTTTGCACAGAGGCTGCGAGGCTGGGATTAAATATTGCAAAGATAGAGATGATACAATAATCACTGAGATATTTCAGAACTTCAGCCCCAAATCACATTCGGATGCCTTTGTCTCCTCTATCCACAACCAGCTGCTCTAGAGTATTGAAACAGAAGAATTTATGTGCTGCTTAAATCAAAGGTAACTGCTGGAAGAAGATTAGGATAGCTAAAGCAAGAAAACAAACAAAAAAAAAAAAACAAATATATTGAAACTTCGTTTACACTCCAATAAAAGACAAAGCCCGTCCCTCCTCTGACTGCAGAACTGGCCTGTACCTCTGTGATAAATTATCACCTAGAGAGAAGAAATCTAAAGAGATATCGTTAATCACAGTCAAACAATTCACAGAGAGAAAAGAAACAAAAAAAAAGAACTTACTTAACATTACCATACTTTACTATGAAACACTTAAATATGTCACTAAGGATGTATGTCTAAATTAAAAATAAAACTAAGACTTAACAGCTTAATAAATATGAAGTGAAAGATATATTTCTTAATAATGAGGCAGAAGAGAAATGAAAAGTTCAGATGGCAAACTATTCTCTAGCATGTCCAACATGCTACAGGGTGGGAGCACAGCTAAGCTTCACGTGCCAAAATATTGCCTCTTCCTTGGCAAACAGATGGTGGATGCACAGGGATGTGGGTGACATGGAACTTGCTTCATATTTTGACCAAAGGTTCCCAGCTTGATTTAATATCTTGTGAATCTTGCAGGGTTTTTGGGGTTTTTTTCCCCTCATCCCTCTTAAAAAAAGCAATCTGTATATAGGGATTGTATATCCCAAATAAAAATATACATATATATATTTCAGAATATATTTGTGCTGTTAAAGTAGAGTTTTTTTCTTTAATTTGAGGTGAAGCCATTTAACCAAAACAAAAAGCAGGTGATGGATGGATTCTGTCCTGTCTTGTGCTCTGGCTGGAGCACCCCACATGCACTCACAGACCCAACATACCTTTCATGTGGAACAGGAGGAAAATCTGCTTATTTTTTTCCCCCTCTCCAAAGTACCTTAAGCCACAGGAGTGGCTCGAGAACCAAATTTCATTCAACTATAAAAAAAAAACAAAAACCCCAACCCATCAATGAGCATGAAACATCTGAGTTGAAATGCACAGACCCAAGTGAAGCTGGAGATGAAGAGTCTAGACTTGAAGTGATGTTTGCCCAGTGAATTATTCTTTTTCCTGAGGCAACATAGGGGGGAAAAAAAAAAAATCTACCTTTTCTGATGGTGTGAAATAGTTTGCCATCTGACTATAGGAGAGTATGAAGAAATTTCAAGGACAAACTAGATCAGCCTTTACCTCGGGGCCTCTGTTTCTCTGCGTCATAGATCATTACAACTTCAGTGACCTGGAAGAGAGAAGGGAAATTCTACTCGCTGTGCTGCCAGGGGAGGGCTGGAACAGTCACCACCAGCTGGTTCCTGCTCTCTTACCCACAAAGCACAATCCAACTGCAGCCATCATCCCAGCACCAGCACAGAACCAGGGAGCATTGCTCTGCCTGGGAGTTCAGAAAGCCTGAGTTCACTCTATTGTCTCAGCACAGTTCATGTTTTAATTTAACACTGAGCTTTTGCAATGTTTGTAGTCACTCTATGGCCTATTACACACCCCAAGGGTTTGTTTTCCAACTCAGTGTAGCTTTTTAAAATGTGGTTTTTCCTATTTTAATCATTTTCACTTTCCCCATGAAAAGCAGCCTGAGCTGCAGGCACCTTTAGGAACGTGCAGGGCTCCTCTGATTGAATTACTGGAGCACCAGAGAGGCCCAGAGCACCAGTTAAAGCACTTTAAACAGCTTTACAAAACCTCCTCTAAGTTCTGGATGAACAGTATCAGTGTGATTTTAACCCAAAAAAAAAAAAAGAAAAAATGGAAATTGCAAGCTGTTCAAGGGCTTCAGGATTATTCTTTTCAGAATGAGCACCACACTGAGCTACAATTTAAACAAAACCTGAGGTGTAAATGTTTATGTCAATATTAAAACAGCTGAAGGGAACTGCTCTGAAATCTTTCAGATGCAGAAAAGTGGTCACAAAATGGGTGTGATTTTGGAGAATTGCATCTTCAGGATAACCTTAGGATATTTTTTACTCGTGAGTAAAAATGACTTTAAAATCTGACACCATTTTAGCTTCACTCACAGCTAGAAAACGTTTGGGGTTTGAGTTGCTGCACTCACTTGGGCACATCCTCCTGGGAATTGAGCCATGGGACAATCAGGGCCACATCTGTCCCTCCTCTGGTCCATTTGGATTCTCTTCACTCTGGCCTTAACGACCCAGGGCTAAAAATCAGTGCCTGCTCTTCACTCTCGTGGTCACAAAACCTTTGTGAGGCTCCACTGCTCCAATGGGGCTTGTTACAACTCCAGGAAGATTTTCTGATGTCTATACTATGAGTAAAGTGCTACTACTTACTTTTAAGGGCACTTACAGTTGTGGCTGTTGCCTTCTACACCTGCAGGACATACCCTGTTATCTCCCCAGCATCCAGGGCACAGCTGGAAAGTCAAGTCTGTGAGGAAGAGCCTTTAGAAACTACATCCCTCAGCTGCGGAACGTGCTCCCTGTTTTTCTTATTAGTCTACTGCAGCCTTTCAAGCTAAAGAAACAGTTGTTAGCTGTTGCTTTTTGTGTTTTGAAATAAATGATCTTAATGGAATTTTAAATACTGATTTAACTCTTGATAAACTTAGGAATTTGTTTCTCAATAAATCCTTTGCTGCCACTAAGAAATGTCAGGAAAAGGTTACTGTAAAAAGTATCAAAAACTACAGTAAATGCCAATCCAGTTCATTTTTAATGGCACAGTCCTGAATTTAACTCAGGCAATCTCTAACTTCCTCAAACTTATTCATAGCTGAATTATTTAACTCAGTAGTTTATTGTATTAAATGGGCAGTGAGAGCTGGGATAAATGGGAATTAAAACTAAATAACAACTAAATAGAAAAATAATACAGAAGGTACAGTCACTTCAGTCCAAGGTTATACAATGAATTAAGGACGGTGCATGAGGAACACTCTGTCTCAGAATGGAGGTTCTAGGGACACCACAACTGAGATTCCAGATGGTTTGGAAGCAGCTACTGCTCCCAAAATAATGGCAGGAGACCCAAATTTAATCTATCTGTACACTTAGTCAAATACCAGGATCTTAAAATTCAGCCCTTTGAGAGACTCACTGTTCCCAAAAAAATAATCAGCAGACATTTTTAATTGCCCAGCTGAATGTTATCAAGAGAAAGGGGCGTGGGGGTGGAAATAATAACAATCAAATGAATCACTCTTAAGCCACCTCAGGAGTCTTTGGAAGAAGGGACAGAAAAATGCATCATGTAAACTTCAACAAGAGAATACAGAAGCAGCAAAGGAGATTCCACACGAGCAGCAAGCTCTGCCAAGGGACATTCCCACATGATGAATGCTCACTACGGTTTCTCACAAAATGCTTCAGGTGCCCCTCCAGCAATTTGTCCAAATTACCCCCAAATTTGAGAGCTTGAGGGAATGTGAGAGGAGGCAGCAGGGAGGGGAGGCACCTTCCCCCCAGGACTCACCACTCCGAACTTCTTGAAGTATTCCCTGAGCTCTGTCTCGCCACAGTTATGAGGAATCCCACCAACAAAAATTTTATTGGATTTATTGTTATCGCTCCTGGATCCTTTCTGCTAAATCAAGGAAGAGAAAATCCAGTCAGAAGGACAGTAAGGGTGGCTGCTTCTGTCATTTTACACTGAAGCATGAGCAATGGGCTCTGGCAGGCTGAGGGGAGAGCTCCAGCCTTGAAGTCTCCCAGGCAAGACAGGGAAGCAAATTCTGAGCTCAGGGGTTCAAGGGTCTCCTGTTCCTCAGAGGACCAGGAATCCAGGACCTGTGTTCTGAGGCCATTGACTCATTTTACACTGAAATCTGGTGAAGCTGCAGGGAGTGGAGTGGGCTGGAACAGCATCAGCCCTGCCAGTGCCCTTCCAGACATTGCTCTCAAGTCTGAAGAACTCCACTAAAAGCATCACCAGGAGCTCAGGGAACACCACACCCAAACTGACACTGCTCAGCACAGAGCCTGCCCATGGAAATCTAAATTAAAGGCATTTTTTAGAAATGAAATTCACCCTCGAGTTTTGCACACAGACCTCCGCCTTTAAGGCATGGACATAACCCAGAGGAATTCAAGAGAACTTGGACAACAGGCAGGCCATGCAGGGATCTTTCCTTACCCATCCTTCCTTCGGCCGTGTCCGCTCTGGCTGCATCCCCCGAGGTGTGCATGGCTTTGGATCAATCTGCAAGAAGTTCCACTTTGGTCAGACCAAAGAAGGGAGAATTTTGCTCTCAAAGTTTCATTTGTGGCAGCTGAACCCAGCCCTGCTGACATGCAGCTCCTCAGAGCTCAAGGCGACACGAGCCACGGAGTCAGAGCTGCCTTACAATCAATCATTTAAACCAACAACCAGGTTAACTGACACCCTGCAAATGAGGAGCCAAATCTCCTCATTTAATTTTTAAAATTTAATTTTTAAAATTCAATTTTTAAAATTTAAATTTAGGATTTAAACCAAATTTTTGAATCTGGTGCAGGAAAAAAACAACAACACAAAAGCAACTTACATTTCGGCCATCTAACGTATGAGGTCTGCTGGCCAGCACTGTTCCCACACAGTTGGGATCTTTAAATTTGACAAATCCAAATCCTCGAGATTGATTTGTTGTTTTGTCTTTCATTATTACACAGTCTACAACTTCTCCATACTGGGAGAAGTAGCTACGAAGAGTTTCTGTTAAAGAAAAAAAAAAATGGCAAGTATTAAACAGAACCAGATATTAACAACACCAGACTGTGTTTGCAATTATGAGACAACAGATCAGCAAACATGGAAAATAACTTCAAATTCATCTTTTGGAAATGATCATCTTTTGGAAATGATCTTACTTCCTGTAAACAAATAGCAGACAACAGTTTATTTTCACTCATACAAATGGAAAACAGTAGAAAAGTGATTATAAAAAAAGAGTTGTCTGTTGAGCTGACAAAAACTTCAGCACCAAACAATATAAACCTAGAAGTATTAATATATAAAAATATACATATAAGGATCTATCTGAGCTGTCTGTACAGAAAGTTTCATGAATCAGAGGAGGAGGAGGAGGCTCTCAGCCCAATCTCCTCCCCACAGCAATGCCTGTTAACAGCTCCTGGCTGGGTTTCCACCGTGGCCCAATGCCTGCAGCACATGTTGCTCACCTTGTGTTGTGCTCCAGTCCAAGCCACCCACGAACAGCTTTCTGCAAACAAAGCACAGGGCAGGTTTAGGGGCTGCAGCAGATGCTCTGTCTTATTTAAAGCACAGCTCAGCTCTTCTGGACAGGTTTGGGGGAGTCCCAGGACCCCCAACACGCCCTACAAAAGCCAAACCCTTCCTCCCCCCCTGCTCTCTGCTCCTCCCTCGCTCACCACAAACACTCACTTGGCTGCCAGCACCTTCTGGTGGGGGGAAAGCAAAAGCAGAACTGCCAAGCTCAGGCCTGAGACAGAAGTCAAACCTGTGCAGCAGGTACCAAACAAGAGAGCAGCACTAATCCAGCAGCAGTTGTGAAACCACTGTGCAACCCAGTTTCGAGATAGAGCCGAGCAGGTGAGAAAGTCATGGCTAAACCCCAAACTAAACTGCTTAAAACTGATTCAAAAGAGCACCCAAATCTGCAGGGTTTCATGTCTCAGCATGCCCAAGGCCCTGGGCAAGTGCTACAGGAGTTCCATGCCAGGCTGCTGGCTCTGCAGCTCTTTATCAACTCCTGGGTGTGACAAAACTTCCAGCAGTCATTTACTCGGTAATTAAAGGTTGGTTAGAGACACCTTAACACTTGGCCCTTGTCAGTACCAAGAATCAAACCCAAAAAAAACCCTCAGAGTTGTCTGCAGCTTCCTCCTGAGGAGCAGCATCAAGCTGTGCTCTCTGGGAGCAGGGGCAGGACCCAGGGAATGGCTGGGGATCAGGAAAGGCTCTTCCCTCAGAGGGTGCTGGCATTGCCCAGGCTGCCCAGGGAATGGTCCCAGCCCCAAGGCTGCCAGAGCTCCAGGAGAGTTTGGACAACATGGGATTGTTGGGGGTCTGTGCAGGGCTTTGATGGTCCTTGGGGATCCCCTCCAGCTCAGCAGGTTGTGTGATTCTGTGAAGCACTCTGCTGTTAATGGCTCTGCACAAAGCACTGGGACAGTTTATTTTTGGGGGATGCCCTCTAGTTCTCCATCAGACCTCAGACAGAGGAAACACCACCTGCTTTGTCTTCTACTTGCCTTCACCTATACCCAAGCACAGCTGAGGGTGGTGGGAATTCCTGCACCCTCACTTACATTGACAAAGTTGAATTTCTCCCAATAAAAAAAAAATTAAACGCCCTCTCCCCTGCTCTTTTCAGGAGCAGATAACGGCCCAGTCACCCCAGTAAGAGCTGCAGGTGCACTGGGAATACCAGGCAAGTGAAAGCCTTGCAACTGGAAGTTCCTGTGGAGCAGGGCAGCTCACTGACAGAACCAGCCCGTCCCTTTCCACTTTGATTCCCTTCTCTGTGATAGGACATCATGTCACGACCCTTCTGCACCAGCCAAAGTGACAAAATTCAATACTACAGCAATAAAATTCAATACTACACAGCACCTACAAGCCTTGTTCCATTGAGGCAGATCCTGTTCCTAAGTTACAAGCTGAGACGTGACACGAGTCTTGTCTTTCACAAAAACAGACCAACTGTTACGAGCTGATCAAAGGCTCTCCTTGAGCAGCCAGCAAACAACCGAGCTGGTGACACGCAAGGCAAAGACAGCGCTCAGTGGCACGGCACACAGCGGCTGCGTTATCCCAGCGCGGCAGGACGTGTCCTGAGGGCAGCAGGGGCAGGACCCGGCACCCCTGCCAGGACCCAGCACCCCTGCCCTGCCCTCCTGAGAGCAGCAGGGGCAGGACCCGGCACCCCTTCCCTGCCCTCCCCAAGAGCAGCAGGGGCAGGACCCATTAGCCCTGCCAGGACCCAGCAGCCCTGCCCTGCCCTCCTGAGAGCAGCAGGGGCAGGACCCGGCACCCCTGCCAGGACCCAGAAGCCCTGCCAGGACCCAACAGCCCTGCCCTGCCCTCCTGAGAGCAGCAGGGGCAGGACCTGGCACCCCCTCCCTGCCCTACCCTCCCCAAGAGCAGCAGGGGCAGGACCTGGCACCCCTGCCAGGACCCATCAGTCCTGCCAGGACCCAGCAGCCCTGCCCTGTCCTCCTAAGAAAAGCACAGACAGGACCTGGCACCCCCTCCCTGCCCTGCCCTCCCTAAGAGCAGCAGGGGCAGGACCCATTAGCCCTGCCAGGACCCATCACCCCTGCCCTGCCCTCCTGAGAGCAGCAGGGGCAGGACCTGGCATCCCTGCCCTGAGAGCAGCAGAGGCAGGACCTGGCACTCCTGCCAGGACCTAGCACCCCTGCCAGGACCCAGCATCCCAGCCCTGCCCTCCTGAGAACAGCACAGACAGGACCTGGCACCCCCTCCCTGCCCTGCCTCCCCAGGAGCAGAAGGGGCAGGACCTGGCACCCCTGCCAGGACCCATCACCCCTGCCCTGCCCTCCTGAGAACAGCACTGGCAGGACCTGGCACCCTCTCCCTGCCCCCCGAAGAGCAGCACTGGCAGGACCTGGCACCCCCTCCCTGCCCTCCCCAAGAGCAGCACTGCCAGGACCTGGCACCCCCTCCCTGCCCTCCCAAGAGCAGCACTGCCAGGACCTGGCACCCCTCCCTGCCCTGCCTCCCCAAGACCAGCACAGACAGGACCTGGCACCCCCTCCCTGCTCTGCCCCCCCCAAGAGCAGCACTGCCAGGACCTGGCACCCCCTCCCTGCTCTGCCCTCCCCAAGAGCAGCACTGCCAGGACCTGGCACCCCCCTCCCTGCTCTGCCCTCCCCAAGAGCAGCACTGCCAGGACCTGGCACCCCCCTCCCTGCTCTGCCCTCCCCAAGAGCAGCACTGCCAGGACCTGGCACCCCCCTCCCTGCTCTGCCCTCCCCAAGAGCAGCACTGGCAGGACCTGGCACCCCCTCCCTGCCCTCCCAAGAGCAGCACTGCCAGACTGGCACCCCCTCCCTGCTCTGCCCCCAAGACCAGCACAGACAGGACCTGGCACCCCCCTCCCTGCTCTGCCCTCCCCAAGAGCAGCACTGCCAGGACCTGGCACCCCCTCCCTGCCCTCTCTCAGAGCAGGCCTGTTTTCTGCAGGCATGTTGAGCATGACGAAGTTTCCCTCAAGGATTGGAAAAGTGCCCCCAGCTCCCTGTGGCTCCTGGCACGGGCTCAGGGCCTTGCTCAACAGCAGCCAGTTCACAGCAACAGGTCGTGTTCTGGGGCCAGCCAGGCTTTGCCCAGGTGGCCCCACAACTGTTCCTTGACCACCTTCCCTCTCCACACACAGGACACAAACCCCTCGGCTGTGCCGTTATGTTTTAGGGAAAATAAGTAACTCTAATTTCCTAATAGCAAAATAAAACCAGCTGATTTACTGCTTTAGTCACAAAAAAAGTTTTGATGTGTGTAAGTGACATTTTCTTGACCAACCACGTTTGAGCTTATAGCTTGTTTTGGGGTGTTTTTAACTAAATTTGACAGCCTGGTGTATGAGATTAATCTATTTTATATCCTTGTAAAAGTACCAGCTGTGTTCTGAGAGAACACCAAGCTGTCTCCAAGGAGGGAGGTCACTGAAACCTTCCAATTCCACCATGAATTATTTGTAGTCACCCTACATGGCCTGAAACAGCAAAGCTGGCTTGCTCAAGGCCAGCTCCAGCAGCTGCAGGGAAATCCACAGCCCTGGTTTGTACACATGCTGTGGAATACCAAAAGCCAGGAATCCTCTGCCTTGGTTTGAAGGCACTGAGCAGGGCCAGAGTTTACAAAAATCCAGATGTGGTATGGCACAGGACAGCTGTGTGAGTGCTCCTGCTCCCACACTCATCACCAGCCCTTTCCCAAGGTCTCACCCTTGCTCCATCCCAGAAAACTTTTGGTCCTAACAGTTTATGGGCTGGCAGTTATTAAACTCATAGAAACATATAAAATTAATAGAATATCCTGAGTTGGAAGGGATCCATGAGCACTGAGTCCAACTGCCAGCCCTGCACAGACACCCCAGCAATCCCACCCTGCCCCTGGGAGCAGTGTCCAAACTCTCCTGGAGCTCTGGCAGCCTCGGGGCCGGGACCATTCCCTGGGGAGCCTGGGCAGTGCCAGCACCCTCTGAGGAAGAGCCTTTCCCTGAGCTCCATCCCAACCCTCCCAGCACAGCTCCAGCCATTCCCTCAGCTCCCTTGGCCCGGAGAGCAGAGGTTGCTGCTGCCTCTTGGGAAGAAGCTGCAGACCCTCGGAGTCTCTGCTCCTGCTCCTCAATGTTTTCAGTTCACACCTGCAGGCACCACCCCAGGCACACCCCCAAACAGCTCCAGATTTACACACTGGAGCACACTGCAGTCCAACCCCAGGGAATGCAAAGCCACTCCAGCACAAACCACCGGGCTGTTTGTTGGGCAGGTGAGTCTGTCCATCACGGGCAGTGAGATCCTGACACATGCAGCACCCCTGAAGCAGCAGAATTCCCCACAGGGATCATCTCAGGAGCAGAAAGTTGAATAATGACTCTGCAGAAGTTGCAGCTGTGTATCAAGTTTTAACAAAGTGTTTCGACTCACTACTTCCTGAGAGAAGTTTAACTCCTAATTTATTCTTTGTAGCCAGAAACATGCTTGCTGCTGGAGCAAATCAACTCAGGATTAGTAAAAAAAAACCCCAAAAAACAGTTTAAAACCACCAAAACTCAACAAAAGCACAAACTCTCTGCCTGCATAAATAATCTGGGGTTTGATTAACACCTCAGCACAGCCCCCATCAGCTGCAGCACAGAAGGATCAAGACCAGCACTTTTCTTCATCCAAACCAGCCCCAAGAACTAATTAATTACAACAAATAGCACTCACAAGGCCCCTCCCTGCCCATGCCAACACACCTGCAAGGCTTACAGCTTCCTCAAGTGTTTTCTCTGAAAATCTCCGTCTAGAAAAGCAGCTGAATTCATAACTTCCCATCCAGACCTCCCTCACAACAGCTTTAAACCACAGCTTCCTTCCGAGGGCTGGAGCAGCTCAATTTGTTCTATGCTCTCACCTCTCCCTCTGAGCACTTTTTGGGATGAGAAAAAAGGAAATTTTCCTCTCTGATTAACCCCCAATCTGATAACAGCTCTGAAGGATCACAGCCTGTGACTGGGGACAAACTCTGGGACAGCTGAGCCTGCTCAGGAGAGGAGCTGATATTCCATGGAATAACCTGGAGCCTGGCACCCACCTACAGCTCGGGAAGTCAGACCTGGTCAGGTCTCTCACAAGGCACCAGACAGTGACTAAAGCCCAGGAGTAAATAAAAACACTTTCAGAGCAAAACTCACGTATTTAAACATGCCTCATGCAATGTGCGTTGGAATTGGATCATCTCTAAGGTCCTGTCCAACCCAAACCATTCCAAGGTGATACTCCTATCACTTATCCTGCCTCCTGTACTTTTAGGATTTAGGAATTAAGAACATGCAGTAAATAAGCAGCTTACAAAGCAGTGCAAGCAGCACAGGACAAGTGGTTCACGTTCCCAGTTTCAAACAAGGTGACCAGTCCTGATGGGCAAATTCTGTGCCAAAACTTGCACTGGAAGAACCAGCCGAGGATTTCTTAATTTGATTTTTGCTACTTCGAGTTCTAACTATGCCCAAGTCTGCAGCCTGATAATTTCAATGTCACCAGGGTACAGCTCTCAAGCAGAATAACACTGAGTGCAACCGGATGATCCTTCCAACCCAAGCCTTGCTGTGACTCTAAAATCGCGTCAGAAGAACCTGACTTGTGTCACGCTTTCGGTTTGAAACCACAAAACCCCCGGGAACGCTCAAACCCGGCATTTTTCTACCTGGAACACATCCCCGAGCAGAGGATAGCAGGGGGGAGCTCGGCAGGGCAGCCCTGCGGGGGGACACGGAGGGCGAGGGGAGGCTCCTGACGCTGCCTTTGTCCCACCACCTTCCCCCTCCTCCGCCCCGAGCCCCTCGGAGCGGCCCTGATGAGTCACCAGAACAAAGTCCCCAGCGGGGTCACAGAATCACAGAACGGACCCTCAAGGACCAGCGAGTCCAACTCCTGGCCCTGCAGGGAACTCTTCAACAATCCCACCCCGTCCCTGGGAGCGTTGTCCAAGCGCTCCTGGAGCTCTGGCAGCCTTGGAACCGTGACCGTTCCCTGGGGAGACTGGACAGAGCCCCTCGGGGAAAAAAGCCTTTCCCTGATGGTCACCCTAAACCTCCCGACACAGCTCCAGCCGTGCCCTCGGGTTCTACCACTGGTCCCAGAAAGCAGAGAGCGGAGCTGCCCCTCTACTTCCCTCACAAGGAAGTTTTGGACTGCGATGAGCTCTCCCCTCGGTCTCCTCTTCTCCAGGCTGAACACACCAAGTAACCTCAACCGCTCCTCCTAAGGCTTCCCCAGGGCCTTTCGCCGTATCCGCTGCCCTCCTTTGGACGCTCGCTAACACCTCGATGCCATTCTTACACCGCGGCGCCTAAAGCCGCACGCAGCACACAAGGTGAGGCCGCGCCAAGAGCGCGGGACAATGCCCTCCCTGCAGCGGGGTGCGGGGCGCCCTGCCCCGAGCCAGGCGACGGGAGCAGGGGCCAGCAAGGGCTCCGGCGGGAGCCGGGGCTTTGCCGGGGCGGTGGCCGGCGGTGGCATTGCCGGTGGCCGGCCGGTGCCGGTGGCATTGCCGGTAGCATTGCCGGGCCGGTGGCCGGGCGGTGACATTGCCGGTGCCATTACGGTAGCATTGCCGGTGCCGGTGGCGGGAAGCGCCGCGGGCGGGTGACCTTGGGCGCGCGCACCTGCCGCAGCCCCGCGCGCGCGCCGGTCACGTGACGGGATGGGGGGGGGGGTTTCGCCCTCACGGTCCCAACATGGCGGGACCGCCCCCCCCCCCCCGCGCCTCAGCACCCCGGGACCGGGACCGGCCACCGCCACCGCCCCGCTCAGCCCCGCCACCGCTCCGCCGCTCAGCCCCCCACTCCCCCGGGGAAGCCCCGGCGGGACTCTGTCCTGAGGGTGCTTGAAAAGGTGACTGAGCTTTCCTCCCCCCTCTCCACCCCGCGCCCCGTCCCAGCGCGTCGCCCTCCTCCTTCCCCTCACCCGATCTCATCGGCGCCTCCCACGCTGTTCATGGCGGCGGCGGCTCCTCCGGGGCCGCGCCCGGCTCTTCCCTCCGGTGGCGGCGGTGGCGGCGGTGCCAGCGGCGGGTCGCGGGGCCGCGGGCGGGCGCTCCCGGCCGTGTCCCGGTGTCCGTGTCCCGGTTCCCCCCCGCCGCCCCCGGCCCGGCCCGGCCCCCCCCCACCGCGCGTTTGCGCTCCCTCAGCGCCGCCGCTGCGCGCGCACCCGCCCCTCGCTACGGGGTCTCCGGGGCCGCGCCCTGGGAGGGGCGGGAGAGGCGGGGCCGCGCGCGCGCGCGGGGGACGGCGGGAAGGGCAGTCCGCCGGGGGGGGGGCGGGGCCAGGGGGGCACGGTGTTCACCCGGGGGGGGCCGGTGCCAAACCACTGCCCACCCGGGGGGGGGCCGGTGCCAAACCACTGCCCACCCGGGGGGGGGTCCCGGTGCCAAACCACTGCCCACCCGGGGGGGGGGGCCCGGTGCCAAACCACTGCCCACCCGGGGGGGGGCCGGTGCCAAACCACTGCCCACCCGGGGGGGGGGGGCCGGTGCCAAACCACTGCCCACCCGGGGGGGGGGGGCCGGTGCCAAACCACTGCCCGCCCACCCGGGGGGGGGGGGTCCCGGTGCCAAACCACTGCCCACCCTGGGGGGGGGGGCCCGGTGCCAAACCACTGCCCACCCGGGGGGGGGGGCCCGGTGCCAAACCACTGCCCACCCACGGGGGGGGGTCCCGGTGCCAAACCACTGCCCACCCACCGGGGGGGGGTCCCGGTGCCAAACCACTGCCCACCCGGGGGGGGGGGGGCCCGGTGCCAAACCACTGCCCACCCACCCGGGGGGCGGTGCAGCCCCGGGGTGCCAAACCACTGCCCACCCTGGGGGTCCACCGCTCACCCCGGGGAGTCCCAGCGTTCATCCCCGGGGGTCCCACTGCCCATCCCCAGGGGTCCTGGAGGGTGGCACAGCGCGGGACACAGTGCAGGACAGAGCGCGGGACAAGTGTGGGACAGCGCGCTGGCCACAGCGCAGGACAGCGCGGGACACAGTTTGGGACACAGCTCGGGACACAGTGTGGGACAGAGCGCCCTGCTCAGGGAAATCCCTTCCTCCGTGTCCCCCCCGATCCAGCCCGGCTGCACCACTCGGCAGCGCCGATCATTCCCGCTCCATGCAGAGCACGGTGCCACCGGCAGCAGGGCCGTCCTGGGCACCCCCAGATCACCCGGGCACCCCCAGGACACGTGTGACCCCCGTGGTGCCCCGTTTCCCGATAAGGGCTCCCGATCCCTGGAGGGGCCCCAGCCGCCTGTGCACACTCAGCACTTTCCAGCAGGGTTATTTAAAGCCGGCCAAGTGCCCGCGGCCCTTTCTCTCCCTCCTCCCCCGGCAGCCCCGGCCCGTCCAGCTGGACTTTCCTCCCGCAGCCATGAGCTCCGCAGCGGCGGCCCTGCCGATCTTCGCCGAGGGCGAGGACTGCAGGGCGGCCTGGAGGGAAGCCACGGCGGGCTACGATGAGCCCGACGCCCACCTGGAGATCCTGGGCAAGCCGGTGATGGAGCGCTGGGAGACCCCCTACATGCACTCGCTGGCCACCGTGGCTGCATCCAAGGGTAACGGGGACCCCAAGGGCTCCGGGGCGTGCTGGGGGTGCAGCTGCCCCAAAAGCAGCTGGGGTGGGGGGAGATGTTCTGCTGGGGGACCCCAGTGCAGGTGCCCCCCCACTGCACGTGGCCCCCGTGCAGTGACAGGGGCAGCAGGACCGTGGTGGCACTTGTGTGCTTGTGTCAGGGTGACGCGTTCTTGAAAGGGGAGGGGGACATGGGGAAGGGGATGCAGACACTTCCTATCCAGGACCTGACACTTTTGGGTGTTTCACCTCCCAGGACCTGCCACTTTCAGGGTTGTTTCCCTCCCAGGACCTGCCACTTTTGGGTGTTTCCCTCTCAGGACCTGCCACTTTTGGGGCTGTTTCACCTCCCAGGACCTGCCACTTTTGGGGTTTTTCCCCCTCCCAGGACCTGCCACTTTTGGGGTTTGTTTCCCCTCCCAGGACCTGCTTCTTTTGGGGTTGTTTCACCTCCCAGGACCTGCTTCTTTTGGGGTTGTTTCCCCTCCCAGGACCTGCTTCTTTTGGGGTTGTTTACCTCCCCCTCCGGGACCTGCCACTTTTGGGGTTGTTTCCCCTCCCAGGACCTGCTTGCTTTAGGGCTTTTAGGGCTGTTTCCCTGCCAGCTGGACGTTGTTTGTCCCCACTGGGATCAACTGGGGAGTGCTTGGTGGAGGCAAAGGGCCTCTGGGTGGGGGCAGCAGGTGACTGACAGGGACACAGGGGCAGCTGGGGGGGCAGCAGGTGACAGGGGACATGAGGCTGCTCCCCACTTCTCCCCTCAGCAGCACCATGTGCTCCCAACCTGCAGAGCCCAATTTAGGGAAGGAATGGCTGAGAATTCAGGGCTGGGGGGGAGTTTGAGGCAGAGAAAACGCAGAGCTGCGAGTGCTGGGTTCCACCTGCAGGCGGCCGCGTGCTCGAGGTGGGGTTCGGGATGGCCATCGCCGCCTCCAAGGTGCAGGAATTCGACATCGAGGAGCACTGGATCATCGAGTGCAACGAGGGCGTCTTCCAGCGCCTGGAGCAGTGGGCCAAGGCTCAGCCACACAAGGTCAGGGGCAGGGGGGCAGTGCCAGGGTTGGGGGGTGCCTGTGACCCCCTCCCCAGCTCAGCCCTCTGCCCCCCATCCGCAGGTGGTGCCCCTGAAGGGGCTGTGGGAGGACGTGGTGCCACGCTGCCGGACGGGCACTTCAGCGGTGAGACACGGACAGCAGGGTGGAGGGGCTGGGGTCGGTGGGGGGACCCTCAAAGTGGGGGTGCTGCAAAGCCCAGGGCATCCCGGGACATCCCTGAGGCGTGGGAAGGGGGGAGCAGGAGGCCCCATGCCCATACTGCCATGTGGGCTTGGGGACAGGGCACCATGCTGGTGGCCCTGGGTGGGTTGTCCTGGGAAATGGAGCCTTGTGCTGGTGGGATCCATGTCCTGGGGAAATGGAGCCTTGTGCTGGGTGGGATCCATGTCCTGGGGAAATGGAGCCTTGTCCTGGGGAAATGGGTCCTTTCTCAGGGAGCAGATCCCGATCCTGGGGAACAGATCCTGGCCCTGGGGTGGATCCTTGTCCTGGGAAGTAGATCCTTATCGTGGGGAAATGATCCTTACCTTGGGGCCATCACACCGCTGCCTTCCAGGGGTCAGAGGAATGGGGGCAAATTGCACTAGGAACGATAACAATACCAGGCCACCAAGGGGGATTTTCCCGGGACAAACGAGCCCCTCAGGGCTCTCCCAGCTAACGGCCAGCCCCGGTGTTCACGGGCAGGGATCCTGTACGACACCTACCCGCTCTCGGAGGACACCTGGCACACGCACCAGTTCAACTTCATCAAGGTGACACCTCGGGGAGGAGCTGGGGCTCGGAGGGGGAGCTGGGGCCGGGTGCTGAGCGGGGGGATTTGACCCGGCTCTCCGGGGCTCGGAGTGGGATCTGACCCGGCTCTCCGGGGCTCGAGGGGGATCTGACCCGGCTCCCCGGGGCTCAGAGTGGGATCTGACCCGGCTCCCGGGGCTCGGAGTGGGACTGACCCGGCTCCCGGGGCTCGGAGTGGGGATCTGACCCGGCTCCCCGGGGCTCGAGGGGATCTGACCCGGCTCCCCGGGGCTCGGAGGGGGATCTGACCCGGCTCCCGGGACTCGAGGGGGATCTGACCCGGCTCCCGGGGCTCGGAGGGGAGCTGACCCGGCTCCCCGGGGCTCAGAGGGGACTGACCCGGCTCCCGCGCAGTGGGATTGGGCTTCTGTCCGCCCCGGCATTCGGTGGGGATTCTGACCCTGACTCCCCGATTCCAGAGTGGGATCCTGCCCGCCTCCCCGGACTTCCAGGGGGGTCTGTACCCTGACCCCCCGGGGCTTCCGAGTTGGGATCCTGACCCGACCTCCCCGCTTCCGGCGGGATGTTCTGACCCGGCTCCCGCTTCCAGGTTGGGGTCCTCTGACCCGCATCCCCGGGTTGGGGGTGTCTGACCCGGCTCTCCGCATTCCCGGGTTGGGGCTGTTCCTGTCCCTGACCTCCCCGCATTCCCGGGTTGGGGTGTTCCGTCCCTGACCTCCCCGCATTCCCGGCACAGGCTCACGCCTTCCGCCTGCTGCGGCCCGGAGGGGTCCTCACCTACTGCAACCTGACCTCGTGGGGCGAGCTGCTCAAGACCAGCTACAGCGACATCGAGAAGATGTTTGAGGTGAGTTGTTCCCCTCCCCAGAGCTGTGCCCGCCGCCAGCCGGAGCGCTCCGTGGCTGCGGAACTCATCCCTGGCGCTGGAGATGCTCCGAAGGGCAGCTCGGGGGTGTTGTTTTCCCCGGGAAAACTGTCGTGTCCCTTCTCAGAGGAGACTCCCCAAGGCACGGCTGCTCCTGCCTGCCCTCCTCTCCCGCAGGAGACGCAGGTGGGGCCGCTGCTGCAGGCGGGGTTCCGCCGGGAGAACATCAGCACGAGGGTGATGGAGCTGCAGCCGCCCCGCGAGTGCCGCTACTACTCGCACGCCAGGATGATCACCCCCACCGTCCTCAAACACTGAGGGGCTCAGCCCGGGGAGCGGGAGCTGGGCATGTGCTGAGGAGGAGGAGGAGAAAAGCTCTGATCTCCTTTAAAGCCCTTTGAGAGATGGGAGCTGATTCATCCAGAGAGGGGTGGAGGTTTGGGATGGATTCCAGGGGACAAAAGGACAGGAAAGTCCCTGCCCCCAGGAGCCCCCTGCCCTGGAGGGGTGTGTGTGCAAGATTTCACCTTGCTCTGTCCCCTCAAGACTTCAAAATTCTCGATTAAGTTGCAATTTCAGTGTGGTTCAGAGCCTTTGGCCAGACAGGTTCCAGAACCAGCCTTTTCCTCGAAGAACTGGATCATTCTGAGAAATCACAGGGTGGGCTTCCCACAAGAGCCAAATAATCCAAACCAGGTGGGAGAAATGGGGCAGTCTGAGGCATTTTGAGGCATTTCAGCTTCTCCTGAAGCAACTCCCCAGGGAACTTTCCCAACATTTTCAGCCAAAGCCCACGGCAGCAAATCCTGACCCCAGCACCCCCTCACAGCTCAATAAATGATGTTTCCTCTCTCCCCAGAAGGGATAAAGTCCATTAAAAGGAATGAAATACCCAAACTGCTGTTCCCGAGCGATTTATTTGTCTTTCCAAAGTGTGTTTGTCCCTCAGGCACAACCATTCCTCGTCCCAGGCTCCTGGGATGCATCCAGGACAGGCTGCTTTATCCCTGCCCTGCTTAGGAGTTCTACATTCAGGTATATTAATCACATCCTGCTTTTAAACATCAGTATTTTACTTGTTACAGAATTAATTTCTGCCTCCTGTGCACACAAATATGTATTTTTTAGACCCTGTGTAGGAATTCCCAACCAGGAGCAGGTGGTGAGAAAGGGATGAGCTCAGGGAGGGCTCAGGTCAGTCTCTAAACTTCCCAACAAAACCAAAAAAAGAATAAAATTCTGGCAAAGCCTTTATGTCCCGATACGACATCACCCTCCCTGACGGATTGTTGAGACCAGAAACCAACTCAGCAGTTTTATCAAATTCAGCTCCTGCTTTTTAGCCCAGTTTTCCAAGCCCTGAGGTCAGAGGGGTTTATTAAAGACAGAAGAGCCCCTGGAGCAGGTCAAGTTTTATTGGAAGGCGCGTGAGGAGCCGGATTTGTGCGTAAATGTGAGCAGTGCCCGGGGGCAGTGAGTGGGGACATAAATAAAGACTATTTCCTGTACCAGATCTGCATCCTCCTCTCCCTCTTGATTTTCCTCTGCAGCTGCAGGATCCCGTAGAGCAAAGCCTCAGCTGTGGGGGGGCAACCTGAGAGGGAGAAAAAGGAAAGAAGGGAGGAAGGAAACAGGGCTGGTACCTGCACGGAGCTGGAGCCAGCAGCAGAGGTGCCAACCCCAGGACTTGTCCCAAAGCTCACTCCCCTCTGGCTTTGTGGCTGGCACAGGCAGGAGGGTAAAACAACTAAACCGATGGTGTTTATCAAGATCTTCATCAATCAGAGCAATTCTTTGATTTCAAAGTGTATCCAAACCCACCGATGGTGCCACCCCACAATCCCTGGAGCTGCTGCAGCTCCCCCACCCCTGAAACAGGAAAACTTTTCACAGCTGCACCTGAATGCAGAGAATTCCCCTCTCCCTGCCCTGCTCCCAGTGGAGCTGCCCCTCGTACCTGGCACATAAATGTCCACGGGCACGATGCGGTCGCAGCCCCTCACCACGGAGTAGGAGTAGTGGTAGTAGCCCCCACCGTTGGCACAGCTGCAGGACAGGGACAGGGACAGGGACAGGGTCAGCCCAGGAGGGTGAGCAGGAGGCCAAGGGAAGGTGGCCCTGGGCAGGTGGGCACTGCCAGGCTCGGAGCCACCAGCTGAGCGCTCACAGGTGCCCATCACGGGCCCTGCTGGGATGGTTTTGGATGAATCCAACCCAACTGAACTGGCCCCATCACCCTCACAAATCTTTCACAGCCCTCCCTCTCTGCTACAAAACCTGATCTGCCTCAGAGCTTTCCCAGATTTTGTCCTGTTCCAGCCTGGACCGGCTGCCCTCAGCCCTGGTGTGGGGACAAGAAAGTTGTGGGAATCATGGAATGATTCAGGCTGGAAAAGACCTCTGAGACCACGGAGTCCAGCTGAGGCCCCTCATGGAGCAGATTCCAACCAAATCCATACACAGAACAAATTCCAACTGAGTCCCCCATGGAGCAGATTCCAACCAAATCCATACATAGAACAAATTCCAATTGAGTCCCCATGGAGCAGATTCCAATTGAGTCTCCATGGAGCAGATTCCAATTAAATCCATACACAGAACAGATTCCAACCGAGTCCCCCATGGAGCAGATTCCAACCAAATCCATACACAGAACAGATTCCAACCGAGTCCCCCATGGAGCAGATTCCAGCAGAGCAGAAGCATTTTGAAAGCCAAAAGCAAACCCTGGGATCCTGGATACACACAAGTTAGGCAGCTACAAGCCCCCTGAATCCCTCCCTGGGAGGATTCACACACACCAATCCCAGAAGGAGCCTTTCTGCTCTGCTCTACAAGGAAACAACCAAGCAAAGAATTCCCCCCAGGGCACGGGTTGAGGTTCAATCCTAGTGTCCAATCCTGGCTGGCTCTGAAGCCCAGAAGTGTAACCCAACAAGGATAAAGGAAAAAGAAAAGAGATGCTTTTTATCTTCTGAGACCTTGTAGGTTTAATGTAGGAATCAATTCCAGGGAAGACAAAGAGACCCCAGCCTGATGGTGAGGAGAATTCCAACCTGGGATAAAAGGGGGGAGTAGGGGAAACAGATCCAATGGGAGGAATTTGGAGGGGAAGGGTCAGCCTGGGCAAACTGAGAGGGGCACACAGAATATACCATAAGCAGTATAACAAAACTACTTACGTGCTACATACATATATATATAAAAGTCACCCAATGTGAAATAACAACAAAACCCAACGAACCATGCAGTACAACCCAAGAGGCACCGAGGAGGGGCCAGCACTCACCTCCCCATGGACACCACGTAGCGAGGCTCCGGCATCTGGTCGTAGACCTGCAGAAGAGGGACGTTTGGGCTCAATCCCCAAGCCTTCCCCACCCTGCCTGGGGGTGCTGGTCCCCGTGGCCCCCACCTTGCGCAGAGCTGGGGCCATTTTGTTGGTCAGGGTCCCTGCCACGATCATGACGTCGGCCTGGCGGGGGCTGGCGCGGAACACGACCCCGAAGCGATCCATGTCGTAGCGAGGGGCTGCCATGTGCATCATCTCCACGGCACAGCAGGCCAGCCCGAAGGTCATGGGCCACAGGGAGCTCTGGGGGGACAGGCAGGAGCTCAGGGACACGCAGGAAGGGGTGGTGCAAGGAGCTGGGAGTGAAGCGCATGGCTCTGGGGGGATGGAGGAAGGGAGAGCTCTGGGTGAGGCCTGAGAGGGGCCAGAGCTGCTGCCCTGACAGTGCTGAGACACCTGAGGGACACAGGGGACAGCAGAGAGGGGACAGCTCAGGACTCACAGGGACAGCTCAGGACTCACAGGGACAGTGGTGTCCCAAAAAGGGACAGCTCAGAGCCCTGGAGAAGGGGCAGAGAGAAGGGACAACTCAGAGTCCCATAGAGACATCAGAGACTGAAGAAGGGACAGCTCAGGGTCCACAGGGACAGAGGTGTCCCAAAAAGCGACAGCTCAGAGCCCTGGAGAAGGGGCAGAGAGAAGGGACAGCTCAGGGCACACAGGGACAATGGTGGCCCAAGAAGGGACAGCTCAGGGGCCTGGAGAAGGGACAGCAGAGAAGGGACAGCTCAGGGCACACAGGGACAGCGCTGTCCAGGGAAGAGCCACCCAGCCAAGGCAGAGCACACCAGACCCAGGGCACTGTCACTCGTGTCATCCTTCCCCATGGTCAGAGCAGCTGCTCAGGGCAGGGACAAGTCCAGAAAGTGCCTTTACCTGGTGACCAAAGGCCACTTCCAGACCCTCCCCACACCCTCGGCCTCTCTTTTGCTCTGTCACTGACCCCAATGTCACAGACCTCGGCCACGGGAGGAGCTCTGAGCTATTTTTAGGCTGAGCAGGAGGTGCCTGGGCTCTGTCCCCCTCTGTCCCTGGGTGCCAGGGGTGCCTGGTGGCTCAGCACTCACCCGCCGGGCCCAGTTGACCAGGTCATCGAGCTTGGCAATGACGTACTCGCCGCGGCTGCTGGGGACGTAGGATTTCCTCGGGACAACAGCAGAGCTCTTCTGGAGCTGGGCAGAGCTGGAAGGAGCAGCACAGAGCCATCACTGCCCAGGCACAATGGGCCCTTGGCCCTCCCAGGGGCTGTGCTTCCCCGAGGAACGCCAATCCCACCCCTCTGTTTGCAGCAGAGGATTCTCAGGGTGGGACCGGCGGGTTTGGTGCTCAGGCAGAGCCCCCCCAGCCACACCCCAAGCTCAGAGAGCCCCTGGCTGTCCCCTGTCCCCAGGGCAGGAGCTGTGGAATGGTGGCACAGCCAGCTGTCCCCGTCCCCAGGGCAGGAGCTGTCCCCTGTCCCCAGAGCAGGAGCTGTGGAATGGTGGCACAGCCAGCTGTCCCCTGTCCCCAGAGCAGGAGCTGTGGAATGGTGGCACAGCCAGCTGTCCCCTGTCCCCAGGGCAGGAGCTGTGGAATGGTGGCACAGCCAGCTGTCCCCTGTCCCCAGGGCAGGAGTAGTCCCTGTCCCCTCTCCCCAGGGCAGGAGCTGTCTCTGTCCCTGTCCCTGTCCCCAGAGCAGGAGCTGTGGAATGGTGGCACAGCCAGCTGTCCCTGTCCCCAGGGCAGGAGCTGTCCCTGTCCCTGTCCCCATGGCAGGAGCTGTCCCCGTCCCTGTCCCCATGGCAGGAGCTGTCCCCATCCCTGTCCCTGTCCCCGGGGCAGGAGCTGTCCCCGCCCCTGTCCCCAGGGCTGTTACCTGTCAGCGCGATCGGCCGCCGGTGTCTGATGGAGCAGCTGAGCATGAGCGGGACGCACAGCGCCGGGCCTGGGGACAGGACGGGCCCGCACAGGGTGAGCTCAGAGCCGCCACGATGCACCCTGGAGCCAGTGCTCCACAATCCCCAGCGGCCAGGGGAGACCCCGCTGACCCCCAAAGCTCGCGGGCTGCTCGGCCGCGGCTCTGGGGTCCCCACAGCCCCGGGCTCCCGGGTCCCACTGCCCAGATCCCCTCAGCCCCGGGCTCCCGGTGCCCCCGGGTCCCACCGCCCCCCCAGCCCCGGCTCCCGGTGCCCCCGGGTCCCACCGCCAGATCCCCTCAGCCCCGGGCTCCCGGTGCCCCCGGGTCCCACCGCCCCCCTCAGCCCCGGGCTCCCGGTGCCCCCGGGTCCCACGCCCAGATCCCCTCAGCCCCGGGCTCCCGGTGCCCCCGGGTCCCACTGCCCAGATCCCCTCAGCCCCGGGCTCCCGGTGCCCCCGGGTCCCACCGCCCAATCCCTCAGCCCCGGGCTCCCGGTGCCCCGGGTCCCACGCCCAGATCCCTCAGCCCCGGCCCGTCCCGGCCACCGCCCAATCCCAGCTCCCGGGTGCCCGCCGGCGCTCAGCCCACCCGCACAGTGCCGGGAGCCGCAGACCTGCGGGAGCGAACGGGAGAGCTCAGCCGGCCGTGGCACGGCCGGGCCCGAACGCCGGCGATCCCCTCCCGCCCCTCCTCGGCGGGGCGGGCTTGTTTCATTCCCCACACGTCCCTGTCCCTGTCCGGTCCGTCCCGCTGCTCCCCGCTCCCGGCCCCGCTCCCAGCCCCTCAGCCCCGTCCCGTTCCCGCCCACTCCCGGCCCACTCGCCAGCCCGTCCCGGTCCCGTTCCCGGCCGCAGACCGCACGAACCGGAGCTCGCTCGGCCGTGCACCCGGCCCGGAACCCGTGCCGTCCCGTCCCGCTCCCGCCCCTCGCCGGCGCGGTTGTTCCCGCCACCCTCCGGCCCTCCCTGCCCGTCCCGTTCCCGTTCCCGCCCCGTCCGCCCTCCCGCCCCTGTTCCCGTTCCCGTCCCGCTCCCGTCCCCGTCCCAGCCCTCTCCTCCCGTTCCCGTTCCGGCCCGCTCACGGCCCAGCGCCGCCATCGCTCCGCAGCCCTTCAGGCAACCTCTGGGCGCGTGCACCCGCTCAGGGGCCCGGCGCGGCACCGCCTCAGCGCTCCGGCGGGAAACGCGTCCCGGCCGACGGGTTCCGGAGGCACCTGCCGGCCCCGCGACAAAACGAGCCCAAAATAATCCCAAAACGACCTGGAAGCGATCCCAAAACGACCTGGAAGCGATCCCAAAATGATTCCAGAACGGTTCCCGGCACGCGGGGCCGTTCCCGCGGCTGCCCCGGAGCCGCAACAGGGCAGAAAAATAAAGACGGCCGTCCCTGGGTGGGCTCGAACCACCAACCTTTCGGTTAACAGCCGAACGCGCTAACCGATTGCGCCACAGAGACCGCGCTGCGCCGCCTCCCGCCCGGCCCCGTGTCCCGGGTGGCGGCCGCGCCCCAGCCCCGGTCCCGTGTCCGCGCCCCGCCCGTGTCACCCCCGGGTCCCCCCGTTCCCCGTCCCGCCCGTGACCCCCGGGGCTCCCCCCGGGTCCCGTCCCGGTTCTCCCCCCCCCACCCCGTGATCCCCGGATCTTCCCCCGGGTCCCCCGCCCCGCCCGTGACCCCCGGGTTCCCTCCCCCCCGGGTCCCCCGCTCCGTCCGTGACCCCCGGGTCCCCCCCCGGTTCCCCCGCCCCGCCCGTGACCCCCGGTTTCCCCCCCCGGTTTCCCCCCCCCGGTTCCCCCCCCCGGCGCGGAGCCAGCGGCGGTGACGGGCGGGGGGGCGGAGCGCGGCCGTGCAGCCGAAATAGCTCAGTTGGGAGAGCGTTAGACTGAAGATCTAAAGGTCCCTGGTTCGATCCCGGGTTTCGGCAGATTCGTCTTTTCCTGCCGGGAATTGTGAAAGCGCGGTTTTCACCCCAAAACACCCGCCCGAGGCGGCGGAATTCGTTCTTCCCTCCCCAGGCTCTGCTGCTGATCGTTTTGAGAGCCTGGAATTCGTTCTTCCCTCCCCAGGCTCTGGTGCTGATCGTTTTGAGAGCCTGGAATTCGTTCTTCCCGCCCCAGGCTCTGCTGCTGATCGTTTTGAGAGCCTGGAATTCGTTCTTCCCGCCCCAGGCTCTGCTGCTGATCGTTTTGAGAGCCTGGAATTCGTTCTTCCCGCCCCAGGCCTGCTGCTGATCGTTTTGAGAGCCGGGAAACACGCACAGGCAGGGAGAGGGTGAAGCATCGCGGGATAGAACACTTGGATTAAGGATAAATATTATTAATGGTATTATATGAATTATGAATTAATAATAAACATGAGTTAATGGTGTTACAGCGAGCATGGATTCATTAACACTGGACAAGCACAAGCAGGAATGGTGTGAGTCAGCCCATTTTAAATAAAGCACAAGAACAAAAAGCAGCGAGTTCATTTCCCAGCGATTAATAACGTGAGACAGAGACAGGATATTACAGCTTTATCTGATGTACAAAAACCACCTCCACCTGCTGTAAAACCGGGCTGGAAGCACCACCACCACCCCCACGGACTAAAACAATTAAAACAAAAGCAGCAACATTTTGATGATTCACTTCATCCCACTTTATTGAGTCCACATGATTTGTACACGGTGCCCAGGACCAGAGAGTGACCCAGGGTGGGACAGCACTGGGAAGGGTGGGACAAGGGCAGGATGAGCCCAGGAGTGTCCAAGGCCAGGCTGGAGGGGCTGGGAGCACCCAGGGACAGGGGGAGTGCTTTAAGGAGCCCCAACCCAAGGCAGGATTTCACAGCTGCAGTGAAGGCAGCAGGGATGGCTCTGCTGCTGTGGAGTTTTGATGGAGAGGGGGAACACAGGGTTAATGTAAATTAACCCATCTCCAAATTACCCCAGAGCCCCGGGAGGAGGGGCAGGAAGTCCCTCCCCAACTTCTCCTCTCCAAAGGGAAGGTGTCACTCACAGCTCAGGGTTAACTCTCCATCGTTAAATTTTTTATCCTATCCCACCTCACAGGTTTTAATCAAACCTTCACTTCCTGGCCTGGCCCTACGATTGAGATAACGGGAAGAAGGATTCCATGGTAAAACTCATTAGAGAGCACAGAGCAATTAAAAGTGTAATTACAATATATTCAGATAATTACTACAGCCAGGATAGACATCTGGATCCCAATTTCAACTTCTTCATTTCAAATCATCTTGGGTTTTACTGGACAAGCAAGGAGATCATATTTTATCATCACAGAGAGACCCTAATCAGGGGGTTCTCTGTATCATTTATCATTATTCATCATTAATTAGCTCTTGCTGACACTGCTTCCACGTGCCACAGCTCCAGCAAAAGTGGGCAGGATTAAATTGAGAATTCAGATGAGAAAAAGACAATTAAAAGCCTCCCAAAATTCATGGCCTCTCAAGAGGCAATAAACCAGCATTGCACAGCTTCACTGTTAGAGGAAACGTTTCTGGTTAAGCAAACTTGGGATTCTTTCCCCAGGGAATTTTGTCATAACAAAACCAAACCCCCAAATCTTTGTGTTCCTGGGCACCAACCTGACCTCCCACCCTTGGAAGGGGTGGGAATCTCCTGCCAGGAACCCTCCTGGTTTTACCAGGAGCTACCAGACCACAAAGCAGGACGAGATTCCCTTCTTCCCAAGCTGAGGGGTTGGGCTAAAAGAATCCACGTGGAAACTGGGGGAGCAGCAGAAGCTCTGGAGGGCACTGAGGAGCCTGAACAGGGTGAGGCCACGAGAAGCAGCAAGGGCTGAGAATCAGCTGGGGCTGGGAGCAGAATATTTGGAAATATCCACACAGACTTTACAAAGAATGCCATGTTTTGTACAAATCACCACTGGATATTTACAGCTGGCCCCGGGGGCAGCCCTGGCCACTCCTCAGCTCTCCACAGGCTCTGGCTCTGCCTTCAGCTTTTTGCTTCCCAGGACTTGCTCATCAAACAACTCTCTCTCTCTGGAAAGAAAAAGAAAATATACAAGTTTTTTAAAATTAAAACAGGGTATTGTTGTCCAGATTACATCACCTGGACAAGTGAAATCTGCAGTGTTGGAGGAGCTCAGCTGGGATGTTTTCCATGTTTTGTCCCTCACAGGAGGAGGATGCTGAGCTCTCACCTCAAAAGTTTTTCTGTGTCCAGCAATAAAATCCTTGGAAAATCCTGAAAATAAATCTACCTTTTGCTCACAGGTGGCCCTTTGATGTATTTCTCTTCTGCCTTCTCATAATCGATGTCATCCACGGCAGCAATGGCACAGATGATGGCCTGGAAAGCATTGAATAATTAATAATAATAAAAATAATAATCAATGTGCGAAACTAAATCACAGCCAGGGATGTGAAAGTGCCTCAGCTGAGCACGTTCTGGGAAAAGGGTTCCTCAATTACTTGGAAAACTTGGATGAAACTGTTCAGTGAGTGCCTGAAATTCTTAAATAAATAATGTGAAATTGTTCTGTATCATCCCCTGGGGGGGTATTTTGAATCCTCAGATTAAAATATTCTTCACAGTAATTTTGTTTCTACACGAGTTAACGTTCTCCTGGGAAAATCCCAGGGAAGAACATAAGGTATCCACAACATCTGTAAAAACAGCCAAAATACCACCCCCCACCTCCACACACACAAAGGAGCAAGGAAACCCTGAGAAGTTGCCAAATTTAAATAAAAAAAAACCCAAAACAAAGCTTTGAAGTAATTAAAATACATCAGAAAACTACCAGTCTGCTTTTCTAAACAAACTACCTTGAGCTTCTTCTTTCTGTGCTTAAAAAAACATAAAATAAGATTTGGGTGACTCAGGCTGTGGGTGAATATTCCTGCCTGCCTCAGTTCTGGGAATTCTCCATAGGAACCACGTCAGAGCAAAGCAATAAATGGAAATTTAATGGGAAATAATGGGAATTTGGGGTCTCTGAAAAGAAGCCTTCAGATTTGTTTTTGTAGATTGGAGTCGGGTTCACATGAACTGTATGGTAAACAAGGATTGTTTATATTCTTTTGTGAAAGATCACTCAAACTGCTCATTTCACCAATAAAATTAGAGAAAGAATAACTTCATTATCCAATCCCTAGTGTCCTAGAAATGATAAAAAACCTGAAGTTTCACTAAAACTTACTTCTTTTGTACTTGAACACCTGTGATGTGTGTTTGCTTTGTACCCTACAACATTTATCCTAGAAATGATAAAAACCTGAAGTTTTATTGAAACTCACTTCAGTTGTACTTTAAATACCTGTGATTTGTGTGTCTTTCCTTTGTGTCCCACAACATTTATCCTAGAAATGATAAAAAACTGAAGTTCCACTAAAACTTAATTCTTTTATACTTGAAACACCTGTGCTGTGTGTTCCCTTTGTATCCTACAACATTTATCCTAGAAATGATAAAATCCTGAAGTTTCACTAAAACTCACTTCTTTTACACTTGAAACACCTGTGATGTGTGTGTGTTTCCTTTGTGTCCCACAACATTTATCCTAGAAATTATAAAAACCTGAAGTCTCACTAAAACTTCTGTTGTAGTTTAAACCCCTGTGATGTGTTCCCTTTGTGTCCCACAACATTTATCCTAGAAATCATAAAATCCTGAAGTTTCACCAAAACTTAATTCTTTTATACTTGAAACACCTGTGCTGTGTGTGTGTTTCCTTTGTGTCCCACAACATTTATCCTAAAAATGATAAAACCCTGAAGTTCCACTAAAACTCACTTCAGTTTTATTTTAAACACCTGTGATATGTCCCACAACAACATTTATCCTAGAAATCATAAAATCCTGAAGTTTCACTAAAACTCACTTCTTTTATACTTGAAACACCTGTGATGTGTGTTTCCTTTGTGCCCCACAATTTATCCTAGAAATGATAAAAAACTGAAGCCTCACTAAAACTTAATTCTTTTACACTTGAAACACCCGTGATGTGTGTGTGTTTCCTTTGCGTCCCACAACAACATTTATCCTAGAAATCATAAAACCCTCAAGTTTCACTAAAACTTGATTCTTATACACTTGAAACCCCCATGATGTGTGTGTTTAACACCTGTGATGTGTGTGTGTTTCCTGTCCCACAACAGGAATTCATGTCATTTATCTCAGCTCGTCCCTCCTCGTTTCCTTCACGCCGCCTCACCTCAGGCAGGAGCACATCTGAGATGAACCTGATGCCATCCCCCAGGATCTGGTGAAGGTTCTTGGTGTCCATCTCCCTGTACACCTCCTTCAGGTAACCAACCACCAGGTCCAGCTGCTCCTCATCCTCCAGGTAAGTCTCCACGCAGGTCATGTAGCGGCCGGAATTGAGGAATTTCTTCAGCCAGCGCGACTGCTTCCCACTTTTCAAGATGCCCAGGAGATGCTCCTCAGCCCCTTTGCTCTTCACTATGAACTCCACCAGCTTCTTGTTCTCCCTGTCCCTGGCAGCTCGGGTCCTGTCTGGCAGCAGTTTCCTGGGGGGTTTCTGGGGGGAGCTGTCCGAGGGCGCCTCGGCGGCGAGCGGCTCCTCGGCGTTCGGGAAGGCGAGCTGCACGGCGAGCTGCGAGCCCTCCTTCCTCACAGGGGAGCCTGCAGGGAAAACACCAGGGTTTGGGGGCTCCCTCTGCGTGGGGGGAAACCTGGGAGATTCCTAAAGGGGTTTTGAGGAGAATAAAGGGAAGTGGGTTTTAATCGGTTTGGGGGAAAGGGGTTTTTGGGGGAGAAAGCAATGATAATAATTCTTTATTATTATTGTGTTCTGTGATAGAATATTCTGTTCCATATTATATTCTAAAAGTTGCATCCCAATATTATATTCTGTAAGTTGCATCCCAATATTATATTCTGTAAGTTGCATCCCAATATTATATTCTGTAAGTTGCATCCCAATATTATAATTCTAGAAGTTGCATCCCAATATTATATTCTGTAAGTTGCATCCCAATATTATATTCTAGAAGTTGCATCCCAATATTATATTCTAGAAGTTGCATCCCAATATTATATTCTAGAAGTTGCATCCCAATATTATATTCTAGAAGTTGCATCCCAATATTATATTCTAGAAGTTGCATCCCAATATTATATTCTAGAAGTTGCATCCCAATATTATATTCTAGAAGTTGCATCCCAATATTATATTCTAGAAGTTGCATCCCAATATTATATTCTAGAAGTTGCATCCCAATATTATATTCTAGAAGTTGCATCCCAATATTATATTCTAGAAGTTGCATCCCAATATTATATTCTAGAAGTTGCATCCCAATATTATATTCTAGAAGTTGCATCCCAATATTATATTCTAGAAGTTGCATCCCAATATTATATTCTAGAAGTTGCATCCCAATATTATATTCTAGAAGTTGCATCCCAATATTATATTCTAGAAGTTGCATCCCAATATTATATTCTAGAAGTTGCATCCCAATATTATATTCTAGAAGTTGCATCCCAATATTATATTCTAGAAGTTGCATCCCAATATTATATTCTGTAAGTTGCATCCCAATATTATATTCTAAGTTGCATCCCAATATTATATTCTAGAAGTTGCATCCCAATATTATATTCTGTAAGTTGCATCCCAATATTATATTCTGTAAGTTGTATCCCAATATTATATTCTATTGTTTTACTCTATTCTACTAAAATGCTAGAAGAATGGATAGAAGGAAAAATGCTGGAAGAAAGAAGAAAAAATGCTGGAAAAAAGAATGGAAGAAAAAATGCTGGAAGAATGGATAAAAGAAAAAAATGCTGGAAGAATGGCCAGAAGAAAAAAATGCTGGAAGAAAGAATAGAAGAACAAATGCTGGAAGAATGAATAGAAGAAAAAATGTTGGAAGAATGGACAGAAGAAAAAAAGCTGGAATAAAAGATAGAAGAAAAAATGCTGGAAGAATAGAATATATTCTAGAATAAACACTAGAATATATTATAGAATATAGACTAGAATAAAGACTAGAATATTATAATATATACTAGAATATTATAACATTATTACATTCTTTATTATAGAATCTTCTACATTCTAAGAATTAATAATTCCTTATTTATCAGGTAAAGTATTCCTTAGTACAACAAATGAACAAGACTAAACATAAAACTTTTTGTTGCTTTGAAGAGATGATGAATTTAGAAAATCTCCTTTGTGCCTTGTTAATTTAGTTTATTGTTAGTCCCTGCAGCTGGGAGTTCTTGGGTTTTTTTTTGGTTTTTAGTTCAGAGCAGGTTTGAATAGTTTAAAGAAAATAATTTCCTCTTTTTTAATATATTTTTTAATATATAATCCTATTTATTAAAAAAGTCTGGAGAATGTTTTTGCTTCAGTGTAGTTAAAAATTAATAAAAAGTAAAGGAGTGTTTTTTCTTGCCATTTGTATTGTAGATAATATAGGTTGTGTGTGAAGAAAGATGAAAATTGTTATTTTGATGTTATTGTTATTCTCTTTTTTTCTTCGATTTCAAGGTGTAAAACTTATTTTTCAACTAAACAGACAAGTGGGGCTACAATTTAGAATTAACCCAGGACAAATGCACAAAGAGTTTTCAGAGAAAACTCAATAGAAAAAAGAGGAATTTTATTGCTAAGAGGAGTTTTTCTTCCTTCCCTACCAAAGAAGGGTATTCTTAAATATTTAAAAAAATATTTATTGCCTAAAAGAAAATAAAAATATCAGGGAGTTGGACTCTGCAACATAAGGAACCAGACACAAGTCCAGCTATTCTCCAATTCCATGATGTGATTGCCTTGAACCATCAGTATTTATTTCATTTATTAAACCCTTAATTGCAGTAATGGGGAGTTGGTATATAAATTAATAAAATAAATTAATAAAATTATTATAAACTTATATAATTGTTATTATAAATTAATAAACTAAATTTACCAGCAGCCCCTTTCAGGGTGACAAAAATCACTTGGGTGTAAATGTTGGAGCCAAGAGAAAAATTCCCAAATTCACCTACTGACAGCAGCAGCAAAATACTCCAGGAAGGATCCAGTGAAGGAATGACAACCTAAAATCCCCAAAACAAGGGAGAAACTCCCAAATTCACTTACTGATATCAGCAGCAAAATACTCCAGGAAGGATCCAGTGAAGGAATGACAACCTAAAAATCCAAAAAAAACCACAAAGGCAGGATCAGCTCCACTCAGACCAGGAATCAAAGCTCAGGAGGAGATCCCAGAGAAGCTGGGAGTGTCCAAAACCCCGGGGATAATGGGAAGTGACCCTCAGGAGGGGATTTAAGATCCCCAAAGCCAAGCCTGCTGGCTTTGGGGGTCCCAGGGTGCTGTGCCCCTCCTCACCCACTCGGATCCGATAATCCAGGATCAGCTGGAGGCACCACTCGATCTCCCGGCAATAATTCTCCTTGGCTCGTTCCTGCATCAAAGAAAAAGAGCCCCAAATTTTTATTTATTCATCCCAAAGCCAGCAGGTCTCCAAGAGTGCCAGCTCAGGACACCAAGCATGGCATAGAATTGCTCCAGGAGGGTTTTTTTTTCCCCCTCACAGAGCTGCCAAAGGGCTGAGTGGTTTTTGAGGGGGTCAAGCCCCACATTCCCCCTTCCTTGGTCATTTATATCCTGGATTTGCCCAAATCCCTGCAGTTCCACGTTTCTGGCATACTCACAATGAGCTCCTGCTTCTCCTCACAGTCAAAGTGCTTCAGGCTCTTCAGAGACACTGAGAAACTTTGGGAAAAGCACAGTCAGAGGTGCAACTCCACTGCCCCATCTCCCTGGTTAGCTACTGCAGTTCTGCTTCTCCCCGAAAATCCCACCTCCCAAGGAATTCAGGAGCACAAATGTCAATGATTTTTGCTTCCAGAGCAAGTTAAAAGCATGGAATCTCCTAACAAATGAGAAATGCCTGGTTTAGAGAAAAGTTAAAGGCAGCCCAGTGTTTGCAGAAAGTTTGGGCAGCACAAGGAAAACGCTGGCTGCATTCCAGGGATTTTTTTATTTTTTTTTTTTGTTTTGTTTTCAATTCCTGAGCCCTTCCCAAGGACAGGGAGCTGCCTCAACCTGCAGCATGACAAAGCACCTGCAGAAGCCTCACCTGGCCCAGCCCCTCCCTCCCAGATCAACCTGGAGAGGATTGGCCTCAGCCTGCACCAGGAAACGGGCACAGGAGCACAGAGGCTGCAGATTCAGGAGGGGATGGAAATCCACATTTACCCTTTTTTCTTCTCGTTTGTGGTGCCATCTATGAAGAGCACACAGGCCCTCCGGTGCTTCCTCTTCACTGCTTTCACCTGGAGAGAGGACAAAGCCTCAAAAATCCAAATCCTGATAAAGCAGGGATATTTTTTCTGTGGGTATCACCCACTACAACCCGCACTTAAAATTCTTCCTAGCGGTGCAACTTTCCTTTATTACACAAACATGAAAAATTCAAGTGGAAGCAGCAACAAATTTCCCCACAAAGGGAGCATTTTTAGGGCACAAAGAGCCTCCCCTTTGGAAATCAGGACCAAAGCCCTGCTCCAGGACAAAAGAACTGGGATCATCCAGTGCTCGGTACAAACGGGTGTGAATTTCCCACCTTTTGAGTGCTTTTAGCACAAATTTCCTCCTGTCCCTTTTTTGAAATGCTTTTACTGGAAGCCTTTTAACACTTCCAGGAAGGACAAAAGTCACTCCAGAAGTGGGGATTGCTCCTTATCAGCAGATATGAGGAGGCAGGAGCTGCTCTTACCACTGCTGGCCAGTACGGATATCTGCGCAGCTTGCACCACACCAACATCCCCTCCTCGAAGAATTTGGGTACTGCCATGAAAAAAGAAAGGAAATTGCCTTTAAAAACAAGCAAAAGACAGATGCTGCCCCTCTCTTCTTCTCCCCCAGGAGCTCAAACCCAGCAATTTCAGGTTCTTTGAGGCTCAGAAACCCCATGCAGGAGTGGTTGGGTTTAGATACTGTGAGTTTGGGAGCTTCAGAGCTCAGAATCAGTGACTCAGAGAGCTCTGAGGCTCAGAAACATTTGGGCAGCTTTTGGGGACCCCAAACATTATTTAGGGAGATTTCAGGCTCAGAGACAGCACTTTAGGGAGACTTGGGGTTGAGAAACCCCCATTTAGGGAGCATTTGGCTCAAATTTACTCATGTAGAGACTTGAATCCCAGGCCCTTGCCCAGTTTCAGGGGTTTTTAGCTTCATTCTGCAGCAAAATTTCACTCTTCAGGCAAGCTGAGGCTCACAGAGGGGGAAGAACCTCAGCCCTGTGCTGCTCTCACCTCGGTGGGACAGAACACTGGGGAAATCTTCCTCCTCTTCATCAGCCAGAGGGGAGAGTGGAGGGAGGCTCTCGGAGGAAACCCTCCTGGAAGACATCCCTGAGGATTCCAGCCCTGCCAACAGCACCAGGAGCCAGGGTTAGGACAGGATCAGCTTCAGAGCAGGAGAGACACACCTGAGGGTGACCCCAGAGGGGACCTGGCACACCTGAGGGTGACCCCAGAGGGGACCTGGCACACCTGAGGGTGACCCCAGAGGGGACCTGGCACACCTGCACACTTCTAATTAAGGAATCCCAATTCCCTGATCATGTGGTAGAGGAAGGAAAGGGGAAGGGAATGGGGCTGGTTTCAGGACCTTGCACCTGTTTTTTGGTTTTTTTTTTAATTAAAAACATTTAATCTCAACTTAGCAGACAGAAGCAAAGAAAAGAAAAGAAAAAAACAAAAAACAAAAAACAAAAACAAAAACAAAAAAAAACCAAACCCAGATTTCCATGGAAACCTGCAGCAATTCCAGACAACCCCACCACCAGGGCACTGAAGGGATCAGCATTTCTGCTTCCCGGGGAGAGAAACCAAAAGGAATTAAATCAGCAATTCCAGAGGCATTTCCCCAAAAGCAAAGCAGCATTCCAAGGTAACAGCCTCACCACCCACGTGAGAGGAAGATTTTTCATCCCTTTCCCCCCCCAAGGGGTTTGCCCACCTTCCTCTTCCTCTGAGTCGGGGGCTTTGCTCCCAGGCAGCTGTGAGGGATCCTGCTTTTCCTCCTCCTGGAGCTGAGGGAAGGCACCAGAAGGTCCAGGTGAGGCTCCAAGGTGGCTCCTGCATTTCCTGTCTGTGCCTGAGGCCACACCTGCCCCATCCAGGTGTTTGCCACCCTCTGCCTCTCTCCTCCCATCCAGCTGCTTTGCCAGGCTCTCGCTCTCACTGCTGATGCTTTTCTCCAGCTCATCCGAGGCACTTCCCGGGAGGAATCCAGGAATGCTCTCCCTGTCTTTCTGGGAGGTTCCACAGTGTCAGATCCAGAGGGGACGAGTGGAGACCCCTCCTCAGGAGCCACCTGGGCTGGATCCTGGGGGAATCATCCTTAAATCCCCTTTTCCTTCCTTGCTGACTTCTTCCAGCCGTTGCCTTACAGGAGGTCCCATTCCCCATTCTGGGCTGGATTTTCCTCTGCCTGGGGGAGGATCCTGGCTCTGCTTTGCTGCAGTTGTGGCTCTCAGGGGCTGGTGGCACACAGGAGCCCCTGGCACTGCACCTGGCAGGGTTTGTGCCACCCCCACGTGTTCTGGCAGAGCTTTCTCCACTTTCAGGTGCTCTGGAAGGGTTTGAGCCACCTCCAAAGGCTCTGGCAACTCTGGTGCCACCTCCAGGGGCTCTGGAAAGGTTGGTGCCACCCCCACGTGTTCTGGCAGAGCTTTCTCCACCTCCAGGGGCTCTGGCAGGGCTGGTGCCAATTCCAGGGGCTCTGGCAGGGCTGGTGCCAATTCCAGGGGCTCTGGCAGGGCTGGTGCCAATTCCAGGGGCTTTCTCACTCCCCTCTGGAGCCACAGAACCTCCCCAGCTCCGTGCTTTGGCACCATCCTTCAGCCCACAGTTATTTTGGGGTTTTCTCCTCCTCTTGGCAGCCTCAGGTTCCGACTTTTTCGAGCCAGAGCGCAACAGGAAGCCACAGGAGGGCGTGGGTGGGGCAGATTTCTCCTGGGAATTTTGGGGATTTGGTCCCTCTGCAGGTGGCATTTGGCTGCTCAGGTCAGTCTGCTGGAGAACATCCAGGGCAATTTTGAGGGAACAGCGATATTGCAGCTCCTCCACAGCCTCGATGGTGCTTCTCTTTTGCTCTGAGGAGGGAAAAAAACGTTCAATAAATGAAATTATCCTCGTTGCTCTACGGTAAATAAAACGTGTTATTAAAGAAATAAATGTTACTTGTGGGGTTTCTTTTAAAGGGGTATTTTTTTAGGAGTTAAATCCTCCACGATTGCCAAGGCAAAGGATGTGCAAAGACCGAGCTGGAAGTGCCATCCCTCCAACAAATGATCCCAGGGAAAAGAAAAATAATGATAATTTTTAACCTGTTTTCCAACTTTATGGAAAAGAGGAAAAGAAAAGAAGTGTAATGCAAAAGTTTTATCCCTCCCAGGCTGAGTTTCTGTGTGTATTTTCAGCCCAAAATGACACAAAGCAGCGCCTTTGGGGCTGAGTTTCTGCAGGGATTTTACCCTAAAAAAAAACACAGAGAAGCATTTTTGGGCTGAGTTTTTGCAGGGGTTTTTCACCCTAAAAAAACACAAAGCAGCACTTTTGGGGCTGAGTTTCTGAAGGGATTTTTCACTCCAAAAGGAAACAGAGAAACACAATTTGAGCTGAGTTTCTGAATGGATTTTTTACCCCAAAAAAGAAACAGAGAAACACAATTTGGGCTGAGTTTCTATAGGGATTTTTCAGCCCAAAATGACAGAAAGTAGCACTTATAGGGCTTTCTGCAGGTGTTTTTCACCCCCAAAGGACACAAAGCAGCACTTTTGAGGATTTCCGTGGGTACTTTTCACCCCCAAAGGACACAAAGCAGCACTTTTGAGGATTTCCGTGGGTGCTTTTCACCCCCAAAGGACACAAAGCAGCACTTTTGGGCCCCTCCCTCCTCACCCAGGGTGGAGGCGATGGCCTCAATCCTCTCCTTGGTCAGGGGAACAGCGTTTGCAGAGCTCACACTGACCCTGCAACACAAAAAAGGTGACTGGAACCAGAGCCAAAACACTCCCAGCACCACAAAACTGCCCTCAGACAGCAAAAAAAAAAAAACAAACCCAAACACTCCCTCCCCCAGCCTGTCCTTGTTAGGCTGAAACACCTCAGCAAATCCAGGGTCCTGTCTCACAGGCACCTTCGGATAAAAGGATTCCTTTCTTCCCCTTATTTTTCTGACCTCTAAGAATGCCAACACGTGACAGGAACAAGGATACTCAACTGCTTCTCCAAGCCAAGGATCTCAGCTTTAAAGCCCATCCTTTTGGTGGTGGCTACAGGACTGCTCCCAGCATCTCCAGGTTGGCACAAAACCTGTGTTAAAAGTGAAAAAAAATCTTCATTTAAAATCCTGACCATTAGCAAAACCTTTGTATAAGAGCAGCTTGGCAGTGTCTGGGAGCAGCCTTGGGATCGTGGATAAAATCCCAGGATGGGAATTTGGGTGGGATGGGACCTTCAATCCCATCTCATCCCACTCCTCACATGGGCAGGGATTCCTTCCACTGTCCCAGGCTGCTCCAAGCCCTGTCCTTGGGCATTTCCAGTTTTGGGGCAGCCTCAGCTTCTCTGGGAAATCCATTCCTGTGCCTCACCACTCTCACAGTGAGGATTTTTTTTTTCCCAATCTCCCATCCAAGCCTGCCCTCTGGCAGTGGGAAATTATTCCCTCCCATCCCACTGCTCCAGGCTCTCTCCATTTCTCCCGTGGGCATCTCCACAGCTCAGACAAGCCCAGACATGTTTGCTGGGACCTCTCCCTTCCTTCCTGCTCCCTTCCAGCCCTTTCCAAGCAAGCCCCACAAACATTTCCTCATTCCTCGTTACCTTGGCCGGCCACAAACGCCTCTTCCACTTGCACAGAACAAACTCTTGGTCGGTCATGGCTGAGCCTCACGTGGAAAAAAGACAATTCCAAGGGGTTCTGGGGGAAAAAAAAGGTGATAAAGGAGTCACCCACCTTTGTGGTCTTTGTTTTTTTGAAGGAAATGCAGGATTTGATCGAACATATTACTGCAGTTATTACTGTTGTTTTACTTTCGGGATCACTGCACTGATAACACCCTGCAGCATTCTCCAAAATTATATCTTAAATTCCATTTTCCTGGAGAAGCTGTGGTTGCCCCATCCCTGCAAGTGTCCAAGGCCAGGCTGGATGAGGTTTGGAGCAGCCTGGGATGGTGGAAGGGATGGGACTGGAGGGGCTTTTAGGTCCTTCCAACCCAAACCACCCCAGGATTTGAGAATTCCATCATTCCAAGGAGCACAAGTGGCTCTCACCGAGCGTGCTGGGTGAGGAAAACAATCAGGAATTACACAATGCAGCCACGGGCCTGCCCAATCCACAGCTTCCTGCGACCAAACCCTGAAAATGGGGAACTACACCCTAAAAACAGCACGCTGGATTGACTCCTTACACGGAATTCAACGCCGAGTTTTACAGGCGGTTTGCAAACAGAAACCTGAGCAGAGCGGCCTCAGAGGTTCCCCGAGGGTTTGTTAATAAATAAAGACAAGATCGTGCTGTACTTACGAGGGGTGCAGGCGCTGGGATGGCCGGCGCTCCGGGATGGCGGCCCTGAGGAGCGGGACCCCCGTGAAGACCCGCCCGGGCCCGGAGCCTCCCCCGGACCGGGACCGGTGCGGGGAGGGACCCACGGACCGGGACCGGGCAGGGAACCCACGGACCGGGACCGGGAAGGGAACCCACGGACCGGGAGGGACCGGGCAGGGAACCCACGGACCCGGGAGGGACCGGGCAGGGAACCCACGGACCCGGGAGGGACCGGGCAGGGAACCCACGGAGCCGGACCGGGACCGGGCAGGGAACCCACGGACCGGGAGGGACCGGGCAGGGAACCCACGGAGCCGGACCGGGACCGGGCAGGGAACCCACGGACCGGGAGGGACCGGGCAGGGAACCCACGGAGCCGGACGGGACCGGGCAGGGAACCCACGGACCGGGAGGGACCGGGCAGGGAACCCACGGAGCCGGACCGGGACCGGGCAGGGAACCCACGGAGCCGGACCGGGACCGGGCAGGGAACCCACGGACCGGGAGGGACCGGGCAGGGAACCCACGGAGCCGGACCGGGACCGGGCAGGGAACCCACGGAGCCGGACCGGGACCGGGCAGGGAACCCACGGACCGGGACCGGGCAGGGAACCCACGGACCGGGACCGGGACCGGGCAGGGAACCCAAGGACCGGGACCGGGAAGGGAACCCACGGAGCCGGGAGGGACCGGGCAGGGAACCCACGGAGCCGGAGGGACCGGGCAGGGAACCCACGGACCAGGACCGGGACCGGGCAGGGAACCCACGGACCAGGACCGGGAAGGGAACCCACGGAGCCGGGAGGGACCGGGCAGGGAACCCACGGAGCCGGGAGGGACCGGGCAGGGAACCCACGGACCGGGAGGGACCGGGCAGGGAACCCACGGACCGGGACCGGGACCGGGACCGGGCAGGGAACCCACGGACCGGGACCGGGACCGGGCAGGGAACCCACGGACCGGGACCGGGCAGGGACAGGACCGGGCAGGACCCCACAGAGCCTCGGGAACCGAACCGCGGAGGGACCTCCCTACAGAGCGCCCTCCATAACGGTCGGGACCCCCAAACCCCCCTCCGCGAGGGATGGAACCCTCCCAGCGCCCCGGGGAGGGGAGGGACGGGAACCCTCCAAACCCGCCCCGCAGGGGGGACGCACCCCAAACCTTCCCTGGAGAGGGACGGGACCCCCAAAACCTGCCCCGGGTGAGGGACGGGACCCCCAAAACCTGCCCCGGGTGAGGGACGGGCCCCCCCCAAACCTTCCCTGGGGAGGGATGGGACCCCCCCAAACCTGCCCCGGGAGAGGGATGGGACCCCCCAAATTTTCCCTGGGAAGGGCCGGGACCCCCCAAACCTGCCCCGGCTGAGGGATGGGACCCCCCAAATCTTCCCTGGGAAGGGCCTGGACCCCCCAAACCTGCCCCGGGTAGGGGAGGGACGCGACCCCCTCCCCAAAACCTGTCCTGGTGAGGGATGGGACGGGCCGGGATCCCCAAAACCTTCCCTGGGAAAGGCCGGGAACCCTCGCAAACCTTCCCTGGGAAGGGCCGGGACCCCGCCAACCATTCCCCGGTGAGAGGAAGAACGGGACCCCCCAAACCTCCCTGGTGAGGGGACGGACGGGACCCGGGACCCCCCAAACCTTCCCCTGGGAGAGCCCCTCGCTTCGCCCGGTCAGAGGACGGACGGGACTCGCAAACACAGCTCCGGTGTCGGTGATGACCCCAGACCCTCGTGTCCCCCCCCAGCCCGCGCTCTAAGTGGCTGGGGGACTGAGGGGATGGGGGAAAGGGCAGCGTTACCGTGCGCGCTCCCGACGCCGCCGCCCCCCGTCCGCGCTGCCACCGCCTCCCGCCACACGCGGATCTGCGCATGCGCCGCCCTCAACGCCCGGCACCGCGCCCCCCGCACCAATCAGCGAGCGCCGCCTGGCGCCCCGCCCTCCCCGCCGTGGCCAAAACACCAGACTCAGCCAATCATACCGCACGCTGCTCGCTTAGCCACGCCCACAGCCTCTCCTATTGGAGAGTTATGCGGAAGCCACGCCCAGTCTGGGGAGACCGGGCGGGGGCGCGGCATGGGAACGGGGCGAGTGACGTCATTACCGCGAAGGGTGACGTCATTTAGCGGTTTGGGCTCAAACCTCGTCATTTACCGTCATTTAACGGCGCTCAGAGCCCGTCCGGGGCCACCCCCGCCGTGAGCAGCGTCAGGCTGAGGCGGATCCAACCCAAATCCCCGGTGCAGCTGCGGAAAATACAGTTTATTCCCCACGCTCCTATTTCCACAAGCTCTGCAGCGCACCCTTAAACCGGTAAATTACTGACAAACAGCTAAATCAAGGTGTATATGATATTATATCTAAATATATCAATGCAGAAACCAGCATATAAACGCAAAAGGCAACATTTTGTCGTAGTCTTTAACAGGTTTGATGTTTTATTCACTGCCTCTGCTCGGGTACAAACACCTGGCTGTCAGAAGTGCCAGCACCCACTGGAGGAGTCACTCCAACACCCCCTGCAAATAAAAATTCAAAATTCACCGCCCGGGGCTCTTTTTCCCATCTTTAAATGGAAAATTTTAATTTAGAGGGGATACGTGTTGTCAGGAGAATTAACGCACAAACCCCAGTGGTTTGTGTCCAAAAAGGATTCAGAGGAGTCTTGTGACTTTATTCAATAAAGAGGTCATGGGGCATTCTTTTTTGGAGAATGCTTATCCTGCCTTTACAAAAAAAAAAAAAAAAAAAAAAAATTGCTTTTCAAGAAGTTTGTCTGCTGATTTCATTAAAAAATAAGAATTTTAAAAAGGTATAAACTCGTCATTCTTGCTCGAGGAACAGCAAGATCTCACAATCTTCAAGGATCGTGTGAATTCCTGTGTTAAAATTGGGTTAATCCTGACCTGGAATGCCAAGGGGAGGCTGGACCAGAATTCCCATTCCCAGGGATGCCCAGCCAGGCTGAGGGGGAGGAAAACCCCAAAAAACACAACCCAGGACTGGGCTGCTGCCTGGGAAGGACAAGGGGAGCACTGGCACAGGAGAGGATGGGACATTTGGGTCAGAAGCTCCTAAAACCCCTCCTCACCCAGCAGCAACCCCACAGCTGGGCTGGGCACAGCGCTGGAGATCTCCAACCCAAAAAACCCCAAACTTTTAGGATTATTTACAGGAACCCCTCAAAGGCAGGGCAAGGTGGGAGAAACCACCCGCAGTTCTGTTTGCTCCTGGTTTTTTTTGGGATCGTTCCCAGCCACAGAGGGAGAGGCCAAAGTCACCCCGTGCCCTTGGCCAGGTGGGCAAGGGGACAAAGGGGTGGCAGGACACGAAACCAGAACTTTCCAGAGCCCAGCACGGGCTCGGGGCTCTGGGGCCCCTTGACTGTCACAGGTGGGGCCAGGCACGGCCACCGGGGCCACTGGGACGCGGCGGGGTGGCCACTCTGGAATGTGGCCACTGGGGATGCAGCGGGGTGGCCACTCTGGAACCTGGCAGGGTGCTCACTCTGGAATGTGGCAGGGTGGTCACTCTGGAAACCAGTGGCATGGTCACTCGGGAACGTGGCCATCATGGCTGCAGCGGGGTGGTCACTCTGGAAGCCAGTGGGATGGTCACTCTGGACCGTGGCCATCGTGGACATGGCAGGGTGGTCACTCTGGAATGTGGTGGGGTGGCCACTCTGGAATGTGGCGGGGTGGTCACTCTGGAAGCCAGTGGGATGGTCACTCTGGAATGTGGTGGGGTGGTCACTCTGGAACGTGGCAGGGTGGTCACTCTGGAAGCCAGTGGGATGGTCACTCTGGAATGTGGCCATCGTGGACATGGCAGGGTGGTCACTCTGGAACGTGGCAGGGTGGTCACTCTGGAACCCATCAGGATGGTCACTCAGGGACACGCCAGGGTCCCTCTGGGATGTGGCAGGGTGGTCACTCCAGAGCCTGTCAGGGTGGTCACTCCAGAACCCATCAGGGTGGTCACTCTGGAAGCCAGTGGGATGGTCACTCTGGACCGTGGCCATCGTGGACATGGCAGGGTGGTCACTCTGGAATGTGGTGGGGTGGTCACTTTGGAAAGTGGCCACTGGGGAACGCAGCGGGGTGGTCACTCTGGAATGTGGCGGGGTGGCCACTCTGGAACCCGGTGGGGTGGCCACTCTGGAAGCCAGCAGGGTGGTCACTTGGGGACATGGCGGGGTGGTCACTCTGAAGCCTGGTGGTGTGGTCACTCTGGAACCCATCAGGATGGTCACTCAGGGACACGCCAGGGTCCCTCTGGGATGTGGCAGGGTGGTCACTCCGGAGCCTGTCGGGGTGGTCACTCCAGAACCCATCGGGGTGGTCACTCTGGAACGTGGTGGGATGGCCACTCTGGGACACAGCAGGGTGGTCACTCTGGAGCCTGGCAGGGTGGTCACTCCGAAGCCCGTCGGGGTGGTCACTGGGGTGGTCACTGGGGTGGTCACTGGGGTGGTCACTCGGGAACTCGCCGAGCTCCGTGCTGCCCTCGGGGCCGCCGGTGTCCGTGGGCTGGGCCAGCGCCCGGGGCCCGGCCTGGCCGCGGCCGCTGCGGGCGCAGTCGTGGTGGCCGTGGTTGCCCAGGCGGCTGGAGGCCACCACGGCCTTCATGGCAGCCTGGGGCAGAGGCAGGGATTGAGGCAACTGGGGAATGTCCAGCCCAAATCCTGGATCCCAACAATCCCACCCCGAGCCCTCCCGGAGGGAATTCCCTCAGGGAATCCTGGGCCCTGGCATTCTGGTGGGAGGAACCTTCCCCTAAAATCCATCTCCAAACCCCCCTGGAACAGCTCGGAGCTTTTCCTGGGGATCCCAAGAGGGTGTTGGGCAGAATCCTGCCCTTCAAAGCCGCTCTCCAGGACCTCTGGGCTGTGGCTGGAGCCCCCTCACTGTCCCCAGGGGTGACAGAGGGGTCCCCCCTGCCCCAGAGCTGTCCCCAGTTGTTTCCAGGGGTCCCCCCCACACTGGAGCTGTCCCCAATTGTCCCAGGGATGACAGAGGGGTCCCCCTGCCCCGTGCTGTCCCCAATTGCCCCCAGGGCTCCCCCCTGCCCCAGAGCTGTCCCCAGTTGTCCCCAGGGGTGACAGAGAGGTGTCCCCCTCTGCCCTAGTGCTCTCCCCCATTGTCCCCAGAGCTGTCCCCCATTGCCCCCAGGGGTCCCATCCTGCCCCAGAGCTGTCCCCAGGGGTGACAGAGGTGTCCCCCCCACCCCAGGGCTGTCCCCCATTGTCCCCAGCTGTCCCCAGGGGTCCCCCCTCCCCAGAGCTGACCCCCCCCTGCCCTAGTGCTCACCCTCATTGTCCCCAGAGCTGTCCCCCATTGTTTCCAGGGCTCCCCCCTCCCCAGACCTGTCCCCAGTTACCCCCAGGGCTCCCCCCTCCCCAGAGCAGCCCCCCATTGCCCCCAGGGGTGATGGATGGGTCCCCCCTCCCCAGAGCAGCCCCCCATTATCCCCAGGTGTCCCCCCCTCCCCAGAGCAGCCCCCCATTGCCCCCAGGGGCGATGGAAGGGTCCCCCCTCCCCAGAGCAGCCCCCCATTGTCCCCAGGGGCGATGGAAGGGTCCCCCCTCCCCAGAGCAGCCCCCCATTGTCCCCAGGGGCGATGGAAGGGTCCCCCCTCCCCAGAGCAGCCCCCCATTGTCCCCAGGGGCGATGGAAGGGTCCCCCCTCCCCAGAGCAGCCCCCCATTGCCCCCAGGGCTCCCCCCTCCCCAGAGCAGCCCCCCATTGTCCCCAGGGGCGATGGAAGGGTCCCCCCTCCCCAGAGCAGCCCCCCATTGCCCCCAGGGCTCCCCCCTCCCCAGAGCAGCCCCCCATTGTCCCCAGGGGCGATGGAAGGGTCCCCCCTCCCCAGAGCAGCCCCCCATTGCCCCCAGGGCTCCCCCCTCCCCAGAGCAGCCCCCCATTGCCCCCAGGGGCGATGGAAGGGTCCCCCTCCCAGAGCAGCCCCCCATTGCCCCAGGGCTCCCCCCTCCCAGAGCAGCCCCCATCCCCGCTCACCTTGAGCTTCCTGCGGGCGTTGAACTCCTGCAGGCGCGCTGGGTGCGGTCCAGGTGCGCGCCCTTGGCCGCCTGGCCCGTGACCCATGGGTGCCGCAGCGCCTGGCGCACCGAGAGCCGCCGGGCCGGCTGCAGCACCAGCAGCCGCCGCACCTGCGGGCAAACCGGGGAACGGAGGGAAGGGAACGGGGAACGGGAGGGGAACGGGAGGGGAACGGGGAGGGAGGAAACGGGGATGGAGGAACGGGGAACGGGATGGAACGGGGAGGGGAACGGGGACGGGGAACGGGGAGGGAACGGGGAAACCGGGATGGGAACGGGGATGGGGAACGGGGAACCGGGGATGGGAACGGGGAAACGGGAAGGGAAACGGGGAAAGGGTGGAACGGGGAGGGGAACGGGGAACGGGGATGGGACGGGAACGGGGAAGGAAACGGGTGGAAACGGGGATGGGGAACGGGGATGGGGAACGGGAACGGGGAACGGGGAACGACGGATGGGAACGGGGATGGGAAACGGGGAACCGGGGAACAGGGATGGGAAACGTGGAACCGGGGGAACGGGGATGGGAACGGGATGGAAGGGGATGGGGACGGGGATGGGAACCAGGGAACCGGGATGGGAACGGGGATGGGAAACGGGGAACGGGGAACGGGGGAACGGGGAACGGGAGAACGGGGATGGGGAATGGGGAACCGGGATGGGAAACGGGGATGGGGAACGGGGATGGGAACCGGGGAACCGGGATGGGGAACGGGGATGGGAAACGGGGGAACCGGGGAACGGGGAACGGGGATGGGGAAACGGGGAGGGAAACGGGGAACCGGGAGGGAACGGGGAGGGGAAACGGGGATGGGGAACGGGGATGGGGAACGGGGATGGGAAACGGGGAACGGGGAACGGGGAGGGAACCGGGGAATGGGGAAACGGGGATGGGGAACGGGGAACGGGAATCGGGGGAACGGGGAACGGGGAACAGGGATGGGAAACGGGGAACCGGGGAACGGGATGAACGGGGGGAAACGGGGATGGGAGACGGGGATGGGAGGAGGGGAACCAGGGATTGGAACCGGGGATGGGAATCGGGGATGGCGAACGGGGATGGGAACGGGGAAACCGGGATGGGAAACGGGGAACGGGGATGGGAACCAGGGACGGGAACCGGGGACGGGAACCGGGGATGGGTACCAGGAATAGGGCGTGGGTTAGGATAGAATGGAATGATGGGATAATATGGAATGGAATGACGTAGAATATGTGATGTGTAGGATAGAATAGAAAACAGGATATATATGTAATATATGATAATAGGTAATATATAATAATATATAATAAGTGATATATAAGATATAATAGAAAATAGAATATATATGCAATATTTAATAATATGTAATATATAATTATACATAATGCAATAATATGTAATATATAATAATATCTAATATATGATATATAGGATATAATAGAAAATAGAATATACATGTAATATATAATGTAATAATATATAATATGTGATATATAGGATATAATATATTATAGTATGTAATATATAATAATATGCAATACATAATAATATATAACATGTAAAATATAATATGCAATATAGAAAATACTATATGTAATATATAGTGTATAATATGAAATATGTATGTAATATATAATAACAAGTCATATACAATAATACATAATATATAATAATATATAATGCAATAATATATAATATGTAAAATATAATATGTAACGTATAATATACAATATATAACATAATATATAATATATAATTTTATATTATGTTATATATTTTATATCATATATTATGTTATATATAACAACATATATTCTGTATAATTTATATACTACAATATATAATAATATATAATAATATATAATATATCACATAATATCTTATCATATATATACTATATAATAATATAATTATAAATACATAATAGTATATAATTTTATATATATAATATATAGTAGATATCTAAATAGTAGTAAATAAACATTATGTCTATTTTTAATATATTACGTAATGTAATGTAATTATAATAAATTTATATGTTCATATATTTATATATTATTATTTATTTAAATATTATATATGAAATAACAACACATATTTTATATAATTTATATATATTATTTTATATTAATAAATATATATTTTAAATATAGTATATATGATAAATAAAATATATAATATAATAAATAATGAAATCAAGCAAATCAATCATAAAAATAAGAAATAAAGAAAGAAGTAAAAATTGTCATAAAATCAAACAAAAGTAAAGAATAAATAAAGGAAATGAAAGAAAGCAAGGGTATATCATAATAAATAAATAAATCTCTTGAAAAATAAAATAATTAATAGAAATGTGTGGGAAATAATTTTGATCAAATAAATATATGAAGTAAATAGATGAAAATAAAATAATTAAATGCATGAAATCGAAAATAACGTGTGGGGTTAATAAGTAAAAATAAATTTTCAAATGCAATAAATAGATAAAAATAAGATCATAAAATAAGCAAAATAAATAATGAAAGCAGTGATAAATAAATAAATGAAAATTTGTAATAAAGAGATAAGCATAAAATATAATCAATAATAAAATTGTGATAGATAAATCGCATTAAACAAATTAATAAATAAAGGGATAAAAATGAAACCATAAAATAAGCAATCAAAACTTCCTAAATAAATAAAGTAATTAATAAATAACTGGATAAAAATGAAGTAATGTAAAAAATAATAACCACGTGCAATAAAGAAATAAAACATAATAAATTAATAAATATAAACGAAAAAGCAAAGAAAAGTAAAGAGAAGGGAAGAAAAGGAAAAGGAAAGGAAAGGAAAAGGAAAGGAAAGAAAGGAAAGGAAAGGAAAGGAAAAGGAAAAGGAAAGGAAAGGAAGAAAGGAAAGGAAAAGGAAAGGAAAGGAAAGAAAGAAAAAGAAAAGAAAAGAAAAGAAAAGAAAGAAAGAAAAGAAAAGAAAAGAAAAAAAAGAAAAGAAAAGAAAGAAAAGAAAAGAAAAAAGAAAGGAAAAAAGAAAAGAAAGGAAAAGAAAGGAAAAAGAAAGGAAAAGAAAAGGAAAAGAAAAGAAAAGAAAAGAAAAGGAAAAGAAAAGAAAAGAAAGTAAAATAAAATTAAATTAATAAAATAAAAATAAAAGTTAAATAAAATATAAACTATAAAGTTAAAATAAATAAAAATAAATAAAAAATATTAGAATTAATGTAATATAATATAATGTAAAATAAAATAAAGTAAAATAAAAGTAAAATAAAAGTAAATTAAATAAAATGAAGTAAAATAAAATAAATTTTAAAAAAATGAAATAAAATAAATAAAATAAAATGAAATAAAATGAAATAAAATGAAATAAAATTTTAAAAAATGAAATGAAATTAAATTAAACCAAATAAAATAAAATAAAATAAAACAAAACAAAATAAAATAAAATAAAAATAAAATGAAAGAAAATGAAATGAAATAAAATAAAATTAAAATAAATAAAATAAAATAAAATAAAATAAAATAAAATAAAATAAAATAAAATAAAATAAAATAAAATAAAATAAAATAAAATAAAATAAAATAAAAAAATAAAATAAAATAAAATGAAATGAAAGGAAGTGGCCGGTGCTGCCGTGGCCGCTCACCAGGTCCTTGGCGTTCGGGGACACCTCGTCCCACCAGGGCGACACGAACTCGTAATCGCAGCTGAGGATGCGGCCGTACATGAACTGATCCCCGCGCGGGTCAAAGAAGGGCTCGAAACCGCAGAGCCTGCGGGCCACGCGCGGAGCAGGGACAGGGACAGGGGACAAGAGAGGACAAGGACAGACAGAGCCGTGAGACACGGGACAGGGGCAGAGGGACAGAGGGACAGACAGAGCCGGAGACACGGGACAGGGACAGAGGGACAGAGGACAGACAGAGCCGTGAGACACGGACAGGGGACAGAGGGACAGAGGGACAGAGGGACAGAGAGACAGGACAGGGGGACAGAGGGACAGAGGGGACACCGGGACAGACGGACAGAGGGACAGACAGAGGGACAGACAGACAAGCCGTGAGACACGGGACAGGGACAGAGGGACAGAGAGGGACAGAGAGAGGAACAGACAGAGCCGTGAGACACGGGACAGACACACGGACAGAGCCGGGAGACACGGGACAGAGGGACAGAGGGACAGAGGGACAGACGACAGAGCCGTGAGACACCGGGACAGAGGGACAGAGGGACAGAGGGACAGAGGGACAGACAGACAGAGCCGTGAGACACCGGGACAGAGGGACAGAGGGGACAGACAGAGGGACAGAGGCGTGAGACACCGGGACAGAGGGACAGACAGACAGACAGACAGACACACGGACAGAGGGACAGACACATGGGCAGAGGCATGAGACACCGGACAGACAGAGGGACAGACACACGGACAGAGGGACAGAGACACGGACAGAGCCGTGAGACACGGGACAGACACACGGACAGAGGGGACAGACACACGGACAGAGGGACAGAGAGGACCGCCCCGGGCACAGGGGACAGAGGGGACCCCCCCGGGCATAGGGGACCCCCCCGGGCCGCGTCCCCCCCGGGCACAGGGGACAAAGGGGACCCCCCCGGGCACAGGGGACCCCCCCCGCCGTGTCCCCCCCGGGCACAGGGACCCCCCCCGGGCACAGGGGACCCCCCCCGGGCACAGGGACCCCCCGGGCACAGGGGACCCCCCCGGGCACAGGGGACCCCCCCCCCCCGCGGCACTCACAGGATGTAGGTGATGACCCCCACGCTCCACATGTCCACCTCCGGGCCGTAGGGACAGCCCTGCAGGATTTCGGGGCTGGAAGAGAAGTTTGGGGTGAAACCCGAATCAACCCCACCCATGGCGGGGGTGGGCAGAGAAAACCCCGCTGGGCACGGCGGGGGAAAGGGAGAAATGTGGAGGAAATATGGAGAAATGTGAGGAAAAAAGAGAGAAATAGGGGGAGAAAGGGAGAAATGTGGGGACAAAGGGAGAAATGTAGGGAGAAAGGGAGAAATGTGGAGAAAAAGGGGAGAAATGGGAGGGAAATGTGGAGAAATGTGGGGGGAAAGGAGAAATGTGGGGAGGAAAAGGAGAAATGTGGGGGGAAAAGGGAGAAATATGTCATGGCCCCAGCCATCCCTGCACCGAGCTGTGCCCGGCCTTAATGTCCCTCCCATCCCAAACTTTCCTTCCCCAGAATGTCCTTCCTGTCCCAAATTTTTCTGCTCCCCAAAATGCCTCGCCCCCCGTTTTCTTCTCCTCAGAATGTCCTTCCTATCCCAAATTTTCCTCTCCCCAGAATGTCCCTCCTGTCCCAAATTTTCCTTCCCCAAAATGTCCCTCATCCCAAATTTTCCTCTCCAAAAATGTCCCTCCTGTCCCTTTTCAAAATGTCCCTCCTGTCCCCGATGCCCCTTCCCCACCATATCCCTCCTATCCCAGATTTTCCTCTCCCCACAATGTCCCTCCTGTCCCCAATCCCCCCTCTGCTCCCCAATTCCCCCTCCCCAAAATGTCCCTCCTGTCCCATTTTCCCCACCATGTCCCTCCTGTCCCAAATCCCCCTCCCTACCATGTCCCTCCCATCCCCAATCCCCCTCCCCACAATGTCCCTCTTATCCCAGATTTCCCCCTCCTGTCCCCAATTCCCCCTTCCCCACAATGTCCCTCCCGTCCCCAATCCCCCTCCCCACCATGTCCCTCCTATCCCAGATTTTCCCCTCCTGTCCCCAATCCTCCCTCCCGTCCCCAATCCCCCCTCCCCACCCTGTTCCCCCCTCTCCAAAATATCCCTCCTATCCCAGATTTCCCCCTCCCGTCCCCAATCCCCCTCCCCACCATGTCCCTCCTATCCCAGATTTCCCCGTCCCCAATCCCCCTCCCCACCCTGTTCCCCCCTCCCCACCATGTCCCTCCTATCCCAGATTTCCCTCTCCCGTCCCTAATTCCCTCTCCCGTCCCCAATCCCCCTCCCCACCATGTCCCTCCTATCCCAGATTTCCCTCACCCCAATCCCCCTCCCCACCATGTCCCTCCCGTCCCCAATCCCCACCATGTCCCTCCTATCCCAGATTTCCCCCTCCCCACCATGTCCCTCCCGTCCCCAATCCCCACCATGTCCCTCCTATCCCAGATTTCCCCCTCCCCACCATGTCCCTCCCGTCCCCAATCCCCACCATGTCCCTCCTATCCCAGATTTCCCCCTCCCCACCATGTCCCTCCCGTCCCCAATCCCCACCATGTCCCTCCTATCCCAGATTTCCCTCTCCCGTCCCCAATTCCCTGTCCCGTCCCCAATCCCCACCATGTCCCTCCTATCCCAGATTTTCCCCAATCCCCCTCCCCGTCCCTCCTCTCACCGCAGTAACCCCGGCGTCCCACACACGGTTTTCATGGTGTCCTGCTCGTCCACGATCTTGGAGAGCCCGAAGTCACCTTGCAGGGACACAGGGCAGTGGCGCTGCCATCAGGGATCCCCTGGGGTCCCCTCCGGTGCCACGACCCCCGCCCGCCAGGGTCCCCAACCCACCGATTTTGAGGGGCGCCTCGGGGGACAGGTCCGCGTAGAGCAGGTTCTCCGGCTTCAGGTCGCGGTGCACGACCCCGTTCTCGTGCAAATACTGCAAGAAAATAAAAAATGGGGGAAAAGCGGGAAGGGAAAAGGAAGGGAACGGGAATTTTCTCCCTTTTTCTCCACCTTTCGGAGGTGGCAGCAGCGATCGGGGACCTGTCACAAACGCGGGACCGACTCGGGGACAGCCGCCGCTGCGGCGGGGCCGTTGCCGGTTCGGAATTCCCGGTTTTTGAACGCTCCTGTTGCCATGGAAACACGGGGATGCGGAGCATTCCTGACTTTCCTCCTCCCTCCTCCTCCTCCTCATCCCCGAGAGCGGATCCGGCTTTTCCCAGCGGGGCCGAGGGCGAGGGGACACGGAGGTGTTTGGGGTGGGGACAGCTCCGGGTGCCTCTCCCCAGGGATATTTGGGATGGGAGCAGCTCCAGGCATTCCTCCCCAGGGATATTTGGGATGGGAGCAGCTCCAGGCATTCCTCCCCAGGGATATTTGGGATGGGAGCAGCTCCAGGCATTCCTCCCCAGGGATATTTGGGATGGGAGCAGCTCCAGGCATTCCTCCCCAGGATATTTGGGGAGGGAGCAGCTCCAGGCATTCCTCCCCAGGATATTTGGGGAGGGGACAACTCCAGGCATTTCCCCTTAATGATATTTGGGGTGGGGGCAGCTCCAGGCACCTCTCCCCAGGGATATTTGGGGTGGGGACAATTCTAGGCACTTCTCCCTCGGATATTTGGGATCAGTGCGGCTCCAGGAGTTTCTCCCGGGGATATTTGGGATCAGTGCGGCTCCAGCCACTCTCCCCTGGGATATTTGGGATCAGTGCAGCTCCAGCCACTTCTCCCCAGGGATATTTGGGATGGGAGCAGCTCCAGCCACCTCTCCCCAGGGATATTTGGGGTGAGGGCAACTCCAGATGCTCCTCCAGGGATATTTGGGGTGGGACAATTCTAGGCACTTCTCCCCTCGGATATTTGGGATCAGTGCAGCTCCAGCCACCTCTCCCCAGGGATATTTGGGATCAGTGCAGCTCCAGCCACCTCTCCCCAGGGATATTTGGGATCAGTGCAGCTCCAGCCACCTCTCCCCAGGGATATTTGGGATCAGTGCAGCTCCAGCCACCTCTCCCCTGGGATATTTGGGATCAGTGCAGCTCCAGGAGTTTCTCCCGGGGATATTTGGGATCAGTGCGGCTCCAGCCACCTCTCCCCAGGATTATTTGGGATCAGTGCAGCTCCAGCCACTTCTCCCCAGGGATATTTGGGATGGGAGCAGCTCCAGCCACCTCTCCCCAGGGATATTTGGGGTGAGGGCAACTCCAGATGCCTCCTCCCAGGGATATTTGGGTGGGACAATTCTAGGCACTTCTCCCCTCGGATATTTGGGATCAGTGCAGCTCCAGCCACCTCTCCCCTGGGATATTTGGGATCAGTGCAGCTCCAGGAGTTTCTCCCGGGGATATTTGGGATCAGTGCAGCTCCAGCCACCTCTCCCCTGGGATCTTTGGCTGCAGCCCCCCCAGTGCCTCCCCCAAACCCCCCGGCCGGACCATGCCCACGGTCCCGTTACCGAAACTGCCTCCAGGATCTGCTTGACCACGTGCGCCGCGTCCCTCTCGCTGTAGAAGCCCCGCTCCACGATCCTGCGGGCACACGGAGCCTTCAGCCCCCTCCATCCATCCATCCTCCTCCTCCTCGCCCTCCCCAGCCCCAGCCCGGCCGTACCTGTCGAAGAGCTCTCCCCCCGTCACCAGCTCCAGCACCAGCGCCACCTCCGAGGGCGTCTCGAAAATCTCCTTCAGCTTGATCTGGGAAGGGAGACAGGAGGGATTCGGGGTGTGGGGGTGCGAGAAAAAGGGAGAAATGTGGAGAAAAGGAGAAAATGTGGAGAAAAAGGGAGAAATGTGGAGAAAAAGGGAGAAATGTGGAGAAAAAGGGATGTGGAGTTTGGGGATATGGGGTACGGGGTGTGGGGTGTGGAGGAAAAGGGAAAAATGTGGAGACAAAGGGAGAAATGTGGAGAAAAAGGGAGAAATGTGGAGAAAAAGGGATGTGGAGTTTGGGGATATGGGGTATGGGGTGTGGGGTGTGAGGAAAAGGGAGAAATGTGGAGACAAAGGGAGAAATGTGGAGAAAAAGGGAGAAATGTGGAGTTTGGGATATGGGGTGTGGGGGAAAAGGGAGAAATGTGGAGACAATGGGAGAAAGTGGAGAAAAGGGATGTGGTGTGTGAGGATATGGGTGTGGAGGGAAAGGGAGAAATGTGGGAAAAAGGGAGAAATGTGGGGAAAAAAAAGGATGTGGAGTGCAGGGATATGAGATATGGGGTGTGGAGTGTGGATGAAAAGGGAGAAATGTGGAGAAAAGGAGAGAAATGTGGGGAAAAAGGGTGTGGGGATATGGGATATGGGGCACGGGGTGTGGAGGAAATGGGATAAATGTGGAAAAAAAGAGAAAATGTGGGGGAAAGGGGAGAAATGTGGAGAAAAGAAGGGAGAAAAGTGGAGATAAAAGGGATGTGGGGTGTGGGATATGGGATGGGGATTTGGGTGTGGTGTGGACGAGGAGAACAAGGGATAAAAGTGGAGAAAAAGGGATGTGTGGGGGTGGATGTGGAGAAAAAGGGAGAAATGTGGAGAAAAAGGTAAATGTGGGGGAAAGAGGAGAAATGTGGAGAAAAGGGAGAAATGTGGGGGGAAAGGGATGTGGGATATGGGATGTGGGATATGGGAATGTGTCCTGGCTGTGACTGCCAGGGAGGAGGGAAAAGGTTGGTTTTTTTCAGGCCAAACATTTCCCTCCTCCATTTGATTTTTCCCCACTCTTGATTTGTTTTCACCTGATTTTTTTTTTAATCCCTGCTCACTTAACAGGGATTAAAGACAGAGCCCGATCCTCTGCACATCCCAGAGCTGTTTTCAGGGGGGAGCTCCTGGAGAGCATTTTAATTTCACAGCTCCATGGGGCACCTCGGAGCCTCCGGGATGAGGGAGAGCCGGACACACCCTGCGAGCTCAGGGCCACTCTGGGATGGAGGCTCTGGGAATGTCCCTGGGACTGCTCTGGGAATGTCCCTGGGACTGCTCTGCAGCAGAACAGGCACCAAACCCATGTTTTCCTCCCAACTTTTTGCGATCCAGCTCCCGCACGAGCCCTTTGTGCCTCCACAACCCATCTGGAATTAATAATTCCCTCTTAAAGCGACGTCTGAACGCAATTTTTCCTTTTTTTTTTTTTTCCCCCCTCATTTTTTTTTTATTTTTTTTTTTTTTAATGGAAACCCAAGAATTTCATGCTTCTTAAGACTTTTGTGACACCACGAATTTCATGGGGCTTTAATCATTCCCTTCCCAGGCTGGGTGACAAGCCGTGATCCCCCGCAGGGTGAGAGACACTATGTGGCAGCTTATTGCATTATAATAATACACGGAGCACTATAATTTTCCTATTAACTTCAAAAGTTTACAATCCTATTATCAGCCGCTGCCGAGGTCGGTGCCGCACGATAGCGGCGTCAATAACGGAGCGGAGCAGCTCCTCTTCAAACATCACTTGAACTCGGGATGAGCAGAACCCCGTGGAAACCTCGGGGATTTAAATATTCAAACTGGGCTGGATCCTCCTCCGCGGCTCCCAGGAGCCGCTGCCTGGAGAGGGGAAGGGCGGAAATTGGATTTTCTGCGGCGTTGCTGATAACACATCAGAGAGGAGCCTCTTGCCAGCCACGGTTGGTGTCACCTGGGCTGCTCCAAGTGCGGGATTCCCATCCTGGCTTTTATCCTGGGGTGGGGGAAATGCCACCTTGGAAGAGGCGAAGCAGCAAAATTGCCCCAAAAACACTGAAATGCCTCAAAAAGGGCTCACGCTGAGCTGGCTGAGAGGTTTAGGGACAGCCTGACCCCAGTGCTTTGACCTCATTATCCCTGGTTTTGGGGTGTTTGGGATTTCTTCTGGCTTCATCTCCTCGTGTGACGGTTTTGGGGCTTCTCCAGAGAGCAAAGCTCCAAGGATGGGCTGGGAGCAGCCGTGCTCAGGGTTTGAGGGATGGTGCAGCAGTGGCAAGACAACGTTCCAGAGATGTCCCAGCGATGTCCCAGCGATGTCCCATCCATTCCCAAGGATGTCCCATCCATGTCCCAGAGATGTCCCATCCATGTCCCAGAGATGTCCCAGGGATGTCCCAGGGATGTCTCAGCCATGTCCCAGGGATGTCCCATCCATGTCCCAGGGATGTCCCATCCATGTCCCAGGGATGTCCCAGGGATGTCCCAGGGATGTCCCATCCATTCCCAAGGATGTCTCAGCCATGTCCCAGGGATGTCCCAGGGATGTCCCAGGGATGTCTCAGCCATGTCCCAGGGATGTCCCATCCATGTCCCAGGGATGTCTCAGCCATGTCCCAGGGATGTCTCAGCCATGTCCCCGGGATTCCAGCCATGTCCAGGATGTCCCATCCATTCCAAGGATGTCTCAGCCATGTCCCAGGGAAGTCCCAGGGATGTCCATGATTTCCCAGTCAGCGTTCAGGTGATGTCCAGCCACGTTCAGGTGTCCCAGCCAAGTCCTGATCACAATCCCAATGAGAAGCAGGGCTGTCCCAAACTCCTGCACTGAGCAGCTCCAGGTGATTTTTTTGGTGCATTTCCTTAACTCAGGTGTTCCCAGAGATCCTTTCACATTCCCAGTGGGCATCAGTCAGGATAAGAGCCTTTTGGGGGTGGGACACGGAACCCCCGAGCTTCTGCATTCCAAGGGTGGGATCAGATCCCCTCTGGGCTGTGAATTGCTCAGCCTGCTCTGTTATCCCTGGAGCTCCTGTTATCCCTGAGTTCTGTACCCGGAGTTCCTGTTATCCCCACAGCTCCTGTTATAGCCAGAGCTCCCGTTATCCCCACAGCTCCCGTTATCCCACGGAGCTCCTGTTATCCCACGGAGCTCCCGTTATCCCACGGAACTCCCGTTATCCCACGGAACCCGTATCTCACGAGCTCCCGTTATCTCACGAGCTCCCGTTGTATCCACAGCTCCCGTTGTATCCACAGCTCCCGTTATCCCCACAGCTCCCGTTATCCCTACAGCTCCCATTATCCCATGGAACTCCCGTTATCCCCCAGAGCTCCCGTTATCCCCCGGAGCTCCCGTTGTATCCACAGCTCCCATTGTATCCACAGCTCCCGTTATCCCTGGAGCTCCCGTTATCCCACTAGCTCCCGTTGTATCCACAGCTCCCGTTATCCCTGGAGCTCCCGTTGTATCCACAGCTCCCGTTATCCCCACAGCTCCCGTTATCCCTACAGCTCCCTTATCCCCAGAACAGCAGTGGGCAGGACACAGCCCCAGCCCCCGGGGCTCCCCTTTCATCTCCCCTGGCAGGGTTCATTACAGACGGGCAATTTTCCGGGATTCATTCCATCTCCTCGATGGGAATCGCTTCCCTGGTGGAAATCTCAAGCCAGGGCGTGGGGAGGGGGAGGATCAGAGGGGGAGCCTTGGATATCAGAGCTGGGAGCTCAAAGGAGCTGCAAGGAGCAGGAATTTCACGGGGCAGCGAGTGGGGAATCACCTGGATGCTGTCAGAGAGGGAGGGAGAGGACATGGAGTGCAGGGAGGTGTGGTCTGGTTTCAGGCCTGAAGTTCTGGTTTTCTGGTGTTTCAGTTTTCTGAAATTCTTTCCCAGAAAAAGTGGGAAAACATCATGGAATGTTTTTCCAGCAGTATCTATGTTGTACAATCCTTCTGAGAGGAGGGATTTCTTTTGATGTCCCTCCAGTTTGACCAATGTGGGTGAAGAAGTTTGTCTTTCTTTTACCAATCACATTGGTCTGTGGAAAATTATATATAAGAGAGAACAATCCCTGATAAAGTAGCGATATTAATCACCTTGGGAAAAAAAAAATCAAAAAACTAAAACATAAAAACCCCAGAACTTTAGAAAACCAGAACTTCAGGCTTGAAACCAGACTACCAGGAGGGGACACGGGGTGCAGGGAGGGGATATGGGGTGTAGGGAGGGGATATGGGGTGTAGGGAGGGTTTTCCATGGGAAAACCATTTCCAGATGGGATGAGGACAAGGCCATTCCAGCTTTCCCTCAGCACCGGGCTGAGTTAAGGGCAAACCCAGCCCCGGCAGGAGTGGACCCGCCCCAAAGGGAGGTGACAGCCGAGTCCCGAGCGTCCTACTCACGATGTTGGGATGCGAGAGCCGCAGCAGGACCCCGATCTCCGTCCTCACGATCTTTTTGTCGATCTGGGAAGCAGAGCCCACACGGAGCTCGTGTCAGCCGGGTCTGGCTCCAGCTCCCCACCGCGCAGAGACCCCCTCCCTATTACTCCCAGGACATTCCCGTGTCTGTCCCAGAGCCCACCCCCATCCCAAATCCCAGCATTTTTGTCCCCAGACTGTGGGAGCGATGCCCGGTGCCAGCCCAACACCCGTCCTGGTGCCGAGGGGCAGGGGAGGAGAGACACACCCGGCCCCCCCCAGCTCCCCCGTCCCCTCCCCAGCCCCTCTCCTGCCTCACTCACCGTTTTCTTCAGGATCTTGGCAGCGTAGGCAGCTCCCGTGCCCTTCTCCTGGCAGCTGAACACCACCGAGGTGGCTCCCCTGGGAGGGAGGGCAGGGGGGACGTGAGGCTGGCACAGAACTGGGGGTCCCGCTCCCCCTGTGCCCCCCACCAGCGCCTTTGGCAGTGCCAGGCCCTGGGAGCTCAGCGTGGATCCCACTCTTTACGGATCCCGCTTTTCATGGATCCCCGTCCTCCTGCAATCCTCTCCTCCTGCAGACCCCTCTTCTTGGATCTCATTTTTCATGGATCCCCTCACTCCCGCATCCCTCCTCTCCTGAAATCCCTTCCTCCTGCATCCCCCTCTTCCTGGATCTCGTTTTTCATGAATCCCCCGCGCTCCTGCATCCCCCCATTCCTAAATCCCCTACCCCTCTCCTTCATCCCTGCACTCCCCTCCCGCATCCTTCCCGCCTAAGGTTATTTTAATTAAACCCGACTTCTACCGGGGTTTAAACCCTTCAGCGGCTCTCAGGACAGGACGGAGCCGCCGTGTCCCCGCCCGCAGCCTCTCGGGCGACAGCGGCGACACTGCCGGGGCCGCATCCCCGCCGAGTCCCACTTTTCCCACTGAACTTCCCAATTTTCTCAAGCAATTCCCACGTTTCCCGAGGAATTCCAATTTTTCCCATGGAATTCCCACTTCTCCCATGGAATTCCCGCTGTTCCCCAGGAATTACCACTTTTCCCCACTGAATTCCCACTTTTCCCACTGAATTCCCACTTCTCCCATGGAATTCCCGCTGTTCCCCAGGAATTACCACTTTTCCCACTGAATTCCCACTTCTCCCATGGAATTCCCGCTGTTCCCCAGGAATTACCACTTTTCCCACTGAATTCCCACTTTCCCCATTGAATTACCTCTTTCACCATGGAATTAACACCTTTCCCACGGATTTCCCACTTTTCCCCTGGTATTCACCCACATTTCCCACTTTTCCCATGGAATGCCCACTTTCCCCACCGAATTCCCACTTTTCTCAAGGAATTCCCACGTTTCCCAAGGAATTCCCGAGGTGAAACCGCTGCGGGTGACACGGGCACCGCCGCCACCGCCTCCCCCCGGCGATCTCAGCTCGCGTTAATCGCCTTTCCTGACGGACGAGGGGATCAGCCCAGCGCTCCGGGCCGCTTTTGCAATCCCACCTCCCTGCCCGGCTCCTGGAGCAGATTAAATTCCTGCCCCCGAGTTATCGGCCGCGTTTTACCGCGCTTTGGTCTCGCCGCTTTCTGGGACGGAGCTCAGGCTGTGCCTGGCAAGATCAGATCCCCCAAACCACCGGTTTTCACCCCAAAACCTCTCCTGAGCCCACCACCATCTCCCCCGCTGCAGCCCCCGCGCTGCCGGGTGTTCTCCTGGAGGGGGATTTGGGATTTTCAAACCCAGAGAAGATTTTGCGACTCATCCGGCTGAACTCGGGAACGGCGTTCCCATGGCAACGGCAGCGCCGGGGACCGGATTCCTGCGGGATCCACCCGGGATCCACCCGGCATCCACGAACCCCAGCCCTGCCCGGCTCCAAAACATGTCCTCCTTTTTTTTTTTCCCTATATGAAACTTTGGGCTGACAAACAAAAAGCGATTTGGAAACGAATTGTTGCAGCTGGCAGGGGAGGGGCGGCCACCACCTCCTCCAGCTCAGGAAAACGGGCAAAAGCTGCAATTCCACCCCAAAATGGCATCGACCACCACAACAACGCTCTTCCAGAGGAAGAAGCCTCGGGGTTACTCTCGGAATTTCCCAGCTGAGCCCGACACGGGGCAGGACACTCCACAGCTGAATCCCAGCCGGGATCGCCTCTCCCCCTCCCGCTGCAATTTTTCCGCACGGACAATTCCCAGCCCGATTCCTGCCGCTAACGAGCTCGTTTAGGAGCGCTCGGCTCGGCGTTTAGGAGGACTCGGGGTGGCTCCTGTGCCCGCTGTGCCCGCGGCGCTGCCCCTCACGCGTCCCCAATTAGGGCAGCGCTCGGAATTCGCCACACCTCGGCCCCGCCGGCCCCCGCAGCCGCCGCTCAAGGCCGCAAATAAATATCCCCAATCAGCCTTGCCTGCGACGGGACATAATTGCATTTGCTTTCCAGATGAACTGGAAAATGTCCAGCGATGGGATTTGGCAAGAGCCTGGAACGTGCGGCCCGGAGCAGCCGCGGGCTGGGCCCTCCCCGCTGTCCCCACATCCCTGCCGGGCTCCCTCCATCCCTTTCCTGCTCTCTGGGGCTTTCCTGGCCACAGCCGGGCGCAGCCTGGCCAGGAGAGGCTCGAAGGGAGAGCTGTGCACGGCGGGTGGGCTCCCAGCAGCCCAAATCCCAGCCTGATCCCAACGCGCCCTGAGTGGGTGGCTCCAGGACTGAGACCAGTTTGATTTAACCCTGGTGCTGGAACTGCATGGATGGATGGATGGATGGATGGATGGATGGATGGATGGATGGATGGGATGGATGGATTCCAGGGGCTCCAGGCCTGTCCCTCTGTCCTACATCCCTCTGTGCAAGGCTGGGCACTGTCAAGCCCGGAGCTGATGTGGCCACACCTCGATACAAACCCTTAAATTCCTGCTTTCACCAAAACTGCTGCTTCTCAGAGTTCTCTGAGGATGGAAACCCAGAGGCAGCTGGGGCTGGCCCAGCCTGAACCATCAAATTCCAGAGCCAGGGCTCCGAGGCAGCACTGCCTCCCTACACTGGCACTGCCCAGAGCCCCCACAAACTGGGACCATCAACCTCCCCACCCCCTGGCACCCCCCTGCCTCAGGGGCACCAGGACACCTCACCCAGGATCACAGCCCCCAGAAGGGCTCTCCAAGCCAAATCCAGAGCTGGGAATCCAGACTCTTGGTGGAGGCTGGCACTGCCTGGCCTTGGCAGGGGGCTGCTGCAGGCAGGGCTCTGATTGCCCACCCCCAATGGGGGGCTCAGAGGGGAGATGGGTCTGGTCTTCCCATGATCCCACTGCCATGGACATGAGGAATACCCAGCTCCACAGGCCCAGGGACCCCCAGCCCATCCTGCAAACCCCCAGTGAGTGCTGGCACTGTCCAAGCTCCAGGTTACACTAGAGGGGAGGCTCTGTGACCACCCCCTCTCCATCCATCCATCCATCTCCCCTGCTCGTCCATCCCTTCCTGCATCCATCCCTCCCTCCTCATCCATTCCTCCCACATCCATCCAGCCCCTTTGGACCTGTCCCTCTCTTCCTGCATCCCTTCACCCCCCATTCCCCTTCATCCCCCCCACCCCAAATCCCTCCAAACCCCCCAGCCATCCCCTCCGTATTCCTTCACCCCTTCCCACGCCGCTCCATCCCTCCTGCCTCCCTCCAGCCCTCTCCCCACAGCCGCTCCATCCCTCCTGCCTCCCTCCAGCCCTCTCCCCACGCCCCTCCATCCCTCCTGCCTCCCTCCAGCCCTCTCCCCAAGCCCCTCCATCCCTCCTGCCTCCCTCCAGCCCTCTCCCCACGCCCTCCATCCCTCCTGCCTCCCTCCAGCCCTCTCCCCACGCTCCTCCATCCCTCCTGCCTCCCTCCAGCCCTCTCCCCACGCTCCTCCATCCCTCCTGCCTCCCTCCAGCCCTCTCCCCAAGCCCCTCCATCCCTCCTGCCTCCCTCCAGCCCTCTCCCCAAGCCCCTCCATCCCTCCTGCCTCCCTCCAGCCCTCTCCCCACGCTCCTCCATCCCTCCTGCCTCCCTCCAGCCCTCTCCCCAAGCCCCTCCATCCCTCCTGCCTCCCTCCAGCCCTCTCCCCACGCTCCTCCATCCCTCCTGCCTCCCTCCAGCCCTCTCCCCACGCCCCTCCATCCCTCCTGCCTCCCTCCAGCCCTCTCCCCAAGCCCCTCCATCCCTCCTGCCTCCCTCCAGCCCTCTCCCCAAGCCCCTCCATCCCTCCTGCCTCCCTCCACCCTCTCCCCAAGCCCTCCACTCCTGCCTCCCATCCAGCCCCCCCCACCCCTCCATCCCTCCTGCCTCCCTGCAGCCCTCCCCTCGCTCCTCCATCCCTCCTGTCCTCTCCAGCTCCCCACGCTCCTCAAATCTCCTGCCTCCCTCCAGCCCCTCCCAAGCCCCTCCATCCGTCCTGCCTCGCTCCGCCCTGCTCCACGCTCCTCCATCCCTCCTGCCTCCCTCCAGCCCTCTCCCCAAGCCCCTCCATCCCTCCTGTCTCCCTCCAACCCTCTCCCACCAGGCCTACTCCCTGCCCCATCCAGGACCCGCTCCCACCCCGGGGTCTCCTTCCCCCTCTTCCAGCCCCCTCCCTGCTCGCTCTCCCCCGCCCGGTACCGTCCCAGCCGGGCCCACGAGTAGAAATCTTCAGCCTGCCGCCTCCCGGCGGGATCCATCGATCCAGAACTCGCTCCCACTCTTGGACGACGGCATGGTGGGCTAGGGGCTGCGAGCTGCCGCCAGCTGCTGGGAAGGGGAGCCCCCGGCATGGATCATCGCAGCCCCCCCCGGCCTCACCCCCTCCCAATCCCCGCCGGCGCTTCCGTGAGTGCCCAGATGGCTCGGGAAAAGCCAGCGCTCGGGATTATCGAGCGCCATGGAATCACGGCCGCAAATCCCTTTCCCACCCGGCACGTACGATGCCTTGTCCGAGATAATTCCCCCCGCCGTGGGATGCCTCCCCCGCCCCGGCTTTTCCCACCCCTCTCCTCCCTCTTTTCCCACCCTATCCCCACCTGGCTGGGGATCCCCCCACGGCTGTGCAGAGCCCGGCAGGCCGGGCACCCACGGGCTGGTTTGCAGCCTCCCCCAGACCCCCCCCCCCCTGCCCTCCGAACGCCCCCGGTAATTCTGGGGTGGGGTCGCGGCCCGGCACGTACCGTTACCTGCGGCGCTCGTGTCGCCCCCGGCGCTGCCTCATCCCCGGCGCGGGGCGGCCGTGCCGAGGGTGGGCACGGGGGGTCCGGAGCCCCCGGGGTCGGTGCTGAGCCTGCCCGAAGCTCCCCGGGCCCGTGCGGGCCCCCCCGCTGCTCCCCAAAACGGCTCAGCTCCTCGGCGGGGCTTCACGGGCTGGGCGGGAGGGAGGATGCAGGGAGAGGGAAGATGGAGGGATGGGGAGAGAGGGATGGGAGGATTCCGGGATGGAGGAATGCGGGGAGAGGGATGGGAGGATTCCGGGATGGAGGGACGAGGGGAGTGGAAATGCAGGGCTGGGAAGATCCGGGGATGGGAGGATTCCGGGATGGAGCGATGCAGGGATGGCAGGATGCCGGGATGCGGGAGCCCAGGGATGCCGGGCAGCACGGATGCAGCTGCCAGGATGCCGGGATGCGGGGTTACCGGGCAGCACCGGGATGCGGGGCCGAGAGGCTGCCGGGCTGCCGAGGAGCGGCAGCGCTGCAGGGAGAGAGGAAGGTGGCGGTGCGGGGCCGGGGCTGCGGAGCACCGGGACCCTCCCCGGCAGCATCACCGGCTCCGCCGCGCTCCCGCCTGGCTCGGCCGTGCCACCCCCCGGCCCGGCGCCGCCACTGCACCCCCCCCCGCCCCCCCCGGGGCTGCGGGACCCTCCCGGTGCTCGGGGAGCCCGGGCGGCCCCGGGCGCGCTGCCCGCAGGACCCGGCCCCGCCGCGGGGACAGAGCGGGGGCACCGCGGCCGCTCCCCGGGAGCTCCCGGGAGCCCCCCGGGGCCGCGCCCCCCATCCCGCCCCGCGGCCCGGCGAGCACCCACCGGGGCCGGGCTGTGCCCCGGCGAGCGGCCAGAGCCCCCCGGGGCCGGGGGTCGCGGACCGGAGGGGGCGCGGGCGCTGCCCGCAGCCGCCGCACGGTGACGCCGTCGCCCACCGGATGGGGACGGGGGGGGGAATTGGGGAGGTGGGAGGGGACGGGGCGGGGCTGAGATTGGGATTGGAGAGGGGTTGGGTTACGGGGCTGGGGTGGGAATGGGCTGGGAAGGGTGGGAATGGGACTGGGAGTGGTGGGGCTCGGCTGGAGGCGGAGGGTGGGCAGTGGGAGTGAGGTGAAATCAGGGGTCCAGGAAGGGGTGGGATTGGAGATGGGGTGGGGCCCGGAATAGGACGGGAATGGCGATGGGATTGGAGATGGGGTGAGATAGGGCAGGGCTGGGACTGAGGATGGGATGGGAGTGGGGCTGGGGTGAGATGGAAATGGGGCTGAGGCCGGGGTGAGACTTGGATTGGGATTGGGGCCAGGAACAGAACCAGAACAGGGATGGGATTAGAGAAGGAGATGGGATGGGGCCAGGGACGGGACTGGGCTGGGAGTGTGGATGGTGTTTGGATGGGGCCAGGGATGGGATGGGAGTGGGGATGGAATAAATCCAGGAATGGGGTGGGAGTGGGGATGGAATAAATCCAGGAATGGGGTGGGAGTGAAGATAGGGCTGGGATTTGTACAGAAATAGGATAAGAATGGGGCTGGAATGGGGCCAGGAATAGGGTGGGAGCAGGGATAGGTTGGGGTGCTGCTGTCCCCGTGTCTGGAGCCACCCACGCTGCCGGGGAGCCCCGTGGAGTGTTTGTTGTGTTCCCCACAGCACAGGGAGCAGGAAATCCCTCCTGAACATCCCAGACAGATGTTTATCTTTTTCTATTAAGAATCGGAAACAGGGAGAGCATCCCACAGGACCGTGACCCTCCAGTGGGACTGAGGGTAGCCAGGCCCTGAGGATGCTTCAAGACCCCCCCAAATCCCTCAGCACAAACAGGAGACCCCCCAAAAGGCCCCGCCATGAAGATCTCGCCAGCAGGAAACGTTCTCCTTGTCATGGGCTCGCCGAGTATTTATTAGAATATTTTATCATATCTGAGGGAGGCAAACTCAGCCCTGCTTGATCTCCTCCAGTTGCAACTCCCTTTTGAAAGGGATGTTCGTACAGGGAGCGACCTGCTCCGTGAATAAATTGACTCTGCCTCCGTCTCTCCCCGTCCTGGAATGTTGTGGAGACAAGGGTGGGCTGGAGAGGCTGCTTTGCATAATTAATATTTATCACTCGATCCCGAGCGAGCACAATCCCCCCGTTCATCCCCAAAGAGTGGGGGGCTGCTCCTTCCCTTTGGAAATCTCATAATTGGGCTCCTGGCCAGGGGTCCAACCCTCCCCCCCCCCCCCCCCACGGCACCCACAGACCCCCGTGGGTGGGCACGGGGTGGGGCACGGCGCTGGATCCAGCCTGGAGAGCGGGAGATGGGGACGGGAATGGGGCAGCCCCCGTCCCCTGCACACCCCAGAACCCCAAAACCCCCACGAGACGCGGGGTGCCCTTTGCAGCCGCTGTCCCCAGCCGGGCCGCATTCCCAGGGTGCAGATCCAGCCGCTGGCAGCGGGAATTGTCCCAGTCTCTGCCGGTTTGCTGGGACGGTGGGCTGGATCCGCGCCTCCAGCCTTTTGTCTGCGGGAGAGGAATTAATTATTTTGTTCTCTCATTACCCCGGACTAAAAATCCATTTCTGAGCAGCATAAATTTAGGTGCCTGAAGTGGCTATTTTAACATCCCGGGAAACATTTCTCTCCCTCTGTCGCCCTTTTCCCAATCATTTCTGTCTCATTGGCAGCCACCGACGTTCCGGATGAAGCACAAGATGGAGGGACATTACCCAAACACGGCGAACGGGCCCTTCCTGGGTGAAAAATGGGGTGGAAAATGGGAAAAATCCTCATTCTCCCCCCAAAACCCCCCGGGCTGAGGGTCTGGGACAAATCCCAGCGCGGCCAGAGCGGAGTCTGAGAGCGGCCCCGCGAGGGACCGGCTGCCGCCGAGCGCTGCTCAATTGTTTGGAACATAAAATGGAAATTAATACATGGGGTGACCCCCCTCCCCCGGCATCCCCCCTTCCCCCCAGCGCCGCTCGCCTCGTTAATTGAACGGCGCGAAGCAAATGAGGTCAGAGCTCACTTGAGCCAGACAAGGACACGGGAACACGCGCGGCTGCCGGCGAGGCAGGGCTGTACCTGCCCGTGTTTAGCATTCCTGCCGGGATCCGCTCATTAAAAACCTAAAAGGCGGTTTAAGCATCCCATTAGAGCCTCGCCGGGCTCTGGAGCCTTCCCTGGCAGACGCGTTTGCGGGGAGAGCGGCCCCGCAGCCGGGCACGGGGAGGGGGTTTGCAGTGCCTGCCCCGTCCCCGGCTCTTCGGGGGGGCTTTGGGGCTCTTCTGGGGGTCCCTGCAGATCCCGGTGGGAGAGGTGCTGAGGGTGGGAGAGGTGCTGGAGGCCGGGATGCTGCCGGAGCATCCTAAACCCCGCGCCCGGGTCCGGCTCCTGCTGCTGGGGACGCGCAGGCCCCGCTGCCCCCCTCATCTCTTCTCTTTCCAAGGAGATCCCCTCAGCCGGGTTTTGGGAACAGTTCCCACTCCGTGCCTCAGTTTCCCCAGCCCCGGCAGGGGTTTGGCTGTGGGTGGGGGCTGACCCTTCCCATTTTCCAGGTGTCCCCAGGGATGTTCCCGGCTCCATCCCCAGCACCGATTCCCGCTCTGCGGTCAGACCCTGCTGCTGGGGGTGCTGCTCCAGTCCTGCCTGACGGGGATTTTGGGAGCAGAATCCCTGTGGGACCCCTGCCGGTCTCCCCTGGCCCAGGACAGCCCGAGGGGCTCTGTGCCGGGGCTGCGGGCACCGATCCCGCGGGAGGCCCCGTTCCTGTGGCACTGGGGGCTGTCACCTCTCCAGGGGATGCCCCTCCTCGTGTCCCACCCCAAACAGGACCCCCGCAGGTGGGGGGCACCCCGGGCTTGCTCAGCACCCCGGCCAGGAGCACCCACGCTTGGAGGCCTCTCTCAGGAGGCACCCGAGAGCCGCCTTGTGCCACCTCCTCGGGGCTTTGGCTTCCCCAGCCGCTCCATCCTCACCCCAGGGACCTCAAGGATGCCCACCCAGCATCAGAGGGATGCTCAGGCGTCCAGCATTCCCTCTTTCCCAGCACCTCCCTGCATCCTCCTCCACTTCCTCCCTCTTCTCTTTCTCCCTCTCTTCCTTCTTCTTCTTCTTTTTTTTTTTAAGACAAGAAATGAGTTGTCTTCCCGCAGATGTGACTAAAAGCACTCTGGAAATGTCAGCCACTGCTGGAAAGGGACCCAGATAACATTTAGCTTTAGGTAAGAGAGTAGATTTTCTCTGCACTAATTCATATTTATAAGCTCTCGTGTTCCCGGGGAGAGCGCGGCGCTGATGGCACTCGCTGATTGCCAGCGCGCGGAGCAGGGAATTGTTTTCATATCCGAGATTAAAGAGTGCTTTCTGCTCCCAGTGGCACCTGTGTATTTACACTGGTCATTCGCAATTCATTCTTATAAGATTAAGACTGGAAATGGGAAATGGGTATAAAGTGCCGAGCCCGGAGGGGTCGGGGGACGTGACGGGGACGGGGCAGAGCCCGCAGGGGCACGGGGGCAGCCGGGGGAGAGGAGGGGCACGGGGGGCTCTGCTCTCCTCCGGTGGGAAAAGGCTGGGCAGGGGGAAAATCCTCGTCTGGATGCTGTGGGATGGTCAGTGTGAGTGACCCCCGGATGGTCACTGTGAGAAACCTTGGGATGGTCAGTGTGAGAAACCCTGGGATGGTCAGTGTGAGAAACCTTGGGATGGTCACTGTGAGGGACTCTGGGATGGTCAGTATGAGAAACCCTGGGATGGTCACTGTGAGTGACCCTGGGATGGTCACTGTGAGGGACCCCAGGATGGTCACTGTGAGAAACCTTGGGATGGTCAGTGTGAGAAACCTTGGGATGGTCACTGTGAGGGACTCTGGGATGGTCAGTGTGAGAAACCCTGGGATGGTCAGTGTGAGTGACCCTGGGATGGTCAGTGTGAGAAACCCTGGGATGGTCAGTGTGAGTGACCCTGGGATGGTCAGTGTGAGTGACCCTGGGATGGTCAGTGTGAGTGACCCTGGGATGGTCAGTGTGAGAAACCCTGGGATGGTCACTGTGAGGGACCCTGGGATGGTCAGTGTGAGAAACCCTGGGATGGTCACTGTGAGGGACCCTGGGATGGTCAGTGTGAGAAACCCTGGGATGGTCACTGTGAGAAACCTTGGGATGGTCAGTGTGAGAAACCTTGGGATGGTCACTGTGAGAAACCTGGGATGGTCAGTGTGAGAAACCCTGGGATGGTCACTGTGAGGGACCCTGGGATGGTCACTGTGAGTGACCCTGGGATGGTCACTGTGAGAAACCCTGGGATGGTCAGTGTGAGAAACCTTGGGATGGTCAGTGTGAGGGACCCTGTGATGGTCAGTGTGAGAAACCCTGGGATGGTCACTGTGAGAAACCCTGGGATGGTCACTGTGAGAAACCCTGGGATGGTCAGTGTGAGGGACCCTGGGATGGTCAGTGTGAGAAACCCTGGGATGGTCAGTGTGAGAAACCTTGGGATGGTCAGTGTGAGAAACCTTGGGATGGTCACTGTGAGAAACCTAGGATGGTCAGTGTGAGAAACCCTGGGATGGTCAGTGTGAGGACCCTGGGATGGTCACTGTGAGAAACCTTGGGATGGTCAGTGTGAGAAACCTGGGATGGTCAGTGTGAGGACCCTGGGATGGTCAGTGTGAGAAACCCTGGGATGGTCATGTGAGGACCCTGGATGGTAATGGTAGTGACCCCGGATGTCATGTGAGAAACCTGGGATGGTCAGTGTGAGAAACCCTGGGATGGTCACTGTGAGTGACCCTGGGATGGTCACTGTGAGAAACCTTGGGATGGTCAGTGTGAGGAACCCTGGGATGGTCACTGTGAGAAACCCTGGGATGGTCACTGTGAGAAACCCAGCAGGGGTGGGTGGGATGTGGCTTACGGGATGAGAATGTGGGATGGGATAATGGGATGGGATGGGATGGGATGGAATGGAATGGGAATGGAATAGGATTGATGGGATGGAGTGGAATGGAATGGGATGGAATGGGATGGATTGATGGATAATGGGATGGGAATATGGGATGGGAATATGGGTTGGGATGGGATTGATGGGGTGGGATGGGATAATGGGATGGGATAGAATTGATGGGATGGGTTGGTATTTATGGTATGGGATTTATGGGATGGAATGGGATGGGATGGTATTTATGGTATGGGGTTGGTGGGATGGGATAATGGGATGGGATGGTATTTATGGTATGGGGTTTATGGGATGGAATAATGGGATAATGGGATGGGATGGACATGGATGGCCGGAGCAGCGTGGACAGCGGGATGGACACAAACTGGCCACAGATTAGCTGAGAGCTTTATTTCTATTAAGATTAGGTAAAAGATTTATTTCTATTAAGATTAGGTGAAAGATTTATTTCTATTATGACTCGGCGGAAGATTTATTTCTACTATTATTATTTTTCAACACATCCCGGGGTTTGTGTCAGCTGATTAAAAGCAAACAAGTAAAGCTCCTCTTCTCCGTGGCGGATCAAGGATTTGGGAACTTTTAGAGTTTTATTTAGTTTTTTTCTCTGTTTTTTGGTGGGTTTTTTTTTTTGAATCATGTTTGCGAAGTGGCTGAGCAGGTCCAGAGAGAGTCAGAGCGTAAACATGGGGGGAAAGCAAAAAAAAAAACAAAAAAAACCTGGGTTGTGTCAGGGATTGAGGGGCTGGAATTAGGGGGAGGAAGGGGCCAAAAAAAAAAGGGGGAGGAGGCGATGGGGGATGCAGGAGGGGTTCGGGGTGGAAAGGGAAAAAGGCGAAAGGAGAAACAAGACAATGGCAGAAGGCACCCCGGGGACTTCCTGAGAGGTTTTAGAAATTCAAAATACGCCTTAGAGCCTCAAAGCTGTGTCAGTCACAGCCCCGGCGCAGGGATCACTAAGGCTGCGGCCAAACAATACCAGATTGTGTGAGGAAGGTGGGAAAATCGGGGGTCTCAGCGGCTCCCGCTCACACCAGCGGTTCCGCCCGTCAAGCACGCGTTCCACATGAATCAATTCTGGACAGAGCCGCGGCATAATCCCCGCCAGCCTCGCTATGACAACTTGAAGGAGAATTCGGCGGCTGAGTGACAGCAGACGGAGAACTGACAAGGCAAAAGGCCGCAGGACTTTCCTGCCCTTTTTTCCCGTTTATTTTTTTTTTCTTTTTTTTCTTTTTTTTCTTTTTTTTTTTTTTTTTTTTTTACTTCCCTCCCCCTTTCATTCTCCCTTTCCCCCGCCCCATCCCGGTAACTTTTCCTCGGGGGCACACGCGTCCCTGCGCTGCCCTGGGGAGGGGGCAGAGGGGCTTCGCCTCCTCGGTGCAGCCCCTCTGCCCTTTCCCTGCTCCCGGGGACCCTTCCCGGGGCTCCGCTCCCCTCTGCCCCCCGGGCGCTCACAGGGGGGACGCGGGGCTGTGACCTCCAGCCCGGCTGGTGGTGACAGAGGACACGTGGCGCTGGCACCTCCTGGCTGCAGCTTCGGCACAGGGTGGTGGGGACCCCCGAATTTGGGGCTGTGGGGCTGGAGGGGCAGCCTGGCAGAGCAGAGGGGCTCCCCCAGCCCGGCCGGTGAGGTTTTAATTACTCCAGGCTCATTATCAGCGGGGTGTAATAAGCCCTGTGGGTTTTCCAGTTAATTCTGGGCTGGGGTCACCCACGTGGGAGTGTTGGGGGGTCACCTTCAAGGGGGTCCTGACAAATTCCACCCCCGCCCCGAGGGGACATCGGCGGCACCCACCGCATTGTGCCAGCAAAGGAGCCAGGGTTGGGCTGGGGGCCGGGAGGGGTTTGTGGGGAGGGGGCCAGCACCCCGAGCTGCTCCAAACCAATATTTCCAGATTCCAGTGGTTAAAGCCGCTCCTCCATCCCCGCAGCTGAAGGAAGCCTAATCACCTCCCTGCGCCACCCCCCCGCGCTCCCGCCTCGTTAGGTAAACGAGTGTATTATTAATAATCATATCAAGGATAAAAAGTGCTTTTGTCACCTCTGGATCTCGCTCCTTTCCGGGCTGCCCTGTTCCGGTTCCACATGCCTGCTCGGGGAGGAAAGAGGGAGAAAGGAAACTAATTAAAAATTGCCAGTGTCTTATGTCGGAGCGTTTGGGTGCGTTGGGTGGTGAAAGACGAGCGGCTTGTTGCAAGAAAATCAATTTTACAGTTACAGGAGCAGAATAAATAGAGGTGGTGCGTTAAGGCAGGAGGATGAGCAGGCTCTGAGGGCTCCAGCTCCGCAGGGAGACGGGATGAGCCACCCCGGGATGCTCCGGGTGCCCCCACCCCATCCCACCGCAGCCCAGCTCCATCACCCGCAGAAGGTTTCGCTCAGAACCTGGTATAAAAACCACCCAAAAGAGCTCCTAAATTCGGGCTGGACGCCACAACCGGGGCAGAAATTAAGGTTTTTCCCCCCAGGAAATGCAGAATTCGGCCGCGAAAGCCACCCAAAGTGTGGCTGCGAGGAGCACATGGACTCGGGAGGGGTCACCTCATCCCGACCCCGGGCAGCCCCGGCACGTCCCGGCTCCCGCTCGGAATCCATTCCCATCCCCGCTGCACGAGGCTCCATCTGTATTTTATTCCTCTCGCCTCTCCGCAGGCCTGTGGCTAAAATCTATTGCTTTCGTGCACGATTTCATTGTCTTTTTGGGGTCAGGGAAACGGCGCGGCAGCCAATTCCCCTTGGCGGGGGGGTTAAACGCTGCTCGCCCCGCGCAGCGATCCCGCGGGGGCCCCGATGCCTGGGAATGAGGGAGCAGCAGCCGGGGGTCCCCGACCAAAATGACTTTTATGCTAAACGGGAGGCGGGAGGCGCGGGGGGTCCCGCTCTGGGATCTCGCTGCTGCTTCCGGAGCTGTCGCCGGGACCCCTCCTGCTCCGCTGGATGCAGCAATCCCTTGACAGCTCCAGAGTCCTTTTCCCAGCCCTGGATCCCGTTTTTTGCCTTTCTTGGCCTGGTTGGGCTCGGTGTCCCTTTCCCAGCCTGATCCCAAGCCCGTCAGGGTTGTCCTTCCTTTGCTCGTCACGCCAGGACACGCCGATCCCTAATCCCCAAATCGGCCCTCGCTGGTTTTACATCCATCTCTAAGGTCTCATAATAGATTTATTAAAAAAAAAAAAAAAATAATAGGAGGGGAGGAAATAAAAACCCCTCCGTGGGTTATTTGGGATATTTCGGGTTTAATTGAAAGGCACCCTGAGCAGAGGGGTCGGATCTGGATTTATCCCAGTTTATCCCAAATGTCACGAGCATCCCATTCCTGGGGAAGAGAGGAGGGAAGGATCCTGTGAGGGACTCCCTGGTGGGGTTGGGGAGGCCCCAGGGGAGGACAGGCGTTCCCCAGATGTTGGGTGCAGGGGACAGAGCCCTCTCCGTGCCGTGGATCCCGGGATCCCAGGGATGGTGTTTGCCTGGAGCCGCCGCTCAGCTCCCGAGATATTCCCGGAGTTTGCTGGGCTGGGATTTTTTGACCAGGAGCTGCCTCGAGCCGGCTCTGACCTGAGAAAAGGGAGATCTCCGGGTGAATCAGCATTTCCGAGCTGTGCCAGGCATCCCAAATCCCCGCTCTCCATTAGCACCTAATAAAAACGGAGCTAATTATGAATTAGCGCGGGATGAAAATGTTTTGGTTTCTGTTCCCCGGGAGCTGCTCAAACCCCACGGCCAATTTGGAGCGAAGGATGGCCAGGATCCCTCGGCCCCAGGGCCAGCGAGGAGCTGCTGGGGGGACAGAGCTGGGGACACCCAGAACCCGGGGCAGAGCCGGGGACACCCAGACCCGGGGAACGCTCCGAATTTGGGGACCCACCAGTGCTCCACTGCACGAGGGGCCCTTCCAGGATCCTGCACTTGGGAGCAGCAGCATTCCCAGGACGAGCAGCCGCTGCCCGCACATTCCCGGCCGGCTGGGACGGGCACGGCGGCTGCCCCGGTGCCCACAGCCCCTGCCCGGCGTGGCTCTTTTGGGGTCCAGAAGCCTCCTGGGCTCCCTGGGCCACCAGCAGCAGCCGGGGCTGGCCTCGGGCAGGCTGGCCCCCGGCTCGGCTCGGCCGGGAGAGGAGCTCGTTGTGGATTCACGGCACTCCCCGGCACAAATGGGTTTAAACTACCTTAAGTGTTTCAGCAGGGAACTGGCGCTGGCGGTGTAACACTGTATTACCACAGCATTAGGAGTGAAGTATTGATCCTAATCCCCTGGTTCAAAAATAGGATTATCAGAAGGGGAGGGGAGAGGAGGGAGGGAGGGGGTGCGGGAGGATCCCTGTCCCCAGCCCCCGGAGACCCGGGCCCTGCGGCGGAGGGAGAGGTGGGGGCACCTGGGCCACCCCAGCGGTGTCCAGGTGTCCCTCGCCCCTGCCAGGGCTGCGTCCCTCCGGCTCCAGCCGCGCCCCGCGGGATTTGCCCACCCCGGGTTCTTTGGGAAGGGGCTCCGGGAGAACTGGAGCTGTTTTTTCATCCCGCAAACCTCCTCGGGTCCAGTGACCGCGGCCCGAGCGGTTCCGTCTGGCCGCCTCCAGGCGCACATTCCCAATCCCATGAAAAGCCACGCTCCTTTTGGGTTGATTGATTGATTGATTGATTGATTGACCGACAGAGCGAAGCCGGCCCGGGGCTTCGAGAATTCCCCTTGCTACCCCTCCTTTTCCTCCTTAACCTTCTGGAGCTGGGCGAGGGGCGAGCAGCCGCTGCCGCGGGGCACAGGGAGGAGTGGGGAGGCTGCGAGGAGCGGGGTTACAACAGGGTTACACCCAGGAGTGGGCTGGCACAAGGAGCAGGAGACACCGAGGAGCCGCCACCGTGCCCCCAGACCCCCGAAACCCCGAGGCTGGTCGGTCAGTGATGGAGGGGTTGAATTCCCTGAATTCTCTGGATTCCCTGGGGTGTGTCCCACTTCCCGGGGCACCCAGCTGGAGCCGTCTCCTTACTGCGGGTTAATGCACACGACAGAGGCTGGGCAGGGCTCGGGGCTCTTCTGTGCAGGAGAAAAGGGAGGCTCCGTGCAGCCCCCCACCCCATCCCGCCTCGTCTATCCCCGCCCCGCTTTTTTTTTTTTTTTGAGCTCCCCGGCACCGGAGCCGGTCCCAGGGTGACCCCCCAGCCCCTCCCGGCCCTCCCCTCCCCGGCCGCGGCCTCTCCCCGCCTGGCTGACTCTCCATACAGTTCCCATTTCACTCCTAATCTCCTCTCTTAGTTTTTAATCCCCTCTCTCCTCCCAGGCTGCCTTTCCCTGTCCTCCCTCGCCTCCTCTCCTTCCCTCTCCCTTCGCCTCCCCCTCCCCGCAAGACAAATTACCCTTAATGATATGCTGAAGGCCATGACACCCATGTTGTCTCTTTGTCATCCTTCGCGGTGCAGCGTGAAAAGATAATACAAACCGCGGCACTTATCTACAATTGAGCGCCAAGACAACCTGCTAATCCCTTAATAACGCGGCGCCGGCCCCACGGCTGCGCTCCCGCCGCTGAATGCCAAATCGGCCAAATCGCCGCCGCTGCCAGCGCCCGGGCCCGGCTCGGGGTGCCCCGGAGCCCGGCGGGGACGCGGTGCCACCGAACCGGGGGGGAAAAGCTCGGACCCGGAGCCCAAAGGTGCGGGGAGAGGGTGGGAGGTGGGCGGTGGTGGAGGATGGGGGGTGATCAGCTATGGATGCGTGTGAAAGGTTGGGGAGATGGGGGGAAAAACCTCGAAAAAATGGGTAAAATAATGATGGGGAAGATGGGGATTTTGGGTGATGTGAGTGAAGAGGATGGGGGGGAAATCCTCAATAAATGGGTAAAAAAGAATGGGGAGATGGGGAAAATCCTCAATAAATGGGTAAAAAATGATGGGGAGATGGGATCATTGAGTGGTAGAGGATGGGGAGGAAATCCTCAATAAATGGGTAAAAGGATGGGGAGATGGGATCATGATGAAGTGGGGAAGAGGGGGGGAATCCTCAATAAATGGGCTAAAAGTGGGGAGATGGGGAAAACCTCAAAAATGGGTAAAAATGATGGGGAGATGGGATATTGAGTGGTAGAGGATGGGGGAAATCCTCAATAAATGGGTAAAAGGATGGGGAGATGGGGAAAACCTCAAAAATGGGTAAAAAATGGTGGGAGATGGGGGGAGAATGGGAAATCATCAATAAATGGGTAAAAAGGATGGGGAGGAAATCCTCAAAAATGGGTTAAAAGAGGATGGGGAGATGGGATCTTGAGTGGAGAGGTGGGGGAATCCTCAATAAATGGGCCTAAAAGGTTGGGAGATGGGGCAAAACCTCAAAAATGGTTAAAAATGATGGGGAGATGGGATTTTTGAGTGGTAGAGGATGAGGGGAAATCCTCAATAAATGGTGTGCAAAAGGTTGAGGAGATGGGGAAAATCCCCCATAAATGGGTGAAAGAGGATGGGGAAATGAGATTTTGAGTGGCAGAGGATGGGGGGATAATCATCAATAAATGGGGTAAAAGATTGGGCAGATGGGGGAAAAAGCTCGATAAATGGGTAGAAAAGGATGGGGAGATGGATCATTGAGTGGCAGAGGGCATGGGGGAAATCCTCAATAAATGGGCCAAAATGCTGGGGAGATGGGGGCAAAACCTCGATAAATGGGTAAAAAATGATGGGAGATTGGATTTTTGAGTGTCAGAGAATGGGCGGAAAATCCTCAATAAATGGGTGCAAAAGGCTGAGGAGATGGGGGAAATCCTTAATAAATGGACCTAAAATGGATGCAGTGATGGGATCATCGGGTGACGAGTGGGGGGGAAATTCTCAATAAATGGACTTAAAATATGGGAATGGGGCAAAAATTCAATAATGGCCAAAGGATGCAGCATGGATCATGAAGTGTCAGAGGACTGGGTGTGGAATTCTCAATAAATGGATGCAAGAAGTTGTGGAGAGGGGGAAAATCTCAATTAATGGGTGAAAGGATGGGGAGATGAGAGCAGTGAGTGGCAGAGGATGGGGGGAAATTCCCCATAAATGGATCCAAGGGATGCACGGCTGGGAGAGGCGAGTGGCAGCACGGGGTGGGTACCAGCCCCTGCGGGCCCCACCCTGATTCTGCTGGTGCCCATGGAAAACCCATCCCTGATGGCTGATCCCCCTCCAGCTGCCACCTGCAGAACACCTGGGCACATCTGGGCGCCCCGGAGGGGTTTGATCCTGGTGCCCGCCCCCCCGGGATCCCAATTGCACAACCACAGCCCCGAGGGGAAAGCTGCGCCATCCCTGCGGGTGCCATCCCCAAATCTGCCGGTGTCCCAGCACAGACTCCATCATCTGGGCACATCTGGACACATCTGGGCACATCTGGGCATCCACAAGCAGTGCCCACCCCAGAAATCCCCTCCCGGAGGACGAGCAGCGCTGCGCCCGGCACGGGGACACCGGGGACGCTCCGTGTCCGGCATCCCCAACCCCTCAGTGCCCTGACGGACAAGAACTGCCGCTTCATTTCCATCTCCCTTTCCCCTTCCCACCCCCGCCGTGATTTACCTCTCCCCAGAGGAGCCCAAAAGCTGTAAACACACTTTTATTTGTCAGTCGTGTCCCCGCAGCCGCGCGGCTGTTGGGAAGGTAATAAATGATTCCGGTCCTCTTGGCTTGATGATGTCGGGATTAGGAGCCCTACATATTTTATGGAAACCTCTACATGATCTTCCTTGATAAATCATTTAAATAGGAGTGTCTTTTCTTGGTGTGGGATATAAAATATTTACTGGAGTGGGTGAAGGCTGCTCATCCGTGTTTACCCTCCCGCTTCGCAGCCCGGCTCTGGTGACAAACAGCTCAGCCCTTCACCGGCTCAATGGCACCTCGGCTGTGACAAGGGGACAGGCTCCTCGGGGTTGAAAGCTGGGAATTTGGGGGATTTATGTGTTCCCCCAGCTGCGTTTTGGTGTAAAAAGAAGTGATTTTGGTGCAGCGTCAGAGCATCCTCCCCATAACGCCCACCAGCCCCGGGCCAGGGCGTGTTTGCCGTGGCGTGGCCAGCTCCGTCCTGCAAAAGTGGGGTTCTCATCAGGATGGGAGATCCCTCAAAGGGAATTTTGGGGATTGCTGTGTTCCCTCAGCTGCGTTTTAGTGTAAAAAGAAGTGATTTTGGTGCAGCATTAGAGCACCCTCCCCGTAGCGCCCACCAGTCCCGTGCCAGGGCGTGTTTGCCGCACCATGACCAGCTCCAGCGGCAAAACCGGGATCTCCGCAAGGACAGGAGCTCACCAAGAGGAATTTCTGGGACCAACAAGACCTCTCAGCCTCATTTCGCTGCAAAAAAAAAAAAAAAAAAAAAAAAGAAGTGATTTTGGTCCAGCACCCTAGAGCATCCTCCCCGCATCACCCAGCACCCCCATGCCAGGATATGCTTTCCACCAGCTCCATCCTGCAATCCCGGGGTTCTCGGGCACCTCCCGCATTCCCGGGGCTGCATCCCGCCATCCCTGCCCACCTCATCCCCACCTCCAACCCCGGCAGCCTCCGCAGCGTCCTGCTCCCCTCTCCATTAGCATTCATCGCAATTCTTTTCATTTGTTACCTGGCAGGGGAATGAAAACACGTTGTTCCCCGCGGGGGGTTTCCTACGGCGAGCCCCAACTTTTCAATCATTCCTTGGCAGCGCCGTGGCAGAGCGCGGCCCCCCCGCCCCCCGGGCAGGAGCCGGCGCTATTAAAAGGCTCACCCAGGGGCATGTATTTTCCATAAGACGCCGTGTACATGCTGTGCAACATTCAGGAGGATCATGCTGGAGCAATTGGTCCGGATATAATGCCGGTTACCTTGCGAGAGAGAGCTCCGAGGGGAATGGATGCTCGCTCCGTGCCTGGGGGAGAAATCGCTCCCCGGCACAGCTCGGGGGCTGCGGGGCGGGTGCTCGGCTCGGTCCGTGTCGGCCAAACCGGGCTGGGAACGGGAGCGAAGGCGCACGGAAGGCGGCCTGAGGGTGGGTGAGAGGCAGTGAACTCCTGAGGGGCCCTCACCCATCGCATCCATGGGATACTGAGCAGAAATCCTTCCCTGTGAGGGTGGCGAGGCACCGGAATGGATTTCCCAGAGCAGCTGTGGCTGCCTCATCCCTGGAAATGTCCCAGGCCGGGCTGGACGAGGCTTGGAGCAGCCTGGGACAGTGGAAGGTGTCCCTGCCCGTGGCAGGGTGGCATGAGATGGGCTGTAATGTCCCTTCCCACCCAAACCATCCGGGGATTTGCTGATTCGGTGATTCCCAGGAATCCTCCACGCACGGCGGGCTGCAGCAGCCCCTTCCCACCCCTCCACCACCCTCCCCCCGCGCCTCTTCCTGCCCCCGGGGCTGGGGGGAATTATCAACTGAACAAAACCAAATGTCCAGCGGCCTGAAAAGTTCCATTTCCCTCCCCGCGGACGGCGCGGGGCGAGCGGCCACGGCTGGGCACAATTACACACCCGGCTGGGCCAGCTCCTGCGAATCGATGGCCACAAAGGGCCGGGGGTCTGTCAGTCTGTCACCGGCCTCCCCCCGGGGCACGACCCCGCATCCCGATCCTCCGGGAGGGAGCGCCCCGCATCCCGATCCCCATCCCGATCCTCCGGGAGGGACCGGCTCCGCATCCCGACCCGCATCCCGATCCTCCGGGAGGGACCGGCCCCGCATCCCGATCCTCCGGGAGAGAGCGGCCCCGCATCCGATCCTCCGTGAGGGAGCCGCCCCGCATCCCGATCCCCATCCCGATCCTCCGGGAGGGACCGGCTCCGCATCCCGACCCCCATCCCGATCCTCCAGGAGGGAGCGGCCCCGCATCCCGATCCTCCGGGAGGCAGCCCCGCATCCCGGCCCGCCGGAGGGAGCGGCGGTGCCGGCCGGGAGCCGCTGCTGTTTCCTCACCTCCCCGCTCTCCTCTCCCGCGCTCTTCCCATAAATCATCCCCCGCGCTGGGATTCTCCAGGTGCTCCGCAGCTGGCAGCTCGTTACAGGAGCGTTCCTGCTTGTAGCGCTTGTACCCCTCGGGAGATAAGGACGGGAGGAGAGCGATGGCCGGAGCGGACACCGGGCCGGGAGGGACAATCCCGCATCCCCTGCGAGCTGGAGCCGGGGCAGGAGCCGCCGCCGGAGCTGCGGGAGGGACGTGACAGAGCCCGGGAGGTGCCGGTGAGCTCGGGGCTGCGCGGTGTCGTGGTCCCCTGCGTGGGTCGGGACAGGGGGAAGCAGGGATGAGCCCCCTCAGCCCTGCTGCAGTGCTCGGAGGGGGCCGGTGGCCACTGTGCCAGCCTCGGTGGCCACTGTGCCAGCTCCATGCAGGAGCCCTGCAGCACCCACCAGCCTCTGCATAAGGCACAACGCCATGGGGGACCCAGGGTGGCAAGGGGACAGCCTGGCCACCGGGAGTTCATTTCAGTGGAGCAAATTGAAGCTGGATGCAGGAGAAAAATTGATTTTTATCCCAGGATGTTCTCAGCTCGCTGCTCTGCCTCGAGCAGCCCCGCGGAGGGCTCGGCCTCGGGGTGAACCTCCCCGATTCATGGTGGCATCCCTGCTGGGACAGGCACAAAGTGGGAAAATCCCTCTGGAAAGCCCAGCAGGGATGGGACCTGCCTGGCTGAAGGTTTCTGGAGTGAGAACCAGGAGAGGGAGGGAACTGGGGACCATCCTGAGCCTCCTCATGGTGCAAACCTGGACTGGAATGTCACACCAGGTGGGATATTCCACGGGCCAGCAGAGCATGGAGCATCCGCTGCCAGCAGGGGATTAAATAAAAATAAAAAAAAAAAAAAAAAAAAAAAAAAAAAAAAAAAAACCAAAAAACCAAAACAATGCTGGAATGCTGAACGGGAGCGAGGAGCAGTGGGAGCGGAGACCTCGGAACGGAGCACCGGGATCCCCACGGGGGCTCGGGATCCCCGGGGGTCCCGGGGCCTTTGCTCTGGAGCAGGTGGGGAGCAGGATGGCACCTCCCAGCCTGACTCCATGGAATCAGCCCCAGCTGGCAGCTGGAATGACCCAGCTCCGCTCGTGTGCTGACACTGCTGCGATGGGGATCCCGCAGCCCAGCAGGATCCGGCACACGGAACATCCAGCCCAGCCCAGCTCTCCATCCCCGCCACTCCTCACATCAAACCTCGATGCCTCTGCACGAGAGACAGGCTCTAAATGATCCCATTCAGGCCCTAAAGCCCTACGACTCCATTAATTAATTACTAACGACCATCCGTCTCAGCCTCGAGCCCGTCCGTTCGCTATTTTTACCTCCCTATTTCCAACTCGCAGCCTTAAAAAAATCATGAGTCGGGGCTCAGAAAAACCTCCTGAGCGGGTCTAAAAATTCACTTTTTGGTCAATCCCTGCCAGGCTCTTTCGCTGGTGGTTCCCTCTGACGGAGCAGGGCCGGCGGTGACGGCGGAGCTGGAGGTGGCACCCACGTCCCCGGCGGTGGGTGGCATCGCTCCCGCTCCTGGCACACATATGGCCCTTATTAAAAAGCAAAATTAGTCTTTCACCCTCTGGTGGCAAAACTTCAGAGCTCGGATCAGCTGTGGGAGCCTCAATTAATTACCAGCGGGTTGTTCCTCTTGCTGCTAATTATGCTGGAATAGGCGTAAAACGCCGGGAAGGAGCGCGGGCCGCTCCGAAAAAGTTTAGGATTTAAGGGGGAAAAAAAAAAAAAAGGAGCAGAGGCAGAGGATGCTCGTGATGCCACCTCAGAGCAGCCTGTCCTGGCTTTGGTGGCCTGCCAGGATGTCACCTGTTGGTGTCTCCTTCCTGGGGAAACTGAGGCAGAGGCAGGTGAGGAGCCGGGGCTGCGGGAGCCGCCAGCCCCGAGCGCCCACCCGCAGGCAGCCTCGCCTCCGATAATTAAGTACTATCAACAATTGCACATTAATTAATTTAATATCCATTATTATTAATTAACAGGGTAATTAAGTCCTTCCCGTAATTAACACACCACCCAGCAGAGAGGTCTGGCAGCAGAGCCCTGGGATGTACCAAGGGAAAGGGGCTGAAAGCCCCTCCTGGAGCTGGAGCCCTGCGGGGGACACAACCCTGGAGGAGCCGCGCGGAGAGGGAAAAGTGATTCCTCAAAGCAAGGGCCTCACACGACATTTATTTGTATTTTATTATAAAAAAATACAGAATCCAAATGGGGGGGCGAGGGTGCGGGGGGGGTGGTGAGAGATCCGGTTACCATCAGCACGACGTCGAGGACGAAAGCGGGAATGTGGAAGGACGGAGCGAGGAGCGACGGGGACCAGCACGGGGGGGACACGCCGAGGGCAGGGGGGGCTGCTCCAGGGGACCCCCCCAGCCCTCCCCCACCGCCGGCTCCGTCCTTCCACTCTCCCGCAGTCGCTGTACACAATATAGATATTTATATATATAATCTATATATATATAAAACACAGACCGAAGGCCAGGCGGGTGCTGCCGGCTCCGCGGGCGGAGCCCGGCGGGTGCCCCCCGCATCCCCCCCCCCCATAAACACAATGCTTTTGTCACCTTCGGGAACCACGACCTGGTCTGGACACACGGGACAGGGACAGGGACGGCAGGGAATGCGATTTTTTTTTTTTTTTTTAATTATGTCTTTTTTTAATTTTTTTTTTTCGATTTTTAGTTTTTGTAATTTTTTTTCCTTTTTTTTCTTTTTTTTTTTTTTTTTTTTTTCCTTTTTTTTTTGGATGGTCGAGATGAGCTTATTGCAAGATTCCAGCTTCCTAGTCTAAAAAATAAAAATAAAATAAAAATAAGATAAACCCTTCCATAAAATCCATTCTCAACAATACATAAAAAAAACCGCTCACAGTATAGCGCTGTATGTACAGGGATGGAGCCCCCCCGGCCCCCACTGCGGGAAGGGCCGGGATCTGCTCGGGATGGGGGGGCTCCAGCCAGGTCTGAGCCCATCTCTGGCATCCCCCAGGACCACCGACCCCCCTGGGAACAGGGGAATTCTGCGGGATGGGCACAGGACCCCCCCCCCCCAAGGTGGGACAGCCCCAGATTTAAGGCGAGGAGGGGTCAGACCCCGGGCTGTGGGGTGACCCCTCCCTGGGGATCTGCCACCCCTGGGGTCAGGGCCAACCTCGGATTGGGGGTTTGGAGTGGGGGACACTTAATAATGCAAAGGAAAAGGGAAAAATCCCCAAGCCCAGCCTTGGAATGTCGGGGGACAACGGGGAAGCACCAGGAAGGTCCCGCACGTGGCCACCGACCCCCCCCATGGGGGCTCCTGGACCCCCAAGGCATCGGGGGGGGCACGGAGCAGGGAGGAGGAGGAAAACCCACGGCACGCACTCCTCCCCCCCGGCACCGGCCAAACGCCCTCGGAGCGATGCCCACGGCTGGGCGAGCCCGGCCTGCCGGCTGCCAGCGCCTGCCGGTGCTCCCAGTGCCAGCCAGCCATTCCCAGTGCTCCCAGTGCTCCCAGTGCCAGCCAGCCATTCCCAGTGCTCCCATCCCCAGTGCTCCCAGTGCCAGCCAGCCATTCCCAGCCTTCCCAGTGCTGGCCATTCCCAGTGCTCCCAGTGCTCCCAGTGCCAGCCATTCCCAGCCTTCCCAGTGCCAGCCAGCCATTCCCAGTGCTCCCAGTGCCAGCCAGCCATTCCCAGCCTTCCCAGTGCCAGCCGGCCATTCCCAGTGCTCCCAGTGCCAGCCAGCCATTCCCAGCCTTCCCAGTGCCAGCTGGCCATTCCCAGTGCTCCCAGTGCTCCCAGTGCCAGCCAGCCATTCCCAGCCTTCCCAGTGCTGGCCATTCCCAGTGCTCCCAGTGCTCCCAGTGCCAGCCGCCATTCCCAGTGCTCCCAGTGCCAGCCGGCCATTCCCAGTGCTCCCATGCTCCAGTGCAGCCAGCCATTCCCAGAGCTCCCAGTGCCAGCTGGCCATTCCCAGTGCTCCCAGTGCCAGCCGGCCATTCCCAGCCTTCCCAGTGCCAGCCGGCCATTCCTAGAGCTCCCAGTGCCAGCCGGCCATTCCCAGTGCTCCCAGTGCTCCCAGTGCTGGCCATTCCCAGTGCTCCCAGTGCCAGCCGGCCATTCCCAACCTTCCCAGTGCCAGCCAGCCATTCCCAGTGCTCCCAGTGCCAGCCATTCCCAACCTTCCCAGTGCCAGCCGGCCATTCCCGGTGCTCCCAGTGCTTCCAGTGCCAGCCAGCCATTCCCAGCCTTCCCAGTGCTGGCCATTTATGGTGCCAGCCCTTCCCAGCCTTAGCAGTGCCATCCGGCCATTCCCAGAGCTCCCAGTGCCAGCTGGCCATTCCCAGCGCTCCCAGTGCTGGCCACCTGCAGTGCCAGCCCTTCCCAGTGCTCCCAGTGCCGTTGTCTTCAGTGCCAGCCCTCGGTGCTGGTGGCCACTCGGTGCTCCCAGTGCTCCCGTTGCTCCTGGTGCTCCTCGTGTTCCCAGTGCTCCCGGTGCTCCCGGTGCTCCCGGTGCTGGCCGTTCCTGCTGCTCCCCAGTGCTGGCCACACATTCCCAGTGCTCTCCCTGCCGGCTGTCCCAGTGCTCCCAGTCTCAGCTGACCATTCCCGGTGCTCTCCCTGCCGGCTGTCCCAGTGCTCCCAGTCTCAGCTGACCATTCCCAGTGCTCTCCCTGCCGGCTGTCCCAGTGCTCCCAGTCTCAGCTGACCATTCCCGGTGCTCTCCCTGCCGGCTGTCCCAGTGCTCCCAGTCTCAGCTGACCATTCCCGGTGCTCTCCATGCCGGCTGTCCCAGTGCTCCCAGTCTCAGCTGACCATTCCCGGTGCTCTCCCTGCCGGCTGTCCCAGTGCTCCCAGTCTCAGCTGACCATTCCCGGTGCTCTCCATGCCGGCTGTCCCAGTGCTCCCAGTCTCAGCTGACCATTCCCGGTGCTCTCCCTGCCGGCTGTCCCAGTGCTCCCAGTCTCAGCTGACCATTCCCGGTGCTCTCCATGCCGGATGTCCCAGTGCTCCCAGTCTCAGCTGACCATTCCCGGTGCTCTCCATGCTGGCTGTCCCAGTGCTCCCAGTCTCAGCTGACCATTCCCGGTGCTCTCCATGCCGGCTGTCCCAGTGTCCCCATGCCAGCTGTCCCCAGGGCTCTCCTTGGCTCCATCCAGGTTCCTCTGCTGCTCACGGGCCACCCCGGTGGCCCCCGGAGGGGACAGGGGGATCCCCCGGGGGCTGTGTCCATCCAGGCCCCCCATGCCTGGGGCAGGGGTGTCCGGGGTGTCCGGGGGTGGCGGGTCTGGCCCCGTGACGTCCTGCGGCTGGGCTGGGCAGGAGTCCGTGCCCACATCGCTGTGCCCGGGGGTCCCGGTGGCTCTGCCCACGGCGGGGACAATGGGGGCTCAGCGGGACCCGAGCCCGGCCCGTGCGGGTCAGTCTGGGGGACCCGACGGGAACAACTCAACGAATAAAAATAAAAATCTATTTTCTTTCAAAAAAAAAAATTAAACAAAAAAAAAAAAAACCAAAAAAACAAACAAAAAAAAAAAAAAAGCCGAAGGGACGAGGACTCTGTATTTGGTCTAGAAATGTAAAAAGCAACGCCCCACCGGGACAGCCGGAGCTGCAGGGCAGCGATGGAAGTCGCGATCCCTTTCCCCGGGACAGCCCGGCACCGCTCCCGGCGGGACGGCCGTGCCACGGCGGGACTTCAGGCGGCGACGGGATCCTGGCCGGCAGCAGCCACCCTCCCTGGGCACCATCCGGGCGATTCGGGGCTGGGCGGGATCCGTGCCCGGGCCGCTCCCGTCGGTGTCGGTGCTACGAGCCCAGCAGCGTCCAGACGACCGGCACCACCGCCAGCGCCGCCGGCGGCACCCTGAGGCTGCAGCAGGAGTTGTTGCTGGTGAAAATGGGCTCCGGGGACTCGTACAGGGAATCGTCTGCGGGAAAGGAAGGATCAGAGGCAGGCTGAGCCGCTGGGATTGGGATCCGACAGCATTCCCGGGCCCCTGAGCTGCTGGGCACTGAGCCCTCCCCAAAGCCCTGCTTCCCCAAAAGCGCAGCTCGGGAACCTGACACGGGAAATCTGAGGGGCTCCGAGCGTGGGGAGGTCGAGGGTGCTCCCCGGGGTGGGAGCCCTTTTACTGGGATTTACCGGGATTTACTGGGAGCGTTGTCCCGCAGAGGCAGGTGACATTGTCCCGGCGGTGGAGCCGCTCGGGGCAGGGTCGCCCCCTCCCCACAGCCTGGGGGTCCCGGCCGGGGCAGCCCGGAGGGGACACGGAGGGGACACACTTGGGACACACGGGACCCCATGAGGTCACTCCCCCGGCTCAGCTCGCTCCGGTTTGTCGCCGGATTTCGGATTTTTATGGAGCTGGAGGCAGGAAAAGCAGAGCGTGGTCCTGCCTGGGGATGCTCCGGTGCTCCACCCACCTGATCCTCCTGTCCCCCCCCCGATTCCGGAGGGTCCCTGGTGCCGGGATGAGCTTTCCAGACTCATCCCAAGGTCAAGGGTGTCCCCTCAGGGACCTCCCACCTCCCCTTCGCTTCCCCTCCGCAAGACAAAATCCCGACATTATGAAAATACTAAAAAATAATCTCGGGAGAGATTTCTTCCCCCCTCTTCCTATATCCTGACAGGCACAAGATGAGTTTTTACAGATGGTTCCGTTAGGTTGGGTTTTAGTTTAAAGCCACCAAAGGGAGGGAGGCAGAGCCATCGGTTACCCGGTGACATCCCGCTGTCCCTGGGGAGAGCTGCTGCCATTTGCTAATTGCACGTTAACAGGAGAAGAAAATTATTAATTTGTTTTTTTTTTTTTAAATGGCTGATTTATGCCACTCGGAAAAGTAGCCACCGAGCAGGGAGGATTATTGTTATTCTTTATTTTTTTTTCCCCCTATCTCTGTCTGGACAGTGCTGAGATGGCTCCAACAGAGCTGAGGGGCCCTGTCCCCATCCCTGTCCCCATCCCTAAAGGACACCACTCTTCCCAACCCCTTGGGGACCCCCCAGGGACCCCCCAAAGCTCTCACTCACTTGTTGGCCGAACATAAACCTTCAGCTTCAGGCAGGGCCTGTCCACCGTGTTCGGGGGGGACGCGGCTGCGGGAGGAAAAGGGGACAAAGGGGGTGACTTGTGGGGACAGCAGCAAAACGAGGGTCAAGGACTGAAGAAAAATAATAAACACTGGGAGAAAGGGAGGAATCGCAGCAATATTGGGGTGGTACTTCCTCCCAGGATGAGAAAATGGGATTATTTTATATATATATCTCTATATAAAGAGATTTAATTTTCTCTTTTTTTATTTTAATTAAAATAGGGGGTTTTTTACCCTTCCTTTTTCTTTTCTGTTTTGGCACTTCACTGGGGAAGGAGAAGGTGCTGAGCAGGAGCAGGAACATCCCAACTCCTCCATCCCAACTCCTCCATCCCAACTCAATCCCGGGCTGCTGCTGACCTTCCATGGGGGTGGGTTTTTGGTTTTACCTTCCCATTTTCTTTTCCTTTTTGGTGCTGTTACCCCATGGGGGCAAGGAGAAAGTGCTGAGCTGAGCAGCACCACAGGCATCCCATAGCACTCCATCCCATGGGATCCCACCCCATGGAATCCAATCCCACAGAATCTCAACCCACAACATCTCAACCCACAGAATCCCATCTCACAGCATCCCATCCCACAGAATTCCATCCTACAGCATCCCGTCCTACAGCACCCCATCCTATGGAATCCCAACTCACAGAGTCTCATCCTACAACATCCCAGCTCACAGAATTCCGTCCCACACCATCCCATCCCACAGAATCCCATCCCAGAGCACCCATCCCACACCACCTCACAGCATCGCATCCTACAGAATCCCATCCCACACAATCCCATCCCACAGCATCCCAACACAGAGCATCCCATCTTACAGAATTCCATCCCAGAGCACCCATCCCACACAATCCCATCCTACAGAATCCCATCCCACAGCACCCATCCCAGAGCATCTCATCTCACAGAATCCCATCCCACACCATCCCATCCCACAGAATTCCATCCCAGAGCACCCATCCCACACCACCCCATCCCAGAGCATCGCATCCTACAGAATCCCATCCCAGAGCACCCATCCCACAGAATTCCACCCCACAGCATCTCAACCTACAGAATTCCATCCCACACAATCCCATCCCAGAGCATCCCATCGCACAGCAACCCAACACAGAGCATCCCATCTCACAGAATTCTATCCCACAGCATCTCAACCCACAGAATCCCATCCTACAGAATCCCATCTTACAGCACCCCATCCCATCCCAGAGCACCCATCCCACAGAATCCCATCCTACAGAATCCCAACCCAGAGCACCCATCCCACACCATCCCGTCTCACAGAATCCCATCCCACAGCATCTCAACCTACAGAATCCCATCCCACAGAATCCCATCCCACAGCATCTCATCTCACAGAATTCCATCCCACACCATCCCATCCCACACCATCCCATCCCAGAGCATCCCAACACAGAGCATCCATCTCACAGAATTCCATCCCAGAGCACCCATCCCACACAATCCCATCCCACAGCATCCCATCCCAGAGCATCCCATCTCACAGCACCCATCCCACAGCGCCCATCCCAGAGCATCCCATCTCACAGAATTCCATCCCAGAGCACCCATCCCACACAATCCCATCCCACACCATCCCATCCCACAGCATCCCATCTTACAGAATCCCATCCCAGAGCACCCATCCCACACAATCCCATCCCACACAATCCTATCCCACACGATCCCATCCCACAGCATCCCATCCCACAGCATCCCATCTTACAGAATCCCATCCCACACAATCCCATCCCACACAATCCCACCCCACACGATCCCATCCCAGAGCACCCATCCCACACAATCCCATCCCACACAATCCCACCCCACACGATCCCATCCCAGAGCACCCATCCCACAGAATCCCACCCCATCCCACTGCACCCCAGCTCCCTCCCCCGGGCCAGGCGTGCCCTTGACCCTCTCGGGAGGCAGGAGCGTGTCCCGGTGCCGGGGGTTAATGGATTCCACTCCGTGGGCTCGAGCAGGAGGTAATTTCTTTTCTTTCATGTCTGCTAAATACGGTTCCTCAAAGAGGCATAATTTCTAATGTTCCGCATGACGGGAATTCTAACCGGGTTAGCAATGATCAGCTTCCCATTTACTCCTGTGTAATCTCTCCCTAACGACATTAAGAAATAAAAAAAAAAATAAAATAAAATAAAATAAAAGCAGGGAGGGGGGAGGTTGGTGGGGGGAAAGAGAGAGAGAGTTGTGGCCGCAGTTATTGCGCCGGTGACATTTTACAGGGGGGAAGAGACAGGGGGGAAATGGTAATTTAATATAGATAAAAGGAACAAATTAAGTGGGCTGAAAACAGCTGCTTTAGGAAAAAGAGGAGGAATGATAAGGCGGAGGAGCGTGGCCGTGGCTCCGGGTTGGGGTCACGCTGCCTCGTCTGGGTTTGGGTTTTATCCTCCCAGCACTGCTGGATTATTTTTCCAGTGGGTTCCTCTCCCCTCTCCTGCCCCTGAGGATGTTCTGGAGGTGGAAATTCCCTGCTAAGGGCCCTCGTCCTGTAGTTTCCTCCAGAGCAGGTCAGGGAGTTCAGGAGTCAGGTTTGGGTGAGGAAAGGAGCCCAGATTTGGGAGAGCATGGGAATTACATAGGAAAACACAGGAATTACGTGGGAGAACATGGGAATTATATGTGAGAGGACAGGAATTACATGGGAGAACACAGGAATTACGTGGGAGAACATGGGAATTATATGGGAGAGCACAGGAATTACATGGGAGAACACAGGAATTACGTGGGAGAACATGGGAATTATATGGGAGAGCACAGAAATACATAGGAGAACACAGGAATAGATGGGAAAGCATAGGAATTACATGTGAGAACGTGGGAATTGCATGTGAGAACATGGGAATTGCATATAAGAACATGGAATACATGGGAGAGCACAGAAATACATAGGAGGGCACGGGAATAGATGGGAGAGCTCAGGAATTACATGTAAGAGCATGGAATAGATGGGAGAACATAGGAATTACAAGTGAGAGGATGGGAATTCCATGGGAGAGCACAGGAATTCCATGGGTGTGTTAGTTTGGCCAGCCCACAGAAGTGAGCTGGCTGGTTTTGAGATTGAAACCACGACAATGGGAGACAGGAATTCCACGGGAGAGCACCGGAATATTTTTTGAGGGCACAGGAATTACAAGTGAGAGGATGGGAATTCCACGGGAGAGCACAGGAATATTTTTTGAGGGCACAGGAATTACATGGAATATGGATGGATTACATGGATTACACGGATGGGAATTCCACGGGAGGGCACAGGAATTCCATGGAAGAGCACAGGAATATTTTTTGAGGGCACAGGTATTACATGGAATATGGATGGATTACATGGATGGGAATTCCACGGGAGAGCACAGGAATTCCATGGGAATATTTTTACAGGCAGAAGAACACACAGGAGATCATGGGAACACTGCTGAGGCTGGGGCCATTCCCAGTGCCATTCCCACCAGGATGACACCAGTGCCTCTGGACAATCCTGGTCACTCTCACACGCAGAGCTCAGCCCCAGCCAAGATTCCCACGGGATAAATCCATAAATCCCACAGGATAAAATCCATAAACCCCACAGGATAAAATCCACAAACCCCACAGGATAAAATCCACAAACCCCACAGGATATTTACCCCGAGCTGAACATTTCGTGGCGAACTCCGCACCATTTTTCATCACCAACCCAAACCCAGCCACCAGGACAGCCCCGGGCTGCTCCCACCCCCACTCACAGATGTAGTAGTACTCGTGGCCGGGTCGGAACTCGAAGCCCAGCGAGAAGGGCGTGAAGAGCTGGAACTTCTCGGAGAACTTGAGGGGCCCGTTGGGCGAGTCGGGCCGGTTGCACTCCCAGCGCTTGAAGCCGCGCTGCCGGTGGTCGCAGGAGGCGTGGCCCTCGTAGTTGACCATGTAGAGGATGTACCTCTCCATCCGCTCGGGCAGAGGCTCCTCGTAGTGCGGGCAGTAGATGTCCAGGTAGTCGTTGATGCTCACCTCCACCGTGTAGTCCCCGCGGTGGAACCTGCGGAGGAGCCGGGTCAGAGTCACCAACTTGCTGGAGATCATTTGGAGACCCCTCCCGGCACGCTGGGTTGGGTTGGAAGGGGCTGGGAAGGTCATGGAGAGCCCCGTGCGTGTTTTGTTTCTGGGCCCTGCCTGGGGTCTCTGTCAAAGCAGAGAATCCTCATTTTGTAGGAACAAGCCAAGGAGAGCCATTCCCTGGAGATCGAGTGGTGGCTCCAGGTGATCCTGGACTATTGGAGCTGAGTGGGTGAGGAGGTGACCATGGAATCCCAGGATGGTTTGGGTGGGAAGGATCTTAAAGCTCCTCCAGTCCTACCCTGCCATGGGCAGGGATACCTTCCCATATCCCAGGGTCCAAGCTGGCCTTGGACCCTTCCATGGATCCAGGAGCAGCCACAGCTGCTCCGGGCACCCTGTGCCAGGGCCTCACCTCTCCATGATCCAAGGCCTGTTCCAAGCCCCCATTAACCTCCAGATAAACCCAGATCCTCTTTGTTTCGTGCCAACAAACCGGCACCATTTGGCAGGAAACCACACAATAATGACGATTCCCGGCGGCGCCGGCCTCGCCGCAATCCCGGTGTCACTGGTGTTCTTGGCACAGATTATCCCAGAGATTACAGGATTAGCAGCACTGGAGAACTCCATGGCACATGCCAGCTCCTCAGGGTAGCCCCTGTGACCCTCTCCCCAAATTCCAGACCCCCAGCACCACAGCTGGTGGAGCCCAAGGCCAAATTCACCGTTCCCCCCTCCTCGCTGAGTGAGGCTTTTTCCTCATCAATTTAAGGTTCCCCCATCAGGAATTCCCCCCCAACCTCAGCACCAGCAGGGACAGGGGTCACCCCACAGCTCCAGGGCTGGAGGGGTCAGCACAGGCCCCCTCAGCCTCCCAAAACAGCATCTTGAGATTCCCAAAAAAAAAACCCTGATGAGGTTTTAGCAGCTGCTGAGACGGCTTCGACTCATCCAGAAACACCCCAAAAGTGCATCCCCCATCCCTGAGGCGAGAGTGACCCCAAAAAGGGAAGGGGAAAAGGAGGGAGGTGGTGTGGGGAGGAGGGGGGCGGTCCTGCAGCCCCCCTCCAGCTCATTACCTGCCTCATAAGCTCTCTGATCACACAGGGAAGGCGCTAATTAAGGAGCAGGGTTTCTCCCTCTCCTTCCCTCTCCTTTCCCGAGCCAGTTGTGCCAACCCTGCCCCTGGCAAGGTAACATTGGAAAATGTAAAATTAATACAAAGGGCTGGAATTTACTGGGAAACAATTTTCAAACGCGCGGAGAACAATAAAAAATATTTAAAGAAAAAACCAACAAAAAAACCTTCTTCTTGCTGCCTTTTATTTAAAAAAATTATTTATTTTAATGATCGTTACTAAAGGCCAAGCAAAGGAGGGGGGGCCCCCCACGCATCAGGGGAATAATAATAATAATTATTATTATTATTATATTTTTGGGAAAAATTCACTTTGAGGGCCCTCGCCTGCCTGACAAATTGCTGAATTAAAGCTGATTAAAGCTGATTAATGGCCCAGACAGAGATGGGTGCAGGGGGGCTGTGGGGAGGGGGTCACCCTCCTTTGGGTGAGGGGCCCTGTGGGGACCCCCAGCATGGTGCACCCCACTCTGCATGGGGTCCTGGGCTCCCCCAGTGCATCCCAGTCTGATGCTACAGGACAGGGATGATCCCAGCACCAGAGCCACGGGATTGGGATGATGCCATGGGATGGGATTGATGCCATGGGCTGGGATTGATGCCATGGGATGGGGATGATACCATGGGCTGGGATTGATGCCATGGGATGGGGATGATGCCATTACCAGGAATAGTGTTATAGGATGGGGATGATGCCATGGGATGGGGACAATGCCATGGGATTGGGATGACCCCATGGGATGGGGACAATGCCATGGGATTGGGGATGATGCCATGGGATGGGGACAATCCCATCACCAGGGAGGAACCTCAGGATAGCCCACAGCCTGGCAGCACACGCTCCATGCACACCCCAGCTCTGGAGCTCCATGCTCCCACCCTCCTGCACGGTGACACAGGACAGGTCACCCACAGAGCCTGGCTCCATCAGGTTTGGGTTCAATCCACAGCTTCCCAGCACCGTGACACCCCTGCCCCTTCCACGGCAGCAGCAAGAACCCATCGGAGGGAAATCACTGGGAATTAAAATCTCAGAGCTGGTGAAGCCCCTTTGGCAGTACCCAACCCCTGTGTCCCCACCCCACGCTGGGCAGGGTGGCATCTCCATGCTGGAAACACATTGGCTTCCCAAGTTTTTATCTCTTGGATATTCACTGTGGAGGGGTAAAACCCTTCTGAAGGAGAAGCACCTGCAGATGGAGACCCCTGTGGCCCCTGCAGGGCAGAGCCAACCAGGAGAGCAAATCCCACACCCAAACCCTGGTCCTGGTCCCCCAACCACAGCCAGTGCCTCAGTTTCCCCTCTGAGCTGCAGCAGCATCCTCCCAAATTCCCAAATTCGGGCAACACGGGAACAAAGCAGATTTGTCTCTCTACACCCTGCGAGACCAGCCAGTGTCCCAAGGGTTAAATAATTCAGATTTTTCTTTCCTGAACAGCTTGAAAAGAGATATGATTGCGCCCGCTGGAATACGGGGAGGGGGGGAATATTATGGATGGAAAAGAGCTATTTAAGCTGAGGAACGGTGTTGGCACATAAACAAATGGGTATAAACCGGCCATGAATAAATTGAGGCTGGAAATTAGAAGGTTTGGAACCACTGGGGGCCAGTCAGGGCTCAGGGGGGCAGAGGGGCGAGGGGGGGACTGGGGTAGGGGGGCCAGGTATGGGTTCCCCCCCCTCTCCAAGGGCACCCGTCCTTGCAGGGCCAGGCACTGAGAGACTTAAAATCTCCCTTCCGCTTTCATCTCCCGAAATCTCCCTCATTCAAATAGTCACAGCGTGATCAGGAGTAATAAGCCTATTACAGAGCAAAATAAAACACAGCAGCTCCCCCCCCGCCCCCCCAAACCAGCCCCCTCCCCAGCCCTCCCGCCCTCTTTGGGGCTATTAAACACAACCCGATGGAAATCCAGCCAATGTCAAACCCCCCCCTCCAGCTCCCCCGGCCCTGCAAGGTGTCCCCCCCTCAGGAAATGGGGACAAAGCAGCTCCTGGAGCCGGGAGGGGGTGGCAGGGAAGGGTCCCCGGGGCGCAGGCGCCCACCGACCCCTTCCAGCGGCTCCTTTCTGCATTAATCCTGTTGCTCGGCTGGCTCCTGGCATGTCCGTGGCCGGCAATGGACTTCACGCCGGGAACGTTTAAGCCGGTTTTCCATCTGTTTCTCCTTCTCCTCGGGCAGCCGGAGCGGCTGCCGAGCCCAGCGCCATCCCGCGGGATGGCAGCGGCAGCGCTGGGCAGGAGCAGGACCATCCCGGGGGAATTTGGGCCGGGTGCTGCTCCCGGTGTCCCCGAGGCTGATCCCTGGGAGGGGATGGAGCCGGGCTTGGATGTGCCCCCAGTTTTGGTCCAGCGGGTTAGGCCACCCCACACCCCATCCCACCACCCCAGCAGTGCCAAGGCTGATTTCAATCGTGTCTCCGAACATTTCCCACGGCGGAGAGCGAGCGTCCCACACACCGGCACCTGCCAAACTCCCTCCAGGCTGTGCCGGAGGATGCCGGCATCCCACCATGGCGCTGGCAGGGATGAGATGATATTCAGGGGACACCCCGTCCCCATCGACCCCAACCCTCGGGATGATGGCAGTGACGATTCCCAGCCCCCGGAGGCTCCGGCGTTGTCCCCGGTGCCGCGGTGGGACAGAGCGGGGACGGCGTCGTGGCTCACGGAGCGCCGGTAATGCGGTCCGGAGGGACCCCGCCGTACACACAGCACCTAAATTATTTAATTTCTCCAAACTGCTGCACCTTTATAAATCATTAAAAGCTCCTTTTGATCTGTGTTAATGAGGTTTCCTGAGTGCGGGGCTGGGAAATGCTTCGGCGCCAGAAAGCGACGCCGCTGATTAAAAAAATAAAGAGGGGGCGAGCGGGAGCGTGGGGGGCGGGACGGGCAGGGGCAGGGGGTGGGGGGCACGGGGAGGTGGGCACGGGGCGGGGGGCACAGGGGTTCCCCAGGGCCCAGCCAGGCAGTGGAGGGGCCTTAGGGACGCCTGTCATGTTCATGTTCTTTCCCTTCCCTTTCTCTTCCCCTCCCTTCCCTTTCTCTTTCGGTTTCCCTCTCCTTTCCAGTTTTCCCTCCCTTTTTCCTCTCCTTTCCCCTTTCCTTTCCCGGAGTTTTCCAGCCAGGGAATCTCGGGAACACTGCTGGTCCCAGCTGCCACCACGCCCCTGGGAAATGCCGGTGCCAACCAAAGCACGGGCAGGGCTGGGGCTGTTGGTGCTCCTGGCGCTGTGGGACACAATTCCCGCTTTGGGGAGCAGCGGGATGGATGAAATCCCCCAGGGCTGTCGCTGGGAGCCGTGGCCGGCGGGAGCGCCCGGTTCCAGCGGTGCCACCGTGGGTGACCCTGTCGGTGACACCGTGGGAGCGCCCGGCGCCGGCCCTGGCAGCTTTAATGCCGATATTTATGGCAGCTCCGAGCCCCCGAGCTCCGTGCTCAGGAGCTCCATCACCGGCATCGGGAGGGACGGTGGCGATGGCAGCGGGGTTTGGGCTCAACAGCGGCGGGGAGCCCTGGAGCTGCTCCGGGCGGGGACAGGGATGGGACACAGGCGGGATAGGGACGGGACAGGGGCGGGTTAGGGATGGGACAGGGGTGAGAACAGAAGTGGGGACAGAGATGGGGACAGGAATGGGACGGGGGTGGGGACAGGGATGGGAACAGGACAGGGATGGGGCAGGGGTGGGGACAGGGTTGGGGACAAAAGTGGGGACAGGGATGGGGACAGGGTTGGGGACAAGGGTGAAAACAGAAGTGGGGAACAGGGATGGCGATAGGAATGGGAACGGGGGTGGGGACTGGGGTAGGGACAGGAGTGGGAACAGGGAAGTGAATGGGGACAGACAAAAGGACAGGGATGGAGAGGGGGACAAGGACAGGGATGAAGATAAGAATGTGGGTAGAGACAGGGAGGGGGACAGAGATAAAGAGAGGGATGGGAACAGGGATAGGGACAAGGGCGGGGATAGGGGTGGGGACAGGGATGGCAGGCGGTTAGACAGGGATGGAGATGAGGATGGAGGTAAAAAATTGGTACAGGGATGGGGATGGGAATGGGGACAGGCATGGGAACGGCAATAGAGACAGGGATGGGGGGAATGGAATGGGGGTAGAGACAGGGACAGCGACAGGGATAGAGACGGGCACAGGAATGGGGATGAGGACTGGGGCAGGCATTGTGGGTAATGAAAACAAATTCCACGCAGAACCAGGGGGCACCTCCCCAGCCCTGGCAGCCCTGGAGCTGCTCAGGGAGCAGCACTGCCCCAGCTGGAGCAGGGGAGCAGCACCCCCAGCCCAGCTCAGCCTGGCGCTGCCGGAGCTCACCCCTCCACTGACGGATATTTCCCTTTCCCTCCTTTTAAAGTAAATGACAGAAAATCCCAGGACAGCCATCAGCCTCCGAGGTAACCTCGTCCCGCCTCGGCCGCGTTCCCACAGGATTCAGCGGCTCCTGTTACCTGGGGCAACGGCGGGGAAATGACGGCTGGCATCTAAATTGCCATCATTATGCTCCAGAGCCAACACTCCCCATTTACACTTTATTGTCATCTTTTGCTTTAGGGAGATGCTGAGATATTACAGGACGGGGTGACAGAGCGGGAGGAGATGGGATGCACGCGGAAAGAGGCTCGGAGATAAATGGGGACCCCCGGAGCTGTTATTTCAGCCTGATTGAGGATCCGGAAGCGGAGCCGAGCCTGAGCCCGATCCCGCAGGCTGTGGGGAGGCTTTAGCGCACAGAAGAAAATAAAATTTGTTTAAATGCAAGCGCCAGCCTGGCGGGGCCTGGGCACGTGGTGGCTGGGGGAGGATTCCCACCGAAGCAGTGCCGAAAACGCTGTGGAAGCAGCTCAGCCTCCACCGGCTGCGGGGACACTCAGGGAGTAACTCAGGGAGTAACTCAGGGAGTAACTCATGGAACTGAGCCTCACTCGCAGCTGGGACTGGGCTGTGGCTGGGACCACACTGTGGGGTTGGCACCCCACTGCACCCCTGGTACCCCTTTGTGAGGCAGATACCCCAACATTGGACAGGTATCCCATTGTGGAGCTGGCACCCTGTTGTGGGGCTGGCAGCCCATTCCATCTCCTGCACCCCACTATTCCACTGATACCCCATTCCAAACTGGCACCCCATTGTGGGGCAACTCCAAACACACTCCTGGGCACCCCAAAGCAAAACCTGCTCTTGGTTCTCCAAACTCCAAGTTCATTCTCCCTCTCCATTCCACTTTGTGCCAAGCTGCACAAAGGAAATGCAAAGCCAAACTTGGGGTGCCACCCCCCCATCCCCATCCCCACAAGGGGACTGTGGTGAGACCAGGCTGGGGGGGCTGCTGGGGACAGCAGGGGGAGGAACGGGGCCTTTCAAGTGTTTGCAGGGAAAAAAGAAAGAGAAAAAAACAAAGAGTTCAAAAACTGAGCAGCTTTCCAAGGAAGAGCCAAAGTGGCTTCGCCCTCAGCCCCACTGCAGGATTGGGATCGGGAGATTCCCTCCCACACAACGAGAGCGGGACCCCAGAGTTCTGCCAGGATAAACCCAACCAGAGCCACGACCCCGTGGATGCACCAGGAGCTGGGAGTTCCACGTGACCCAGCACGACACGGGCACACCTGGAGGATGGATCCCGCCACGATGCCGAGCAGGGATCAGACAGGTTTTTCATGACATCACCCTCTTGTCCAGAAAAAGCCCAGGTGGCAGTCAGAAATCGTGGGTTTGGCACACAAATATTCCATTTTCCACGTGCCACAGCCTATCCACGGGGATGAACCCTCTCCTCAGGCAGGTGGAGCCTGGGTTTGGGGAGCTTTCCCCTCGCCCCACAGCCAAAGCTCCCTGGAACTGCTCCGGCTGCTGCAATTCCCACCACTCACCCCTCATTAGCATGGATGCTCGTTAGCCCAGCGCTCAGACTAATCAATACTGCCATTAACCGACTCCCCGGAATTAATGCGCTTGAACCTGGCAGGCTGCAGGATATTGGTCATTTTTCCACCCTAACCTGGCAGGAGGAGTTTTTCCCTTTGCTGGTGGTGGCGGGTGACGGAGGGAAGCTGGGACAGCTCATCCCTACAGCTCCTGGCTGCTGGTTCACCACCAGCTTTGGTTCACCACCACTTTTTGGTCTCTCTGAGATGCTCCCAAACCTCAGGGAGCACCATCAGCACAGGGGAAGGGCAGCCCTGTCCCAAGACCCTGGAGAGGGCTCTGGGGTCTTCATAGCAGCGTGGGGACACCCAGCTCGTGACCCTCGGGTGCCACCCCATTCCTGCAGCTGCTCCATCCCTTCTGCCACAGGTTCCAGGCCCCAGAGCCCCGGGCAGGCACAGCCAAGCTGCTCTCCAGGGCACCCCAGAGCCACCCTCCCCTGCTGCTCCCTGCCGCCTCGCAGCGCCTCTGGCTAAACAGAGATCAGAAATGTTAGATCTTTCTTAACATCTCCTGCCAGCACTGTCAGTGGCCCTCTCCAGAGTACCAGGGCCCTCTGTTATGTAAACACAGCACATTCTCTGTCAAAGATTAAAAAAAAAAAGCCTCATTTGCACATAAAAGCAGCCTCTGCACTAGTTACGGGCACTGTGGCATGTAAGGAAGACTGTAGGTTAAATTCAATAATAAAGTGGGGCGGCGCAGAGGTCCCGCTCCAGCTCCTTCTCCCACAGCCCAGCCCCGGCTGCTCCAGCTGGACCCGTGGCCACCAAGCAGTGCCGGCCACGAGCCGCTGGGATGGGGACTGAGGAGGCACCGTGAGCCCCGGGCTGGGCTGAGTGACCCCCAGACCCCCTCACTGCACCGTGCCAGGCCACCCCCAGACCCCACCCTGCTGTTCCTCTGTGCCCCCTTCATGCTCACGGCACCCCGGGCTCCATCATCCCCATCTCCCCCCCTTGGCACCCACCCAGAGCGGGGGCTGCTGCCCCACATCCCTCCCCACACATTTTTGGGAGCTGGCACCGCCCTCACGCCCCAGCACAGCTCTGCCATCGCCCGGAGCACGCTCGGATCGAGAATGTGACAGCGTGGATGTGACACCCCTCGCTGCCAGCCCTCGGATGGCACCGGGGGGGTCTCCGGGCACGGGAGGGGCTCCGGGGATGGCGGCAGCCAGCCGGGCCCGCCGCCGGGCCCGCGCAAATCGAATCAGAGCAGAAACTCAACTGCCGGAGAGAGCGGGGCTGGGAAGTGTCACGGTAATTGTGTCAGGGCCAGCAGCGCCGCGGCTGCGCCGGGAGCCACGGGCATGGCGAGGTGGGCACGGTGGGATGGGCACGGTGGGATGGGCACGGTGGGATGGGCACGGTGGGATGGGCAGGGTGAGGTGGGCAGGGTGGGATGGGCATGGTAGGATGGGCAGGGTGGGATGGGCATGGTGGGATGGGCAGGGTGGGATGGGCATGGAGGGACAGGCAGGGTGGGATGGGCATGGAGGGACAGGCAGGGTGGGATGGGCATGGAGGGACGGGCAGGGTGGGATGGGCAGGGTGGGATGGGCACGGTGGGATGGGCATGGTGGGATGGGCACGGTGGGATGGGCACGGTGGGATGGGCACGGTGGGATGGGCAGGGTGAGGTGGGCAGGGTAGGATGGGCACGGTGGGATGGGCAGGGTGGGATGGGCATGGAGGGACAGGCAGGGTGGGATGGGCATGGAGGGACAGGCAGGGTGGGATGGGCATGGAGGGACGGGCAGGGTGGGATGGGCAGGGTGGGATGGGCACGGTGGGATGGGCATGGTGGGATGGGCACGGTGGGATGGGCACGGTGGGATGGGCACGGTGGGATGGGCAGGGTGAGGTGGGCAGGGTAGGATGGGCACGGTGGGATGGGCATGGTGGGATGGGCAGGGTGGGATGGGCATGGAGGGACAGGCAGGGTGGGATGGGCATGGAGGGACAGGCAGGGTGGGATGGGCATGGAGGGACGGGCAGGGTGGGATGGGCAGGGTGGGATGGGCACGGTGGGATGGGCATGGTGGGATGGGCAGGGTGGGATGGGCATGGAGGGACGGGCAGGGTGGGATGGGCAGGGTGGGATGGGCAGGGTGAGGTGGGCATGGGTGGGACGGGCAGGGTGGGATGGGCAGGGTGAGGTGGGCAGGGTGAGGTGGGCAGGGTGGGATGGGCACGGTGGGATGGGCAGGGTGGGATGAGCATGGAGGGATGGGCAGGGTGGGATGGGCAGGGTGAGGTGGGCATGGATGGGATGAGCATGGCAGGGCGGGCATGGTGAGGTGGGCACAGCAGGGTGGGCATGGAGGGGTGGGCACAGCAGGGTGGGCAGGGTGAGGTGAGCATGAGTGGGATGGGCATGATGTGATGGGCACAGCAAAGTGGACATGGTGGGATGGGCATGGCAAGGTGGGCATGGTGGGATGGGCAGGGTGGGATGGGCAGGGTGAGGTGGGCATGGGTGGCATGGGCATGGTGGGATGGGCACGGCAGGGTGGGCATGAGGGGATTGGCACAGCAAGGTGGGCACGGTGGGATAGGCATGGCAGGGTGGGCACGGAAGGGTGGCACAGAGCAATGGGCACACAAAGGTGGCCACAACAGGATGGCCCAGATGGGATGGGCATGGCAGGGACTCACTGGGCACCCAGATCTGTCAGGCCCAGCAGGAGGAGTGAGGGCCCAAGAGGGCCCAGGGCGAGGGCCAGTGGAGCTGCAGAAGGGGCAGAGGCAGGCAGCAGGAGGGGGCAGGGTGGGGGCTGACAGTGAAGGTGGCAGGGGCACCGGGCTCTGGAGGGAGGGGATTCATTCCCAATCACTGCGTGTCACCATCCAGCACACGCGTCCCCACAGCCACCAGGCTGTCAGATGTGATCCCACAAACACCAGGATGTCACTCAT